>CM061544.1:278154826-279369201 GCA_030864215.1 Capsicum pubescens | reverse complement strand
TATCTTACCCATGTTAGGGAGATCTGTTCTACCCTTTCCATCAGAATAGAAACTTAACTTATAGTGATCACTGTACTTAACCTAAATAGGGCGAGGAGACACTTTTAGGTGAGGTCCCTTAAACCTACGGGTGCACATGGTTTCTGGGAAATAGGATGCACTAAACCTGCGTTCGCTTCTCGCTGCTAAATTCTACTCCCAAAATATATGCTTATATGCTCATACTAATGAAATCCACTTTAAAATAGCATATAGATTTATAAACTAAAAAACAACTATGCTTCTCTTACTTAAATCATATTCATGAGGAAACTTGTGGGTTTCTTGACTTATGTGAGATCATAAGATCAAATTAAACTTTAATCATGTAGTTATACTTTTAAATTAAACTTATAATCTTAAACTTCTTGAAAACTCAATAACTTATGCTTGAACTTGAAATTATGCATTATTTCGTTGAAACTTTATATCAAAAATATCAAACTCAACGCTCAAATTTAAGTATTTTATCAACTCATCTAACATTAAGTCAAAATAATGAGATTCATCTCATAATAGCAATCTTGTATGTTAAAACATGAGTAAAGGTAAATTCTTGAGCAAACTAAAAGTTAAATCACATGATAAGATCATAATTTAAAGAATGTGGAAGTTGGGCATCAACATTAACTGAAATCACATGAATTCAACTTTAAAATCAATGTTTTGGGGCACAAGGAAGAAATATTATCCTCTCTCAAACCCCACATAACTAAATTATTTCACTTCTTGGAGGGAACTTGAATATGGATCCTTAGAAGGTAAATTCTGAGAAAAAACCCAACACTTATTTCTTAAGAGTAGAGAGAGGAATGATTTTTTTAACAGACTAAAGAAGGGGAAAATAATGCATATTTGATGCTTTAAATCATGGATACGGAGTTTAAAGAGGAGATAACACCAAAAGGCCCTAACTTAAAACATGCATGAATTAATTGTTAGTCGTATGGGTCACATCACAACTCATGACGTATGGTTACGAGTCATCACAATGACTCATAGTCTGGGCAGAGACAAGGGACATATATACTAGTCTGACTACGACTCATACCCTACGACTCGTACTTAGTTATTATGACCCGCAATGACTAGTCATAGTCTTGGCAGTAGCTTATAGACCCCTCATTGTTGATCCTCTGACTCACACCATATGACTCATAGTCCCACATTACTATTCATAGGGTCCATACATTATCAAGGTAGAAACTTGGGCAACTCCACAGGGCTGACTATGACTAGAACTATATGAATCGTATAGTGTCCTTATGAATCGGCGGGTACAAGTCGTGATAAAGGCAAAAACAAGAACAACCCTCACTAGCTTGACTATGATTTGAGCCCTATGACTTATAATGAGTCTTCATGACTCCTCAAGTGAGTCATTGCATAAGCCGTGAGCTCCAAAAACTCAGGGTATTACAATATCTCCCCTTTTTAATCATTCATCCTTGAATGAGAACTATCTAGGATAAGGAGTTGGGGAAAAGATGAAATTTCCACACTGAGCTGATAACTAAACTTATAACTGATATGTGTGCTCAACAACTCAAGAAAGCATGGTATGATATGAAAATAACTAGATGGTTTAAGACAAAGAATTTGTTGAAGAGAAATAAATTACCTCTAGTAGGTACTGAATTCGAAGAGAACAGATGTGGGTAATTTGCCATCATTTGGTAAGGGTTTTATTAGATTGAGTGCCTCCCCACTGAGAGATCCTATATTTTTTATGAAGAAAAAAGATGGTTCCATGCATATGTGCATTGATTATAGGCAGCCTAATAAGGTGATGGTGAAGAATCATTATCCTATGCCTCGCATTGATGACTTTATTGACCAGTTTCTGGGTGCGCCGTGTTTTCTAAAATTAATTTGTATTCTGGTTACCATCAGTTTAGGATTTGCGCTGAGGATGTCCCAAAGACAGGTTTTTGGGACTATTAAGGACATTATGAGTTCTTAGTAATGTCTTTTGGGTTGACAAACGACCCAGTTCCATATATAGATTTGATGAACCAAAGACTCATAACTTATTTGGACTCTTTTGTGATTGTGTTCATTAATGACATCCTTGTGTATTCGAGTAGTAGCGAGGAGAATAAGCAATATTTGAGGATCGTGTTCCAGACTTTCAGAGATCATTTGCTTTTTGCCAAGTTCTCCAAGTATGAGTTTTTTCTTGATTCAATGTCATTTCTTGGATATGTGGTATCTAAGGAAGGTATTATAGCAGACCCACCTAGATTAAGGTGATTCATGATTGAGATAGACCTACATCTTCGATTGAGGTTCGTAGCATCATTGGTTTTGCCGGTTATTATAGATATTTTGTCGAGGGTTTTTCTACTATTTCAGACCATATGACCTGATTAACTCAAAAAGAGGTTCCTTTCCAATGGTCCAAGGAATGTGAGTCGAGCTTTTGAAAGCTCAAGGACTTTCTTACTTTATCTCCCGCGTCAACTCTTCTTGCTGAGGTTGAGGGGTTCACCTTGTTTTATTATGCTTTGGTATTGGTCTAGTTTGTGTATTAATGCAGATGGGTCATGTTATTACTTATTCTTCTATGTATGTTAAGGTTCATGAGTTCAACTAACCCACTCATGATTTGGAGTTGGTGGCAGTAGTCATTAGGCATAATATTTTGAGGCATTATTTGTATGGTATGCATTGTGAGATCTTCACCGATCATTATAGCCTTCAGCATCTTATAACCTAGAGAGAGTTTAATGCTCGCTAGTGTAGACGGATGGAGTTTCTTAAGGACTACAATATGTCCATTTTATATTATCCGAGCAAGGAAAATATAGTTGCAAATGCTTTGTGTTGAAAGGCACGCAGTATGGGTAGCTCGGCATGTATGTAAGATTCTTAGAGGTTGTTAGCACAAGACATTTAGTATTTAGCTAACCTAATGGTTCGCCTAGATATTTTAGATCCTAGGAGGATTTTGGCTAGTGTGGAAATGAGGTCCTTACTATTTGAGCAAATTTATGATCGTCAATATGAGGATAACAAGTTTTTCATCCCTCATGATCTGGTGTTGAGTGGTGAATCCAAAAGGCATACTATTGATTTTGAGGGTATTTTGAGTTTTGATGGATGCATTCGTGTTCCTCAACTTGATGACTTGATTAAGTTGATGTTGCATGAGCCTTATATCTCTAGGTATTCTATTCACCCTAGTACAACTAAGGTGTATAGAGATTTGAGATAGCACAATTGGTGGAGTGGTATAGATGTGGTAGACTATGTATCTCATCGCCTTTGTTTTCAGCAGGTAAAGGCCGAGCATTAGCAACCAGGTAGTTTGACTCAGAGGTTTCCCATTCTCAAGTAGGAATGGAAAAGGATTACCATAGATTTTATTGGTGGTTTACCTCGCTCTTACCGTGGTTCAGATGGTATATGGGTATTTGTGGATCATTTAACCAAGTTATCACATTTCTTTCCTATTCGAATAAACTTCAGTGCAAGAAGATTAGCCTATATCTATGTTCTAGAGATAGTCCATTTGTATTGTTTACCTATTTATCATTTCAGACCATGGTTTTGTGTTTACTTTGAGGTTTTTGAGAGCCTTTCAGGAGGAGTTGGGTACACAAGTAGATTTAAGCACAACCATTCTTCCATATACCGATGGTTTGTGCAAGTGGACTATTAAGGTTCTTGAGGACATGCTCTGATCCTGTGTTATGGACTTTGGATTCTAGTGGGAACTACAATTATCTTTGGCAGAGTTTGCATATAACAACAGCTATCATTTAAGTATTGATATGGCGCCTTTTAAGGCTTTGTATGGTAGGAGATGTCATACTCTGACTGATGGTTTTAGACTTTTAAAGTCAGGCCTCATGGTAAGGATATACTTCAGGAGTCTTTGGATAGATTCAGAGTGATTAAGGATAGTTTGAGAGCAGCTTAGAGTAGGGAGAAGGCCTTTGTAGACCATAGGCTTCGTGCCCTAATTTTTGGACTTAGTGATCATGTATTCCTATGTAATTGCCCATAAAGGGGGTGATAAGGTTTGGGAGGAAAGGTAAGCTCAGTCTAAGATATGATGGATCCTTTTATATTCTCTTTACAATTGGTGAGGTAGCCTATGAGTTGGCTTTACCGTCAGATTTTGTTGTTGTTCATCCAGTTTTCCATGTCTCTATGTTGCGGCGATATATTCCCGATCCTTCTCATGTACTTAGATGGGACTCAGTCTAGCTGTATGAGCATTTGACCTTTGTTGAGGATCCTATGCTCATTTTGGCAGTGATGTTAGGTGGTCTGCCCAATGGACGAGGCCACTTGGGAAATCAAGAGGGGCATGTGGGCCCAGTATCCTCAATTGTTCAAGACTTTAGGTATATTTTTATCTTTAACTTTTGGGGATGAAAGTTTAGTAGTGTATATTATAATAGTCCATATTTCATCTTTTTCTTGACGTTATAGCTTTTCTATATCAATCCCAAGTCATTTATGACTTGCTAGAATTAATAGTTTGGTTATCGGGCAGTTATTTCAGATTTTAGATTCAGTTCCCTATTTAGAAGTCTTCACTAGTTGTAAATGGCCACTGGGCAAAAAAATTAGTCAAATATTCTCGTATGCAAATCTTGAATGCCCCAGCAGCACCATAATAATGATTTTAAGCTAGGTAAACCTTTGGTTCGGGTCCTAATGTACCCGAGCTCATTTCGACCATATTTGTCAGAAAGTTGGAAAATTGGAAATTTGGGTGTAGTACTCACATTTGGTTGATATGACCTCGGATAAAAAATTTAAGTTTGCCATTGCATCCAAAATTTCAAATTTAGTGTGATTACATAGTTTATTTGCGTATTTTGGAATCTGAATGACTCCCGAGGCCTTAGCGGAAATATGGAAATTTTCCAAGTTTCAGCTTCCTGTATAAAGGTAGCTTGATTGCACAAAGAGAGTGTTCCACCTCATTCACAAAGGTAATGCGATTGCACAAAGGGATTTTTGTAATCGCACCACCTTCTCTTGCATCCTAGTGTGTGATCGCAACCTGCCATGTGCCATTGCAGCACCCGAAAACCTGATATGCATATAAATAGACCCCAACATCGTGAAATAGCTCATTTCTACTCTTTCCCTTATTAGCAAAACCCTAAAAGAGTGTGATAACTTTAAAGTAAGTCTTGGGTGACTTGGGAGCTTGATTAACATATATTTTCACAAATATCTTCGGTTTTAAGGTAGGAATCCTTTATATTCATGCTTGAAATTCTTGAAAATTTGACCAAAGCCCCAAATCACTTAGGGCTTGATTTATCTCAAAGTTTTCTTAGTTTTTACCCATTTTTAGGGCTTTGATTTCATGTGCTTGATAACATGTTTGGTTTGTCTCAAAAATACATTTTTGTGAATGGGACCCACATGGTGTTTTGGCATGATTTTTGGACCCGAAGCATAATTTAGCAATTTGGGTATCAATATTCTTGTATTGATGACAAGAATGTGTTTATGATAGCATGTTATCTCAAAAATCTTCTCAAAAGGGAAAAGCAATGGTTAAATGGATTGTTGAGCTTTCTTTGGAGTTAAGGTAAGTTAGTTTAACCCTTGTAAGATTGAGCTACTTCATAGTATAGTTATGATATTGTGTGGGATTGGGATGGGTTTTAGGTGTTGGTTTTATTAATTGTAAAACTTGGGGTTAGTTGAGCTATTTAGTTTTTTTTGATACCATAAGCTTGAACCCTTTAGCTTGTTCCCTTGTGCTTAGAGAAATTGGAATTCATCCCTCCTACTTAGCATGAGAATGACTTAAGACTCTAATTAGGCGTTATTGACCTAGTTACTCATGTTTTAGGGGAATTCCCTATATTAGGGCAAATCAATGCTTTTTGGACATCTAACAAAGAATTAGATACCTTTAGCCTAGTTCAGGTAGAGCTCGCCTAAAATAAACTCAAGGAGTAGAAGTGAAATTTTAACCCACCTTAGGCTATGACATGTTACTCATGGTGAACCTTTATGTTTATTAGACTCTTGAAAAGGCTTGTTAAGGAAATAAAGAGTAATGTTGACACTAAGTCATTATGTGGATAAATTTGAGGATTATTTCTGTTGTTATTTATGCTATTGATGATGTTATTATGGTGATAGATATGATATTTATGCCTTGTTCAGTTCCAAGTCTTGTTGATATTTATGACTGGTTCAATTCTGAGTCTTATTGATATTTAGGACCGGTTTAATTTTGAGTCTTGTTGATATTTAGGGCTGATTCAATTTCGAGTCTTGTTGATATTTATGATCGGTTTGATTCCGAGTCTTGATTATACTTATTCCCGGTTCAAATTCAAAATTTATGACTATATATTCCATGTTGAAATATGGTATTATAAATAATGTTGGTCAATGTTATGATGGATAATGATAGAGGAGATGATTGTGGTTTATTTGCTAATTATGTCCAGTGATGATCGATATGATTCAGGTTTGATTATGTACCTTGACTTATTTAAGTTATCTTTTACTATATCATTCTTATATCATGATTTTGCTCAGTCAATCGATGATGCTACTGATTACCCATTATTTTTGGTACTCATACTAGACTTATGTACCTTTTTCGTGAAGATCTGAGTACTAGTTGTCGTTGTTAACCATTGCTTGTGCAGTGATTGATTTTTGGAGATAGGGTAAGTTCATGGAGTTTGAGTCACCTATGTTCACTTTATCTTTTATATTTAATCTTTTGTATTTGAGACAGATGTATTGACTTTATTCATACTCTTTTGGTTTGTATTATTGGCATTAGATACTCTTGTACTAGCTCTACCAGGTTGTGGGATTGGTATCTTATGATGATTGTTTTCTATTTAGAACACTTTGTTTATATTTTAACTGGTGCTCATTGATGTTGGACTATATTGGGCATTTTCTACCGAATTAACTCATTGCATTAGTTTGAGTTATGGTTGGGCTTACCTATTGGCGGGGTTTAGTAGGTGCCATCATGAATCGTTAAGTGGGTCTTAACACTTTGGGATGCTATATTCCACAGTTTTCATGATTTTAATGCTTCCAAAGAGTACATTTATTTTATTTATGATATTATTACAATTAGTGAGCTTTGCAATTATCAGTGTTGTTCCGTTGGGAGCAGTATAGAGCATCGAGTCGATGTACGAATAAAGGGTCATCAATAAAATAGGTTGAGACCTTTAATAGATTTCCTTAAGTCCCAAAACTATGAAAACATTGTAGGTTCTAAAGGGTCACCCCTCAGATTAGGATTTATATCTTAAATATTTTGGATATCATTTTCGTAGATCTACGTCAGTTGGTGCTCATACCCTCGGCAATGTATTGACCCTTCCAGCTAGAAATACAAGTTGGACACCAGTTATCTCACATTAGGGTATCTTAGTTGTTAGTAACTTCTATAATCCACAGTTTATAGTTCAAATTTAAGATTCTTGCACGACCTTGTATTTAGTTCTTTTTTTAGGATATGTTCATTATTTGGTCTTACACTAGTTATCATGATCCATGTTCCATGTTCATCTCATATCAGTTATTTTCCTCTCTAACATACTTAGTACATTTAAAGTACTGATAACATATTTTTTCAGTGATAGATCATCCTTTAATATAGATTTGGACACTCATCATCCTAATCGCTCATAGTATGATCTTTTACTATTTCAGAACACCCAGATTTGGTGACTCCTGATCATGCGAGTACTTGAGTCATCACTTATGTAAATTTTTCCTTTGTTATTCCTAGTTCTCAAATAGATAGCGTTAGATGGGGGCTTGTCCCAGCAACTCATCTTAGTAGAGGTTTTTCAGACTTATAGCAAGTTGTCCATCTTATGATCTTAGATTTAGTTATTGATGATTTGATTTGTATGAATATTTATTTTATTATTAAATTTCATCTTTCGAATAAGTGTTGTTTATTAGTTTTCAGTAAAATGGTTCGATGGACACTTTTACTCATCGATTTTGTAAGTTAGACACTTCTACTTATATATTTGTCACCTTGAACCTTGAACCCACTAAAAAGCAATCTTTTAAACCCTTTGTTGTTTTACTCAGTTGTATGTATTGCACAATCCCAAATATGTCATTAAGTTTTTAAAAAATAATTTCCATGTATTTTAAACCCACATATGTTTAAGTTCAAAATATTTGATTATTTCGAAGGCACAAAACATACTCAGTTGATTTTACCATAGCTAGGAAGTCTAACATTGAAAAACAAGAAAAAGAAAAGGTTGATTGGGTGAATCTAGACGAGATACCATCTAGACCGGTAGGTATAGATGCTGGTTTTGAGGATATTTATAAGAACAAGGGGGTTAGATATGAAGGTAAACTGGGTGGGGATGACCCTTATTTTGATAGTTTAGATCCAGGTAGTGACATTAGTGTTGAAGATTGAGGAGATCCTGTTGATGATGATGAAGTGGTAGATCCACTACCTAGAACTTCATCAAGAAAGATCTACTTTGATAAAACTACAAAGAAGGTATGTTCAGTTGTATATGGTTTTTCTAAATGTTGTTGAGTTTAGAGAGGCACTATAGAGTTACACTATTCAAAAAGGTGTGAAACCTAAGTTGAAACCTAATGAGAATGAAAGGGTAAGGGCAAAGTGTAAGCATAAGGGTTGTCCTTGGGTTATTCTTGGAAGTGTTGATAACACAGGAAATTTTAGTGGGAAAACTTATTTCCTTGTACACAAGTGTTCTAAAAGGATAAGAAATAAGATGTTTAACCCTTTTTGGATTAGTAAGAATTACAAAGATAGGATAATGAGTGATCCATCAATAAAGTTACATCAGATTCAAGCACTTTTAAGAAAAGACTATGGGTTGTATGTTAGTAAAACAACATGTAGAAAAGCAAAAATACGAATTATGAATGAACGTTTTGGTGTTTTTGTTGAAGAGTTTTCTAGGTTTTATGATTACGCTGAACAGTTTAGGACCACCAATCCTGGTACCACTGTATCTATTAGTACATCCAAGAATGCAATTCTAGGAAAAGAGGTGTTTATGGGCATTTACATTTTTCTTGGGGCCTTATAGAGTGGATGGAAAGAGGGCTGCAGAAGAACAATTTGTTTAGATGGTACCTTTCTCAAGGATTTTTGTAAAGGTATCTTGTTTTCTTGCATTTCGAAAGATAGAAATAATCAAATGTACCTTATAGCATGGGCTGTGGTTGATAAAGAAACCAAGGAAACATGGTCTTGGTTTCTTTAGGGCATCAGCCATGATTTGGAACTTGAAGAAAATTTGGGTGAATGCTTGACAGTAATGTCTGATATGTAGAAGGTATGAAGTTTCATATTTTTGAGTTATTTATTTTTAAGTTTGCTGCAATAATGTCATTAATGTTTAAGTACTATTTTACATGTTTTGATAGGGTCTTCATTTGGCACTTACTAATCTACTACCAAATACTGAGCATAGATGGTATGCTAGATATATATAGGCCACTGGAAGTAGGTTTAGTGTGGTGAGGAAAGGAGAAAAAAATTCTAGCTAGTTGCAAGGGCCCCATTTGAAGTGTATTTGCAACAGAAACTTAATAATATAAGTGAGTTGGGTGTTGGAATTGTGGAAGATTTGCTCAAGTACAACAAAGAGGAATGGTGTAGGGCCTTTTTAAGGAACATAGAAGGTGTGATGTGGTTGAGAACAACAAGTGTGAGACTTTCAATAGTTGGATTTTAGCTGTTAGGTTCAAAACAATTATCACTATGTTGGAGGAAATAAGATTCAAAGTCATGGAAAGGATCAATCAAATGAGAGATTTTGCATAAAAATGGATCAGTGATGTATCACCAATAGCTATGGAAGTTCTTGCAGAGAATGGCAAATATGCGGCCAAGTGTGAGGTGAGGTTTAATGGTGATATGGGCTTTGAGAATGGTGATACACCTTATACACATGTTGTTAATGTGAAAAGGAAGCAATGTAGATGTAGGTTATGGCAACTAAAGGGAATTCCTTGTGCACATGCAATTACTGCAATACATTACAAGGTATGGAATGTGGAGTCATTTGTTGATCACCGGTATCAAAGGGAAATATACCTGAAGGAATATGATAAGTATATTAAGATCTGGCCAAGAAGCACAAGACTACCAATTGAGCCACCTGAGATTACTCCCATGCTAGGAAGGCTAGGTAAAAATAGCAAGAAATCTAAGGATAAACCTGTTATGAAGAAGTTTGGAAAGGCTACGAGAAAGGGAAGAAAAATGATATTTTCTGTGTGCAAGTGTAGTGGACACAACAAGAAAGGATGTCCAAGTTTGGTAAGCTAAATCTTTTCTTATCAATGAATTTTACTTTTTTTGAATGTGTTTTTGATCTTTACATATTTTTTTGTAGAAAAAAAGATTTCAGTAGTAGTTGTGGTAGTCAACCAAGTGTGCAAGCCAGCACTAGTACTGAAGTTGTTGTTGTTGCTGCTGAGAGAGATGTAAATGCTTCAACGGCTGAAGAGATGACTGCAAATACTAAATCAATCTACAGAAGGCCTGCAGGAAGTCCTGCAAATGCTCACACTACACCAAGAGGTGCCGAAAGGCCTATAAATGCTCGCAGTGCACAAAGAGCCACAGGAAGACATGCAAATGTTGTATCAGTTTATGGTGTAAGGCATGCAAGTGCCTCAACAACTGATATAAGGCTTGCAGCTGTTGAGATACCCACTACCACTTCAGCAGTAGGTGATAATGCTAGACAATCTACAACTCAGCAGTCTAATAGTGGTGTTGGTGCCCAAAAGAGGAAGACTAGTACAATTTTGAGAGGTGGTGCAAATCTTGCATAGAAAAGACCAGGGCAAAAGAAGCTGGTTTTGGTCTGTTGTTTGGACCAAGTAGCAGTGTGGTAAAGAGGTTAAGTTTCCTATAATGTAATTTAAATTTAACCGGTATTAGTGCATCTATAACTGATTTTTTATGTTTATAGTCTAGAAATACTGATAGAGTGTTGCATAGTCCAACACTTATTAGTTCAGTTCCAACTAATATTGACTTGGGTTTCAAATCAAATGGACTAAGGTGGAAAGGTGGAGTTGCAGTAACTCAAAGAAAGCTACAAGGACAGAGTTACAAAAGATCAAAGGAAAAATCATCTACAACCACTGAAGCCACATCAAGCACTCAATCCAGTAAGAATCAGTCCACAACAAGCACTCAAGGAACACATTAGTAAAATTCTCTTTTTCTGTATTGATACCAAGTGTTGTAAAGACAATTTTTTTAAGACTTCTGGTGCATTTCTCATTTAAGATGTTGTTAAGAAAAGCCTTTTCATATCTTATTAAGACATTATATATTACAGATTTCTATGTTGGAAAAATGGTATTTGTCATTAAATTTGAGTTTCATTTTTATTACACATAGAAACTACATAGATCAAGCAATCTTAAATAATACAATAGATAGAAACCCAATGACAATAATAATGATAACAGTGATATCAATACTAATGCTAGATCTTTCATGTCTTCCGTGCCTTTCATATCTTCCCAGTCCTTGTTGTCTTTGTTTCCTTCGATGTCTGTCTTTATATTATTCATTTTCATTAGACCATCGAAAGAATCCACAACCATTACCAACTTGATATTTTTTAAAGCCCAAAACATTCTTCTAGGGTTGGTTGGTGTTCTTGACATCTTAATTTCCGCATAAAGTCCACAATAACAAATTTGAATTGTCATGGTGTTGCAAAAAATTAACTTTCCAATATTACAAACACAGCAAGAAAAAATTTAAATAACAAGAACTTAGAGAGAGAAAAAAAGAGAAAAAATGGAGAAGAATGGATAAAAAAACTCAAATTGCTCCAACAATGGTGTTGGAAGTAAATAAGGAAGAATAAGCACTTATAATGTCCTTTTTGACGATTAGGGGCCCTTTTTTTTATGGCTGACATGCGCTAGGAGACTAAGATACACACTCCTATATAGTCCCAGCCACATAAGATGCCACATCATAAAATATGTTTAAAATATTTCTATTTAGTGGGTTCAGGGGTCCAGATGACAAATATGTAAGTAGAAGTGTCAAACATACAAAAAACTGTCATAGTACAGGGGTCCATCCAACCGTTTTGCCTTAGTTTTCATCTATATTCTTAGTATTTTGTTGGGCCATGGGTTATCTTGCAGTCACTTGTGATTCAAAGCACTGTTTTAACCCTAGGAGATAATCTCAGGTCATAACAGTTATCATGGTAGTCCTAACCAATAGTGATTTCCCCTTTTTTACTAAATAGTAGGTCCATGAGTAAGGTATTGAACGCCTTTACAACGTTAGTTATAAGTTGGGCTCTTTGTTTCTCAAATGGGTCATGTCGGTTACAAGGAATACCCAAAGTACATTAGTTCTAGAAATCAAAGCTTTATGTGTCCGATTTTACCAAATAATGCTTTATTATTTTTTTATTATTATTTTTCAACTTCTACTTTTACTCATGAAAATGAGAAGTCTTTATACATTTAGCATGCATGTCGTAAACTCATGATTTATGTTATTTCTACACATTACATGCATCCACATATGCTTAGTACACTCCATAAATACTGACCACATATACTTTTTGCTCTTCATCCTATTATGATGTTGGTTCTGGTTTTTATCCTTAGTACCACAATTTGTAATGATCGCCATTTCCTACTTTTCATTAGTTGGTGAGTCCTAATGATATGAGTACCTATGTTTATGATTTTATTTTAGTAGTTCTATTTTTTTATCTAAGGCTTCATGTTTTTTGGATCAACTGGAATATATCCTAGTAACTCTTCAGTATGTAGAGGCTAATCTTGACTTTGTAGACCTTCTTCAAATATCGGTATTATTGGGATTATTTTATTCAATTTAGTTTAGACTTATGAGTTAATAGCTTCCACCTATGTTTTGCTTAAACTGGTTATGATTCAGTGTTCATTAGATTCCATTGGTTAGCTTCGGCGATACTAATAGTTCTAAGCATCGTGGGACGTCTAGAGAGTTGATTTAGATCATTACATACATAGTGTATTGTTAATATTACCATATACTAATCTGTAGATTTGATCTATGATGCTTACCTATATAGAGTGGTTTGTACTAATAGTACCATATACACTTATTTTGTTGAGTGTTGACAGTGTCTCACTAGTAGATTCAATTTCTCTCAACAAAGTTTAAATGGTGGAAAACATTCTTAGTTTTTCTAGAAATCATTAGATATACAGCCTCGTCTTCTGCTAGTGCCCCAGTGCACAAGTTCAGGAGGTATTATCATAATAGGGCACCCGGATTTAAGGCTTTAGGTAGTGTGAGCAATATTTGTACCAACCAAGTATGCAAGAAATGTGGTAGGAACCATCAAGGTGAGTGTATGGCTTGCAGGAATCATTTTTTTTTGAATGTTTTGATTTCATGAGCTTGACATAATATTGGGTTGGTCTCAGAAATATGTTTTTCTGTGAGTGGAACCCACATGGGGTTTTGGCATGATTTTTTGGCCTGAAGCACAATGGTGAAATATGGGTATTGATATTCTTGTACTGATGAGTAGAATGTGTTTTTGATAACGTGGCATCTCAAGGAATCTTCTTAAAAGGGAAAAGTGAAGGTTTAAAAGATTATTGAGCTTTCTTCGAAGTTGAGGTAGGTTAGGTTTAACCCTTGTTAGATTGAGCTACTTCATAGTGTATTTATGATATTGTGTTGGATTGGGATGGGCTTTAGGTATTGGTTTGATGAATTGTAAGACTTGGGATTAGTTGAGCCATTAGGATTTTTTTATACCATAAGCTTGAATCCTTTAACTTGTTCCCCTGTTCTTAGAGGAATTGGGCTTCATACCTCATACATTGAATGAGAATGACTTAAGTACTCAAATAAGCCATTATTGACCTAGTTACTCATATTTTAGGGGAATTCCCTAACTTAGAAAAAATTAAGGCTTGTTTGACATCTAACGGTGAAATGATATACTTAAGTCTAGTTCGGGTAGATTTCATCTAAAATGGAACTCGAGGAGTAGAAGTGGACTTTTGACCCATCTTAGGCTATGACATGCTAGTTTTGGTGAACCTTTATGCTTATTAGACTCTTGAAAAAGCCTATTCAGGAAATGATGAGTAATGTTGACACTAACTAATTATATGGGTGAATTTGAGTATTAATTTTGTTGTTATTTATGCTATTGATGATGTTATAATGATGATGTATATGATATTTATGACCAGTTCAATTCCAAGTCTTGTTGATATTTATGACCGGTTTAATTCTAAGTCTTATTTATATTTATGACCGGTTTAATTTTGAGTCCTGTTGATATTTAAGATCGGTTCTATTCTTATCTTGTTGATATTGATGGCTGGTTTAGTTATAAGTCTTGTTGATAGTTATGATAGATTTAATTCTGAGTCTTGATAATACTTATTCCCGACTCAAATTCCAGATTTATGACTACAAATATTCCATATTGAAATATTATATTAAAAAGAATGTTGGTTAATCTTATGATGTCTACTGATAGAGGATGCCTGATAACGCTCAAATTACACTCTTGAATAGGTGTAAGCGATCGTTGTCAATATAAAACCCAACTAGGTTGGGGTCGAATCTCACAGGGAATAGGGTGTGCACGTCAATTTGTTTACGAAATGCTTTACTGGTAGTTTATCGTTTCTACAAGATGGGGGTTTAAAGTTCGCAATATATCAATCTTCACTTTCTGAATTTTAGAGTTGTTATCAATATAGATGGAAAACCAAGGTTATGATCACCAAAGGTTTTGGGTATTGACAGATACTAGGTAGTGCTAAAGATCCTCGGAATGAGTAGAACAACAGAATGTCCCTGACTATGGTACTGTCTGACTTATCTCTCGACCTCACCAGACAATTTCTTATCTAATTCTCTCAAATGTAGATAATTTATCTATGTCCAATTGGATGTTATCTCAGGTAGATTAATCCAGTTACGACATTAATCATTAAACAGAAGGTTGGTAGCTTCCAAGTACCCGTTGATAATTCACATCCTCTAGTCTATTTCTCCGTTAGAAGCAAATAAAACCTAAGGCATAATCTAATGTTTGCAACCACTAGATTTCAGTTAAAACTGCAGAATTTCAAGATGTTCTACTACTCTTTGAATCCGTTACACACCTAGCATCATATCAAACCCTAATCCTTGGACCTCATAAACCCGGCTAATGGAATTAGCCACTCATTATTTGATGAACAAGATCACAATTTGAATTCATAATGATAATGATAAACTTACGAATAGAGGGAAAACAACAAGCAACTTCTTCAATTGAATCCTAAGTTAGAAACCCAAGAATAGTTGATAAGCAAGTAATCAAAAATAATTGGCAAAAGAGAACAATGTACATGTTTCTCTCTCCAATTTTTTTTTTCAATAATGAAAATTTGATTATTTAAAAACCCTAAAAACTGCTATTTATACTAAAGCCTAATTAAGGAAATAAAATAATAAAATCACAGCTGGGCTCAGATTAGGTGACGGCAAAATAGTATTGGTCATCAGGCTTCTGACGGCGTCTCAGATATGTCGTCAAAAGTCATGATTTCACCACTATTCTGCCTTACTCTGACGATGTCATTTGACGGCTTACCAGAGTTGTGACGGCGTGTAGAAAATGTCATCATACCTTCAATTCATTTCACCATGTTCTGCCTGACTCTAACGGCTTGAGAATGTCATCACCTTCATCCAGCAACTCTTCTTCCCTATTCTTCCTGATGCCATTTTCTGGTAGCTTACCACATCTCTGACGGCTTGCAAGAAATGCCGTCATACTCATATCAGCTCACTTGTACTAGGTTTTACTTATTTTGTTCATCTTTCCTATATTTTCCTCCCATCCTTGCTACAACTGCAATATCTCAAGAAAATGATCAAAAACAACCAAAAGTTGCTTAAGAATTTACAATTATTTAGAGTTAAAAGCCTCAAATGTGTTAGCATCTGCTCACACATCAATGCCTAGTTGATAAAATGGTGATCATTAAAAGCATGGTGGATAGTTGTTGAATAATGCTAGTGATTAGAGGAAGTTAATGAATAGTTAGTGTATTGTTGAATATTATTGGTAAATTTCTAGTAGTGGTATATCGCGGAACAGAGATAAATTGTGAAACAATGGTTGAATTATCGTGATGGTTAGTGTAAATGATACATGTGTAAAGCATTTTATCCTTGTCTTTACTCTCAAGTATTTTGGAATATTGTGATGAGTTCTTTACTTTTTGCACCCATTGGCATATGGGAGCCAATTTTTTTAATTATGTTTGCTCTTGTTTGATCTCCTTACATTATGTCATTGCTATTATTTCAGTTTATTTGATAATTTTGTGCAGTGATGATAAAGATGATTCAGGTTCGATTTTGCACCATAACCTATTTAAGTTATCTTGCATGTTATACTTCTTATAGATTAATCTCAGTTGGTTGATGATGGCTACTAAGTACCCTTATTTTGGTACTCATACTACTCATATATATATTTTTGATATAGATCTAAGTATTAGTTGTTGTCGTTGACTGTTGCTCATAAGGTGATTGATTTTTGGAGATAAGGTGAGACCATGGAGTTTGAGTCACCCATTTTTCACTCTATTTTTTTATTTGGTGTTTAGTATTTAAGACATATGTATTAAATACATTTAGATTCCTTTGGTTTGTATTATTAGCATTAGATGCTCTTGTGTTGGCTCTACCAGGTCATGGGATTGGTATCTTATGATGACTATTTATCTATTTAGAACACTTTGTTTATATTTTAACTGGTGTTCATTGAATTTGGAATATGTTGGGCATTTACTACCGAACCATTTTGTTAGTTCTGGATTAAGGTGGGTGTACCTACTGGCGGAGTTTAGTAGGTGCCATCATGAATCGCAAATTGGGTCGTGACACATTTGTATGCTATATTCCACTATTTTCATTATTTTTTATTCCAGAGAGTACATTTATTTTATCTATCATATTATTAACATTAGTGAGCATTGCAGTTATCAATGTCATTAAGTTAGGAGCAGTACAAGCACCAAGCTGGCGTAGGGATGAATGCTCATCCATCAATTTGGTTGACACATTTAAGAGAAGTTCCTAAGTCCCAAAAATATGACACCATTGTCTGTTCTAAAGGGCCACCCCTCAGATTAGGATTTACATCTTAGTCATTTTGAATATCACTTTAGTGGATCCACGTTAGTCGGTGTTCATACCCATCGCAATATACTGACCCTTGCAGCTAGAAATACATGTCGGACTCTAATTAGCTCACATTAAGGTGTGTCAGTTATTAGAAACTATGATAATCCACAGCTTACTGTTAAAATTAATGATTCTTGGATGACCTTGTATTCATTTCTTTTTACAGCATATGTTCATTATTTAGTCTTACACTAGTTGTCACGTTACATGTTCCATTTTTATCTCACATCAGTTATTTTCCTCTCTAACATACTCAGTATATTCAAAGTACTGTGAACATATATTTTTATGCTATATTGTCGTACAATATAACTTAGGACACTCAGCATCGTAATCACTCCTAGTATGATCTCTTATTATTTAACCAAGAACAGCTTTGGTGACTCCTGATCATGCCAGGACTAGTGTCATCATTTAAGTATATTTTGTCTTTGTCATTAGTTCTCAGATAGTAAAGTTAGATGGGGACTTGTCCTAGGAACTCATCATAGTATAGGATTTTTAGATATATAGCAAGTTGTCCATCATGTGGTCTCAGATTTAATTATTTAAGATTTGATTTCTTCGAATATTCATTTTATTATTGAAGTTTAGATTATGAATAAGTGTTGTTTATCAGTTGTTATCTATATTCTTAGTATTATTCCAGGCCATGGGTTTGCTTAGAATCACTCGTGATTCAAAGCATCGTGTTAATCCTAGGAGGTAGTCTCGGGTCATAATAGTATTCATGGGAGTCCTCTATAGAAGTGATTAGCCCCATTTTTCAATAAGAAGGTCCATGAGTAAATTCATGCCAAATAATAGTTCCTTAAACCAAGAAAGGTATTGAACACCTTTCTAGCATTGGTTATAAGTTGGGCTCCATGTTGCTCAAATGGGGCATGTCGGTTACAAGAAACTCCCATGGTATATTAGTTTTAGAAATCAAAGTTTTATGAGTCTAGTTTTACCAAATAATCCTTTATTATATTTTATGATGTTTCAACTTCTAATTTTTTTCATGAAAATGAGGAGTCTTTATACATTTAGTATACACGTCTTCACATCATGATTTTTGTTATTTCTACATATTGCATGCATCCCGATATGCTAAGTATATTCCATAAGTACTGATCATATATACTTTTTGTTGTCCATCCTATTATGTTATTGGTTCTAGTGTTTTCCTCAATACCATGATTAGCCGTGATCACCATTACATACATAGTGTTTTGAATTAATATTAGCATATGCTCTTCTATAGATTATATCAATGGTCCATACCGGAACATAGCGGTTTGTACTAATACTATCATTTACACTTATTTTGTTGAGTATTGACAGTGTTTCATAGGTATATTCAAATTCTCTCAACAAAGGTCAAATGGTAGAAAACGTTCTCTGTTTCTCTAGAAATCATTAGATCTAGCCACATCTTCTGCTAGTGCCCCAGTGCCCATGTTTAGGAAGGATTATCACTATAGGGCACCCAGAATTAAGGCTGAGGCTAGTGTGAACTGTGTTAATACCAACCCAGTATGTAATAAATATGGTAGGAACCATAAGGGTGAGTGTATGGATAGTAACGATCATTTCTTTTGGTGTGGCAAGATAGGCCACAAGATTAGGAAATGTCCAGTGGTTTCTCAGAAAGGTAGAGATGCCCATTAGAAACTTTCGTAGGTTGAACGATTCAATAGGATGCCTCATCTAGTGCAGCTGGCAGACAACATTAGAACAGGTTTTATTCCTTTTAAAATAGATAGGATTGGGAGAGTTACCTTGATGTAGTCTTGGGTACATTATTGGTTTTCCTTATTTATTTTTTTGCATTATTATATGTGGAGCTACTCTTTCCTTCATAACTCCCTATATAGCATTATACTCCACTGTTACTCTTACAACCCTTCATATCCCTTCACCATCTCTACTCCAGTTGGTGAATCAATCATAGCTCAACAGGCTCAGTTGATCATATTGTAATAGACATGGTAGAGTTTGATATAATTCTTGGTATGGATTGGCTTCACTCTTGATTTTCCTAAATTGAGTATTGAATGAGAGTAGTCTAATTCATGTTTCCAAAAGAACCAATTCTAGAATTGAGGGGTAGTACCTCAGTGCCTATGGTTTGGTTTGTCTCTTATCTTAAGACTAGAAAGTTGATCTATAAAGAGTGTATCTATCATATTGTTTGGGTTGAGGATTTAAAATTGGAATCCCCAACTCTTGGTTCAGTTCCAGTGGTAAATGAATTTCCAAAAGACCTACCCAAAGTTCCTCCCCAAAGGGAAATCAAAATCAAAATAGATATCATCCCAGATACCCAACCTATTTCAATTCCACCCTATAGAATTGCTCCAGATGAGCTTAAACAATTGAAGGAAAAATTAAAGGACCTATACAGGTATTTTACTAGGCCTAGTGTCTCCCCATGGGGTGCTCTAATTTTTTTCATTCACAAGAAGGATGGATCTCTCAAAATGTGCATCCACTACTATCTATTGAACAAACTTACAATAAAAAATAAGTATCCCATCCACTAGATTGATGACTTGTTTGGCCAATTTTAGGGTGCAAGTTGCTTCTCAAAGATAGACCTCAGATCAGTATATCATCAGCTCATAGTTTAAGAACATAGCATTCCAAACACATCCTTCAGAACTTGATATGGTCACATTAAATTATTGTTATGTCTTTTGTACTAACGAATGCACCTGTATCTTTTATGGTCCTAATGAATAGGTTATTCAAGCAATACTTAGAAATGTTCATTATAGTTTTCATTCATGACATCCTCATTTATTCTTGTAATTAGGATGAACACATAGATCATTTGAGGATTGTCTTGCAGACTCTTAAGGATTTACAGCTATTCACTAAATTAAGCAAGTTTGAGTGTTGGTGGAAATCATTAACATTACTTGGTCATACTATTATCAGTAAAGACATTTAGGTTGATCCTTAAAAGACCAAAATAGTGAGAAACTATCCTAAACACATCTCTCCAGTAGATATTTGTAGTTTCCTGGGCTTATCTGGTTACTACAAATGGTTTATTGATGGATTTAAATCTATTACTTATCCTATGTCCAAGTTGACTTAAGAGAAAGTTAAATTTTAGTGGTCTAAATTTTGTGAGAGAGCTCTCAGGAGTTGAAGACTCGACTCACTATCACTCTAATTTTAACATTTCTTGAGGGCCTGAAAGGTTTTGTGTTTTATTTTGATGCTTCTAGGGTTGGAATATTTTTGGTGTTGATGCATTGGGGTAAAGTTATAGCATATGCCTCTAGACATCTCATGCCTTATGAGAAGAACTACTGAATCAATATCTAGAGTTGGCAGTAGTGGTTTTTGCCTTAAAGATTTTGGGAATTACTTTAATAGGGTTCATGTTGATGTGTTCACCAATAACATGAGTCTTCAATATGTTTTTAGTCAGAAAGATTTAAATCTTCATCAGAAAATATGTCTATAATTACTAAAGAATTATGACATGAGTGTCTTGTACCATACGGGCAAAGCAAATAGGTGTTTTATGCTCTTAGACGAATATCTATTAATAATGTTGCTCATGTAGAGTATGAGAAGAACTATATTGCAAGGTTAATAGATTAGACAGACTGGGAGTTCGATTGGTTTACTCTACCGAAGATATTATTTTGGTCCAAAATGGTTTGGAGTCATCCCTAGTAACAAAGGTAAAAGAAAAGAAAGACAATGGTCCTATTTTTCTCAAATTGAAAGTAAAAGTATAGACTCAGAAGGTTGAGGTTTTCTTCCAAGGGAGATATAGTGTTCTTTGATATAAAAGCAGATTTTTTGTTTTGGAAATAGATAAATTCAAATAGCGAATGTGAGCATAGGCTCATGGTTCTCAATATTTAATTAACCCAGGAGCCACTAATATTTACTTACAGGAAGTCTATTGGTGGAATTGTATGAAGAAGGATATCGTAGAAATTTTGGCTAGGTGCCTAAATTACTAGTAGGTTAAGGTTGAGCACGAGATACCTAGTGGCATATTTTAGAACATCAGCATTCCTACTTAGAAGTAGGAGATAGTAAACATAGACTTCATTACAGGGTTATCTCGTACTCTTTGAAAACATGATTTTATTTGGGTTATTATCGATAAAATGACTAAGTCCTCAAGTCCCATACAGATGTAAGGAGAAGGGAACATTAGTTTTCCATTTTTGATTTGGTCTACTTGAAAGTTTCACCAATGAAAAGAGTGAAAAGGTTTGAGAAGCTAGAAAAAAATAGTCTCTGCTTTATTGGTCTTTATGAGATTGTAGGACATTTTGGCAAAGTATCCTATGTATTAGTTTTGCCAACCGACTTTGCAGTAGTGCACCAAGTGTTTTATGTTTCCTTGATAAAGAAGTGCATTAGTGATCCTGCATTAGTTGTTCCCTTAGAAAGGTTTGGTGTAAAAGACAGTATCTTTTAAGAAGAGGTCCCTATTAAAATCCTTAACCATCAGGTTCATAGGTTGATGAATAATGAAGTCTCTTTGGCAAAGATTCTTTGGAAAAATCAGTTAGTTGAAGGAGCTACTTGGGAGGCTGAGGTAGACATAGTGACTAAGTACCCCCATATCTTCCCTTAGAACTCCAGCTTGAGGTAATAGTTTCCCCTTAATTAATTAATCCTTTTACTTCATTTCACTCATATATTCCCGTGCCATAGTATACGGCCATAATTTTAAATCATACCATGTTTCTATTATCGATTTTGTACAATGTGATTATTTAGTTCTTAGAAATTCTGGGCTGTAAGTTTGAATATAGATAGTTTAAAAGGGTTCCAATAATATTAGGAGAAGCAGTTAAGAAAATGTGTAATTGAAGCTCTTTTCCCTAACATTAAAGCTCAGCCAATTTTTATTTGGGAACAAATGACCCCAAAGGGAGATATTGTAATGCCCCATAAAATTCAAGACTAGCATAGAAAAATGCATTAAGTACATGTAGGTTAAGTCACTAAGTTTTAACAGTATGAGAAGGGATTTTTCCATGTACCAAAGCCCCTAAGACCCCCTATCCCATAGCCAAGACAAATCATTTTTACTGATTGATTCCTAAAGTAGTGATCGACTTTATAACTTCTAGAGTTCGGCGCATCTTTGAGTCGCAGACACAAAAACTGATATATATTTGAATTATCTTTCCAATCCATCAATTTTTGCCTTAATCCAACATCTGGTACAAGGTTATGGATTTTTCAAAAATTAGTGCTCTTCAATGATATAACACTATACCATCGAAGATCGTGGTTACATTTTACGACCGTACAATGGTATCATATAATTGAGATAACACAAAATTATAAAAGTTGACAAAGTTTTCCCTCATACCACGTGAGAGAATCATGATCATGCTTTGATACCATAATCCCATGGCATGATCATGTGTCCCATAGATACCCTTGATTAACCTATAAACATATGAATCAAGGTATGTCCATAGCTAGATCCTCCGGGGCTCATTTGATCATGTATAGATAGTTATCCTCTAGCTCCCAGTCATGAGTGCAACCCAATAGCATAGGTTATTCCCACAATTATGGAAAGGACTTGTATGTCCCTTCTGTAGTTTCCATTTATAGAATTTTAAGGGGCATATCAGTATTTTCATTCTCTTTTAACACCAAATCTATGCTCTTTTGGGAATTTCAAGGGTCATTAGTGGGTGTATGTGATCCTAATCTCTCATTACTTAGAATTATATCCAATATTTTGTCTCGGAAGTGAAAAGAGGAAATTCCCTTCTACCTAGGCCAACTAGGGTTCTTCTTTCTCAAGCATCTAACCCTAAAAAATTATTCGAGGACATTATATCTAGGTATGTGTGATTTTTTCAATTTGTTTCCTTTCATACATTAAGTTCCAAAGCTAACTCAATTCTCCACTACAATTCCTTTTTCATAACTCAAGGTTATGGATATTGGTAGATTAATTTATATCTTGATCATTTGGTGTCATTGAGTTGTAATCCCTATTTTAGCATGAATTATTGTGTTATTATTTGACCATTATTCCAAGCCCTAATTACATTGTGAAATCCATTATCATTGGATCTAATTCATTGAGTTCTATCAATTCATTCAGTTTTATAAAACTAACATAATAGTTGCATTCTGCAGAGATGGTGTGTTATGATCACGCGATGACATAGGATTTCATACATAGACTTTTGAGTTCTATATTCCCCATTTAACATTATTTGAATAGTTCTATAGAGTATATTTATTCTAGTTATTAGATTATAACTATCAATGAGCATTCTAGTTATCAATGTCATTCAGTTGGGAGTAGTACTTAGCACCGAACGGACATAGGGATGAAAGGCCACTCGTTAGATAAGTTAAGGACTTTAGTTTCAGTGGTATATATGTTAGATATGTTATGCTTGAATTTATATATGTTTAATTTATATATGTTTGAATTTATTGAATATGTTATATATGTTTATTGAATTAATTATGAGAAGACCATTTAAAAACAGAGAAGCTTTTAGAAAAATTAAAGAATCTTTAATTAGTAATTATTCAGAATATATAAGTCTAAATAAAACAAAAGAAAATCCACAAAGACTAGCCTACCTAATTATCTTAATATCTAGTATTGAAGCAAAATTAATAATCCATTTAAAATCTAGAAGAATGAGACACATACCACCTAATTATGATAAAATTAGATTTAGATATCCACCAAGATATTATAAATATGGTTTAAATGAATAAAGTGCAAAAATACAAAGAATTAAAACAAATTATTTCTGAGAAACGTAAAGAATTAAAAATAAGAATAGAAAGACTACATTATAATATATTTGCCGGAGTTAGTGAAAATTCAATAAATACACAAAAAGATAAAATATCAAAATTAGAATCACAAATAGACAGTTTAGAATATATATATCAACATGAACTATTCACAATAAAATGAACAAAGAAGAATTTATAATAGATGAAAAAATATATGAAAATCACGAAAGATTAAAAATAAAAATATTATTTTCTAATCTAGGAAGAAGATATAAGAAAATAGGTGAACATTTATATCTGATGTTAGAAAAAGAAAAATTAAAATTAGAAGATAAATTGACAGCAATGGTAAGAATAGAAAAAGAAATGAAGGAATAGATAGGAAAAAGGAGATAGAAAAAATTAAACAACAAACTACAGAAGAAATACGAAAAATAGAAGAAACTAAAAATAGTAGGATTGCTGAATTAGAAAAAGAACTACAAATGTTAAAAGATTTGTATGAACAAAGACAAAAGGAAAAACAAGAAAAATATAGAGAACAAAAATTACTAAACGAGATAAATCAATTTAAGGAAAAATTAGAAATAAAAAAACAAAGAATTAGAAATAAATAACATAGATGTTGAAGAGACAGATAATTATGATTCAGAAGATAGTGAAACATATACAGAAATATTAACAAATACAAAAAATTTAGAAATCAATGAAAAACAAGAAGTAATTAATGAAGAAAACTTAGAAAAAACCAACACAGAAATAAATACTCTTGATAAAAAAGAAGATGAAAATATAATACCTAGAACATCAGAAATAAGAAAACCTGCATATTATAAGAATAAGTTTAAAAAATATAATGAATATGACAAATGGACACCAAAATAAATATTTAATAAAAATTATAATTTTTTAGACCTAGACTTTGTAATAGATACAGAAAAAACAATACAATTATGGATAGGATATATGACAAAGTAATTATTAGATAATAATATAAACATAAAAGATGCACCAGAATATATAGAAAGAACACTAATAGGATCAGTAAAACTATGGTTTTCAAATTTAACTGAAAATAGCAAGAAAGTATTAAGAACTAATAAACCTATAGAAGGAACATCATCAACAACAACTAAACTAACACCTATAGAATTATTAAAAAAATATGAAACAGCTATAAAAGATGAATTTGGTAGTATGACAACAATAGAAGAAGAGCAAGATGAAGAAAAAGATACAAATAGGAATTTAATGTTAAAATTAGCAATATGTAATATGTGTTATATAGATGAATATACTTGCGCATTTAAAGAGTATTATTATAAAGGAGCATATAGTATAGAAGAAAGTAAAGAAATAAGAAAATTATATTTTAACAAATTACCCGAACCATTTAGTTCAAAGATAATAAAAAGTTGGGAAGAAACAAAAATAGTAGATACATTAGGAGCAAGAATAAAATTTTTACAACAATGGTATAGAAACTTATGTGAAAAATATAGAGAAGAATTAAAAATGGAAAAAACATTAATAAGAAATTTAGCATGTTGCAAAAATAAAATAGCACCCCAAATTGGATGTGAAGAAAGATATTATAAGAAAAGAAAAAGACATAAGAAATATAAGAAATATAAAAAATCAAAATATAAATACAAGAAACCAAGAAAAAGATATTATGTAAAAAATTATAAATACAAAAGACCATATAGAAAAAAGAAATCTATAAAAGAATGTACTTGTTATAATTGTGGAAAATTAGGACATTTAGCTAGAGATTGTAAATTACCTAAAAATCCAAAAAATAAACAAATATCAGAAATAAAAATAGATAATACAGAATATATGCAGATAGATTATATAGATTATGAATTAGAAAGTGAGGATAGTATATATGAAATTTCAGAAAACGAAACAGATAATGAAATAGATAGTGAAATAGATGAATCAAATGACTGAAGAAGATATAAAAATAATAACAAAGGAAGAATATTTAAATGATGAAGGAACAGAACAAAAAATAATATTTGAAAATAACATATTTGATGAAATAAAAGGAAAAGAATTAGATTTAAGTGTAGAAAAAATATTTAAAATACCAACAATAAAAAATATTTTTACTAGGAAAAAGGACGAATATTATGTAGTATGCCAAAAAGAACATGTAATAGACTGTAGATATGCAAAAGGCAAAGCTAGTATACCACTAGTAACAAAAAGAATAATTAATAAAGAGATAAATGATATAAAAAGTAAAGGAGATCCAATAAAATATGTACACCTTGGAGGTACAGAGATATTACTAAAAGCATGTTTTAGAGAAGGAATAGATACACCAATAGAATTATATTTAGCAGATGATAGAATTATAAAACCTATAGAAAAAAGCATAATAACTGCCGTAAAAGGAAATCTAATATACCAAAAATTTTAATTTATAATAAGTGCAAATTATTCCGTAGCTGTAACAGATAAAAATATAGATAAATCATTAGTATTATATTGGAAAATATCAGGAATAGAATTAACCCCAGGAAGTAAAATATTTACAGCAAGATGCAAAAATTTATATGTATTTACAACAAAACATAAAATAACAGGAAAAAATAAGATTAACAAAATACGAATAGAAAGTCCATTCGAACAGATTGTAAAAACAATAGATTATAATGATTATAGCTATAGAGACATAGATATAGAAGAAAATTTAGAAATAGTAAATGATAGAATAAGTACAACGAAAAGAATAGCTGATGAAAAACCAGAATCATCAAGCTCATCAAAAAGAACAAGTTATGAAATAAATTCAATAAGTAATTTAAACCAATATTACATAACAGGAAAAATAAATGAAAAAGAATATTTAATACTTTTAAATACAGGACAAGAAGAAAATTATATAGCAAAATATCTAGTAAAAAATGAAGAAATAAAAACTGATAATGATATGTGCCCCGATCTACCAAGAAGTTTAATAAATAGTAAAAATATAGCAGAAAAAGAAATAATAATAGGAATTAGAAAAATAAAAATAGAATTCGAAATAAAGGAAGAGATGCAAAAAGCAGATATAATATTAGGAATAAAATGGCTAAAACAAGTAAAACCATATAATATAGAACATACACAATTAACCTTAACATATAACAAAGAGAAATTATTCTTAAGAAGAGCCTTAACATAAAATGAAAATATATGTATTAATGAAGATAGTAGTAGAAGGATATTACAGTAGATATTATACGCCTATGATAGATACAGGAGCAGAAGCTAATTTATGTAGATATAATTGCTTACCAGAAAGTAAATGGGATAAATTAAAAACACCAATAATAGTTAAAGGATTTAATAATGAAGGAAGCTTAATTACTTATAAAGCTAAGAGTGTAAAAATACAAGTATGGGATAAGATATTAACAATAGAAGAAATTTATAATTATGAACTAACATCAAAAGATATACTTTTAGGAATGTCGTTCTTAGATAAATTATACCCACATATAATAATTAGAACAGGCTGGTGGTTTACAACACCATGCAAACAGAAAGTAAGAGCAAAAAGAGTTAATAATAAAATAAGAAAGAAAACTGATTGGGTAAAAGGAAGTGAAAAAATTACACAAAAGTTAGAAAATATAAAAAATACTGAAGATACAATAGAATTAGTAGTATTTCGATAAATAAAACAGAAATAACTATATTTTCAATAAATAAGATAGAAATAATTAAGAAAAAATTAGAACAATTACATAGTGAAGATCCATTAAAAGGATGGGAAAAACATAAAACTACTATAAAAATTGAATTGATAGACAAAAATAGCATAATAACCCAGAAACCATTAAAATATAATTTTGACGATTTAAAAGAATTTAAAATGCATATAGATGAATTATTAGAAAAAATAATATATACAAAAAAGTAATAGTAAACATAATAGTCCAGCATTTATAGTAAATAAACATAGTGAACAAAAAATGGGAAAAAGTAGGATGGTTATTGACTATAGAAATTTAAATGCAAAAACTATAACATATAATTATCCAATACCAAATAAGATATTAAAAATAAGGCAAATACAAGGATATAATTATTTTAGCAAATTCGATTGTAAATCAGGATTTTACCATCTAAAGTTAGAAGAAGAATCTAAAGAATTAACCGCACTTACGGTACCACAAGGATTTTATGAATGGAACGTATTACCATTTGGATATAAAAATGCACCAGGTAGATATCAACATTTTAAGGATAATTATTTTAAACAATTATCTAATTGTATAGTATACATAGATGATATATTATTATATACAAAAACTAAAGAAGAACATTTAAAATTATTGGAACAGTTTACAGATATAATAGAAAAATCAGGAATAAGTCTACGCGAAAAGAAAGCTGAAATTATAAAAAATCAGATAGAATTTTTAGGAATACAAATAGATAAAAGCGGAGTAAAAATGCAACAACATATAGTACAAAAAATAATAAATTCGAAAGAAGAATTAGATACAAAAAAGAAATTACAATCATTTTTAGGATTAGTAAACCAAGTAAGAGAATATATTCCAAAATTAGCAGAAACTTTAAAACCACTACAGAAAAAATTAAAAAAGGATGTAGAATATAACTATAATGAAAAAGATAAAAAACAAGTTCAAAAAATAAAATTACTTTGTAAAGAATTACCAAAATTACAATTTCCAGATGAAAATAGAAAATTCATATATATAGTAGAAGCAGATGCTAGTGAATATAGTTATGGAGGAGTACTTAAATACCGATATGAAGCAGAAAAATTAGAACACCATTGTAGATACTACTCAGGTACGTTCAATGAAACAGAAATAAAATGGGAAATAAATAGGAAAGAATTATGTTCATTATATAAATGTTTTTTAGCATTTGAGCCATATATTGTATATAACAAATTTATTGTACGAACCGATAATACACAGGTACGCTGGTGGTTAACAAATAAAATACAAAATTCAGTTACAACAAAAGAGATTCGGAGACTAGTCCTGAATATATTAAATTTCACATTTATAATTGAAGTAATCAGTACTAACAAAAATGTTATTGCAGATTACATATCAAGACAAAGCTACACAGACTGAAATAATAGAAGAAGATACTCTAGAAAAAATACTCAACACCCTAACTACGCTTTCAATGAAAGTGGACAGTATGGGTAATGAGATAGAAAAGCTAAAGACTAATGAAGATAAATTGAAGTCTATAGCTACAAATAAGCTAACTCAGCAGTGTGCAGAGCTATGTCGATCGGAAGACATTAAAGTTCCAGAGCTAGAAGGAGACGATGGGACACTCCATAAAACCCATAACATTTATCAATCTACTTCTGCAGGTACAAGCAAAGGAGTAAGTCGACAAATATACCAGAACATGAATATGAATAAGATATTTGAGAAACCATTTATACCAAAAACACAAAAAGACCCCTTGTTCATACCCCCACAAATTACCACATACCGAGATAGTCTAAACCAAGATAAAAAAGTTTACAACTATACAGCCCAAAAATACATAGAAAATATCTATAGAGTACAAACTTTCCTAAACCTTAACCCTAGAGCTACAAATATCAAAGAACCAAACACAAACTATATAACCCAAAAATTACAAAGATATAACAAGCTAATTGCACTACCCAAAACCAACCCAAGCCTAGTGAAAACTTGTTTTGATTATGGATTATTAAATACCATATACACCCAAGACGGAGAAGAACTAACAGCTATGGAAGAATTACATAAGATATTCACCACCTACAAAAGGATAACAAAAGGAAATCTATTTTATATAAAGTGTTATACTGCACCAGCAGAGATATTATACGACGAAATAAAACCAGTTATACAAGTTGTAAAAATAGGACTAACTAGAGATATGATCATACCGGAAGATATTACGCAGTAGCCAGAGATACCCAGAATCGAGATACCTGATTTCTACGCGAATAAATGACTCATTGGACTAGCTACGATTATTCAAGAATTAGCAAATAATTATACTAATGGAAACCCAATATGGAGCTATTATTCGAGAGACCATCAAATGATTTATTCAAATTCAAAAGAGCTACGACAAGAAGATATGGAAGATGTTAGGCAATTGATAATGACATTACTTAACCCAGAAAAACAATCTACCGCAAGAGCAATTCAAAAAGGATTTATTTCAGACGGATTACTGACAAGATATTGTAAGATAATTGGACATAAATATACAGATCATCAATGTTCAAGATGTAATGGAGAAGATAACATTATTCCAGAAGTACACCTAGAATAAAAATCAAGAAGATGAGCATGCCAACTGGAAAGATAAGATAAGAAACAACAGATACGACAACGAGAAGACACCAATGGAAGAAGACAAGATATTAAATTATTTACGTAAAATTGTTAGAATTGTTAATTTTTATTGTATAGACTTTTCTTTTTAGCCTCCTAGCCTTTTTGACTTTTTTAAAGGCTATGGCACTTATTGTATAGACTTTTCTTTTTAGCCTCCTAGCCTTTTTGACTTTTTCAAAAGTCTATGGCACTTAGGATTTTAGTTTTAGAATTTTTTAAACGTGTAAAGACTCATGTAAAGACTTTGTAAAGATTTTTCATTCTATAAATAAAAGAAACCGAAGGCATTGCAAAGCAAGCCTTCATGTGTTGAAGCAATACTCTCTCCAGTCCACAACAAATATTTTGCTCAGTTAATTAAAAAACAGACATATTTCAATGGAAAAAGCTATGGAGGAACAAACTTCAGAAATATCAAAACTACCCGAACAGGTATATTTATTTATGATTATGAATAGCTAAATTCATAATTCCCAACAATCATGATATGATAAAATAAATTCATATTAGTTACTTTATAGTAGAATTATTCGAAGAATAAAATGTTAAGAAGTTTATTAGCAAAGTGGAAACAGTGAAAAATCCCTAAGAACTATGTCATCCTAAAGGTGAAACCAATGAGGCAAGAAGCCGTGGCGGGGAGTAACTAGAGTAGAGGCGCTGTTTAAGGGAAAAAATATCCAAATTACCATGCTAATAGTGACCGAAGATCATGTTATTTAAGAATAATCTAGTATATAGTAATCTAAGATGACCATATTTTGTTATGTACATGGTTGAAGGGAATATTTTGGAAAAATCAATTTTATGAAAATGAATAATTATTTATCTGATGTGATGGTAGATAAATTTAAAATACTTATTTTGTATGCACTTAAAGATATAAAAGTAGTAGATATAAGAAAAATCATATTAGAAAAAGCATTTGGTAAATATTACATGACTAGAGTAAATTATATACCATACCTACCTAACTACTCTTACAAATACTTACCATGATAAATTACATAGAATTTTTAGAAAAAGATATGAGAAACATACAGTTACTAGAAAAACAGATGAAAATAAATATAGACAAATACATGGAAAATAAAGATATAAAATATATAGAATTTCTTAATAAAAATATGCAAGGACTACTAAGGCTAAAACAAACAACTACAAAATATTATAATAAAATCAATTTTAAAAGATAGATTATCTAGATTATCTTAAAGTCTTAATCTTATATATACTTAAAGATATAGAAATTATAGATATTAAGAGAATAATATTAGAAAAGGTAATAGACTATGAAATTGAAACCATAAATTGGATAGAACAGTTATACCAAGAAATTTACCCAGAAGGATATTATTCAGATTAAGAGATGTTAGAATATATTAGAAAAACTAGAGAAAATCAAGATAATCTAAATAAAAAAATTAATTATAGAAATTGAATTAGAAAAATAATGGAGAATCTAAAAGAAAAATTAATATGGATAGAAGAAACCTTAGAAAATTTAGAAAAAAGTACATGTGATAGTTTATATAATTTTAAAAACTCACTACGAGAAGAACAATACAAGATATAAATAACATTGAAAATCTAGAATTAGATATACATTACAGTACAGTTAGGATAAATTATTATACAGAAATTTGTAACTCTACAATTACTACAGGATAAAATAATAAACCAAACAAATTAATGAATACATCTTACGAAAAGAATAAATCATTAAAAGATATTGAAACAAAATTTAAGAAATATCCACGGACAAAGAAAAATAGATTCATTATACATATAATAAATCTATTTTATAATTTAGTTACCCACATAGATCCGCACCCCCCTACAAATGGTATCAAAGCCCAGTTATTTAAAAAATACATCAGTGGTATATATGAATTTATATATGCTTAATTTATATATGTTTGAATTTATTGAATATGTTCTATATGTTTATTGAATTAATTATGAGAAGAACATTTAAAAACAGAGAAGCTTTTAGAAAAATTAAAGAATCTTTAATTAGTAATTATTCAGAATATATAAGTCTAAATAAAACAAAAGAAAACCCACAAAGACTAGCCTACCTAATTATCTTAATATCTAGTATCGAAGCAAAATTAATAATCCATTTAAAATCTAGAAGAATGAGACACATACCACCTAATTATGATAAAATTAGATTTAGATATCCACCAAGATATTATAAATATGGTTTAAATGAATAAAGTGCAAAAATACAAAGAATTAAAACAAATTATTTCTGAAAAACGTAAAGAATTAAAAATAAGAATAGAAAGACTACATTATAATATATTTGCCGGAGTTAGTGAAAATTCAATAAATACACAAAAAGATGAAATATCAAAATTAGAATCACAAATAGACAGTTTAGAATATATATATCAACATGAACTATTCACAATAAAATGAACAAAGAAGAATTTATAATAGATGAAAAAATATATGAAAATCACGAAGGATTAAAAATAAAAATAGTATTTTCTAATCTAGGAAGAAGATATAAGAAAATAAGTGAACATTTATATCTGATGTTAGAAAAAGAAGAATTAAAATTAGAAGATAAATTGACAGCAATGGTAAGAATAGAAAAAGAAAATGAAGGAATAGATAGGAAAAAGGAGATAGAAAAAATTAAACAACAAACTACAGAAGAAATACGAAAAATAGAAGAAACTAAAAATAGTAGGATTGCTGAATTAGAAAAAGAACTACAAATGTTAAAAAATTTGTATGAACAAAGACAAAAGGAAAAAGAAGAAAAAGATAGAGAACAAAAATTACTAAACGAGATAAATCAATTTAAGGAAAAATTAGAAATAAAAAACAAAGAATTAGAAATAAATAACATAGATGTTGAAGAGACAGATAATTATGATTCAGAAGATAGTGAATCATATACAGAAATATTAACAAATACAAAAAATTTAGAAATCAATGAAAAACAAGAAGTAATTAATGAAGAAAACTTAGAAAAACCAACACAGAAATAAATACTCTTGATAAAAAAGAAGATGAAAATATAATACCTAGAACATCAGAAATAAGAAAACCTACATATTATAAGAATAAGTTTAAAAAATATAATGAATATGACAAATGGACACCAAAACAAATAGTTAATAAAAATTATAACTTTTTAGACCTAGACTGTGTAATAGATACAAAAAACAATACAATTATGGATAGGATATATGACAAAACAATTATTAGATAATAATATAAACATAACAGATGCACCAGAATATATAGAAAGAACACTAATAGGATCAGTAAAACTATGGTTTTCAAATTTAACTGAAAATAGCAAGAAAGTATTAAGAACTAATAAACCTATAGAAGGAACATCATCAACAACAACTAAACTAACACCTATAGAATTATTAAAAAAATATGAAACAACTATAAAAGATGAATTTGGTAGTATGACAACAATAGAAGAAGAACAAGATGAAGAAAAAGATACAAATAGGAATTTAATGTTAAAATTAGCAATATGTAATATGTGTTATATAGATGAATATACTTGCGCATTTAAAGAGTATTATTATAAAGGAGCATATAGTATAGAAGAAAGTAAAGAAATAAGAAAATTATATTTTAACAAATTACCCAAACCATTTAGTTCAAAGATAATAAAAAGTTGGGAAGAAGCAAAAATAGTAGATACTTTAGGAGCAAGAATAAAATTTTTACAACAATGGTATAGAAACTTATGTGAAAAATATAGAGAAGAATTAAAAATTGAAAAAACATTAATAAGAAATTTAGCATGTTGCAAAAATAAAATAGCACCCCAATTTGGATGTGAAAAAAGATATTATAAGAAAAGAAAAAGACATAAGAAATATAAGAAATATAAAAAATCAAAATATAAATACAAGAAACCAAGATAAAGATATTATGTAAAAAATTATAAATACAAAAGACCATATAGAAAAAAGAAATCTATAAAAGAATGTAGTTGTTATAATTGTGGAAAATTAGGACATTTAGCTAGAGATTGTAAATTACCTAAAAGTCCAAAAAATAAGCAAATATCAGAAATAAAAATAGATAATACAGAATATATGCAGATAGATTATATAGATTATGAATTAGAAAGTGAGGATAGTATATATGAAATTTCAGAAAACGAAACAGATAATGAAATAGATAGTGAAATAGATGAATCAAATGACTGAAGAAGATATAAAAATAATAACAAAGGAAGAATATTTAAATGATGAAGGAACAAAACAAAAAATAATATTTGACAGTAATCTATTTGATGAAATAAAAGGAAAGGAATTAGATTTAAGTGTAGAAAAAATATTTAAAATACCAACAATAAAAAATATTTTTTACTAGGAAAAAGGACGAATATTATGTAGTATGCCAAAAAGAACATGTAATAGACTGTAGATATGCAAAAGGCAAAGCTAGTAAACCACTAGTAACAAAAAGAATAATTAATAAAGAGATAAATGATATAAAAAGTAAAGGAGATCCCACAAAATATGTACACCTTAGAGGTACAGAGATATTACTAAAAGCATGTTTTAGAGAAGGAATAGATACACCAATAGAATTATATTTAGCAGATAATAGAATTATAAAACCTATAGAAAAAAGCATAATAACTGCCGTAAAAGGAAATCTAATATACCAAAAATTTAAATTTATAATAAGTGCAAATTATTCCGTAGCTGTAACAGATAAAAATATAGATAAATCATTAGTATTATATTGGAAAATATCAAGAGTAGAATTAACCCCAGGAAGTAAAATATTTACAGCAAGATACAAAAATTTATATGTATTAACAACAAAACATAAAATAACAGGAAAAAATAAGATTAACAAAATACGAATAGAAAGTCCATTCGAACAGATTGTAAAAACAATAGATTATAATGATTATAGCTATAGAGACATAGATATAGAAGAAAATTTAGAAATAGTAAATGATAGAATAAGTACAACGAAAAGAATAGCTGATGAAAAACCAGAATCATCAAGCTCATAAAAAAGAACAAGTTATGAAATAAATTCAATAAGTAATTTAAACCAATATTACATAACAGGAAAAATAAATGAAAAAGAATATTTAATACTTTTAAATACAGGACAAGAAGAAAATTATATACCAAAATATCTAGTAAAAAAATGAAGAAATAAAAACTGATAATGATATGTGCCCCAATCTACCAAGAAGTTTAATAAATAGTAAAAATATAGCAGAAAAAGAAATAATAATAGGAATTAGAAAAATAAAAATAGAATTCAAAATAAAGGAAGAGATGCAAAAAGCAGATATAATATTAGGAATAAAATGGCTAAAACAAGTAAAACCATATAATATAGAACATACACAATTAACCTTAACATATAACAAAGAGAAATTATTCTTAAGAAGAGCCTTAACATAAAATGAAAATATATGTATTAATGAAGATAGTAGTAGAAGGATATTACAATAGATATTATACGCCTATGATAGATACAGGAGCAAAAGCTAATTTATGTAGATATAATTGCTTACCAGAAAGTAAATGGGATAAATTAAAAACACCAATAATAGTTAAAGGATTTAATAATGAAGGAAGCTTAATTACTTATAAAGCTAAGAGTGTAAAAATACAAGTATGGGATAAGATATTAACAATAGAAGAAATTTATAATTATGAACTAACATCAAAAGATATACTTTTAGGAATGTCGTTCTTAGATAAATTATACCCACATATAATAATTAGAACAGACTGGTGGTTTACAACACCATGCAAACAGAAAGTAAGAGTAAAAAGAGTTAATAATAAAATAAGAAAGAAAATTGATTGGGTAAAAGGAAGTGAAAAAATTACACAAAAGTTAGAAAATATAAAAAATACTGAAGATACAATAGAATTAGTAGTATTTTCGATAAATAAAACAGAAATAACTATATTTTCAATAAATAAGATAGAAATAATTAAGAAAAAATTAGAACAATTACATAGTGAAGATCCATTAAAAGGATGGGGAAAACATAAAACTACTATAAAAATTGAATTGATAGACAAAAATAGCATAATAACCCAGAAACCATTAAAATATAATTTTGACGATTTAAAAGAATTTAAAATGCATATAGATGAATTATTAGAAAAAACAATATATACAAAAAAGTAATAGTGAACATAATAGTCCAGCATTTATAGTAAATAAACATAGTGAACAAAAAAAGGGAAAAAGTAGGATGGTTATTGACTATAGAAATTTAAATGCAAAAACTATAACATATAATTATCCAATACCAAATAAGATATTAAAAATAAGGCAAATACAAGGATATAATTATTTTAGCAAATTCGATTGTAAATCAGGATTTTACCATCTAAAGTTAGAAGAAGAATCTAAAGAATTAACCGCACTTACGGTACCACAAGGATTTTATGAATGGAACGTATTACCATTTGGATATAAAAATGCACCAGGTAGATATCAACATTTTATGGATAATTATTTTAAACAATTATCTAATTGTATAGTATACATAGATGATATATTATTATATACAAAAACTAAAGGAGAACATTTAAAATTATTGGAACAATTTACAGATATAATAGAAAAATCAGGAATAAGTCTAAGCGAAAAGAAAGCTGAAATTATGAAAAATCAGATAGAATTTTTACGAATACAAATAGATAAAAGCGGAGTAAAAATGTAACAACATATAGTACAAAAAATAATAAATTCGAAAGAAGAATTAGATACAAAAAAGAAATTACAATCATTTTTAGGATTAGTAACCAAGTAAGAGAATATATTCCAAAATTAGCAGAAACTTTAAAACCACTACAGAAAAAACTAAAAAAGGATGTAGAATATAACTATAATGAAAAAGATAAAAAAACAAGTTCAAAAAATAAAATTACTTTGTAAAGAATTACCAAAATTATAATTTTCAGATGAAAATAGAAAATTCATATATATAGTAGAAGCAGATGCTAGTGAATATAGTTATGGAGGAGTACTTAAATACCGATATGAAGCAGAAAAATTAGAACACCAATGTAGATACTACTCAGGTACGTTCAATGAAACAGAAATAAAATGGGAAATAAATAGGAAAGAATTATGTTCATTATATAAATGTTTTTTAGCATTTGAGCCATATATTGTATATAACAAATTTATTGTACGAACAGATAATACACAGGTACGCTGGTGGTTAACAAAGAAAATACAAAATTCAGTTACAACAAAAGAGATTCGGAGACTAGTCCTGAATATATTAAATTTCACATTTATAATTGAAGTAATCAGTACTAACAAAAATGTTATTGCAGATTACATATCAAGACAAAGCTACACAGACTGAAATAATAGAAGAAGATACTCTAGAAAAAATACTCAACACCCTAACTATGCTTTCAATGAAAGTGGACAGTATGGGTAATGAGATAGAAAAACTAAAGACTAATGAAGATAAACTGAAGTCTATAGCTACAAATCAGCTAACTCAGCAGTGTGCAGATCTATGTCGATCGGAAGACATTAAAGTTCCAGAGCTAGAAGGAGATGATGGGACACTCCATAAAACCCATAACATTTATCAATCTACTTCTGCAGGTACAAGCAAAGGAGTTAGTCGACAAAGATACCAGAACATGAATATGAATAAGATATTTGAGAAACCATTTATACCAAAAACACAAAAATACCCCTTGTTCATACCCCCACAAATTACCACATACCGAGATAGTCTAAACCAAGATAAAAAAGTTTACAACTATACAGCCCAAAAATACATAGAAAATATCTATAGAGTACAAACTTTCCTAAACCTTAACCCTAGAGCTACAAATATCAAAGAACCAAACACAAACTATATAACCCAAAAATTACAAAGCTATAACAAGCTAATTGCACTAACCAAAACCAACCCCAGCCTAGTGAAAACTTGTTTTGACTATAGATTATTAAATACCATATACACCCAAGACGGAGAAGAACTAACAGCTATGGAAGAATTACATAAGATATTCACCACCTACAAAAGGATAACAAAAGGAAATCTATTTTATATAAAGTGTTATACTGCACGAGCAGAGATATTATACTACGAAATAAAATAAGTTATACAAGTTGTAAAAATAGGACTAACTAGAGATATGATCATACCGGAAGATATTACGCAGCAGCCAGAGATACCCAGAATCGACATACCTGATTTCTATGCGAATAAACGACTCATTGGACTAGCTACGATTATTCAAGAGTTAGCAAATAATTATACTAATGGAAACCCAATATGGAGCTATTATTCGAGAGACCATCAAATGATTTATTCAAATTCAAAAGAGCTACGACAAGCAGATATGGAAGATGTTAGGCAATGGATAATGACATTACTTAACCCAGAAAAACAATCTACCGCAAGAGCAATTAAAAAAGGATTTATTTCAGGCGGATTACTGACAAGATATTGTAAGATAATTGGACATAAATATCCAGATCATCAATGTTCAAGATGTAATGGAGAAGATAACATTATTCCAGAAGTACACCTAGAATAAAAATCAAGAAGATGAGCATGCCAACTGGAAAGATAAGATAAGAAACAACAGATACGACAACGAGAATACACCAATGGAAGAAGACAAGATATTAAATTATTTACGTAAAATTGTTAGAATTGTTAGTTTTTATTGTATAGACTTTTCTTTTTAGCCTCCTAGCCTTTTTGACTTTTTTAAAGGCTATGACACTTATTGTATAGACTTTTCTTTTTAGCCTCCTAGTCTTTTTGACTTTTTCAAAAGTCTATGACACTTAGGATTCTAGTTTTAGAATTTTTTAAACGTGTAAAGACTCATGTAAAGACTTTGTAAAGATTTTTCATTCTATAAATAAAAGAAACCGAAGGCATTGCAAAGCAAGCCTTCATGTGTTGAAGCAATACTCTCTCCAGTCCACAACAAATATATTGCTCAGTTAATTAAAAAACAGACATATTTCAATGGAAAAAGCTATGGAGGAACAAACTTCAGAAATATCAAAACTACCCGAACAGGTATATTTATTTATGATTATGAATAGCTAAATTCATAATTCCCAACAATCATGATATGATAAAATAAATTCATATTAGTTACTTTATAGTAGAATTATTCGAAGAATAAAATGTTAAGAAGTTTATTAGTAAAGTGGAAACGGAGAAAAATCCCTAAGAACTATGCCATCCCAAAGGTGAAACCAATAAGGCAAGAAGCCGTGGCGGGGAGTAACTAGAGTAGAGGCGCTGTTTAAGGGAAAAAATATCCAAATTACCATGCTAATAGTGACCGAAGAACATGTTATTTAAGAATAATCTAGTATATAGTAATCTAAGATGACCATATTTTGTTATGTACATGGTTGAAGGGAATATTTTGAAAAAAGCAATTTTATGAAAATGAATAATTATTTATCTGATGTGATGGTAGATAAATTTAAAATACTTATTTTGTATGAACTTAAAGATATAAAAGTAGTAGATATAAGAAAAATCATATTAGAAAAAGCATTTGGTAAATATTACATGACTAGAGTAAATTATATACCATACCTACCTAACTACTCTTACAAATACTTACCATGATAAATTACATAGAATTTTTAGAAAAAAGATATGAGAAACATACAGTTACTAGAAAAACAGATGAAAATAAATATAGACAAATACATGGAAATTAAAGATATAAAATATATAGAATTTATTAATAAAAATATGCAAGAACTACTAAGGCTAAAACAAACAACTACAAAATATTATAATAAAATCAATTTTAAAAGATAGATTATCTAGATTATCTTAAAGTCTTAATCTTATATATACTTAAAGATATAGAAATTATAGATATTAAGAGAATAATATTAGAAAAGGTAATAGACTATGAAATTGAAATCATAAATTGGATAGAACAATTATACCAAGAAATTTACCCAGAAGGATATTATTCAGATTAAGAGATGTTAGAATATATTAGAAAAAGTAGAGAAAATCAAGATAATCTAAATAAAGAAATTAATTATAGAAACCGAATTAGAAAAATAATGGAGAATCTAAAAGAAAAATTAATATGGATAGAAGAAACCTTAGAAAATTTAGAAAAAAGTACATGTGATAGTTTATATAATTTAAAAAACTCACTACGAGAAGAACAACACAAGATAATAAATAATATTGAAAATCTAGAATTAGATATACATTACAGTACAGTTAGAATAAATAATTATACAGAAATTTGTAACTCTGCAATTACTACAGGATAAAATAATAAACCAAACAAATTAATGAATACATCTTACGAAAAGAATAAATCATTAAAAGATATTGTGCGTGGATATTTCTTAGTGAATATCCATAAAATCACATTTTTCTGTAGTGGTTTTAAAGTTTCTGCTAATTTTGGAATATATTCTCTTACTTGGTTTTTAAATCCTAAAAATGATTGTAATTTCTTTTTTGTATCTAATTCTTCTTTAGAATTTATTATTTTTTGTACTATATGTTGTTGCATTTTTACTCCGCTTTTATCTATTTGTATTCCTAAGAATTCTATTTGATTTTTCATAATTTCAGCTTTCTTTTCGCTTAGACTTATTCCTGATTTTTCTATTATATCTGTAAACTGTTCCAATAATTTTAAATGTTCTTCTTTAGTTTTTGTATATAATAATATATCATCTATGTATACTATACAATTAGATAATTGTTTAAAATAATTATCCATAAATGTTGATATCTACCTGGTGCATTTTTATATCCAAATGGTAATACGTTCCATTCATAAAATCCTTGTGGTACCGTAAATGCGATTAATTCTTTAGATTCTTCTTCTAACTTTAAATGTTAAAATCCTGATTTACAATCGAATTTGCTAAAATAATTATATCCTTGAATTTGCCTTATTTTTAATATCTTATTTGGTATTGGATAATTATATGTTATAGTTTTTGCATTTAAATTTCTATAGTCAATAACCATCCTACTTTTCCCCCTTTTTTGTTCACTATGTTTATTTACTATAAATGCTGGACTATTATGTTTACTATTACTTTTTTGTATATATTGTTTTTCTAATAATTCATCTATATGCATTTTAAATTCTTTTAAATCATCAAAATTATATGTTAATGGTTTCTGGGTAATTATGCTATTTTTGTCTATCAATTCAATTTTTATAGTAGTTTTATGTTTTCCCATCCTTTTAATGGATCTTCACTATATAATTGTTCTAATTTTTTCTTAATTATTTCTATCTTATTTATTGAAAATATAGTTCTTTCTGTTTTATTAATCGAAAATACTACTAGTTCTATTGTATCTTCAGTATTTTTTATATTTCTAACTTTTGTGTAATTTTTTCACTTCCTTTTATCCAATCAGTTTTCTTTCTTATTTTATTATTAACTCTTTTTTCTCTTACTTTCTGTTTGCATGGTGTTGTAAACCACCAGTCTGTTCTAGTTCTTATATGTGGGTATAATTTATCTAAGAACGGCATTCCTAAAAGTATACCTTTTGATGTTAGTTCATAATTATAAATTTCTTCTATTGTTAATATCTTATCCCATACTTGTATTTTTACACTCTTAACTTTATAAGTAATTAAGCTTCCTTCATTATTAAATCCTTTAAATATTATTGGTGTTTTTAATTTATCCCATTTACTTTCTGTTAAGCAATTATATCTACATAAATTAGCTTCTGCTCCTGTATCTATCATAGACGTATAATATCTACTGTAATATCCTTCTACTACTATCTTCATTAATACATATATTTTCATTTTATGTTAAGGCTCTTCTTAAGAATAATTTCTCTTTGTTATATGTTAAGGTTAATTGTGTATGTTCTATATTATATGGTTTTACTTGTTTTAGCCATTTTATTCCTAATATTATATCTGCTTTTTGCATCTCTTCCTTTACTTCGAAATCTATTTTTATTTTTCTAATTTCTATTATTATTTTTTTCTGCTATATTTTTACTATTTATTAAACTTCTTGGTAGATCTGGGCACATATCATTATCAGTTTTTATTTCTTCATTTTTTACTAGATATTTTGCTATATAATTTTCTTCTTGTCCTGTATTTAAAAGTATTAAATATTCTTTTTCATTTATTTTTCCTGTTATGTAATATTGGTTTAAATTACTTATTGAATTTATTTCATAACTTGTTCTTTTTTATGAGCTTGATGATTCTGGTTTTTCATCAGCTATTTTTTTCGTTGTACTTATTCTATCATTTACTATTTCTAAATTTTCTTCTATATCTATGTCTCTATAGCTATAATCATTATAATCTATTGTTTTTACAATCTGTTCGAATGGACTTTCTATTCGTATTTTGTTAATCTTATTTTTTCCTGTTATTTTATGTTTTGTTGTTAATACATATAAATTTTTGCATCTTGCTGTAAATATTTTACTTCCTGGGGTTAATTCTATTCCTGATATTTTCCAATATAATACTAATGATTTATCTATATTTTTATCTGTTACCGCTACGGAATAATGTGCACTTATTATAAATTTAAATTTTTGGTATATTAGATTTCCTTTTACGACAGTCATTATGCTTTTTTCTATAGGTTTTATAATTCTATCATCTGCTAAGTATAATTCTATTGGTGTATCTATTCCTTCTTTAAAACATGCTTTTATTAATATCTCTGTACCTCCAAGGTGTACATATTTTATTGGATCTCCTTTACTTTTTATATCATTTATCTCTTTATTAATTATTCTTTTTGTTACTAGTGGTATACTAGCTTTGCCTTTTGCATATCTACAGTCTATTACATGTTCTTTTTGGCATACTACATAATATTCGTCCTTTTTCCTAGTAAAAATATTTTTTATTGTTGGTATTTTAAATATTTTTTCTACACTTAAATCTAATTCTTTTCCTTTTATTTCATCAAATATGTTACTGTCAAATATTATTTTTTGTTCTGTTCCTTCATCATTTAAATATTCTTCCTTTGTTATTATTTTTATATCTTCTTCAGTCATTTGATTCATCTATTTCACTATCTATTTCATTATCTGTTTCGTTTTCTGAAATTTCATATATACTATCCTCACTTTCTAATTCATAATCTATATAATCTATCTGCATATATTCTGTATTATCTATTTTTATTTCTGATATTTGTTTATTTTTTGGATTTTTAGGTAATTTACAATCTCTAGCTAAATGTCCTAATTTTCCACAATTATAACAAGTACATTCTTTTATAGATTTCTTTTTTCTATATGGTCTTTTGTATTTATAATTTTTTACATAATATCTTTTTCTTGGTTTCTTATATTTATATTTTGATTTTTTATATTTCTTATATTTCTTATGTCTTTTTCTTTTCTTATAATATCTTTCTTCACATCCAAATTGGGGTGCTATTTTATTTTTGCAACATGCTAAATTTCTTATTAATGTTTTTTCCATTTTTAATTCTTCTCTATATTTTTCACATAAGTTTCTATACCATTGTTGTAAAAATTTTATTCTTGCTCCTAACGTATCTACTATTTTTGCTTCTTCCTAACTTTTTATTATCTTTGAACTAAATGGTTCGGGTAATTTATTAAAATATAATTTTCTTATTTCTTTACTTTCTTCTATACTATATGCTCCTTTATAATAATACTCTTTAAATGCGCAAGTATATTCATCTATATAACACATATTAGATATTGCTAATTTTAACATTAAATTCCTATTTGTATCTTTTTCTTCATCTTGTTCTTCTTCTATTGTTGTCATACTACCAAATTCATCTTTTATAGCTGTTTCATATTTTTTTAATAATTCTATAGGTGTTAGTTTAGTTGTTGTTGATGATGTTCCTTCTATAGGTTTATTAGTTCTTAATACTTTCTTGCTATTTTCAGTTAAATTTGAAAACCATAGTTTTACTGATCCTATTAGTGTTCTTTCTATATATTCTGGTGCATCTGTTATGTTTATATTATTATCTAATAATTGTTTTGTCATCTATCCTATCCATAATTGTATTGTTTTTTCTGTATCTATTACACAGTTTAGGTCTAAAAAGTTATAATTTTTATTAACTATTTGTTTTGGTGTCCATTTGTCATATTCATTATATTTTTTAAACTTATTCTTATAATATGCAGGTTTTCTTATTTCTGATGTTCTAGGTATTATATTTTCATCTTCTTTTTTTATCAAGAGTATTTATTTTTGTGTTGTTTTTTTCTAAGTTTTCTTCATTAATTACTTCTTGTTTTTCATTGATTTCTAAATTTTTTGTATTTGTTAATATTTCTGTATATGTTTCACTATCTTCTGAATCATAATTATCTGTCTCTTCAACATCTATGTTATTTATTTCTAATTCTTTGTTTTTTATTTTTAATTTTTCCTTAAATTGATTTATCTCGTTTAGTAATTTTTGTTCTCTATGTTTTTCTTCTTTTTCCTTTTGTCTTTGTTCATAAAATCTTTTAACATTTGTAGTTCTTTTTCTAATTCAGCAATCCTACTATTTTTAGTTTCTTCTATTTTTCGTATTTCTTTTGTAGTTTGTTGTTTAATTTTTTCTATCTCCTTTTTCCTATCTATTTCTTCATTTTCTTTTTCTATTCTTACCATTGCTGTCAATTTATCTTCTAATTTTAATTCTTCTTTTTCTAACATCAGATATAAATGTTCACCTATTTTCTTATATCTTCTTCCTAGATTAGAAAATACTATTTTTATTTTTAATCCTTCGTGATTTTCATATATTTTTTCATCTATTATAAATTCTTCTTTGTTCATTTTATTGTGAATAGTTCATGTTGATATATATATTCTAAACTGTCTATTTGTGATTCTAATTTTGATATTTCATCTTTTTGTGTATTTATTGAATTTTCACTAACTCCAGCAAATATATTATAATGTAGTCTTTCTATTCTTATTTTTAATTCTTTACGTTTCTCAGAAATAATTTGTTTTAATTCTTTGTATTTTTGCACTTTATTCATTTAAACCATATTTATAATATCTTGGTGGATATCTAAATCTAATTTTATCATAATTAGGTGGTATGTGTCTCATTCTTCTAGATTTTAAATGGATTATTAATTTTGCTTCAATACTAGATATTAAGATAATTAGGTAGGCTAGTCTTTGTGGGTTTTCTTTTTTTTTATTTAGACTTATATATTCTGAATAATTACTAATTAAAGATTCTTTAATTTTTCTAAAAGCTTCTCTGTTTTTAAATGGTCTTCTCATAATTAATTCAATAAACATATATAACATATTCAATAAATTCAAACATATATAAATTAAACATATATAAATTCAAGCATAACATACCTAACATATATACCACTGATGTATTTTTTTTATAATATAGGTTCGGATACTTAGCATCTTGATCGCACCAAGAAAAATCTCATACCATTTATACAACAACAATTTTCATGAGTCCTCATCACGAGAGGACCGAAGTTAAAATTTAATTTTATTTTATGTTTGTCTCCCCTGGTTCTCACATAGTTGGAGTTAGTTGGGAGCTTGTCCCAACAACTTACCTTAGTATAGGCTTTTCTGACTTATAGCTAGTTTTCTAGCTTGTGATCACAGACTTGGTTATTTATGATTTGATTTTCTTGGATATTTATTTTATTATTCAAGTTTAGCTTCTGTATAAGTTTTGTTTTATCAATTATTATCTATATTCTTAGTGTTTTGCCATGCCATGGGTTATCTTGGAGTCACTCGTGATTCTAAGTATTGTGTTATGACTAGGTGTGTCTCTAGTCGTAACAGTTATCATGAAAGTCCTTGCTCATAGAGATTATCCTCTTTTTTTGCCTAATAGTAGTTGCATAAGTAAATTCATGCAAAATCATGGTTCTTTACTATAATACCCCAAGTTGTTTGGCTCTAGTCCCTCAAAGAGATGAATAATTGAGTTAGCTAAGTTACTGAAGTGATGTCAAAACGGTCAGTGATAACGACCTTAATAATTACTCATTGTCAAACATAACGAGTTATTAGGAGGACATATTATCATGGCAGTAGGGAAGCCCAGGTTTTTGTCCCTTTAAAATGAGTCCTGGGTACGACCCATTGTAATACACAACAAGTCAATAGAAAGGACACATTTTCATAATAGGGTGATTGATGTTGGGTGTACTGATGCATTCTAGCGCTACTTTTATAGCCTATTTTGCCTTGTTTTGAAGATGATTCATGTGCTTAATGTGTTTATAATGAGATAAATGTGCATCCAAGTGTCCATGTATGTGTTTACAATATTTAATGTGTATTTTCACATGAGTTTTGATTCAAATTGATCATTTAGAAGTAAACTGAGAAATGTAGTTTAACTAGCTTGAGCTCGGTGTTTTTCTAGTCCATCATGTTGGGTTTTAACGTGTTTAATGAGTTCTTAAGATTGTTATTATTTATGTATATGTGAAACAACTTTTTGATACGTTCAAGGGTCAATTGGATCAAGCCAAGGGTAAAAAAAATAACCTTAAGATCATAGTGAATTAGCTTATGCTTAGCTCATTTTTCTATTTCACCATCTTGGATGGTGTGTTGTTTTGAGCTCTAAATTTTTGTGTTTAATACTATAAATGATTTGTGAATGGATTATAGTAATATATTAAGGATATTCAAGCTTCAAATCATGTAGAAACAACTCAACAAGTCTCAAAATGGATCAATGAAAGCACAATACAAAATTTAACGCAATTTGGAGACCTGGGTGTATAGTCTACCATACTTATAAGAGGAAGGCTATGAGGAATTTAGGATTATTTCCTTTTCTTGTGTTCTATTTTGATCTTTAAAGTCTAGTTACCTTTAATCTTTTCTAACTCATAGCTTATTTGCATTTCAGATCATGCCTCCCTGAAGGTCTAAGAGTCGTATAAACTCTGTTGGAGCCTCTGTCCTACCTGGTGAATATGTGGAGGGAACTCTCCCTATTTATAAAGTACAGACCCAGTCTAGGGTTCCTTCTCCTAACATACCACTCCACGTGGGGATCCATCTATCCCGACTAGTCCTCCTTGAGCCTCTATGACTAGTAATACTTATGCCAAATCACCCCAAGGAGATATTTCTAATATAGAGTTTAATTAGTCAGTTCGTATGCCTGCCTAACTAGTGTTATCATAGTATTGTTGGTCTGATCATGTTGGTTCTACTTCTATTCATCTAAGGTCACTCGGGTTGGCCAGTTTATAAGGTTGAATCCCCTAACCTTTACAGGCTCTAAGGTTAAGGAGGATTCTCAGGGGTTTATTGATGAGGTAGAAATTTAGGGTAATGCATGCTACTAATTTAGAGGTTGTGGAGTTTTCTACCTATTAATTAAAGGATATGGCTTAGAAATAGTATGAGTAGTGGGAAGTGATGAGGGGAAATGATATTGAGCCAGTGGTGTGTGATGAGTTTTTAGGAGATTTTCTTGATCACTTCTTTCCTCAGGAGTTGAGAGAAGCTAGGATCGAAGAGTTTGTGAACTTGAAGTAGGGAAAGATAAGTGTGAGGAGTATGCCCTAAAATTTCAGCAGTTATCTCATTATGCTCCAGAGTTGGTATATAATATAAGGTCCCTGATGAGAAAGTTTGCTTTTGGGTTGTCTCATGACTTAATGTTGGAATACAAGGTTGAGGTGTTGAATAATGACATAGATATCTCAAGGCTTGTGGTTAATATACAATAAAAACATGATCAGATAAAGAAGAAGGTAGAGATGAAGGGAGATGGAGAAAAAAGTTTTGATATTCATATTAGGGTACAAGGCAGTAGAACAGTAGAAGTGATAGTAGGTAGTGGACTAAGAAGAAGAATTGGGGAAGTTCTTATTTATCGTATAATGCTTCTTATCCTAAGCCTTTGAGTGATTATCGTTTTCAGTCTAGCAGTGGTCCTAAGGAACAGGGTACCCAGTCTCAAGCTAGTGGATCTCAGTTAGCCCCACTTTACCCTCCTTGTCATTTTTGTGGGTAGCTTCATCGTGGTTATTTTAAAGAGAGAAGGAATTTGTCTTTTAATTATTATCAGCCTTGTCATCTACGCTAAAATTATCCTATAGCTAAAGTTTCCACTTGAGCTAATAAGGTTTTGGTCACCCCTTCTTTGGCTCCTACACTTAAGGGAACTACTTCAGGTACTAGTAATGGTTGGAATTGCCTCTATACACCTACTACTCACCTAGAATCAGAGGCATCCCTAGATGTTATCACTGGTATGTTACATCTCTTATCCTCTGATGTTTATTATTTGTTTAATCTGGGTTCTACCCTATCCTATATGACCCTTTATGTGGAAATACACTTTGGTTTTGGTCCTAAAAATATTTTTGACCCCTTTTCTATTTCTAGTCCTATGGATGATTCCATTGTTGCTAAAAAAAATCAACAGGGGTTGTGTGGTGTCCATATTTCATAAAAAGATAATGGTGGATTTAATAGAAATTGATGTGGTGGATTTTGACTTAATCTCAGGAAAATATTAGCTTCATTCGTTCTATGATTCTCTGGACTAGGACCCAAAAGTTTAGTTTTCATTTTCCTAATGAACCAGCAATTGAATAGGAGGGAACATCCTTAGTCCCTAAAGTGATGTTTATTTCCTATCTTATAGCTCAAAAATTGATTTCTAAAGGGTGTTTGTATCATCCAGTTTGGGTTAAGTTTTCTAATTCTGAGAGATCCTCATTTCAATCTGTTTCTATGGTTCATAAATTGTCTAAAGTTTTTCCTGATGATCTTCCTGGGATTCCTCCCAATAGGGAAATAGACGTTGGGATTGACTTTCTACTGGATACCCATTCCACTTTTAATTCTCTGTATAAGATGGCTCCAGCTAAACTAAAGGAGCTAAAGGAGAAGTTAAAGAATCTTCTTTATTTCATCTGTCCTAGTGTTTCTCTGTGGGGTGCTCCTATACTTTTCGCGTGAAATAAAGATGGGTCTCTTTGGATGCGTATAGATTATTATCAGTTGAATAAGGTTACAGTGAAAGTAAAGTATCCTCTTTCTCTTGATGACCTATTCGATAAACTTCAGGGTGCTAGGTGCTTCTCTAAGATGGATCTTTATTTGGTCTACCATCAGTTGAAAAATAGGGAGGTTGATATCCCAAAGATTGTTTCCAAACTCGGTATGTCCATTATGAGTTTTTGGTTATGTTATTTGGGTTGACCAGTTCTCCAATTGCTTTGATAGATCTTATGAATTAGATGTTAAGGTAGTTTTTGGATTTTCTTGTTATAGTCTTCATTGATGATATCTTAGTGTACATTAATTGTGAGAAGGATTATGCCATTAAACTCTAAATTGTGTTGCAAACTCTTATGGGCCATAATTAATATGCAAAATTTTCTAAGTGTGAATTTTTTCTAAGTATTGTGACCTTTCTTAGTCATGTTATTTCTAGGGAGGGGACCAAGGTGGATCCACAAATAATTGAGGCAGTTAAGAACTGGCCTAGACCCATGACTCCAACTGGCATTAGGAGATTCTTAGGCTTGTCTAGGTATTATAGGAGGTTTTTGGAGAGTTTTTCATCTATTATTTCACTGCTAACATGGTTGACTTAGAAAAAGGTTAAGTATTTGTGGTCCGATGTGTGTGAGGGTAGTGTTGAGAAGTTGAAGGATAAGTTGACTTTAGCCACAGTTTTTACCCTTCTTTTTGGGGTATTATAATGCATCTCATAGGGATTGGGTTATGATTAAATACAACATGGTGAAACACCTAGACTTAAAACCATTGAAAAACTTAATCTTTTGGTGTCACTGGGTGGGTACGACTAGGGGCTTGAGTCGTACCCCTTGGATACAAGTCATATCCTTCTCCTCCTCCCCTATAGTATCCTAGAAAGTGTGACCACTATACTAGGTATGAGTTACCCTCCCCTCAATCGTAACTAAGTCTATGAGTCGTACCTAAGTGAGTCGTATAATGGAGTCATGAGTTTGGAAGTGGATTATTTTGGGTATGGTTGTTGTGTACGAGTTAAGGATTAGTCATGCCTTTTGGATACAACTCATGTATGTATGATCGTTTCCATAAAAGTGTGTGAGACCTAGTAGAAGCATAGGGTATGAGTCAGGGTACCACTCATACCCTAAGGTACAACTACTTAAGTGAGTCGTACCCCTGGACGGGTTCAATTTTCAGCTTTTAAATAAGGGCCTTGTGGTCATTTCTCATGTCAAAAACCCAAATCCCTCTCACTATATAAGTGTTTGTAGCCTCCTAAACATCTATTTTGATGGATCAAACACCCTAAATACTCTCCCAAGCTCATCTTTGAAGAATTGGAGGCTAGGGTTTCAAGATTGGTATTCAGGAGGCAAAGGGGAGTCAATATTGTTGGTGATTCATCTTGTTTTAGGAATGTACCTCTTCCCCTTCCTAAATAACTCTAAACACATGTATTTCATGCTTGGATTAGTAAGAGTACATGGTGGTTTAAAATAAAATGAAAAGGGTTTTGTTGCTTAATGATGAATAACGATGATTCTTGCTTAGACTTATATTTATACATATTGATGGTAGTTTTCACATGTGAATGCTTGTTGTATGCGTTATAACATGTGGTTCTTGAGTAACCCTTGTCTTGACAGTTTCTACAATTAAATTGGCCTTGGTAAAGGCATGTACACATGGTGTTTGTGGCAATGTCAAAGTGAAATGTCTAGTTACATGATGATGATATTGTGAACTAGGGCAATGGCCCAAAATGTATGAATGCTTGATAAATGATATTGTGAAGGTAAAGTGAGAAATGTATTGTGTAATTGATGACCTTGATGGTTTGATATATAAGAAGAGGGTTAAAGTCCCTAACATAAAAATGAACTTGAATTGTGTGTTGAACTAATTTGTGGTAGAGAATTGCTAATGAAGTGTGAATAGCTTGTAAGGGTATTGTGGACCATAATTTTAATTAAATGATGAGTTGAATCAAGGCCTTGGCTTATTTAAATGGTTGAGAAATTAAGGCTCCCATGAAGACCATGTTGTGATGTATGTTATTAAATTGGCTAAATGGGTTAAAGTTCTTATGTGTGGAGTTGAATGTATATGGATGAATGGACAAAGGGTTAGAGTCCAAAGGTCGACTAATGATAGCTGTGATAACTTAAGGTTAGAGTCCATTGCCCAATGGAATCACCTGTGGTAAAAGTCCCTTGCATAATGAGGTCTTATGAGGTCGAAGTACCTCGCCAAATGAATTAGTTTGGGTTAGGGGCTTAGTCATTTGATTTGGTTTGGCTGTTGTCGGGGGATTGTCGTGACATATACATTTCTAAACTCCAGTTATATAGAGGTATTTTGGATGATTGTGGACTTGGGTACATTGGTTAGTTGATGAATCTAACGAAGTACTAAGACATATTTAAGTTATGACTTGTAGTATGTTTTTCACTATCTCATTATATGGTTTGGATTCACCTGACCCATGTGATTGATGTGATAATTGTGATGGGTTATTAGGCGACCTCTGATTCATGTAGACTTGAGGTGCCCATACGTCATGGCCCAGTTTTGGGTCTTGTCATATTAGTATCAGAGAGAGGTTCATGGTCAGTTCAGTGTCCACAATACCATGTCAAGTAGAATCTCTTTTATGGGTGTGAAGCGCACCCTACTTATAAAACAAGAGCTATGAGAAATTTTAGGAAATTTTTTCCTTACTTGTGCTTCAATCTTAAGCTATAGAGTCTAAGGTCTTAGACTTCTCTGATTTCTATTTTCTATCTTTTAGATCATGCCTACAAAAAGATCTGAGACCCAGGAAAACCTTCTGATGGACATATGGATGAAGCTATCAAACTTTTGGATTTTGGACCCAGGTTAGGGATGCGACGTCGACCATTTTTAAGTGGTTCCACCTGTCCCCACCAATCGTGACTATGAGAGTGACCCTCCTATTTTGTAACCTCAGAGGGATGCTACTAATGTCGAGTTTTTTCACTCTATCAACCTCTTGACTAAATTGGTAGCTTCTTAAGCAGAGAATGGTGCTCCAGCTACCATTTCTTTTGAGGCCACAAGAATTGGCTAGTTTATGAGGTTGAGCCCTCCTATGTTCTCCAGTTCAAGGTTAAGGAAGATCCTCAGGGCTTTATTGATAAAATGGATAAGATCTTCCGAATCATACATGCTTCGAAGATTAAGGCCGCTGATTTTGCTTACTACCAATTTAAAGATGTAGCTGTAACACCCCGAGTCAGTACCCCGGATGCTACACATTGCTTACAACCCCAAAGGACCAAAAGCTAACCCATGATCGATATCTGTTATGAGCACTAAATAATGTACTGTAATAAATGCAGAATAATATGCTGAAATACCATAAGGTTCAAAACATCTGAAATACTGATGAAAATGTCAACTATAATAACAATCTATAAAACTAAATACTGTTTGAACTCTAGTCTGAAAAGCCTCTAACTGAACTGTCGGAAAGTGGAGTTTATGGGACAATCCCCCAACTAACTCCATTTAACGAAATACTGAGTCTACTGAAATAATGAAATAAAAGAATATCCTTGATAGATGAGGACTCATTACTAAAATTGATATGCTGGCTGTATTTGAATCTGTCTATGCACGGTCGGGAACTTGAGCGTCCGAACCTATGATATGAGACATTATAGCGCAAAACAAAAGTATGTGTCAGTACATGGAATGTACAGGTATGCTAGATGAGGTATCGTTGAATGCAAGGTTTCATATGCATGAATAATAACTAACTGAATGATATAGAGTAACCGATCATTAGAGTAGATGGATAAATGATACTGCTCCAACTACTGAGTATTTAATACTGTGCATATACGTGCATGTAACAGTAACTGAGCTTTTCTGAAGCTAAATACTGAGTTCTGATACTGAGTAATTGATAATCTGAGAATTCTGATAATTAAGTTACTAATACTGATTAACTATATCTGACAATCCTGATTCAGTAAAACTGAACTGAGTTCTATTCTGGAAACTGAGACTAAAAATATAGGAGACAAATTATCTAACCGACATGCCCCAAATAATATAAGATAACTGATTACGGGTCAAATATGTAACCCCAATTGGAAGGGTGTCAGTACCACGCCATGGGTAAAAACAATGGTTGTGACTTAACCCTAATTGGCAGAAAGACATTTTGTCAACCCTCACTAACTGGAAAACTCATGAGAGATTTGTCAACCCTTATCTGGTAAGAAGTCATCCCAACCTATGCTAGCTACATAGTTCTATAACTCAGGGATTGCTACAAAGGGCCAAACCTAACACAAATAGGAATGTCCCCATCCCTGGGTTCGCTCGGTGCTGAATACTACTCCCAACTGAAAGACACTAATTATTAAACTGAACTAAACTGGACTGGACTGAAACTAAGTTTACTGAAACTTAGTTCTACTGAGTTTTGTAACGGACACTGGCTCTAGGTAAATAGCTAAATTGTTGGGTATTAAATACTCTAGGGATTCGACAACATGAAAAGTAAAGCATAACATGATCTTGCAAACCATAACAATGCACACTTGTTCATAATTCATCTATAGAGATATTTTATCAAACACTTGTAGGACATAAGCTTGTACATATACTAACATGTCATGATTTTATCAATTTATTAACATGGACATTCTATCAAACACATTGGGAGAACAACTTAATGCATATAATCATGGTTAACATATAAGCATTGCCACTATAATGCCCAAACTTACAATTTCATGGGTTTAACATGCAATTCATATAATTCCCCCTAAATACTATTCTATTTTCATGAATCTTGTCATAGTCAATGATTTAAAACCCAATTTAACATCATAGATACATTAATCACTTCGTAAATTCAAGTGTTTATCAAGATAATAACATATTCATCACACATGCTATTCAATTACATGAAACTTGCACTTAGATCATGGATTGAAATCCAACGAATATCATGAACATGAATTCAATCTAATTCAAACTTGGAAATCATAAATCTAAGATCTTGTATGTTTAAAAATGGATTCTTGGACTCTATGGGTGAAAGGAACCCATAGATGAACACCTAACATACCTTAGAAGATTAATTCTTAGAGGTTCTTGGGGAAATTCTTGAGCTTTAGCCTTGATTCTTAAAGCTAGGGTTTGTTTTCTTGAGAGAAAAATGCCTTTTTATTTGGGTAAAATTTAATAATGAATGATGTAAAACATTTTTAGGGCTTTAATCTCACAGCTGGACGGAATAAATCATGGGAAAAGACCCATTTAACCCTAGATAAAGCTTTAAATTTCCAATGAAATTTTCTGAAATAGATACCTAGCGCGACGCGACATTATCGCGCCGTGTCTCTAGAGATTTCCAACTGGGAATATAATCAGTAGTGAAACACGGTGGTATCACGTTTCCACTTTGGATGAGACCAGGAAGCTTACTGTGATGTGGTGGGATCGCGTTGGTATACTATAAATTGAAAATTATGAAAGTGGCTGGTGGCACTTGCCAAATGCCATTTGGCCTAGCTCAGCAACGCGCAGGAGTGCCAGTTGGCACACTGTTTTTCGAAAATGGTCATAACTCTTCGCCCGAGTATCGGATTTGGGCGAATTTTATATCATTGGAAAGCTGGCTGAATTTCCTAGGCAATAGAAGGCTCTAAACTTAAAAATACTGAATATTTCAAAAACTTTATATGGGATTATTCATGTACTAAGACTTAAATTAAGCTAGGAAAATACGAGGTATTACAATATCTCTCCCTTAGGAACATTCTTCCTCAAATAAGCTAAGAAATACTGATAGACTGAGTTTACACATTGAACATGCACGATTGAAGCATGACTACATGATTGAAACTACTGATACGCTGAGTTTACATACTGACCATGCATATCTGGTGCATGAAATACATGACTAAACTAATTCATAAATGTATGACTGAACATGTAACGGTATGGAATACCAAGATTATAACTGTAACTGAACATGGAACTGAGTAAATCTAATAAAAGTTGTTACCTTAGGCTGTGAATATTGATGAATTGGGGATCAATTACTGGACATGTATGAATGGGAACATGAGAACATTACTGAGTCAGAAGCATGATATATGAAATAAATATCATAAGATGAACTAATTTATTAGATACATGTCATACGACTGAGATTTGAACTTGAGTGTCAACTTATGAGTACCCATTACTCCAAATTGGATTCGTTCCGTGAAGAGAAACTGAATGGTTTAGGACATGAAAGCTTCGGGGTTATAGTACATCTCTCCATAGGGACATTATGTCTCTCGAAGAATGCTGACATGGATGGGATACTAAGGAAAAGCTCAGACGATGCACAGGGCACCTACGAACTAAATCATGACTGAATATCTGGTATTTAAAACTGAGGCATGATACATGAACTGGGCTGAACTCATAACTACTATGGTGATGTATCTTGGAATAGTCAAAATCACAAAACTTTGGATAGTACGACTAGATGGAAAGATGGGAAGCCATATGAACTTGTCCACCTGACTGCTAAACTAAATTTCTAGCTTCACAGATTAACTCATTCTGAAAACTTATACTCAACAGAAGCATTTATTTAACACCCTTCATATAAGGTTCTAATGACTTTAGGGAGTAAGGGAATCTTGTATGATCTGAATAAAACATCTGAATAAGAAGTCACAACATGGCTAAAATTATGTCGTATGGGCACTGATAACCCTACCTACTGAGCTCTGAGCTGGAATTAATTCCCCTACTATGTTCAAGCCTACTCAAATCTCCAAAATACATTTATCCACTGCACATCAACATGACATTCAAGGCTATCTTTATAACTAAAGCCTTGGGATCTAACAAGGCATAAAAATAAGGATGAAAGACTCATAACGTACCCATAACTATATTAGGAGAACTTCTGTGGTCATGATGAGACTGTAGCTCATAAAACCTGTTCTGGTGTTGACCACTAGTTGTACTAAATGTGGCGCCCTGCTGAGTCGGGCGATCGGATGAAACTGATGGATGCATGTGCTGACTTTATGGACCAACCTTAGGACATTCTTGGACTTTGTAACCTGACTCACCACATCCAAAACACACAACATTGCCTTCTTTACACACATCTTGGTGATTTTTACCATATTCGTCGCAAAAAGGATAGGTATAACCGCTGCTCACACTACCCTAGGCTTTAGAGCTGGGCAGCCCATCCCAACTGTCTTTCTTGAACTTTGGTACTGTTGTACTAGCTGAAGATGGAGCTGGAACTAAAGACTTAAGATGAAACTGGGAACGGTTACCGCCTTCTGACTTAGGTTGAGCAAAATTAAAGCTACCCATTCTGGCTCTCTTATTCTTTTTCTCCTTTTTCTTAAGTTCTGATCCCCAATATGTTGAGCATGCACCATAATTCTAGATATGTCCATCTCCTTAATCAAAATTGTTGTTCTGAACTCCTCAACAATACTATCTCACACACCAAATATGAACTTGCTTATTCTGAACCTATTATCTACTACTACATGGGAGCATACCTGGCTAATTGATTAAGCTTGAGGGAATACTTTTTCACACTCATACTACCTTGCCTGATATTTATGAACTCTAGTATCTCTCTCAGCTCTAAGGGAAAGAATCTATATAAAAAAGCAGTAGCAAATTCTTCCCACTCTATGGGCTCTGCATCTGTACCCCTGTCTACCTTCCACTACTTAAACCACGTATGATCTACATCTTGTAGCTGATAGGAAGATAACTCAGCACTTTCATTGGAAGTCACTCCCATGATATCTGTGACTTTCTGAACTTGATCGAGGAACTCATATGGATCCTCTTCTGACTTAGATCCTGAGAATAGTGGAGGATTCATTCGGGTGAAGTCTCAAATCCTAGATACAGTAGTATTGGACACTGTGTAGGCCTGAACAGCAGCTGATCATTCATTCTAAGCTGCTACAGAATTTTCTAAAGTAGTGAACGCAACTCTGAATTCTACATAAAATACATGCTCGTCAAGGGGATCTGCTTGAAAGGGTTGAGGTGCTGACTAATTTTCGATTCTTCTTTCGTTATTCCTTTTGGGAGGCATGTTCTGTAAACAATCGAAAAAAGTGGATTAGACTGAGAGTTTAATTTGAAATCATGCTCACTCGCATGACATGAATACTTAAAGAAGGGTAACTTTTCCTAAAATATCGCATAGCCTCGTGTCCATAAGTGTGGCGTGCTACACATCCATGTACAAGACTCTACTCGATGAGGCTTTTTAGACACCCTAGGATTCTGTTGAACCTTAGTCTCTGATACCATGTTTGTAACACCTTGAGTTAGTACCTCAGATGCTACACGGTACTTACGACCTCGGAGGACTACAAGCTAACTCATGACTGATATCTGCTGTGAACATTGAATAATTTAGTGTAATAAATGCAGAATAATATGCTGAAATACCATAAGTTTCAAAACATCTAAAATACTAATGAAAATGTCAAACTGTAATAACAATCTATATAATTGAATACTGTCTGAATTCTAGTCTAAAAAGCCTCTAACTGAACTATCTGAAAGTAGAGTTGTTGGGACAATCCCCCAACTAACTCCATCTATTGAAATACTGAGTCTACTGAAATAATTAAATAAAAGAATATCCTCGATAGATAAAAACCCACTACTAAATCTGATATGCTGGCTGAATCTCAATTTGTTTATGCATAGTCGGGAACCTGAGCATTCGAACCTTTGATATGAGACATCATAGCGCAAAGAAAGAGTATGCGTCAGTACGTGGAATGTACTAGCATGCTAGATAAGGTAAGGCTGAATGTAAGGGTTCATATCTATGAACAATAACCGACTGAATGATATAAAGTAACTGACCATAAGAGTACATGGTTAAATGATACTGTTGTAACCACTGAGTACGTATTACTATGCATACACGTGCATTAATACTATAACTTAGCTTTTTTAAAGATAAATACAGAGTTCTGATACTGACTAACTGAAAATCTGAGAATTCTAATAACTAAGGTACTAACACTGATTGATTGTATCTGACAATTCTGATTCTGTAGAACTGAACTGAGTTCTATTCTGAAGACTGAGACTGAAACTATCGGAGGTAATCATCTAACTGACATACCTGAAATAAGATAAGATTATTGAGTTTGATCCAATCGATAACCCCAATTTGAATGGTGTCAGTACTGTGCCACGGGTAAAGAAAATAGTTGTAAGTTAAGCCTAACTGGCAGGAAGATATTTTGTCAACCCTCACTGATAGGAAAACTCATGAGAGATTTGTCAACCCTTATCTGGTAGGAAATCATCCCATCCTACGCTGACTATGTAGTTCTGTAACTCAGGGATTGCTACTAAGGGCCAAAAGCTGCACTAATAAGAATGCCCCCATCCCTGGGTTCGCTCGGTGCTTAATCCTACTCCCAACTAAAAGACGCTGATTATTAAACTGAACTAAACTAGATTGGACTGAAACTGAGTTTACTGAGTTTTTCTTGAGTTCTATAACTAACTGAGTTTTACAGAGTTTTGTAACTACCACTGGCACTAGGTAGAAAGCTAAATAATTGAGTATTAAATACCCCTAGCACTCGATACAATGAAAATTAAAGCATAACATGATCTTGCAAAGCTTAACAATGCACACTTGTTCATAATTCATCTATAGAGATAATTTATCAAACACTTGTAGGGCATAAGCTTGTACATATTCTAACTTGTCATGATTTTATTAATTTATTCACATGGACATTCTATCAAACACTTGGGGAGCACAACTTAATGCACATAATCATGGTTAACATATAAGCATGGCCACCACAATGCCCAAACATGCAATTTCATGGGTTTAACAAGCAATTCATATAATTCCTCCTAAATACTAGTTTATTTTCATGAATCTTGTCATATTCAAGGATTTAAAACTCAATTTAACATCATAGATACATTAATCACTTCATAAATTCAAAGGTTTATCAAGATAATCACATATTCATCACACATGCTATTAAATTTCATGAAACTTGCACTTAGATTATAGGTTGAAACCCATCTAATTTCATGAACATGAATTCAATCTAATTCAAACATGGAAATCACAAATCTGAGATCTTGTATGTTTAAAAAGGGATTACTGAACTCTATGGGTAAAAGGAACCCATAGATGAACACCAAACATACCTTAGAAGATTAATTTTTGGAAGTTCTTGGGGAAATTCTTGAGCTTTAGCCTTGATTCTTGAGGCTAGGGTTTGTTTTCTTGAGAGAAAAATGCCTTTTGATTTGGGGAAAAGTTAATAATGAATGACTTAAAGCATTTTTAGGGTTTTAATCTCACACCTGGATGGAATAAATCATAGGAAAAGACCAATTTAACCCTGGACTAAGCTTTTAATTTTCGTCAATTTTTTTTGAAATAGGCACCTAGCGCAACGCGATGCTATCACATCGTGTTTCTAAAAATTGCAAACTGGGAATATCAGTAGCGTGATGCGGTGGTATCACGATGCCACTTTGGATGAGACCTGGAAGTTCACCGCGATGCGGTGGGATCACGTTGGTACACTGGAAATTGAAAATTATGAATATGGCTGATGGCGCGACACGGTGGTATCATGGAGCTTCACTGGAAATTACCAAATGCCATTTGGCCTGGCTCCGCAATGCACCAGAGTGCTAGTTGGCATACTATTTTACAAAAATGGTCATAACTCTTCGCCCAAGTATCAGATTTGGGCGAATTTTATATCATTGAAAAGATGGCTGAATTTCCTATGCATTTGCAGGCTCTAAACTTAAAAATACTGAGTATTTCAAAAAATTTATATGGGATTACTCATGTACTAAGACTTAAATTAATCTAGGAAAATACTGGGTATTACAATATCTCTCCCTTGGGAACATTCATCCTCTAATGAGACTAATTAAGCTGAGAAAGATTGATAGACTGATTTTACACATTGAGCATTCATGACTGAATCATGACTACATGACTGAAACTACTGATATGCTATGTTTACATACTGACCTTGCATATATGATGCATGAAATACATGATTTAACTGATTCTTGAATGCATGACCAAACGTGTAACGGTAGGGAATACCAAGATTATAACTGTAACTAAACATGGAACTAAGTAAATCTAAGGAAATCTGTTACCTTAGGCTGGGAATACTGATGAATCTGAGATCATTTGTTGTACATATATGAAAATAAACATGAGAAAATTATTGAGTTTGAAGCATGATATATGAACTGAATATCATGAGCTGAACTAATTTCTTGGATACATGTCATACGTCTGAGATTGGAACTTGATGGTCAACTTATGTGTACCCATTACTCAAAATTAGATTCTTTGCGTGAAGAGAAATTGAAAGTTTTAGGAAATGAAATATCGTGGGTTATAGTGCATCTCCCCCTTGGGAAATTATGTCTCTCAAAGAATGCAGACTTGGCTAGGATACTAAGAAAAAGCTGAAATGATGCACGGGGACCTACGAACTGAATCGTGACTGAATATCTTGGATTTAAAACTGAGGTATGATTCATGAATTGAGCTAAACTCGTAACTACTATGGTGCTCTATCTTGGAATATTCATATTCTCAAAACTTTAGATAGTACGATTAGATGGAAAGATGGGAAGCCATACAAACTTATCCACCTTACTGCTAAACTAATTGTTTGCTTCATAGACTAACTCATACTCAATTGGAGCATTTCTTTGACACCCTTCATATAAGGTTATAATGATTAAGTGAGTAAGGGAATCTTTGTATGATCTGAATAAAACATCTGAATAAGAAGTCACAACATGGCTAAAATTCTATAATATGGGCACTGATAACCATACCTACTGAGGTCTGAGCTGGAATAAATTCTCCTTCTAAGTTCAAGCCTTCTCAAATCTCTGAAATGCATTTAGCCACTATACATCAACATGAAATTCAAGCCGATCATCATAACTAAGCCTCGGGATCTAACAAGGCATAAACATAAGGATGAAATACTCATAATGTACCTGTAACTATATTAGGAGAACTTCCCTGGTCATGGCGAGACTGAAGTGCATAAAACCTGTTCTGGCGTTGACCACAAGTGGTACTGAAAGTGGCACCCTGCTGATTTGGGCGACGGGATGGAACTGGAGAATGACTGTGCTGACTTTGCAGACCAGCCTTAGCATATTGTTGAACTTTGTGACTTGACTCGCCACATCCTACTTTACACATACCTAGGTGATTTCTACCATATTCTTTGCAAAGTGGATGGGTACTACAACTGCTCACGCTACCCTGGGCTTTGGAGCCTAGCGCCCCATCGCAACGGTTATTCTTGAACTTCTGTACTGGCGCACTAGCTAAAGATGGAGATGGAACTGAAGACTTTGAATCAAACTTGGAACGATTACCGCCTTGTGTCTTAGGCTGACTAGAACTAAAGCTAAACATTCCAGCTCTCTTATTCTCTCTCTCCTTCTTCTTAAACTTTTTCTCTTCAATCTGTTGAGAATTAAACATAAGCCTAGATATGTCCATCTCCTTAATCAACATCGTTGTTCAGCACTCCTTAACCACACTATCTGATACCCCAGATATAAACTTGCTCATTCTGTACCTATTATCTGCTACTACATGGGGAGCATACCTGGATAACTTAGTAAACTTGAGAGAATAATCTTTCACACTTATACTACCTTGCCTGAGATTTATGAACTCTAGCACCTTGGCTTCTCACAGCTCTAAGGGAAAGAATCTATCTAGAAAAGCAGTAGCAAACTCTTCCCACTCTATGGGCTCTGCATCTGTACCCCTGTCTACCTTTCAATGCTTAAACCACTTATGAGATACATCTTATAGCTGATAGGTAGCTAACACCACACTTTCACTGGAAAACACTCCCATGATATCTATGACTTTCTGAACTTGATCGAGAAACCCCTGTGGATCCTCTTCTGACTTATATCTTTAGAATAAGGGAGGATTTATTCGGGTGAAGTCCCGAATCCTGGTTGCAGTAGTATTAGCCACTAGGTTAGCCTGCACAATAGTTGTTCATTCATTCTGAGGTACTATAGAATTGGCTAAAGTCGTGAACGCAGCTCTGAATTCTATGCTGACTGATTTCCGGTTCTTTTTTTGTTAGTCCTTTTGGGAGGCATGTTCTGTAAACAAAAGGAAGAAGTGAATTAGACTGGGAGGTTAACTTAAGCTCATTCTCACTCGTACGATATGAATACTGAAAGAAGGAAAACTTTTCCTAAAATATCTCATAGCCTTCTATCCATAAGTGTGGCGCGCTACACACCCATGCACCAGACTCTACTCGATACGACTTTAAGACTCCCTAGGAATCAGTTGAACTTTAGGATCTGATACCAAGTTTGTAATTCCACGAGTCTATTCCCTAGATGCTACACGATACTTACAACCCCGAAGGACCTCAAGCTAACCCATGACTGACATTTGCTGTGAGCACTGAATAATATACTGTAATAAATATAGAATAATATATTAAAATACAGTAAGGTTCAAAATATCTGAAATGCTGATGAAAATGTCAAACTATAATAAAAATTTGTAAAATTGAATATTGTCTAAACTCTAGTCTAAAAAAAAGCCTCTAACTGAACTGTCTGAAAGTAGAGTTGATGGGACAATCACCCAACTAACTCCATCTACTGAAATACTGAGTCTACTGAAATAATCAAATAAAAGATTATCCTTGATAGATGCAGATCACAACTAAATCTGACATGCTAGCTGAATCTTAATCTGTCTATGCATGGTCGGGAACCTAAGCATTCGAACGTATGATATAATACATCATAGCGCAAAGAAAGTGTATGCAACAGTAAATGGAATATACTGGTATGCTAGTTGAGGTAAGGCTGAATGCAAGGGTTCATATGCATGAACAATAACTGATTGAATGATATAAAGCAACTGATCATGAAAGTACATGGATAAATGATACTTCTGTAACTACTGAGTATGTAATATTATGTATACAAGTAAATGTATACCTTAACCGAGCTTTTTTGAAGCTAAATACTGAGTTTTGATACTGAGTAACTGATATCTAAGATTTCTAATAGCTAAGTTACTGATATTGATTGACTATATCTGATAGTCCTAATTCTGTAGAACTGAACTGAGTTCTATTCTGAAGATTGAGACTGAAACTATGGGAGGTAATCATCTAACCGACATGCCCCAAATAAAATAAGATAACTGAGTTGGGGTCCAATCTGTAACCCCATTTAGAAAAAATGCAGTCCCGTGCCATGAGTAAAGATAATGGTTGTGAGTTAACCCTAACTGGAAGGAAGTCATTTTGTAAACCATCACTGACAGGAAAACTCATGAGAGATGTGTCAAACCTTATTTGGCAGAAAGTCATCCCAACCTACGCTGGTTACGTAGTTCTGTAACTCAAGGATTGCTACTAAGGGTCAAACCATACACTAATAGGAATGACCCAATCCCTGGGTTCGCTCGGTGCCAAATCCTACTACCAACTAAAAGACACTAATTATTAAACTTAACTGAACTTGTCTGGACTGAAACTAAGTTTATTGAGTTTTTCCTAAGTTCTGTAACTGACGGAGTTCTATTGAGTTCTATAAATAACACAGGCTCTAGGTAAACAGCTTAATTATTGTGTATTAAATACTCCCAGGACTCGATAACATGAAAAGTAAAGCATAACAATGCACACTTGTTCATAATACATCTATAGAGATATTTTATCAAACACTTGTATGGCATAAGCTTGTACATATACTAACATGTCATGATTTTATCAATTTATTCACATGGACGTTCTATTAAACACTTGGGGAGCACAACTTAATGCACACAATCATGGTTAACATATAAGCATGGCCACTACAATGCCCAAACTTGCAATTTCATGGGTTTTACATGCAATTCATATAATTCCCCATAAATACTATTCTATTTTCATGAATCTTATCATAGTCATGGATTTAAAACCCAATTTAAAATCATAGATACATTAATCACTTCGTAAATTCAGGGGTTTATCAAGATAATCACATATTTATCACACATGCTATTCAATTTCATGAAACGTGCAATTAGAACCCAACCAATATCATAAACATGAATTTAATCTAATTCAAACATGGAAATCATAAAACTGAGATCTTTTATGTCTAAAAAGGGATTCTCGGACTCTATGGATGAAAAGAACCCATAGATAAACACCTAACATACCTTAGAAGATTAATTCTTGGAGGTTCTTGGGGAGATTCTTGAGCTTTAGCCTTGATTCTTGAAGCTAGGGTTTTGTTTTCTTGAGAGAAAAATGTCTTTTGATTTGGGAAAAAGTTATAATGAATGACTTAAAACATTTTTAGGGCTTTGAGATCATAGGAAAAGACAAATTTAACCCTGGACGAAGCTTTTAATTTTCGTTGAAATTTTCCAAAATAGGCACCTGGCGCAACGCGGTACTTTCATTCCTTTTCTATAGAAATTGCCAACTGGGAATATAATCGGTGGCGCGACATAGTGGTATCGCATTTTCACTTTGGATGAGAACTGAAAGTTTACCGCGATGCGGTAGGATCGCGTTGGTATATTTAAAACATGTTAGTATCACGGGGCTTCCCTGGAAATTGCCTAATGTCATTTGGCCTGGCTCTGCGACACACCGGAGTGCTAGTTGGCACACTGTTTTACAAAAATGGTCATAACTTTTCTCTCGGGTATCAGATTTGGGCGAATTTTATATTATTGGAATGGTGGATGAATTTCCTATGTAATAGCTGGATCTAAACTGAAAAATACTGAGTATTGTAAAACTTAATATGGGATTACTCATGTCATAAGACTTAAATTAAGCTAGGGAAATATGGGGTATTTCAGTAGCGTACAAATAGTATGAGAAGTGGGAGTTGTATAGAGGTGTTATGCTAGTCCCGATATGTGGGAGGACTTCTTTGAGGCTTTCTTAGACTATTTCTTTCATCAAGAGTTGAGGGAGGCAAAGGAAGAAGAGTTTATAAACTTGAAAGCAAGGGAGGATGTCCGTTCAAGAGTGTCTATTTATATTGGAGTAGGAATTAGCACCGAACGAACCCAAGCATGGGAACTCACCTGCCAGTTTAGGGTGTGATTCTTAGAAGCAATCCTTGTATTCTAGAATTACGTAGCTAGCATAGGTTGAGACATATAACCTATTAGTTTAGGGTTGATGAGGTGGCTTAACCTGTTAGTTTAGGGTTCCCACCATTCTTATTTTGAGTACCTGCCAGTATAGGGTTCTCACAGTGTCCTTACCAGTAGCGCGGTATTGACACCCTTCCAATTAGGGTTATAGATTGGACCCCAATTCAGCATTATTCACTTAATTGGGGTATGTTTGTTAGATGACTGCTTCCCACAGTTTCAGTTACAGATTTTAGGACTGTCAGATATAGTCACTCATCTCAATAAAGAACTCAGATAGTTCTTCAAATTCAGGACTGTCAGATACAGTCACTCAGCTCAGTAAAGAACTCAGACTGTTCTTCAGATTCAGGACTATTAGATATAGACACTCAGATAAGTAAAGAACTCAAATAGTTCTTCAGTTTCAGGACTGTCAGACACAGTCACTTAGTTATTAGTTCTTAGTAATACAGTATTAGTAGACTTAGTTACCAGTATTACAGTATCAATAACCTTAGATATTAGTGAATTAGTTACCAGAATCCAATATTCAGTTCCAGTATGAGTCTTAATTATAGTCCTAGTTATAGTCTCAGTCACAGTCTCAATCTAGTAATCAGATCAGTAACTCAGTTTAGTTTCAAGGTTTGCTTGACCATAGCATACTTTTATCAATTATCCAGTTATTAGTATTTCAGTACCTCAGTTTAGAGACTATTTCAGAATCATGATATATGCTTGGTCTTGCATTCAAAGATAATACAGTCTTCACGAATTCATGCTCAGTTACCTCATGTTACTCAGTCAGTCTCTTTATCATATGCATGATACTCTACAGTTTCAATCAAGTTATTCAGACCAAGTACAGTCCAGTTTTTCATAACCAGTATTTATACAGTATCTATGTGTTATCATATCCCAGCTTCAGTTATACTTATATAATCAAAGTAAGTTTTACAGAAACTAAGTGTAGAGATTCACCAGCTTATCAGATCATGTATATTACTCATGTTTTAAGATGTTTTAATCTTTCAGTTTATTCCAGCTTATTGGTGAGTCTACTTACACTTAGCATGCATGTTTTACAATTACATATAAACTTAATTTTAATTATTGCATTCAGCTCTATATACTCAGTACATTCTAGAAGTAATGATCCACATATACGTCTCTGTGGATACATTTCCTCTTAATGTAGGTACCAGTTATAGACTACGTATCACGATCAGACAGTTGCAGATTTCAGCCAGCAGGTGATGAGTTCTCCTACTTTGGGAACTCCAGACAGTTTTAGTTCATATATAGTTTATTTACTTTCATGTGTATTGATTAGTGGTAGTTGGAGGTATGTCCCAGATATCTTTAGTAGTATAGTAGAGGCTTCATAGATGTCAGTTAGAGTCAGTCATTTAATTTCAGTTTCATCCTTCAGATGTATCAGATTGTAAAGCTTTAAAAGTATTGGTCATCCATCCATTCTCAGACATATTTGTCATCGTCTTTATTGATGATATCTTAGTGTATTCTAAGAGTTATGAGGATTATGTAGATAACCTTCGTGCCATGTCGCAAACTTTAAAGGATCATTTTTTGTATGATAACTTCTCCAGGTGTGAGTTTTAGTTGAATGCCATAGATTTTCTTGGTCATGTTATCTCAAGTAAAGGTATTATGGTAGATCCCCAAAAGGTCATGGTAGTCAAGAAGTGGCCTAGACCTACGACTCCTATCGATATTCAAAGCTTTTTGGGTCTAGCCAATTATTATAGAAGGTTTGTGGGGAGTTTCTCTACAATAGATGCCCCATTGACCAAGTTGACACTAAAGAAGGTCAAGTTCTTGTGGTCCGATGCATGTGAGGGTAATTTTGAGAAGTTGAAAGATAAATTGACATCGGCTTTTGTTTTAACCTTGCTCGAGGGTAGTGATGGTTTGTGATACTTCTCCTTTCAGTCTTGGTTTTGTATTGATGTAACATAGTAGGGTGGTGTCCTATGCTTCTAGGCAATTGAAATTTCATGAGAAGAACTACCATACTCATGACCTAGAGTTATTAGACTTGGTTCTTGGGTTAAATATTTGGCCGCATTGCCTTTATGGGGTTCATGTCGATATCTTTTTCAATCATAAGAGTCTCTAATATGTGTTACCAAAAAAAATTAAATGTCCAGCAAAGAAGGTGGCTTGAGTTGTTGAAGGACTGATATGAGTCTTTATTACTATCTTGGTAAGGCGAATATAGTCACTGATATGCTTAATAGATTGTCCATGGAATGTTTGGCCCATGTGGATGAGGATACGCAGGGATTGGTGAAGGACGTTCACCGCTTAACTAATCTTGGAGTTTGACTTGTAGACTCTGAGGATAGTGGTGTATTTATGTTTTTTGTATCTCAATCATCTCTTGTTGTTGAGATAAAGGAGAAGTAAGCATTAGACCCCAACTTGATAAAGATCAAGAGTAATGTGGGTCAACACAAAGTTGTGGAGTTTATGATTGGTGGTGATGGTATCTTGAGATACCAAGGTAGGCTATGTGTTCCCAATCTCGATGGATTAAGGGAAAGGGTCATGGTCGAGGCTCATGGATCAAGTAATGCCATTCATCCAGGTTCCACCAAGTTGTATCAAGATCTTAGAGTGTTTTATTGGTTTAGAAATATGAAGCATGATGTGGCTAGTTTTGTGGCCAAGTGTATGGTGTGTCAACAAGTGAAAACTAAGCACATGAGGCCCGAAGGCTTGTATCAAGAGATCCTATTACCTAAATAGAATCGGAAGGCAATTAATATGGATTTCATTATCGATATGATTCCATTTGGATCATTTTTGATAGAATGACCAAGTCCGCTCACTTCTTGCCTGAGAGGAATAATTTCTCGGCAAAAGATTATGCTACGTTGTATTTGGCAGAGATCATGAAGTTGCACGGTGATCCAGTCTCTATTATTTTGGATCATCGTCCTCTGTTTTCATCATACTTTTAGAATTCATTCTAAAAGGGTTTGGGTAGTAGGGTGTGCCTTATTACCGCTTTCCACTTAAAAATTGATAGGCAAGCAGAAAGGACCATCCAGATATGAGAGGATATGTTGCAGGCTTATGTGATTGATTATGGTGGTAGTTTGTATGACCACTTTCCTTTGATTTAGTTCACCTATAATAATAATTACCACTCTAGTATTGGCATGGCTCCTTTTGAAGCATTGTATTGTAGAAGATGTCGATCTCCTATTGAGTGGTATGAGGTTGGTGAGGGTAAGTTGCTTGGCCCCGATCTAGTTCACCAAGCCTTAGAGAAGCTGAAGGTTGTTTGTGATAGGTTGAAAACCGCTCAAAGTCACCAAAAGTCCTATGCAGATGTAAGGCATAGAAACTTAGAGTTTAGTGTTGGTGATTGGGTATTCTTAAATGTCTATCCCATGAAGGGAGTGATATGGTTTGGTAAAAATGAAAAGATTAGTCCCCGATGTGTCGGTCCCTACTTGATTGTGAAAAGGGTTGGCAATGTTGCCTATGAGTTGGAGTTGCCTTATAGTATGAACTCTATTCACCCAATTTTCCATGTCTCTATGTTGCGGAAATGTGTGGGTGATCCTTCATTGGTTGTTTCCTGAGAAATTTGGATATTTTGAACTCTTTGTCCATTGAGGAAATCCTTGTGAGGATCTTGGATCGGCAAGTTTGCTGATTGCGAATGAAAGAAGTTGCTTCGGTGAGGGTTTTATGGAGGAACCAAGAGTTTGAGAAATCTACGTGGGAAGTGGAAAAAGACATAAAGTCCAAGTATCCGTATTTCTTTCCTATTTTGGAATCTTAGGATGGATGTATGTATTGATCTCCTTGCTTAGATTTTTGTCTTTGATAGAAAATAGGTTAAAGTCCCCGATGTGTTGAGTTGATTTGTGTCTTGTTAGACCATGGTTTCAATTCCCTAAAGTTTTTAAATTATGTGTGTTTTGTTGTGATGGGTTTAAGTCCCTAGTATCTTGATTTGATTCATGTCTTTGTTAAGTGATGGGTTCGAGTCTCTGACCCTTAATTTGAGTATATACCCTTGATAAGTTGATGGGTTGAAGTCCCTAAGTTATAAAATGAGTAAGTGTTGAAAAGAAAGGGTTTAAGTCCCTAAGCTTTGAAATAAACAAGTTTCTTGATAAATAATGGGTTTGAGTCCCAATAACGATGACATGAATGATTGATTAATAACGAGCATGATGTGTGTTATATCCTTATTGTATGCATGTTCTAACTTGTTCGAAGGTCATTTTGATTTATGATAATGTGTTGTCTTATGTCTATTGCTTGTCTTACCCCTCATCTGAGGAATAATGATTAAAGTGGGGGAGATTTGAAACACCTAGACTTATAAATATTGAAAAACTTCATATTTTGGTGTCACTAGGTGGGTACGACTAGGGGCTTGAGTCATACGCCTTAGATACGAGTCATAGCCTTCTCCTCCTTCTTTCTCGTATCCTATGCAGTTTGGTAAGGGTCACTCACTATCCTAGGTACGAGTGAACCTTCCCTCAATCGTACCTAAGGGTACGACTCATACCTAGATAAGTCATATAGGGGAGTCATGAGTTTAGAAGTGGACTGTTTTGGGTACGGTTTTTTTTTACGATTTAGGGGTGAGTTGTACCCTTTGGATAAGTCTCATGTGTGTATGGTTGTATCCATAATAGTTTGTGTGACCTAGGAGAATCCTAGGGTACGAGTCAGGGTACCACCCATATCCTAGTGTACGACTACTTAAGTGAGTCGTATGGTGAGTCATACCCCTCGACGGGTTCAATTTTCAGCTTTTAACTAAGGGCTTTGTTGTTATTTCCCATGTCTAAGACCCTAAATCCTCTCACTATATAAGTATGTGTAGCCTCCTAAATATCCATTTTGATGTATCAAAAACCCCAAATACTCTCTCAAGCTCATCTTTGAACAATTAGAGGCTAGGGTTTCGAGAGAGTCCTTCAAGAGACAAAGGGGAGTCAATATTCTTGGTGATTCATCTTGTTTAAGGCATGTACCTCTTCCCCTTTCTAAATAACTCCAAACCCATGTATTTCACACTTGGATAAGTAAATGTACATGGTGGTTTTGAAATCAAATGAATTGTTGCCTAATGATGAATTATGATGATTCTTCCTTAGACTTATGTTTATACATGCTGTTGTTGGTAGTGTGAACATGTGAATTCTTTTTGTATGTGGTCTAACATGTAAGTCTTGAGTAACCCTATTCTTGATGGTTACTACCATGAAATTTGACTTAGTAAAGAAATGTACACAAGGTGTTTGTGAAAATTTCTAGTTACATGATGACAATGTTGTGAACTAGGGGAATGGCCCAAATTGTATGAATGCTTGGCAAATGATATTGTTAATGTAAAGTGAGTTGTGTATTATGTAATTGATGACCTTAATGGTTTGATGAATAAGAAGGAGGTTAAAGTCCCTAACATGAAAATGAACTTGAATTGCGTGTTGAACTAAATTGTGGTATAGAATTGCTAATGAAGTTTGAATGGCTTGTAAGGGTATTGAGGACCATAGTTTGAATTGTATGATGATTTGAATCAAGGCCTTGTCCTATTGAAATGGTCGAGAAAAAAAGGTTCTCGTGAAGACCATATGGTTATGAATGGTGTTAAATTTGCTAAATAGGTTAAAGTCCTTATATGTGGAATTAAATTTATGTAGATGCATGGACAAAGGGTTAGAGTCCCAATGTCGACTATTGATAGTCGTGATGGCATGAGGTTAAAGTACCTTGCATATTGGAATCATTTGTGGTTAAAGTCCTTTGCATAATGAGATCTTATGAGGTTGAAGTGCCTCGCCATATGAATTGGCTTGGGCTTAGGGTCCCATCTCTAATGTGGCATGAGGTTAAAGTCCATTGCCTAATGTGTGAGCATATTGTTAGAGTCCCTTGCCTTAATGAATGTGTGTGAGTGGTTAAATTTCCTCACTTAAATGGCTGTGTATTTGTTTTGAATCCCTTACTTGATGATATGTTAATATGGTTAAAGTCCTATGCCTAATTAGAAAAGCTTGAATCTATTAGTGTGGAAGGTTGTAGTCCTCCATTGCATGCATGATTAATCAGTGCTTTCTAAGTGCGTATAAGACTTGTCTCTTGGTTGGTATGTGATATGTCTATATATATGGATAAGGTTATGAATGTGATTGAATATGATATCTATTTACTTGTTGTTGAATGATTATGCTATTTTATCCTTATCCTTGAGTTACATACAAGCATTCCAACCTCTAATTATCTCCGGACTCTATGTCCCCAGACCACATAGGTGTTGGAGCATCTTTTTCTCTTCCTGCACAGTGATTAGGTGATCGAAGCAGTTAGTCTATTAACTTTGGAGTGGTGATCTTCCTTTATTCAAGAGATATTCATCCTTGGTATCCTATCTTTAGACTTAGTCATTTGACTTGGTTTGGATATTGTCGGGGGCTTGTCCCAACATATAAATTTCTAAACGTCGGTTGTATAGCGGTATTGATAATGAATGTAGACTTGGGTACATTGGTTAGTTGATGAATCTAATGAAGTGTTTAGACATTTTTAAGTTATGACTTGTAGCTTTTTTTTTTGCTATCTCATTATATGGTAGGGATTCACCCGACCCATGTGATTTATGTGATGATTATGATGGGTTATTGGGAGACCTTTGGTTCATATGGGCTTGAGGTGCCCATACGATATGGCCCAGTATCAGGTCGTGTCACATGGTAAGTTTACCTCTTATTCTTCTAGGTATCTTAAGGTTTACAAGAGGAATTATCTAGCTCATGATCTAGAGTTTGTGGTTGTGTTTTTTTCATTGTAAATCTAGCACCATTACCTTTATGGGGTGCATGTTGATATTTATTCAGACCTTAAGAGCTTGTAGTATGTGTTTACACGAAAGAAATTGAATCTCAGGCAGAGGTGATGGCTCGAATTGCATAAGGATTATCACATGAGCCTTTACTACAATCCAGGTAAAGTTAATGTTCTTGTTGATTCTCGTAGTAGGTTGTTTATAGGGAGCTTATCTCACATTAATAAGGAGAAAGAAGGGATGGTGAAAGATATTTATAGTCAGCTTAACTTTGGAGTTCGTCTCTTAGACTCTGAGGATGGGAGAGTGATTGTTCAAGAAGTAGTTAAATCATCTCTTGGTGCTAAGGTGAAGTAAAATTAGGTTTCGAGTCCCATACTTATATGAATTAAGGATGATGTGGGTCAGCAAAAGGTTATGGTATTCAAGATTTAGGGATTTGACATTTTAAGGTACTAAGGAAGATTATGTGTTCATGATGTTTATGGGTTGCGGGAAGGGATTTTGATGGAGGCTCATGAGTACAGATACACAGTTCATCTTGTATTGACTAAGATGTACCATGACTTGAAGGAAATATACTAGTGGAATAATATAAAGAGAGATACGGCAAATTTTATTACTATGTGTATGGTTTATCAACAAGTCAAGGTTGAACATTTGAGGTTTGGTGGTAGGTCTCAATAGATAGAATTGCCTATGTGGATGTTGGAGATGATCAATAGGGATTTCAGTACGGGTCTTCAGCGGTCTAGAAATTAGTATGATTCCATTTGGGTCATTGTGGATAGGATGACTAAGATTTCTCACTTCATGCCTGTGAGGACAAATTACTCAGGAGAAGATTAAGCTAAGTTGTTAAATAAAGAGAAATTTAAGTTCCATGGAGCTCCAACCTCCATCATCTCAGATTGAGGTACGTAGTTTTCATCTAACTTTTAGCATTCATTTCAGAAAGGTTTCGGTACTCGGCTCAAAATTAGCATCACTTTCCACCCTTAAATGGATTGGAAAGAAGAGCATACTATCTAGAATTTGGAGGATATTCTAAGGGAATGTGTGAGTAATTTTAAGGGAGGTTAGGTTGATCATTTGCCTCTTATTTAGTTTGCTTATGATAACAGTTATCATTTTAGAATTCAGATGGCTCTTTTTTAGGCTCTTTATGGTAGAGGTTATAGGTCTTTTATAGGATGGTTTGAAGTTGGTGAGACTAGGTTGTTTGGTCCTAACATGGTTCACCAAGCCTTGAATATGGTGAAAATTATTAGATAAAGACTTAAAACTGCTCAAAGTCGCTAAAAAGTCTTATGTGGATGTGAGGTGGAGGGATTTGGAGTTTAATGTTAGTTATTGGGCATTCTTAAGGGTTTCTCCTATGAAAGAAGTCATGAGATATGGGAATAAAGGGATGATCAATCCTTATTACATTAATCCATATCCGATTATTAGTTGAATTGGGATTGTCATTTATGAATTGGGATTGTCATTTATGAATTGGGTTTTCCAGTGAGTGTATTTCAATACATCCTGTTTTGGATGAGTCAATGCTAAAAATGTATGTGGGTGATCCCTATTTGATAGTTCCTATTGATTATGTTGGTTTCACGGATTCGTTATCTTATGAGGAAATCCTAATCAAAATATTTGATAAACAGGTTCGTAGATTGAGAACTAAGGTTATAGCTTTGGGAAAAGTGCTTTAGATAAATCAAAAGATGGAAGAAGCTACATGGGAATCTAAAGAACATATGAAGGACAAATACCCGTCCTTGTTTCCAGCAATGGATGGTAGTGCTTAAGGTATGAGTTTTGTTTCCCTCTTACCGCATTTTGAATTTGTCCACTGATTTTGTTTGAATTCATTCTTTATTATGCTAACGGTGCCCTAACTCCTTTTTTAAGATGAATGATCCAAAAGGGTGGGGGATAATGCAACACCCCATTTTCTTGGGCTCTAGACCCTTCAAGAGATGAATAATTGAATAATCCAAGTTATTGAAGTAATTTCAAAACTACTAGTGATAATGACCCTGACGATGACTCATTGGCAAACATAATGAGTGGTCAAGAGGACTTGTTACACAATAGTAAGGAAGCCCAGGTTTCATCCCTTGAAAATGAGTCCAAGGTATGACCCATTATGAGACATAATGAGGTTCTAGGAGGGACTCGTTCTCACAACAGAGAGATGCCCAAGATTTCAGCACCTGACCATAATTCTTTGTGACAGCTCATTACATGAGACAATGAGTTGTTATGAGACAGTTGTTATCATAACAATGAATGACTGGATGGTCAATCCTCAGGTAATGACTTCGATCCATGACTCATGGTCTGACCTCATGAGTTGTTGCCCAAGCCATGAAGACTATTCTTGGAATTTTTCTGAACGTTATAATTAGGGTATTTTTTTGTCTTTTCCTCCTTAAAACTCTTTCCCATGTCTTAAAAACACCCAAATAACCCCTTTGCCTTTGGATATCAAGATTAAACCTTACTGTATTCCTCTTTAACCCCCCAAGGCAAGAGTGGGATATCAATAAAAAGAAAAACCTTAAGATACTAGGGTTTTACAAGCAATTAAATAATTAGGCTCCAAACTTTGAGTACTCTTCAATTACCTTTATATTTCCGGCATATTTCTTGATAACGCTCAACTCACTCCCATTCTTGAGGAGTGAGGCATCATTGTCAATAACCCACTCGATTTGGGGTTGAATCCACAAGGAGCGAATTATAAATTTCAAGTCCTATAGGTGCTCTAATTACTAAAAGGTTACCCGGAATGGTAACAAACATGACATGTAAAATAAAATGGGGGATTTGATTGTAAAATTTTTTGATTAACAACGCACGTATTTGACACTTTTTGATTTAAAATCATGATTTGAGGAGATATTAGGATTATGTCAACCTAAAGGTAAAATGTGTGGGTAGATGATGGATTAACATGAATCTTAGTTGTTAACTAAAGGATAGTCTAGGTCGAATGTAATTATGGTCAATCTTTTAATAAAACCACAACAATTTCACCCGTTGGCTCTTTTGAACACCACAACATTTCTAGGATGATGCTCTTGACATGGTTTACACTCCAAATACACTTATTTCTATGATTGCAAAAGGTAGTAAACCATAGGCTCAATTGTCCACCATTGCCTTGTCCCCCTATAACCCTCTTTCAAGGATGTGATGGGTTACCTCAAGTTCACCTTCATCCCTCTTTCACGGATGATGAAGGATTTCTAGTGTTTGGGGTTTTCACCCACAAATTCCAACTCATAAATTCAATCAACGTCTGAATCCATACTCAAAAACTAGCAATCATGCAAACACAACAACACCCACACACAATTACACTTTTGTTAAACATTATCTCAAGAATAATTTACTTAGCTACTCATGAAAATACTAAGAAGTTAAGCCACCACAATTAGTTACACACTTTCCCAATTAGGGTTTCTTGCTTTCAATTCAAAAATATCTATGAGGTAAGCAATACCCAAAGAAGAAAGGGTTTTTGCCTATATATGGTTTGGGATTCATCTATGCAATTTTACAAAACTGCCTAGGGTCATATTCCCGCTTAATCACATTCGCGCAGGTTTGACTGCTACTGCGGCTATGTGACCGCGGTTCTGCTCCGCGATCATATTATGCTGACCATCTTGACTGACTCTGACTGTTTCCTAAAGAATGCGATCGCGGTAACTGAGGGTGAACTGGTTCAGGTCTCCAGTTGTACTCTATTTCCTTCCATTTGATCTCATGTTGAGCTTCAGTCCACGTCATTTCACCTTCTCAACTAGATACCTGCAGAATATGGATATTAGTGCATTTAAATCATGTTAATGTCTCATTTTCTAATAGAAAACATGGTACTGTGCATAAATGTTTGGTGCAAATGAGTGGTAAAATCACCACTCATCAACACCCACAACTTAAAACTTTGTTTGTCCTCAAGCCACACCACCCTTTTCTATGAGACAATTTCACATGTATGCCCTCATTATATCACCCAATGATCATGATGACTTAAACTTTATTGCTACCACAAAAAGCTCTTTGCACATGGTCAAAATGGTTTCAACTACACCTCTCAATAAAATGGAATATTTGAAAGATGCATTAGACTTTTGGGAGCAACCATGTAACAACCACTAATACTCTAAAAATGATTCACTTGTTTACTACAATTGTGTAATACTTCTTTTTATCTTATTGTGTGGAAGATGACAAAATCACCCACCTTAACTTGTTCACATGCCTCCTTACAAGAAAGGAGATTTCACACACCTAGTTACCAATCATGCAACAAGGAATTTTAAGTGCAAACACACTCTCTCTCAAGAAATTCTCTATGTTAACAAGTACCATGCCATAGGCTTGCCCCTATTTTCAATCGCCTCTACAATGACCACACTTGGTTGGGAATCACAAAGGACTTTTTGAGCTTGTAATGTAGGTTTAGGGAAGGGTAAGATATCAACTTAGGACAATACGGCTAAACCCTCCTTGAACATCTATATCATACTCTCTTCACTTTTTGCTATTGGGCCACTTCTTTTTCTTTTACTATTTTGCCTATTTTACTTTTTCTTAGTTTTCCCACTTTCCTCTTTTTCTCTTTTCTTGTGAATAGATAGTCTTTATTTCCTTTTTAGGATATTTTCTTTCTTCAAATCAAAATCCTTAATTATCATTAGCTCGTGGGCACCATCTTATAAATTATGTCCAAACTACATATCTTTCAATTTCCACAACCCCTAACTTAGGCTTTTAGCCTAAACTTGTATTCTTAAGTTCAAGGGGCAGGGTTCAAAAGATGAAAAATAGAAGGTTCACGGCTTGTAATGTGTTTGCCAAAGAAAAGTCCAAAGTCTCAAAGAGGGTGACTAGGGGTAACTCCTATGTATTAATAGGCTTTTTAGGATAAAGTGGGCTTCCAATGTCTCAAGATGGCCTTTGATCATTTTACCAACCAAGCACAACCAAAATTTAGCTCTGAAAGACTAATGGGGCAATTTTTAGATGGTATAAGTACACATGAAATGTAGATAATTAAGCTCACACATATGGCATGCGAATCTCGTCAAGGAGGTAGTTTAGTTGTTCCACCTACTCAAGACGAAGTGAAGTATTCACTATTCTTCTGAAGCAAACATTCAGAGTCATAGAAAGAGGGAAAGTTTTATCACAAGGTTGCTTACATCCATGCCCTCAAATTTTGCAAAATTTTTGGATGAGGATTTTTTGTTATTGCATCCGCACCACATAGAATTTGCTTATCATGGAAATAACTCAAGCTATAGTCTTATATTGCAAGCTATAGTACTGGCGAACTACCTATATAGCTACTCAGACTTCAGGTATGAATATGATTTCAAATCATCAATCCTCCTGGTACTCAGACTTCCCTTGCATTCATGGACTTGATGCCATGAGTACTCAGATTTCCCCTGCATCTATACTTAAAAACCCAATCACGATGCTTTCCCCTTAAGAATTTCGTCACTCAATCTATCATATGGAAAAGCACATCCATTAAAACTAAAATAAAGTAAGAAACCAAGAACAAAGTAACTAATCCATGAAAATATGTGAACCATCGGAGTGCCCAAATATTACAACACAAATAAAAATAAGAATCATCCAAAAGAGCAGAAAAGTATGCAGAAATATCCATAATACATGCCCAAATCAAATGAATTAGGATACACCCCAAATAAAAATGTAGAAGTGTCCCCACAACATAAATAATCAAGGATAAAAGATAAAAGGGTGCTCACTAAAACCGCATCATGGGCTGCTATCACTCTTGGATTCTGTATCACCACCATTCTCCTCAAGATCGAACCACTCAGCTAGGGCCTCATCACCACTCTCCACCCAAGGATAAGGAAGTCTATCATAGGGATTTATGACCTTCCATAGGCCCTTCACCCCTTTCTATATCTTGATAATGAACTTGTCTCTCTTTTTCTCTCTTGTGACCATCTTTTCATGTGTGCTCCAGAGGTCCCGATGTGACTTCGCCAAAGAGGAGTAGGCTTTCTTAATCCTATTAATGGTATTTTATTGCTTCTTTTGGTCCTCTCTGTACTTCTCATAATCGGCACATGACACATATGAATGATGGGTGGTGAAGGGCTCTTTCATTCCTTAGGGAAAACTACACACAAGATCCATGATAGCTGTAATATAAACTCCAATCTCCTTAAGAGGTTCGGTGGTGGTTGTACTAAGAGACTCAGAATCAATGAATGCCAACTTTTCCAAGTCGGTATTTCTCTTCTTTTCTTTGCTAGGTGCACCCTCTTCTCGAATCCTCAAGGGGTAGATGGGAGCACTAGGACAGACCCATGTATTAGTAACATACTCTTTAACCCCTACTTTCTTGCAAACCTCAGTAATTAAAGAGGGTAAGAAGATATGTGTACCACCGTGGTTCTTGAAGTGATCCTTTCATTGACCATAAGCTGACAAACATTCAAAGGAATGCTATCTAGAATGCAAGCAACTATTCGAGCACGTAGGTCTCGGACTGCTGTCATGTGGGAGAAAAGAGAGACTCTTCTAAAAATAATGATCAACCATATCCGAGCCTCGGAAGTTTGTATGAAGCTAGGCTGAATATTTGGGTGTACAGGATTTTTTGCATACTAGGGAACTGGCCCCGGTTACCGGGATCGCGGGCCATAACCGTGACTACGGTCGGATACCTCAGGATAGTTTTGTGCTAGCTCCCCATGTTCAAATCTCTTCCAATTTTAGGCTACTATCATGATCTATAATATAGATTCACATGAAGACCAATTGAACAATGCAAATAAGTTTTTGAAAGTGCCCTTTCGAATGCAAATATCACTATTGAAAGTTCATTTGGGTAAAGTGTCAAACACTTGGTGTGTACATCTAATTTGTCTACATTTTTTGTACATTATTGGGTACTCAAGATTTTCCCTCTTGTGTGCACAACTTATTAAAGCAGCAAACACCAAACCAACACTAGGTATGACAACATAGAAAGCATAGCAATCAAAACTTTAGGCCCTCTATTCATGCATTATAGGGCCTATTTTAAAAAATAAAAACCTGGATTCATGATACCTACTGGAGTTGTGATGCAAGAGGGATGCAAGGATGTTTTTGGAGATCTCACAAACTTAGACAGAATGTAGCCCAAATTAGAAAGTATAACCATAAAAGGAAGTGTGAGGGAAATTAGGGATTAAGTGGCTGAGTGGCCACGACCGCGGATGTGATCTCAGACATGTGGGTGACCTCTATCGCACTGGGGGACTGTGACCACTGTAACTGAGAGTAGTTCTTCTCCCCTGTTTTCCCCTATTTAGCTCTTTGCTCAATTTTTACCAATTTTTCTCCTGTTCAATTTTCAATGAAAAATTTCACATTTCCCCCATTCCAAGCTCATCCAATGCACTCCATAGTGCAAAAGATTCATGAGTTATTCATATACAAAATCTGACATCTATACTAAAGAAACATGAAAAAAAGAATACGAGCCACTTTTGTGGCATTTGTGGGTTACCTACCACATAAAGCCTTAGTTATCATCGTGGCATGTAATATTTATTGTAAAATTCTCAATTTGGGTCATTAAAACCCTTCTATTCACCTTCTCACTTTTAATATCCACCACAGATACCACTTAAAGCTCCATAGTTTGCTTCTTTGTCTTATAAATTCAAAAAGAGAACTCGTCCTCTTGCACCCTAAACTTTATTTCCCCATCTCTAAATCGGCAATGGCCCTTTCGGTGGCTAAGAAAGGAAGAATAAGGATGATAGGTATCTCTTGGTATATTTTACAATCCAAAACCATGAAGTCCGTCGGAAGTATAAACTTGTTCACTTTAACAAGGACATCAAACAAAATTCCCACCGGCCTTTTGATGGACCGATCCTCCATTAAAAGTCACATAGAGGTTTGTGTAGGGGCTTCTAACCCGAGCTTATTGTAGATGCAAAAAGGCATTAAGTTGATTCTCTCACCAAGGTCACATGGAGATTTTGCAAAATCATGCATCCCAATTGTACAAGGAATGGTGAATGCTCCGGGGTCATCTTTCTTTTCCTCAACATTACTAACCATGATAGAACTACACCTATGAGTGACCTCAATGGTTTTACCTTCAACAAGTTTCTTTTTGGACATCAACTTTTTCATTAACTAAGTGTATCCTGAGATCTCTTGGAGTGTCTCGAGCAATAGGATATTTATCGATAAATTGCTACATTTTGCCATGAATTTTCTCAAATTTTCACCGTTCTTTTTTTTATGAAAACGTTGAGGGAATGTGAGAGGAACTTGGATTGTTGACCTTGCTTTACCTTGTGGCTTTTTAACTTCATCCACTTCTTCATTACTTTTCTCGATCTTTTTCTCATCCTTTGCTTCTCTACTTTGAGGTATCACCTTGTTTTCTTTAGCCTTAGGCATATTCTCACTCAAGTATCCTATAAAGGGATCATAAAGTTCCTTCCCACTCCTTGTGACAATTTCTAGGACTTGCACGTCATTCTTTGGGTTAGAAATCGTGTCACTTGAAAGTCCACCTCTAGGCATAACATTTAATTAAGTAGAGATTTTCCCTTCTTGGGTCTTTAATTTCTTTATAGAGATGGAGTGAGACACCACTATTTGGGAAAGTTAGAATAAATCACTGTTTAACTCATGAACCTTTTTGTCCGTACCTTTCACTCTATTTAAGATCTTTCTTAACACTTTTTCGGTCTTGAACTTTTTAGGGCCAGTGGCACTAGATTCCTTGGCCTTAGCTAGATCATGAGTGGAGACATAATGGTTAAAGTCATGCTCATGATCTCTTCAATATCTATCCCACACGTGATCCATCCATCCTTGGTTCCCACCTTGCCTTTGATAGGAGGGGCAAGAACCTCTTGAATAATTGGCCAAATGCCGAATTTCCTCATTCAGCTTCTTAACTTCTTCATCAACATCATAAAATTTTGATGTTACGACATTTAGCACTTTCGCAGGTGCTCCCATAACATGCTTTGTCAAGAGCCCAAGGTGTGTTAACATTTTCTCCATGTTGTCCTCCATTTTTTATCCCATTTTCTTAGTTCATTATCGACCATGGAGGTAGTAGAAAGGATCTTGGTGGCTTCAGTATCTCGGTTTTGCCAACCCTGATTTTTCCTTTACACTTCTCCTATCAATCGGAAGGCTGCATGGTGGTGTATTTTTACTATAAAGCCGTCACATTATTCATCACCATTTAGTTTAATGGATCAAGGTCCCATTAGAAGATCTTGAGAAGCATCTTCTCTAGGACCTTATGATTTGGGCATTGAGCTAGCTTTCCATTAAACCTTTCCCAAACTTCAAAAAATGGCTCTCTATTCATTTTCAAAAAATATACAATCTTGTCCCACTTTTGAAGCATTTTTTTATGGTGGGAAATATATATCAAAAATACTGAGGTAAGCTCTTCCCATTATGTAATAGAGTTGGGTGGAAGTGAGCGAAGCTATAAAATTGCCTATCTCAACAGTGAGAATGGTAAGCAGCAAAGCCGGATGGATTCTTGAGCAATATGTGTTATGTTAATTGGAGCACATACTTGCACGAAGTTCTTCAAATGGATATTCGGGTCCTCATAAGCTCAACCCCGGTACAATCCTTTCATTTGCAATATGTAAAGCATAACACTACTCACATGGAAAACTCTATTCCATTGGTTGGTGGGATGCAGTTTGCTCTCGTTTGCCCCGCTTAATTAAGTTGGCCCTCATCATCTGTAGGGGCATCAAAGGGGATAAAATTGCTTGCGTTATCACTCATTGCTCCATTAAGACTTTAATCACCTATAAAATATCAAAAACAAAAAATAATGTAAGTTACACCACTTTGGGTATTCTCAAGTAAGAAACACACCGCAAAAGCAAAATCTATATCTCACTTCTCGATAACGGCACCATTGTGGTAACGCTCAACTCATTCCCATTGTTGAGGGGTGAAGTAGTCTTTTTCAATTACTAAATGGTTACCCGAAATGATAACAAACACGACATGTTAAATAAAATGAGAGGATTTGATTGTAATAATTTTTTATTAACAATGCACATATTTGACACATTTTGATTTAAAATCAAGATTTGAGGAGATCTTCGGATTTTGTCAACCTAAAGGTAAAACTTGTAGGTAGATGATGGTTTAACAAGAAGCTTAGTTGTTAACCAAAAGATAATCTAGGTAGAAAGTCATTGTGGTCAGACTTTTAATAAAACCACAACATTTTACTCATTGGCTCTATTAAGCACCTAACAAGTGTGCAATTCGTAATCACCCAAAACCTCAATCAAGCATCCCTATTTCTATGATGATTCTCTTGACATGATTTACACACCAAATACACTTATTTCTAAGATTGCAAAAGGTAGTAAACCATAGGCTCAATTGTCCACCAATGTCTTGTCCCCCTATAACCCTCATTCAAGGATGCTATGGGTTACCTCAAGTTCTCTTTCATCCCTATTTCAAGGATGATAAAGGGTTTTTTTTAGAGTTTTGGGTTTTCACCCATCAAACCCATTTGGAGATTTGGGGTTTTCACCCATAAATTCCAACTCATAAACTCAATCAATGGTGGAATCTATACTCAAAAAACAAGCAATCATACAAACACAACAACACCCATACACAATTATACTTTAGTTCAACATAATTCCAAGACTTATTTACTTAGCTACTCATGAAGAAGGTAAAGAAAGATATACTATAAGTATTATCCAATGCATTCATTCTTCATAAAATACTAAGAAGTTAAGCCACCATAATTAATTACACACATGCCCAACTAGGGTTTTTTGCTTTTAATTCAAAAATATCTATGAGGTAAGAAATACCCAAAGAATAAAGGGTTTTTGCCTATATATGGATTGGAATTCGTCTATGCAATTTTACATAACTACCCTGGGTCATATTCCCACTAAACCGCGATCGCGCAGGTTTGATCGTAACTGTAGGTACACGATCGCGGTTGTGATCCGTGATAGCATTATGTTGACAATCTTGACTGATCGCGACCACGGCCTGAGGATTGTAGTCACAGTAACTGAGGCTAAACTTCTTCAGGCCTCCATCTGCACTCTGTTTCCTTCCATTTGATCCCTTTTTGATCTTTAATCCATATCATTTCACCTTCTAAACTAGATACCTATAAAATATGGATATTAGTTCATTTAAATCATGTTGATGTCTTATTATCTAATACAAAACATGGTAGTGTGCATAAATGTTTGGGGAAAATGAGTGGTAAGATCACCACTCACCATTTCTCATCCCTAACTTGTATTTTTGCGTTATGGAATTTACTTTCTCAACCCTCATATGTTTTAATTATTTGATTTGAAATTGGGTTGGGGCTTTTTGCTTTATTATTACTTAAATTATTTTCCCATGTTTTAAATTTTGTTATTCATGCCTTATTAATGGTTCTTAGGACTGAGTTGGTGCATCATGGTATGGTTTGGAATGGGTGACATGGGTTTCCCCAAATTGATGAAGTTTTATCTTGATAATAATGTTAACCTCAACCCACTTTAAAAATCTTAGTTTTGAACATGCAATTTACATTATTTAACTTACCTTTGGAACATTGTGTTGCATTAAATGATAATGTATAAGTAGATAAAAATAGTTTTGGAATGCCCTTGGTGGCCATGGATTTGAGATTTTAATGAAACTTAGGAGTCTAATGGTTAAATAGACTGGTTTGGCATTATTGAATTAACTTTAAAGCATATTGGTGCACTGATACCAAGTTGGTAAATTCCTTAGTAAATGAATCCTTGGTTCATGGTTGGCTTTATGTGAAAACTGTTTAAATTTGGGCTTAAAGTAAATTGTGTAGATCACCGTGAATGTGTATTCTCGGGGGGACCAAAACAGGAAACCACATTTTTAGTGCAGGGGTATATATGACCGTGTGTCTAGATACACACTATATTTTTTATTGCAATATTTTTGGTGTCTTTATCCTGTTCTCAGTTCATACGGCTAACACACACTAGGGCCCTTCCATGAAGGGAGCTGGACCCCTACAGCCCATGGGTGCCTTTAGGAAGGAGCGAACTACAGAGTTCAGGCTAATGGTTTAAGCTCTCATATTCATAACCCTTTTCCCTATCACGTCATCATATATATATATATATATATATATATATATATATATATAAGTTGTGCAAGTGGTTTTGACATGCTTTTTGCAATGGCATTATTTTATCATTGTCACTTGGGTTATATGTCAGTGCTTGCCCCACTGATCATCCCTGGATGCTACACTGTCTTAAGATATAGGGTCTGATGGCTTTACAGTTACTCTTGTACAATGTTAGGTGGTGTGGAACATCGATTGAGTTGCTGGGAAGTAGTGAGCCTCTATCTTTCGGAAAGCCCTACCATTTCATGTGTTTTATTTTCATATTTTTGGAACTGTGAATTTCATTTGTCAGAGTCAGGGGCATGTCCCAACTTAGTTTGGTATTCTGGTATTAGAGGATATTATGGACGAGTATTGCTTAGTTGCTTTTTTTATTCTAAGAATCATCACTTGGTTTATTTGTCCTTCTTATTGCTAAATTGGTTGACTTCTATTATCTACATTTACTGTGCTATGGAGGTTAGGCTGGGGGTGGTCTCTGACCCATAGTGGGCTTGAGATACCTATCATGACTAGGCCTGGTTCGGGTCGTGACATTTACACCTAGCAAGGTATTGAGAACCTTCCCAACATGGACTACTAGTTGGACTCCATGTTGCTCAAATAGGATATATGGGTTAAGAGAAACACCCAAAGTGCATTAGTTTTTGAAATCTATGTTTTAAGACTCACTGGTTTACCTAGAAATGCCTTATTATTTCATGCTTATAATGTTTCAACTTCTAATTTTATTCATGAAAGTGGTGAATCTTTATACATTTAACATGTATGTCTTTATTTCATGATAAATATTATTTCTACGTATTGCGTGTATCCCTAGATGCTCAGTACATTCAATAAGTACTGATCATATGTACTTTGTGTTGTCCATCCTATTATAATGTAGTTTCTAGTGTTTGTCCTTATTATCACGATTATTTACAATTATTGTAGCCTACTTTTCATCAGTTGGTGATTTCTAATATTCGACGCCCTATGTTTATGATTTGCTTTTAGTAGTTTAATTTTTATTTATCTCAAACTTCTTGGTTTTTAGGTCAATTAAGATTTATCGCAGTGACACTTCAGTATTCTAAAGGCTTGTCCAGACTTCGTAGACATTTTTTAAATATCAGTATTATTGGGATTATTTTATTCAATTTAGTTCAGACTAATTAGTTTACATCTTTTGCCTATATTTTTCTTAAACTAGTTATGATTTAGTGTTGAGTAGATATCATGGGTTAGCTTCGGGGGTACTAGTAGTCCTATTCATGATGTGACATATAGAGGATAATCTCAGGGTGTTACATATATAGTGGTTTATACTGATATTATCATATACTCTTTTATTGAGTTGATCTATGATGCATACAAGTACATAGCAGTTTGTACTGAAACTCTAATGTACTCTTATTTTGTTGAGTGTTGACTGTGTTTCAGAGGCTCATACACTCTTTTATCTCTAACAAAGATAGTTGATTCGGTCAATGATCTAGCACTACATCTTCAGGCTTCAATAGATCTTTGTCTTTGTTCTTGTCCTTCTTCTGACAATGAGAGTTTTCTTTATTTTGTTAGTTCTTGATAGACTAGGCATTATTTAGATTATTGTTTGTCTACAATCGCTTTTGAATCTTAGGGTTGCATTAAATGGATATTGATTATTTTTTCACTAACATTTTGTTAGCATTCTTAGATTATTATTACTACAATTGGTTTTGTTTTTATATTTTCTAGAAATGGCTAATTTACTTGGTCAAGATTTTGAATTAGATGGTTCTCCCACCCAAGGGTTAGTGTGAATGCCAATCAAGGACATCTGGGTCACAACAAAATTTGTAGATGAACCCTAGCTTCATTGATCTCATCATATAAGAACATATCTAGTAGAGTCTTTTAAAATAGTATAGTGACATTCGTACTTGTCTTTGAGATCCAACAATGCATTAGGTCAAGAAGCATGCAAGCAACAAATGCCCACTAAAGTGGCATAGTATATTTATTAACCATATCCTTATAAATAGTTTGATTGAATGTCCGATTTTATGTCGCTACCATTTTATTTATACCTAAAACATAGAATAATAGTAAAAATGAAACAAAGAGGTCGAATGAAAAGAAACAAAAATAATAATATCATAAAAAGAGAAAAATAGGTCTGAAGTGGAACCCGCCCAAATCCTATATCTAAATATCTTATGAAATAGTTTTGAAGTGTGACAATTTGTCTTTACCTCATATTTAGAACTCCTCTGATAAAGGTTTTTCCTGTGGTGTGTTAGTGGAACAATCTCCACATCATACTCTTTTTTATGAAATCTCAATTCTTGATCTATTTGATGCCTTTGATCTTGTTCTCTATCCCGAGACCTTATATTTCAGAAGTGAGTTCTTATTTAGTCTCTTTTGTTGTTTTTTGAATGAGAATTTCCTTTCATCTCTAAACTATTTTTGTTATCCTCTTGTCTACTCTTAGTTGTATCATCGATGGTTATTCCATATCTCTGTGAATATGTAAAAGGTTAAGATATGTCATGGCTTCATGGAACTTTCAATGTTTAAAAATAAGAATTGTGCAAGTACTTAGGTCCTTTTGTTATATGTGATATGTTTTTATGGTGGTTTTGCAGGTAAACAGGTTTTGGAGCAGAGTAGGAGAAAAACAATGATGAAAAGTTACAGAAGACTACATACTGGCTGTAAGTGGTACTTATGCCGATGGTAAGTGTGGTCGTAAGTAGCACAATAGAAATTATGAAGCTTGATATGTTTGCTCTGCTGCTTACCTAGGAACTTACCAGAGCTAAGTTCTACCTATTGACCGTAAGTACCAAGGTAAGTAGCAAAAGTGAAATTTTAAAAGTTTGAGTTTTTTTTCTCTACTAATTACCTAGGCACTTAATGGAGGTAAGTACTACCTACTGGTTGTAAGTGCCAAGGTATGTAGCAGAAGTGAAATTTTAAAATTTGATTTTTTTTGCTCTATTACATATCTACACACTTATCGGAGGTAATTAACACCTATTGGTCGTAAGTGTCAAGGTAAGTAGAAGAAGTTAGATTCTAAAAGTGAAGATTACCACTTTTCCACTTACCTACGCACTTACCGGAGGTAAGTTGTACCTGTTGGTCGAAAGTGCTAAGGTAAGTAGCAGAAGTGAAATTTTGAAAGTTGATTTTTTTGCTTACCTAGGCACTTACTGGAGGTAAGTACTACCTACGGAAATAAGTGGGGTAGTAGGTAGATCCCCACCTAGTTTTCCTAGTATGTTTTTAGATGTATTCTATAAATACCCCATTGATGTATTATTATTTATTTACACACTTTTACACACTCATTACATTCACAACACTATACTGATTCTAAGATTTGACTTTTGATTTTTGAATTCTTTGTTCTTGGTTTTTATAGTCGATTATTAATTTGAGATTCTGGATTTTGCTCTTAAATTATTATAACATTATTCATATGCTTTCTTTATTGAATTCAATGAATGCTTTTTCAAACATGAGCAGCTAAACTACCTAACTAGGTTTGTGAGAACCCTAGTGGAGTAACAAAGTAGAGGAAGTGCAAAGTTGATCTTGATAAATAATCTTGCATGTATTATGATCATCTTCAGTTTAAATATTTTCTTAACGGTGACCGATGTTGAGAACCTGCCTGTATTAGATACTTACTTCAAAACAGAGGTAGATATTACCAAAAAAAAATCACAATAGTACTTTAAAGCTACCAACTCTCATCTAATTAACTTAACAATCAAAAGGTAATACTTAATTTTGGATCTAGGATAAGGGTTATCAAGGTGACACTTTGAGCTTCAAAAGGTAAAGAGTGAAATTTTCGAAAGGCATTCATAAAATGGTTAGTGATACATATGTTATCAGATTTTGCATGCAAGGTATTGGGATAGTTCGACGTCGCACTATAAATCTACAGAGTTTGGATGTCAAGGGGAATACAGTCCTAGTATTCATCTTATATTTATTTCAACCAAAGCAACCAAGATTTGTTACTTTCAATATTGTTCTCACAAAATCCTCCTATTTAGTTTCCTACATATTTTGACTACTTCAACAAGTTTGTTAGACATATTTGACCTATTCCCTATGGGTTTGACCCCAACCTCTGTTGGGTTACTATATTTGACAATGACCGAGTTGTGCTTTATTTGGAGGTATAATTTGGGCAACATAAAATTTTAGCATAGTTGCCTAGGAACAAATCCCTAAATCCTTAGTAGGGGCAACTTGTTGGTCTAGATGTCCTCTTGGGGTTTTTGTTGCCATGCATCTTTTCCCTAGAGTATGTTCTTAGAATAGTTGACATGGTTAGGTTATTTTTTGTTTGTGTCATATAAGTGTTATGTTCTATTTGTGTTTCACTAGGAGAAAAATTAGGAACCTAAGGCCAGTTGACATATTCTATTTGTTTTTAAATGTTTTTGAAATTGATACCCCTTCAAAAATATTTTGTGATCTGTATGATATGAATATATGTGTGAGCATTCTGAATCTTGTTATGGCATTAGAATTAGGGACAATAATCTTATCTTAGAACTTGCATGAAATGGATAGGAAGTAGCTCGTAATATAACGTTATATTGTGTGCTCGAGAGATACTTACCTAGTTCACTTTGTGTATTTAATCAAAAAGTTTCTTGGTTAGTCTTTCCTAGATTTTAGGATAGTTGGTTAGGACGTGACAGGTCATTTTTGAATTTAGTCCACTCCTAGCCTAAATGACCATCCAAATATGAATAAGTATCCTTTGATCCCTGAATTTTAAACTATATTGACCCATTTTCTTGTTTTCACCTTTTACCATCCAAGTTTAATTATAATAAACCTGTTTTGGCCCTGGTTCCTCCTTGGACTTTGTTCACCCCAACTTAGGAAAATTGCCTAAGTTGAGGGTGAGTATCATAAGAGTGGGTAGTTAGAATTGGGTACGAAAAAGGGTCTGAATAAGAGAAAAGAAAGTAGTGTTAGGCGTGGTAAAAATAAAAAAAATAGCAAAAGAGAGAACCAACAAGAAAAAATTAAAATAAAAAAGCCACACCCAACCTGAATAAGAAATAAAAGAGAAAGAGAGAGAAATACGGATGGAATAAAAGAGAAATTATGGTTGAGAAGTGGACCCTAAATGTAGTACTAGTGTCAAGGAGGGTGAGTCACTAGTTTCCAAATGTACCATACCAGCCCCTAATCCTACGTTACAAGATGATAAAGTCAGATAGTAATTATTGTCAAATTGTCCAAAAGACTAAGTTAAAGAATACAAAGGAAAGCCTATGGTATTATCTTCACACTAATTGAAACTTCTTTTGTAAGTGTGAGTTTCTCATTACCGTCTCCACATTGACATGCATGATTATATTGTGAGAATGAGACTTCTTTGTATTAAGGGTACATGGATTGTTTTACTACCTGCTTATTTGTTCGAGTAGTGTAGCTTGCTTATCTTCTTAATTATTTTTTGCTAATGTAATAACATAGCTTGATTCATTTGTTCCACATTGTTGTGCTATACATAGATCCACATAGTTGTTTTGAAAAGCTGGAAATATGAGGCAGTGATATTTTTAAGCTGCGATTGAGTTGATTGCCATAGGTGCCTTAGGTTTTTCTTAGTTAAGCATCATCGTATTATTTTTTATGTGTTTTTCGCCTGAGGAAATAGAAATGTTCTAAGTTGAGACTCTTGATGTGCTATGGTTTCATGGATTTTATAATTCTTAAAAAAATATTTATGCAAGTAATTAGATGCTTTTGTTAGATTTCATATCTTTTATGGTTGTTTTGTAGGGAAACAAGTTTTGGAGCAGAGTAGGAGAAAAAAGATGATGAAAAGTTGCAGAAGACTACTTACAAACCTACTTACCGGTCGTAGATGGTACTTATGCCCATGGTAAGTGGCTGTTGTAAGTTACAGAAGAGAATTTTGAAGCTAGATTTTTTTCTCTACTACTTACCTAGGCACTTACCGGAGGTTTGTACTACCTACTAGTCATAAGTGCCAAGGTAAGTAGAAGAAGTGAAATTTTGAAGGTGGATTTTCTTACTCTGCTACTTACCTCAGCACTTACCCGAGGTAAGTACTACCTACTGGCCATAAGTTCCAAGGTAAGTAGCAGAAGTAAAATTCTGAAATGTGATTTTTTTTTTTTTGCTTTGTTATTTACCTAAGAATTTACTAAAGGTAAGTACTACCTATGGACAGTAAGTGGGGTCGTAGGTTGGTGCCAACCTAGTTTTTCTAGTTTGTTTTGGATAAGGTTTTTAGGGTTTTGATGTATTCTTTAAATACCCCCGTTGATGTAATATTATTTTGATGTAATATTATTTTTACGCACTCATTACATTCACAATAATGTATTAATTCTAAAATTTGACTTTGACCTTGGAATCCTTTTTTCTTGATTTTTACATTTGATTGTTTATTTGAGATTCTGGATTTTATTCTTAAATTATTATAAGATTATTTATATGCGTTCTTTATTGAATTCAATGGATGTTCTTGCAAATATGAGCGGCAAAACCATCTAACTAGGGTTGTGCGAAACCTGGTGGAATAACAAAGTAGAGGAAGTATAAAGTTGTTCTTGATCAATATTCTTACATGTATTGTGATCATCATTTGTTTAATTATTTTCTTAATGGTGAACAACATTACGAACCTATTGGTATTTGATACTTATTTCAAAAGAGAGGTAGAGATTATGAAAAGTAGATCACGATAGTAATTTGAGGCAACTAGCCCTCATCTAATTAACTTGATACGCAAAAGGTAATAGTTATTCTGGTATCTAGGATAAGTCTTAATAAGGTGACACTCTAAGACTCAAAATATAAATATGAAATTCACTAAAGTCATTCACAAAAAGATTAGTGATATATATCTTATTAGACTCTACATGCAAGGTATTCGGATTGTTTTATGGATCACCAAAAATCAACGGAGTTAGGAAGTCAGGGTAAAAATAGTCCTTGTGTTCATTACGTATTGATTTCAACCAAAGCAATCAAGATTTGTTACTTTTGATATTTTTCTCACAAAATCCCTCCATTTACTTTTCTGTATTTTTTCAGCTACTTCAGCAAGCTAAGTTCATTAGAGATATTCAACATATGTCTTGTGGGTTCGACCCTAGCCTCTATTGGGTTACTATATTTGACACCAAACATATTGTGATTTATTTTGAGAGATAACTTGGGTGACATTAGTTTATAATCAAGTGTATTCACAAAATTCCTCAACAATTATTCATTTTTTAACTTTAAAAGAGATTACTTTGATACCTTTGTTCCTTTGTTTTCTTGTTTGGTCAAATGAAGTCAATGTGGAACTGTATGTGATCTCACCACTCTTCTGTAACGATTCTCTACTAATCTCAATCTTGAAGCTCCAATTTCACTGCAAAATTCTTTCATATTGTTGATGCAACTTTTTGATAGCTTAAGTAGCTTAGACTAACTATCTTATTAACAATTGTATTTCCTTTATTAATTAAGAATTTTCCTTTGTAATTATGTGTAGATGTGAATGCTCTGTATTACCCACTCCTATATTGATGCTCTTTAACGCTCCTACATGTTTATTTCTAGTTTATACTGCTATCTCTTTATCCTTATTAATGGTATTTATGGATGCCTTGTCTATGTTGAAAATTTTCATTTCTAATTTGGGAGATTTCAAAATAAACTTATTTTTCTACAGCTGTAATAGAAACTTAATCTGCTAACTGGTTATCTTCTACGAATATGTGAGTGATTTGTGACTGTAACCTCAAATTATTTCTCTAATTTCCTCTATTTTCTTGGATATGTCCCAAGGTCATTCCACAAATCTTACAAAATATTCATTAGACTAAGTAAGTTTCAAATAAAATATCTCACATTCTTTATGGTAAATAATACCTTAGTGCTTCAAATGTTGCCATTGTTTTAGCTTTCATATTGGATGTTATCCTATCTTCTTCGCCTGGAAATATATTAGGTCTCCTCCACTATCCCTTAGAAATATCCATTAAGTATTTAACTCGAGTTGACTATCCTAACCCCATCTTTATTACACTTGATTTTGCATATCCCTATTTTCCATTTGATGATAGAATGGTCTAACACAGGTTTCTAGTTGTACAAATACATAAGTGATGTATTTATTTGTCGCTTGTGTTGTGATAAAAGTAAAGTTTTGTAACTTCTTAAAGTTTGTTTCTTTATAAGTCTCCCTGAATTAGTCGTTAAAGAAATTCACCTCCCCATGTATATTTTGATAGTGTGAACCAAGTCACCATGATTTGTTTGGATTTTAGAAATATTCAGTTTCTTTCTCCCACCTTTTCATAGGAGTGAAAGAATTTTGTGTTTCTATCCTAATCTTGTAACAATCTCATTCTTGTTTTTTTTTCTTCAGGTATTTTTCCTTCATATGCATATATCTTTTCAAGTTTAGTGTCTACTTTATTTTGGGCATTCTATTTGCCTCTGTATGGTGGATTTAAATTTGAATCTCCTTGACCTTTCTGATGTCCTAGCATGTATATATTCTAAAACCAAACCAAACATAGTTAAAACTTGCTACGAATATGGACTACTTAGTACTGTATATACCACGGACGGAACTGAGGTATCCACTATACCAGAAATATATGAAGCATTTATCATTTTTAAAAGAATAACCAAAGGTACCTTGTTCTTTATAAAAATTTACGCGGCACCAGCAGAGATATTATTTGATGAAGTTAAAAAACCTATACAAGTTGTAAACATAGGAATGACACGAGATATGATTATACCACAAGATATTATTTCACAACCAGAGATACCTAGAATCGAGATACCAAAATTTTATGCAAACAAGAGGATTATCGGATTATCTACAATTTTACAAGAGCTAGCAAATACATATTGCAAACAAAATCCCATATGGAACTACTATTCAAGAGATCATGTGTTAATATATTCGAATTCAAAAGAGTTACGAGAAACTGGTTTTAGGTAAGGCAATTAGTTTATTATATCCGGTCAATCTCTGGGTTATATAGTTTGTATCTGGTTCTTGGACATTTGTAGCTTTGGGGTTGATATAAAAAGGTTTGTATATTGTAGATATTTTCTATGTATTTTTGGGATGTGTAGTTATAAACTTTTTTATCTTGGTTCAGGCTATCTCGGTATGTGGTAATTTGTGGTGGTATAAACATGGGATCTGGTATCAGAGCACAGTTATTTAAAAAATACGGAAGAAGTAAATGATCTTATTACCATAAATGATCTTATTCCATTGAGCTAGAGCATCCTTGACCTTCTTGATCTTAGCCTAATACTCAGTGAGTGGAGTTCCTACAAAATATATGTTCAACAGGTATATGCATCACTGTATTCACTGTATCTATGTATGAAAATGTACAGAGTTACTATTCCATTGGATAGGTAATTTGTTGGCTAGTTGGTGGTTTATTTAGTTACAGAATTCGTTAGGCAAGTAGTTCGGTTGTCAGTTGGTTATGCTGAGGTGTCAATGAGCTGGAGAGTGTTAGGGTTTTTTCCTTGACTTTCTTACCAAATTTAAGTTTTATTTTTCTTAGAAGGAAAATAAAAGTAATACCATAATTACTTTTATTTTTTCTAAAAGGAAAATACAAAAGTTTTTCATATTTGGCAAACCACTTTCTTGGAGGAAAGGTTTTGAAACTCTATAAATTGAAGACTCCTTCTCATACCACAACACAATATCATACACAATGTAGTCATTTAAAGAGTCTTGTTTAGGGAGAGATTTCTCCCAATAGGTTTTAGGTTTTTCAATTTTATTTTTAATATGTTGGCCGTTTGGCCAAATCATATCAATAAATTAATATAACATTTTAGTATTGGTTTTTGTCGTCTGATTTATCGTCTCATAGATTGCAACTAATAGCTTCTGTATAACGTCCTCTCGATTTTGAACCCAACAAGTGGTATTAGAGACTATGGTTAAAAGGTCCAATGGTTTGGTGAAATGAGATTAAACAGGTTCAAAGAAGTTTTAAAATCAAGTTGCAGTCAGTTTGGCGATAATGATGATTTTGTCTAACTACATGTGGAGACAATTGTCAATCATATTTCAATAATCTTGCAATCACATATTTGAAAATAAAACTCACTTTTACCCTGCAAAAGGGCTCCAATATTTTTAACCCAAAAAGGGCTGATATATTTTAACCCAAAAAGGCTCAATTTCAAAACATGTCAAACGGCAGTGATAAATGAAAAATATGTGAAGAACGATGATCATACATAAGAAGAAGGAGGATCAAGAATATTTTGCAGAAAATCAAACCAAAAAGGGGAGATTTGTTAGGGTTTTGCCCTGATTTTCTTACCAAATTTAAGTTTTATTTTTCTTAGAAGGAAAATAAAATTAATACCATAATTACTTTTATTTTTTCTGAAATAAACATATAAAACTTTTCCATATTTGGCGAACCTCTTTCTTTGAGTAAAGGTTTTGAAACTCTATACATAGAAGACCTCTTCTCATACCACAGCACAATATCATACACAATGTGGTCATTTAAAGATTCTTTTTTAGGGGGAGATTTCTCCCAATAGGTTTTAGGTTTTTCAATTTTATTTTAATACGTAGGTCGTTTGGCCAAATCATATCAATAAATTAATATAGATTTTTAGTATTGTTTTTTATCGTTTGATTTATCATCTCATAGATTATAACTAATAGCTTCCGCATAACGCCCTCTCAATTTTGAACCCAAAAAAGAGAAGCTCACTCGGCTCACAATTGTCTATAAATAAGAGCAACAATCAACAATGTGAAGCTGATGGAATAATAAAGTTGAGCTCCTCCTTTACTTTTTCTTCCATTGATAATGAATAGCTGAAATGTTGTACTAGAATTTCACATGTTGTACTAGAATTTCACATGGTATCAGAGCCAGGTCTGAGAAGATTCAGTTCAATTCTCATTCTATTACCTACAAATTCTGAGGATTTTGTGTGATCTCTATTTTCATTCTTCTAGATTCCAATTCAAATTTGTCCGATCTCTGTTATCGGCTTCTTCTTCTTCTTAATTTAACTCCATTGTTGATTCAATATATTCATCTATGGCTCCTAAGATAAATCAAAGTGATCCACTTTTTATTGGTACTTGAAATAGCTCTAATGTTGTACTAGTTCGCATCAAACTCACTGGTTCAGAAAATTACAACTTGTAGAGTCGTTCAATGCGCATTGCACTCTAAGGAAAGAGAAAGTTTGTTTTTGTTGCTTGATCCTGCAGCAAGGAATTGTACAGGGAGGAAATTCATCAGAAATGGGAGACATGTAATGTGATTGTTTTATCCTGAATTATAAACACAGTCAGTGAGACCCTGCTATCTTGCATTGTTTATGCTACCAATGCTTGTGTAGTCTGTGAAGGTTTGAAAGTAATATTCGATAAGGTAAATCGTATGCGTATCTATCAGTTGCATCGTGAAATCAATATGCCTTCTCAAGTTACTGATTCCATTTAAGTTTATTACACCAAATTGAAAAGTTTGTGGAGTGAATATAATGTGTTAGTGCCTAATTCTAGTTATGATTTCCCTAAGTCTACTGTATATTCAGATTATATGTGTCAATTGAAACTCTTACAGTTTTTGAGTGTCTTAAATGAGTCTTATGATCAAGCTCGGAGAAAAATTTTACTCAATGGAGTAACTCCTACTATCAATTAAGCTTATGCCATGCTTGTTGAGGATGAGATCCAGCATTCCTCTAGTATGCTCACTATACATGATAGATCATAACCACTAGCCATGAAGGTGTATAAAAATTATAGTACTTATGGTCATGGACAAGGAAGTTCCACCTACAAAGGCAGAAAATATGACTATTGTCACCTCTCAGGTCATACCAAAAAGAGTTGTTATAAACTAATTGGCTATTCTATTGATTGGAAGAATAAAAGGAAACAGCAAGGGTATATTACTAATAATCCCATGTCATATAGTAATGGTAACAACTATTCTTCATATGGTGGTGGAAACAACACAACTGGTAAGCCCTCTCAAACAGTCAATATGGTAGTAGGCCAAGTTGATATTACTGGTTCAAGTTATGATCAGGGACCTATACCACTAGCAAAGGATCACACATTCACAACTGAAGAATACTCTCAAATTATGAGCATGCTGAACAAGGACACCAAAGACATGAAACAAGTCAATAAGACAGGTATAACCACTTGTTTCTGTCCAAAACATGTCCTGACAATTGGATTGTGGACTCAAGGGCTACACATTATGTAGCTGCACACAAACACATATTTAGAAATAGTACAATCCTAGCATCAAGTCAAAAGTACAAACTACACCTTCTTACTGGTGATGAAGTAAACATTTCTCATATTGGAGAGGCTTATGTGTTTGTAGATGGTGTGATCAAGGATGTTCTGTTTGTCCTAAACTTCAGACTTAACTTACTGTTTGTTTCTAAGATAACCAGGGAACTCTCTTGTTTTGTTTCCTTCTATCTTGATTTTTGTATCTTTGAAGACCTCTTCAATGGCAAGGTGAAAGGGAGTGGTAGAAAAGAGTGTGGGCTTTATGATCTTAGAGAAGAATGGAAAGATAACACTAGCCTTGCAGTACTAAAGCACAGCAAGATCATTGTAGAAGCTTTTATTCCAAGTTTCACACTATGGTATAAAAGACTTAGACATCCAAATTCACAAGTTCTGAGATCATTGAACCTTTTGAAGAATCATAATGATGTAGATAAGCTAAATAAATGTACAGTATGCCCATTAGCTAAGCAAACAAGGTTATCATTCCCTCATAGTACTTCAAAATGTTCAAACTGTTTTGAGTTTCTACACATTGATCTTTGGGGACCTTATAGGACTTCTACTTTTGATAATAAGTACTATTTTCTAACAATGTTTAATGATTACAGTAGATAAACTTGGGTACATCTATTATAACTGAAGTATGAATCCATGGTAGCTATTAAGACCTTCATTTCTATGATCAAAACACAGTTTGGAGTATTAATCAAGACCATAAAATCTGATAATGGGACTGATTTTATCAATTCTCAATGTCATGCATTGTTCCAGTCTTTAGGTATTTTACGTCAAACTAGTTGTCCTAACACTCCACAACAAAATAGAGTTGTGGAGAGGAAGCATTGACAGATACTAAACATAGCTAGAGCACTAAAATTTCAGTCCCATTTGCCAATCAAGTACTGAGGATTGTGTGTAAAGGTTGCAGTATACCTTATGAATAGATTACCATCCTTAGTTTTGAATTATAAAAGTACTTTCCATTTGTTATTCTCCAAGGATCCCCAGCTATCCCATTTAAGGGTGATTGGCTATCTATGTTATGTCACAGTAGTTCCTTGAAGTGATAAGTTTTCTGAAAAGGTAAAACCTGTTGTGTTAGTAGGTTATTCAGAGTCTCAAAAGGGGTATTTACTTATCGGCTTGCAATCCAATAAGTTACTTGTTAGTAGAGATGTTATGTTTCAAGAAAACATATTCTCATTGGATCCATCACAAAAGGATTTACAACATGCAACAGCTTACAAATCTAGTAAAGACATCAATGATTTCTTAGACTCCACAACTAATAATAATATCCCTCATGAGGTTCCTTCTAAGCATAATTCCCTTGAAGATGAGGTTCTTACAGATACTGGTGCACCTAATCTTGATATACCTGACACAAGTAATAGAGCAGATAGTCCAGCTAATCAATCCTTGAATCAAGCTTCTATCAGTACGACTACCAGAGCTATTAGACCACTTGTGTGGATGCATGATTATGTTGATACATCTAAGAGACGAATATGTAAGCATCCCTTAGCCAACAACTTATCTTACATAAAAATAAGCTTTACTTATCTATGCTACTTTTCAAGGTTCTCCAATTTAACTGAACCCCAGCACTTCAAACAAGCTGTGAAGAATGAAAGATGGGTGGAATCTATGAAGTTAGAAATCTAAGCATTAGAGGCTAATAATACATGGATTATTGTTGATTTTCCTTAAAGCAAGAACACTGTGGGTTCTAAGTAGATATACAAAATAAAGTATCTTGCAAATGGGGAAGTAGAAAGGTTCAAAGAAAGATTGGTGGCCAAGGGATATAGCCAACAAGAAGGGCTAGATTATCATGAAACATATTATCCAGTTTCCAAAATGGTGACAGTTAGGTGTGTAATTGTTGTTGCAGTATCCAGAGGCTGGACTCTTTATCAGATGGATGCCTATAATGCATTCTTACAAGGTAATCTTGAAGAGGAAGTATATATAAAGCTACCAGAAGGTTTAGAAAATAGGGGGAGCATAAGGTTTGCAGGCTACTCAAATCCCTATATGGTCTCAAGCAAGATTCCTTACAATGGAACCTCAAACTAACTAATGCCTTACTTGATGGTTTCACACAAAGTGCACATGACTATTATTTATTCACTCTACATCAAGGTGCTGATACAACGATAGTTCTATTTTATGTTGATGACTTACTCATCACTGGAAGCAGCAGCACTCTAATTGATGCAACCAAAGACAAGTTACATGAATAGTTCAGAATGAAGGACATGGGTGATTTCAAGTACTTGTTAGGTATTGAGGTCCTCGGGTCATCCTCTGGGGTGATATTGAATCTAAGGAAATATATCCTTGAGTTAATTTTAGACACAGGTTTTAGTGGCTCCAAGCCTGCCCTCACCCCTTTGGAGTTTAATCTGAGGTTGACAACACTTTAATATTATTAATCCATAGGTGTACAAGGAGATGAGTTGTTGTCTGATGTATCATCTTATCGAAGACTAATAGGAAAGACCATGTATGCTACCATCATAAGACCTGATATTAGTTTTGTTGTCTAAACTCTCAGCCAATTCATGCAATATCCTAAGCAATCACATTAGGATGCAGCTATTAAAGTAGTAAGATACCTTAAGGGTTTAGTTGGTCAAGGAGTTTGGTTGAAAGCTGATTCTTCTACAACTCTCACTTTTTGGTATGACTCAGATTGGGCTGCTTATCCTAATACTAGACGTTTAGTCACTGGCTATGCCATTCATTTTGGTGGCTCTTTGATCTCTTGAAAGTCTAAGAAATAGCACACTATGTCAAGAAGTTTTGCTAAAGTTGAATACTGAAGCATGGCTTCAGTAGTTGCAGAAGTAACTTGGTTAGTTGGCTTGTTCCAGGAACTCAATAATCCCCTTACCCTGACTATTTTAGTGTTTAGTAACAGCAATTCAGTTATACAATTGGCCAATAATCTTGTGTTTCAATAGAGGACAAAACACATTGAGATAGATTGTCAGTTCATCAGGGATAAGATCATGAATGGCTTAATACAACCTACTTATGTTCACACTCATGATCAGGTTGTTGACCTTCTCACTAAGGGTTTAATTCAAGCCCAACATACACACTTATTACTCAAGCTTGGTGTGCTTAGCATCATGCACCCTGCAGCTTGAGGGGGAGTGTTTCAACATATATATGAATCACTGTATTCACTACATCCATGTATGCAAATGTACATAGTTACTATTCTATTGGATAGGTAATTGATAACGCTCAAATTACACACTTGAATGGGTGTAAGAGATCATTGTCAATATAAAACCCTACTAGGTTGGGGTCGAATCCCACAGGGAATAGGGTGTGAACTTTGAGTTGTTTACGAAATATTTTACTGGTAGTTTGTTGTTTTCGAAAATGGGGGTTTGAGTTTCACAAAAAGTCAATTTTCATTGCTGAATTTATTATTTGTAACCAAGATTTGATGAAATAACCAGGATTGTGTTCACTAGGGCTTACAGTACATAACAGATACTAAAATTACTCAAGGTTCTCATGGTAGTTAGGATGATAGGCTATCTTTATCAATGGTATGCTCAAATGTCTCTCAACCTATTCAAGCGTCTAATTTTCTAATCCTCTTGGACTTAGGGAATCGCTTATCACTACATAGATTTTACCTCAGGTTAATCAACCTTGTTACAACGCTAATTATTAAACGAAGCCTTTCCGAGTCCCTATTGATAACTCACTTCCTACTGTTTATGATTTCTTTCTCAAGCAAACCAAAGTAGGTACGCCTATTATTTACAACCAACAGACATAAATTATAGTCTCAGAATTACCAAGAAATCCTAACACCTATTAAACTTTGAATAATTAATTAACACCTTATCATAACCTAACCTTAGATTCCATAGTCCGGGTTAAAAGTGTTTAGCTACTCATGACGTAAGAAACAAGCATGCAATGTGATTTCATAACTGAAAGGATTAAATTACAATGATGAATGAAATTGAAAGTGAACTTGTATTTGAATCACAAGGCAAAAACACTGAAATACTATTCTTGAGATAGAGATAAAAATATCGTATGTTCTCTCCTCTGTGGATAATTAATTGTCTGATGGATGATAAAATAAAAACCCTAAAACAAGTCTTTAAATAGTCAACCCTAAATAAGAAAATAAAATTAAAAATTATGATTTTCTTCAGAATAGGTGATGGCTCTTGTGACATCCTACCATGAGCTTGACGGACTGTCACAGACGTCGTTAACTTCTCTAAAAATTTCAACTCCTGCTGCCTAGGGTTGACGCCTATGTTGACGTCCTATCATCATCTTAACGGCGTGTGATGGTTTCCATCACAAAACTTCTACAGCTTTTTGTCTTCTGTTAAGGTTGACGACATCCGTGACAGCCTATCACCAAGTTGATGGCGTGTCATGAATGTCGTCAGCCACTTGCAGCTTCTTATTTACTTCCAATTTCTCCCATTTTGCATCCTTTATTTATGGTTCTTACTATTCTCTGTTTTTTCTGCAAAATCAAGGTAAAATAATCAAAAACGAATAAAGTTGCTCAAGTCTTCGCAATTATTTAGAGTTAAAAGCTTCAAATGTGTTAGCATTGGCTCACACATCAACACCCTCAACTTAAACAATTGCTTGTCCTCAAGCAACCATGACATAACTAAGAGTATACAAAGTACAATTTGGCAGCTAACTATTCCTATCAGTTCAGAATACATGCACCATCGCCATGATCATTCAAAGTAAGATTAACTGCGTCCCTTATTAGAAAACAACCATGCAACTCACAAGTATCTAGATATGGCAAAAATCTCAGTAATAACAACCCAACACATACCCAAATCACATTATCCAGACAAAGCAGTTATTAGCAACATACCTAGTGTTCCCTCACAGCGAAGAAATCCCTTTTTCCACTCAGATTTACATGTATAAATATAGGGATAAACCTAATACTCACTCTCAGAACGAAGTTCCAACATTGCGTATCAAATTGCATAGGCTTGCCCTTATAGTTAGTACCTAAGTCTTCAACAGGTCAGTTAGGATCACTATAGGGCTTTTCTTAAGCTTATAACATAGGCTAGGGGTTGGTATGATATTCATGGGTATTTCAGAGTGACTACACCTCCTTGGCACTACATTAACTCTCGGGGTTTCAACTTTTGACATTCTTTTCTTCCCTCTTTAATATGTCAAGCATGCTCAAGATGGGTGCTATCATTTCAAGCATCAGATTATCTTAACTTTTTCAGTTTTCTCTTTTCCCATTTCTTTTTCACTGCACCTAACTTCTTGTTCATTTTCCTTCTTTTACCTTTTTTCATACTCATAATGCATCACACACCCCTATAGTATCCACCCTCAACTTAGGTTATTTTCCTACGTCACAGTGCACATGTAAGACCCCGTAAAATCATTGCATCCGAATTCATCCCTCTTGGCTTTACAAGCCTCAAGAATTAGAAATTTTTCATAAGTGTTCAACACTTAGTCTTATTTTAGACCTCCAAACTTTGGGGATTTATTTGACGACCTTCCCGACATTTATTTTTTGATTTTTAAGTTTTGTTGTTATAGGGAAAGGTTGTAGTACATCCTGGGTAAGTTTCGGAATTTTCAGACTCCGTTTAGGGCACGTTTGGATTTCAAACCAGTAGCTCTCCGCGATTAGGGGGTGCCGCCAAACGTAGAGAGCCTATCTAAGCAAGGCGCCACCCTGATTAGAGAGGGGGTAAGAGAAAGGCGTCGCCCTGCAAGTCCTGTGGGTATCCAATTTTTTGCATTCCAGCTCCGTGTTCTTAAGGGTATTTAGGTCAAATTCCATCCCTTTATAAGCTCTTAAACACGGGATTGAGGCTCTAAAACACCAAAATATTGTTGTTATTCTCAAATTCTCTCAAGAAACTCAAGCTAGGGCTTTATAGAAGATTCAAGCACAAGGAATTCTCTCCGTAAAGCTTCTTGAAATCATGAAATAAGGTATGCGTGCGTTGATTCATGGACTCCTTTCATCCATGAATCTCAAGAACCATCTTTTAAATTATGTATTATGATGTTTATGTTGTTGATGGATGATGATCATGTTGTTGAAGTTTGATGATGCCTAAGATGGGATTTTTGTATGTTTGTGTAAAGTTCTGGTGGTATACCATGTATATATATGTGAAATTTGTGGTTGAATACTTGTAATCTTGATGGATCCACCTATGCCTAAGATGTGCATGTAAGGTGTTTGTGAAAATATCTAAGAGACTATAAATCATGCTTTTATGACATAATAGGTCCTTAGTGACGACTCCATGTTCTAAGTTTATGTTCAATGTGATTCCCATGCTATTGTCTTGAATTGATGAAGTTGTATAAGATGCTTATGATATTGTTGTGATATAGAATGACCATGATATTGAAGCCGTGCAAGTATATACATGTTGTGTGCATTCCCGTCCATGTGATAGTTTGTTGAGAACCATGCTTATTATGAAATCCCTATTTATGATATTGTGAATTGTGAACTCTACTCTTATGATCAAGTCAGTCATGTGTGTCAGTTTCCTTCCATCGAGTCCTGGGGGTACTTGTACCCGAAAACTATAGTTGTGTGCCTAGAGCCAGTGTCATGTTTCATGATATCCTCAGTCAAGCTATGTTCCATAGATTTTAGTTAGTCATGTGACTTAGGAAAACTCTGAAATATCAACAATGCAATAGTCTCAGTAATTCCAGTACTCTCAGTCAGACCTCAGATCTCAAGTAGCTTTTCCGATAGTTAACGGAACTGAGTAAATCAACTAAGAAAATACTATCATCTCAGTTAATCAGTATAGTTAGTCAGTTCAGCTCAGATAATCATGTTCAGTGTCTTTCATATGGGAGTAGGATTAAGCATCGAGTGAACCTAGGGATGGGGGCTCACCCGTTAGATAGGACTGAGATCCCTAGAAGAAATACCTAAGTTCCAGAACTACATAGCCAACATAGGTATGAGATGTCACCCATTAGATAGGACTGGCATACTCAGGGATCACCCGTTAGCATATTTATATGTATAGGACTGATCTCAAGAGTCACCAGTTAGATTAGGACTGCCTCCACAGTAGATGTCTTTACTGGTGGCACGATACTGACACCCTTCCAGTCAGGGTAGAGATTGGACCCCAGTCGAATTAGTATGGGGCATATCGATTACATGAATACATCCCACAATTTCAGTTACAGAAATCAGGACAGTCAGATATAGTCAACTCAGCTTAGTAGTACAGACTCAGGACTGTTAGACCCAGTCAATCCTTTTTATCATAAATACACTCCAAGATCACCCATTAGATGGGACTGATCTCAACTAAAGTTTCAGTATCAGTATTAGTAGACTTAGAGATCACCCACTAGATAGGAATGATCTCATTTATAGTCAATCAGTATTAGAAGACTTAGAGATCACCCACTAGATATGACTAATATCATCGATAGTCAATCAGTATTAGTATTATTATACTTAGAGATCACCCATTAGGTAGGACTGATCTCAGACTAAGTTAATATATTCTTATTTATCAGAATAACTAGAGATCAACCGTTAGCTAGGACTGATCTTAGACTCAGATATTCTGATACAGTATGGAACTTAGATAGTTCCACCAGAATTAGGACTGTTAGTTACAGTCATCTATGTTATCAGTCTCTCAGTCATTCAGTATCTCAGTATCAGTAATTTTAGGTAGTCAGAATTCAAACTCAGTTGTCAGTATCTCCACGAGTCTAGTAGCAGTTACGTATGCATGTATGTATTCTCACATTTATATTAGTCAGCATGTTCATACATATAAACCCCATGCATTTATCCTACCCCTACGTATACTCAGTACCTTAGTTTTACTGACGCATTCGCGCTATGGTGCTTTCTTTTTATGTTACACCATAGGTTCTGAGGCGCAGGTTCCAGATCAGCAGTAGTAGTTCAGTTAGCAGCGAGTCCTCATCTTTTGAGGACATGATCATTTCATTTATCATCCCAGTATCTCAGTTTATTTTTCAGTTTAGGGAGTTAGTTGGAGACATATTCCTTCAACTCCTTACCTAGACAGTAGAGGCTTTTCAGATGATTACAGAGTTTTCAAATTCATACTTTAGTATTTGTAGTTTTGTTTTAATATGTTATACCACCTTATTCAGACATTTTATTGTTCGAGATTATGTTCAGTATTGAACCTTATGGCCTTTTAGTTTATGTTTCCGTATTTCATATGTATATTATGTAGTTACAGGTATAGATATTAGTCATGGGTTAGCTTGTGGTCCTTCAGGGTCATGAGCACCCTGTAGCATTCCGGTTCAGAAAATTGGGTGTTACCAACTTGGTATCAGAGCCTAAGGTTCAATAGAGTCCTCGGAAGTCTGAAAGATGCATCTAGTAGAGTCTTGTACATGCGTGTGTTGTGCACCACACTTATGTGCAGGAGGATATGAGATGTTTTAGGAACAGTTTCCCTTCTTTTACTATTCATGTCGTGCCAGTGAGCATAATCTCAGTCTAAATCATTTCCAGAATAGTTAGAAATTTTCAGTCCCAGCTCCATCTTCAGCTAGTGTACTAGCACCCAAGTCCAGGGGTGGGGTGCTAGGCTCTGAGGCCCAGGGTGGTGAGAGTAGAGGTCTTACCTATCCGCTTTGCAAAAAGTATGGTAAGAATCATCTAGGTTCATGTAGAGTAGGCAGTGATGTATGATATGGATGTGGTAAGCCAGGACACAGGATCCGAGAGTGTAGAGTTCTAGCATAGAGGAGTAAGGATTTGCACCAACAGGGCACCGGGAGTGGTCAACGTCATAATAGATTTTATGCACTCCAGACCCATCATGATCCAGAAAGTTTCCCTAACCTAGATTCAGGTATGTTTCAAATTTTTCATGATTATTGTATGCATTGTTAGATATCTTGCTCTCGTTTGAGCTTATGTTTTCTCATGAGTTAGTTAGCAGCATTAGCTGGACCAGTTCAGTTCATGCACTATTCATTAGTTTCAGACTCCCGAGGTTCATCTAAATCTAGTTCGTAGATGCCCTGTGCATCGCCCCAGTATCTCAGTAAGGTGAGCATTCTTATTAGGACATAGAGTCCCAAGGGGTAGATACCCCAACATTCCTTGACGCTCTAATGTCCTAAATCTTTCTGTTTTCCCTTCACGTAATGAATTGAGTTTTCAATAGAGGGTACTCTTAAGATAACCCTCAAAGTACATGTCTCAACCGTAAGCCATGTACTCAGAGGCTAGATCAGTTCATGATTTTTCAGTTCATATGTCACGCCTTAGCCTCAGTTATGTTCTCCTGTTTCCACTCATGCATATCGAGTAATTAATCTCATACCCATCGATATTTTAAGTTTAAGGTAATAGCCTTCCTTGAACTTATTCATGCTCATGTTTGGATCTCAGTAGCAAACCTAGTATTCAGTTCCATGCTCAGTTTATGTCTCAAACTTGGTATCTTTACCATTGCATGTTCAGTCGCATGTTCATGATTCAGTTTAGTTATGCGTTCATGTATCAGATATGCGTGATCAGATCATTAGTACTTTCATCCATGCCTTCACGTATCATGTTAGGTACATAATCCTGCATCAGATATGTATGAATTTAGCTATCAGTTAGCCATGCATTAGATATGCATGTTCAGTATGTTATGCTCAGCTTTCAACCATGTTAGTCATGAACCCATGTCTCCATAGCATATGTCTTGTACGCACTCAGTTGATTCTTATTCGAGGATGAATGTTCCAAAGGGGGAGATATTGTAAGACCCCGTAAAATCATTGCGTTCAAATTCATCCCTCTTGGCATTAAAAGCCTCAAGACTTAGAAATTTTTCATAAGTGTTCAACACTTAGTCACATTTTAGACCTCCAAACTTTGGGAAATTAATTGACGAACTTCCCGATAATTTTTTTTTATTTTTAAGTTTTATTGTGATCGGGCAAGGTCATAGTACATCCCAGGTAAGTTTCAGAATTTTTGGACTCCAATTAGGGCACGTTTGGATTTCAAACCAGTAGCTCTCCACAATTAGAGGGTGCCGCCCAGCTTAGAGAGCCTCTCTAAGAAAGGCGCCGCCCTGCTTAGAGATGGGCTAAGAGCAAGGCGTCACCCTGCCAGTCCGGTGGGTACCCAGTTTTTTGCATTCCAGCTCCGTGTCCTTAAGGGTATTTAGGTCAAATTCCATCCCTTTAGAAGCTCTTAAACACGGGATTGAGGCTCTAAAACACCAAAATATTGTTGTTATTCTCAAATTCTCTCAAGAAACTCAAGCTAGGGTTTTATAGAAGATTCAAGCACAAGGAATTTTCTCTGTAAAGCTTCTTGAAATCACGAAATAAGGTATGCGTGAGTTGATTGATGGAATCCTTTCATCCATGAAGCTCAAGAACCATCTTCTAAATTATGTATTATGATGTTTATGTTGTTGATGTATGATGATCATGTTGTTGAAGTTTGATGATGCCCAAGATGGGATTTTTGTATGTTAGTGGGAAGTTCTAGTGGTATACGATGTATATATATGTGAAATTTGTGATTGAATACTTGTAATCTTGATGGATCCACCTATGCCTAAGATGTGCATGTAAGGTGTTTGTGAAAATATCTAAGAGACTAGAAATCATGCTTTTATGACATAATAGGTCCTAAGTGACTACTCCATGTTCTAAGTTTATGTTCAATGTGATTCCCATGCTATTGTCTTGAATTGAAGAAGTTGTATAAGATGCTCATGATATTGTTGTTATATGGAATGACCAGGATATTGAAGCCATGCAAGTATATACATGTTGTGTGCATTCCCGTCCATGTGATAGTTTATTGAGAACCATGCTTATTATGAAATCCCTATTTATGATATTGTGAATTGTGGACTCTACTCTTATGATCAAGTCAGTCATGTGTGTTAGTTTCCTTCCATCGAGTCCTTGGGATAATTGTACCCAAAAACTATAGTTGTTTGCCTGGAGCCAGTGTCATGTTTCATGATATCCTCAGTCAAGCTATGTTCCATAGATTTCAGTTAGTCATGTGACTGAGGAAAACTTAGAAATCTCAACAGTTCAATAGTCTTAGTAATTCTTGTACTCTCAGTCAGACCTCAGATCTCAAGTAGCTTTTCCGACAGTTAACGAAACTCAGGAAATCAGCTAAGAAAATACTATCATATCAGTTAATTTATATAGTTAGTCAGTTCATCTCAGATAATCATGTTCAGTGTCATTCAGATGGGAGTAGGATTAAGCACCGAGCGAACCAAGGGATGGGGGCTCACCCGTTAGATAGGACTGAGATCCCTAGAAGAAATCCCTAAGTTCTAGAACTACGTAGCCAGTGTAGGTACGAGATGTCACCAATTAGATAGGACTGGCATACTGAAGGGTTATGGAATCTAGGGTTAGGTCATGATAAGGTGTTAATTAATTATTCAAGGTTTAATAGGTGTCATGATTTCTTGGTAATTCTGAGACTATAATTTTTGTCTGTTGGTTGAAAACAATAGGCATACCTACTTTGGTTTGCTTGAGAAAGAAATCATATCAGTAGGAAGTGAATTATCAACAGGGACTCAGAAAGGCTTCGTTTATATAATCAATGTTGTAACAAGGTTGATTAACCTGAGGTAAAATCTTTATAGTGATAAGCAATTCCCTAAGTTCGAGAGGATTAGGGAATTAGATGCTTGAATAGATCGAGAGACATTTGAGCATACCATCAATAAAGATAGCTTGTCATCCTAACTACCGAGAGAACCTTAAGTAAGTTTTAGTATCTGTCATGTACCGTAAGTCCTAGTGAACATAATCCTAGTTATTTCATAATACTTGGTTACAAAGAATAAATTCAAAAGTGAAAATTGACTCTCTATGAAACTCAAACACCCATTTTCGAAAACAGCAAACTACCAGTAACTTATTTCGTAAACAACTCAAAGTTCACACTCTATTCCCTATGAGATTCGACCCCAACCTAGTTGGGTTTTATATTGATGACGATCGCTTACACCCATTCAAGAGTGTAATTTGAGCGTTATCAAAAATGGCACCGTTGCCAGGGAATACGGTTGTAGACTAAAAGTTTGTGTGAGAAAAATTGTTGATAGTTAAATTTTTCCAGAGTTACGTTTGTTCGTTGTTTTTGTTGATTTGTAGGGTCATCAAAGTGTACGCCAAGCATCATTAGATCTGGAACTCCAACACATAGGCAAAATGATAAAACAATCGTTGCATTATAAGGTTGAGATGATGATGTGGACGGAGCAGGTGCAATAGTTGCGATCATTCCTCCACCGTTGGTACCTGGAGCAAAGTTTAATATTACAAGAATGATGATCCAACTCCTAAATCTTAAGGGGTTGTTTGGAGGCCTTCCTGGGGATGACCCCAACCTACATCTGGTGAATTTTGTCACCATTTTCAAATCCTTTGATAACCTGGGGGTGAGCCAAAGCGCTACCCGGTTGAGGCTGTTCCCATTGTCTCTGTCTAGAGAGGAAACAATGTGGTAAAATGAGCTAGAACCCGACTCTATAACCAACTGGAGACAGTTGAAAGAGGTGTTCCTAGAATGGTTCTTTCCACCCTCTAGAAGGGTATAGTTGAGGGATGAAATCAGTAACTTCAGATAGCTTCTGGCTGAAGCATTGCACGAAAGCTGGGGGAGGTTCAAGAAGAAGCTGGCTCAATGTCTGAGTCACAATATGTTGGACTTGCACTTGATGGAGACTTTGTACAGAGCTTTTAACTCTGTGACAAAGCCAATTTTAGATAACACCGCAGGTGGGCCATTTGTTGATCTGTCATTTCAAGATGCTAATGATATGCTAAATAGGATGACCAGGGATCAAGATGCTGCTGATATACTAAATAGGATGACTAAGTCGGGCTTGGTACACAAGGGATTCTATGGTGGCAAGTCCAACTACTCCTATTGGAATGAATTCTAAACAACACTGAAGAGATGAGGAGAGGTATCAAGATATGGCACATCTAAAGACTCAGATGGACCTGCTCACCAAGCACTTATTGTTAGGAAGGACAAAAAAGGTAAAGGCTGTAATAATTCAGGACCGAGTTAATTTGAAGCCTGAAAGAGAAGCTAACTATGTTAATAATAGGAGGGTTTTTTGAGGAAATAGCCAGGGGAATTAAGGTCGTAACATGTATGACAATCCTGATCATAGATATAGGGAGCAAGAAAACTAGAGAAGCAGCAATGAAAGAAGTGGGTTGGATGTTCGTTCTAGAAATCAGGAAACTGCTACAACTAGCTTGGAAAAGATGTCTATGGAGGATATGATGAAAGAACTGTTGAAAGGAGTAGAGGCTACCAACTCAGAGGTAACTATTATAAGGAGTGAATTTTCCACTCTAAGTCAGTTGGTTAGTTCACATTCAACTTCTATCAAGCAGTTGGAGCAACAGATGAGTCAAATTTCCTCAACACTGAACCAGGGAAGAAGTGGTACTTTACTTAATCAAATGGTTCAGGATCAGAAGACAGATGGCTCATGTTTGGTGATTAACACTAGGAGTGGTAAGATCTTATCTGGCCCTTCTATGGTCAAATCTTTGAATAATGAGAAAGTTGTGGATGAACCAGAAGAAAACTACTCAGTGGAGTTTGAGACTATTGATGTGTCAGAAAAGGTGAAGTAGAAGGAACAGGAAGTGGTGCTGAAACCCATCCCAAGGCCACCACCTCCCTTTCCTCAACGATTGATGAAGAAGGCCGATGATGCCAAATTCAGCAAGTTTATGGCAATGCTCAAGCAATTGACAATAAATGTGCCTTTGATTGAGGCACTTAAGCAAATGCCAGGATATGCAAAATTCATGAAGGAGCTTGTTACCAAGAAATGAGCAGTGAGTTTTGAGTTGGAAGCAGATCTCCACCTTTTCAACGCTATTTCTACAAGGAACTTGATGTAGAAGAAGCCGTATCCAAGTGCAGTCACTATTCCCTGCACAATTAGAACCATGGAATTCACTAAAGTACTGTGTGATTTGGGAGCAAGTCTTAACCTAATGCCATTGACTATTTATATAAAGTTGGGTCTGGGGAATCCCACACCCACCAACATAAGACTGGTGATGGTTGATAGGTCAGTAAAGCGACCTGTTGGTATTCTATATGATGTGTTGGTAAAGGTCTCAAATTTCATATTCCCCACAGACTTCGTCATTCTAGACTGCAAGGTGGACTTCGAGGTGCCCATAATCTTGGGTCGACCTTTCCTCGCAACTGGAAGTGTTGTTGATCAATTTAAGAGCGAATGAGCTCTTATTCAAGGTGAACGACAAAGTGGTATGGTTTGATGTGAGCAAATCAATGAAACAGCATGAGGAAATGAGTGTGTTCTCAGTAGTTGATGTGTATTTTGAGTACGAACAGGATGAATATGACAAATGGACACCAAAACAAATAATTAATAAAAAATTATAACTTTTTAGACTTAGATTATGTAATAGATACAGAAAAAACAATACAATTATGGATAGGATATATGACAAAAAAATTATTAGACAGTAATATAAATGTAACAGACGCACCAGAATATATAGAAAAAACACTAATAGGAATAGTGAAATTATTATTTTCAAATTTAACCAAAAATAGCAAAAAGGTATTAAGAACTAAAAAAACTACGGAAGGAACATCAATAACCACTAAATTAACACCTATAGAAGTATTAAGAAAATATGAAATAGCTATAAAAGTTGAATTTAGTAGCATGACAACAACAGAAGAAGAACAAAATAAAGAGAAAGATACAAATAGGAATTTAATGCTAAAATTATCAATATCTAATATGTGCTACATAGATGAATATACTTGCGCATTTAAAGAATATCATTATAAAGAAACATATAATATAGAAGAACGTAAAGAAATAAGAAAATTATATTTTAGTAAATTACCTGAACCATTTAGTTCAAAAATAATAAAAAGTTTGGATAAAGCAAAAATAGTAGATATTCTAGGAGCAAGAATAAATTTTTTAATACAATGGTATAGAAATCTATTTGAAAAATATAGAGAATAAATAAAAATGGAAAAAACATTAATAAGAAATTTGACATGTTGCAAAGATAAAATAGTACCTCAATTTAGATGTGAAGAGAAATATTATAAGAAAAGAAAAAGGCATAAGAAATATAAGAAATACAAAAAATCAAAATATAAATATAAGAAACCAAGAAAAAGATATTATGTAAAAAATTATAAACATAAAAGACCATGTAGGAGAAAGAAATCTATAAAAGAATGTACTTGTTCCAATTGTGGAAAATTAGGACATTGAGCTAGAGATTGTAAATTACCTAGAAACCTAAAACATAAACAAATATCAGAAATAAAGATAGAAAATACAGAATATATGCAAATAGATTATATAGATTACGAATTAGAAAGTGACGATAGTATATATGAAATTTCGGAAAATGAGACAGATAATGAAATAGATAGTGAATTATACGAAAGTATAAATAATGACTGAAAAAGAAATAAAAATAATCACAAAAGAGGAATACTTAAACGAAGAAGGAACTGACCAAAAAGTAATATTTGACAGTAATATATTTGAAGAAATAAAAGGAAAAGAGTTAGACCTAAGTGTAGAAAAATATTTAAAATACCAACAATAAAAAACATATTCAGTAGACGAAAAGAAGAATACTACGTAGTAAGCCAAAAGGAACATGTCATAGAATGTAGATATGCAAAAGGTAGAGCTAGTATACCACTAGTAACAAAGAGAATAATTAATAAAGAAATAAACGATATAAAAAGTAGAGACCCAATAAAATATGTACACCTTGAAGGAACAGAGTGTAACACCCCGTATTCAAGTACGTGTATTGTCGTATTCAAGTACGTGTATTGGTCTTATTTATATGAAATTAATTTTTTTATTTTATTTATACCGGAATTTGTCCGTCGATGGTTCCATGCGAAGGTTATTGAATAAGCTTTCCATGATATAAAGATTTCCAAAAATGGATAGGTTTCGAATATAATAGAGCACGTTCGAAACTATAAAACGGTGGCCGGGATATTTGGGAATAGTAAATGTGCAGGAAAATTTCCTGCACACAAACTACTGAGGCCAGCCGAATTTTCGGATCAACTTCGAATGATCATAACTCCCTTAATATAATGTATTAGGAGAGCTTAGACCTATGAAAAGAAATATATTTGATTCTTCTTTCCAATGCAATTGGTTTCATCCAAATCCAACGTCTGAGTAAGCAGTTATACTCGTTTTACTTCAGCCTATCAAAACAAATTTTTAGGGTCAACTTCAAACAACGATAACTCCTTGTACAGGACGAACTGGGTGGCCTACTTTATATGAAATAAAATACCTTTGAATTATACTTTCAACGATACCAATTTCAACCAAATCCGATATCGGAGCAAAGAGTTATGGTCGATCTACTTTAGCTTATCAAAACAGTCCACCAAAGGACAGATTTGACATTATTTAAATTTTAAAGGCATTTTCGTCATTTCCTATTATATTATAGACGGGAATATGTGTATATATACATGTATATGAGTTCAAAAACTCATTTTCATCATCAATCATTGAGAAAGAACAAACCCTAGCCAAATTTGACCTTTAAATTACTTTTGATTCAACCGTAGAAATTCCAAAGTAATCTGATAACTGCGTTTGTCATCTCGAGAGCTTTGAACGGCACCTATTATTTGTGCAAACAGGATTGCATAATCAAGAGGTGAATTCTAAGGTATGAATATTGTTTGCCTTTGTTCTTTTCCATATGTATATGTGTGATAGAGGATTATATGTATTGGTTGTTATTCAAAGGTGATGAAAATAGGGTTATGGACTATTTTGCATGGTTTGGTTGTATTGAATTGTGGAAGGTGGATATGGTAATTGAGTTATGGAATGTGGATATGGTAATTGAGTTATGGAAAGTGGATGTGGTAATATACTATTGAATTGATGATTATTTATGTATATGGCTTAATTTGGTTTAATGGATTGGTTGGAAGGATAAATGAATCCAAGCTTGATATTGGAGGATGTTGTATGAATATGCATGGCATATGAATGTAATTGGAGTATAAGAGGGTTAAAGTGACACCCTTTATGGTGTAATTAAGGCTTACTACTTAACCACTAGTTTGGTGAATTCAAATAATTGAATTGTGACGTTTGGTCGCTAATACTAGATTGCTATATATGTTCATTGTAGATAAGTAATCCGAAAAGATGGGAAGTCCATTTGGGACTAGTATTGAAGGTTGAAAGTCAGATATGTAAAGCATACTCTATACCATATCTTTGGCATGAAAGTGAACAATTGTTCTATTAAGAAAGTTTCCAATGTTATTCAATAACATGTGATCCATAATGGTTTTGTATGATGTCCTACGTTACCAATGAACTTGTTTCCACCCTACAAGATGTCAAGATATTCCAATACTTACTTGTCTTCCAAATCTTACATGTTTATTGCACTAATGAATGTCAGAAGGTATCCGGTTACTCAAACAAGATCCATGTGCTATTAATGACTCCAAAACATTTCATTGATATACCAATAAGTTCCTACTTCATTGTTATGGCATTGATGACTCCAAAACACTTCATTGATGTGCCAATGAGTTCTTACTTCATTGTTATTGCATTGATGGTCTATTTATATGTCTCTTATTGATGTATCATTGTTTCAAAGTATCAAAAATGCGGTGGCGACCGAAATAACAATCTCAAAGATTAATTGAACTAAGTGATGGAAGTTCTCTCTTATCGGGTGGTATCCCAGGGGCATAAGCCTATCATGGGTCAATCCCTATTTATGTGTTTATGGGTGGTATCCCAAGGGCATAAGCCTATCATGGGTCGATCCCAGTTGATATGTACTGGAGGCAGCCTAATGGTCACAGTATAGTACAGTAATGATTATAAAGATGATAAGAACGAAGGTAAAGTGATTGAATAAATACCATGTACAGGTTGTCACAAGTTCTAGTAAGTGTGGTCCACTCCTATTACGATTTATTCATTTGTTTCTGATTTCTATTGAGCTCCTATATCATATGTGATTATCTACAGCTTTACATACTCAGTACATATTTCGTACTGACGCCCCCCATGGGGGACTTGCATTTTATGCTGCAGGCACAGGTACCTCAGCTCATACACCGCACAAGTAGGAGCCGGGATATCCAGCTGCTTTTGGTGAGCTCCAGTTTGCTTCGGGGCTTTCTGTGTCATATCCAGTCACTTTTGGTATTGTATAGAAGTTAGTTTTATGGCGGGGTGTGTCCTGACCTTAGTTAAACTCTGTCTATTATCTAGAGGCTTTGTAGACCTAATGTACAGTCAAGGTGGTGTTTTGTTAATAGACGTGATGGCTCCAACGGCCATGTATTATATATACATATATATGTGTGCTCGAGCTTTACAGGTGATTATTTCCTTTTATATGCGACATGATGCTGTTCGAATTTTGGGTTGTCATAGAGGTATGCATGTGAAGTATAAGGTTATGAGCTGGTTCTCCCGGGCCTCCTCGGTTACGGGTGCCATTCCACCCCAATAGTATTTGAGGCATGACAAAAGTGGTATTAGAGAGGTTCGTCCTAGTGAGTCTACAAAGCCGTGTCTATGTAGAGTCTTGTTTATCGGTGTGTCATGCACCACATCTATAAATAGGAGGCTATGGACATTTAGGAATTGTTTCTTTTCTTCATGTCTTAGATCATGCGATAGAGCCTATATTGTATATAAAGTCATAGTTGACCACTGAATCCATTTGTTTCTCTTATTATAGTAATGATGCCGGTTACCAGAAGCAAGAATACCGGTAAGCAAGTAGATGTGGCTGCCGGAGAGGGGACTAGTAAGTCACCCACTATACCAGCTATTCAAAGTGAGGCTCCAGCTGAGCATGCATCAGAAACTTCCTCCACTCCGGAAGAAATAAGGGGGAGGAGAACTATATACCCAGAGCCACCTATTAATGCTGTTGATCAAGATCTTAGAAATGCAGTGCAACTTTTGACTCGTATAGTTGCTGGGCAAGCTCAAGGGCAAGCCATTCCTACCATGGGTCCTAGTGGTACAGATAGGGTAGCTAGCCTTTGAACACAGGATTTTCTTAAGATGGATCCTCCCACTTTTACTGGATCAGATCTTAACGAGGACCCACAGGACTTTATTGATCAAATTCAAAGGGCCTTAGATGTTATGCATGTAACGGCTAGAGAGACAGTGGAGTTAGCATCGTATAGATTTAAAGGAGAGGCTATATATTGGTACGAGGACTAGAAACAATCTAGGGGTATTGATGCACCCCCAGCTATTTGGAAAGAGTTCAAAGAGGTATTTCTTGATCATTATCTTCCATTCGAGATTCGTCAGGCCCGTGCATATCAGTTTTTAAATCTTCATCAGGGGAATATGAGCGTGAGGGAGCACAGTCTCTGAATTAATTCCTTGTCGAGATATGCTCCTAATGTTGTAGCTACTATGGATGACAGAGTTCATCAATATGTGGATAGGCTAGATCCATATCTGGTTAGAGATTGTACTATTGCCGCTTTGAAAAAAGATATGGACATAGCGATGATCCAAGCTTTTGCACAGAAAATGGAAGATCAGAGGCATAAGAGAAGAACACAGGAATTAGAAAGAGGATATTCCAAGAGGGCCAGATCTATAGGGAAGTTCATGGCATCCCAAGGAGGGTTCAGACCACAGTTTTCTACTAGACCACCTAGGCCATTATCTTCTTATTCTGTAGCTAGTGCCCTACCACAGTTCCAAGGGTCCAGAGGAAATCAATTTGGGCACAGAAGTGAGAGTCAGAGTTCGCGGACAATGGGGTACCAAGGGCAAAGGAATATGATCCAATCAAGACCTCCTCGAGAGCCATGCAATAAATATGGAAGGTATCATTTGGGCGCATGTCGGCTGGGGACCAATGTTTGCTTTTGGTGCGGTATGTCGGGGCATATGATGAGAGAATGCCCACGAAGGGGCATATGGGGTATGGCATGACCTACGGGTCATTTGTTGTATCATCATCATCTGCTTTTGGTGCAGAACCAATGGGTCATGTTAGAGGTGATAGAGGAGCCACGAGTTCTAGTGGGGCTCAAAATCGTACGTATGCTCTAGCGGATCGACAGAATTTAGAGGCTTCCCCAAATGTGGTTACGGGTACGTTGTCTATCTTTTCATTCGATTTATATGCCTTAATTAATCCCGGTTCTACATTATCTTATGTTACTCCATTGGTTGTTGGAAAGTTTGAAAGAATACCCAAACTGTTAGTTAATCCATTTGAAGTGTCCACACTGGTTGGGGAATCTATTATAGCTAGAAGGGTTTACCGAAACTGCATAGTAACTGTTTGTGGTCGTGATACGATGGCTGATCTTGTGGAGTTAGAAATGGTAGATTTTGATGTTATAATGGGTATGAACTGGTTGGCATTTTGTTATGCCACAATTAATTGCTGCACGAAAAAGGTATATTTCCATTTTCCAAATGAATCAGTCCTTGAATGGAAAGGTGAAATTAGCGCGCCAAGAGATAGATTTATTTCTTATTTTAAGGCAAGAAGAATGATTTCCAAGGGATACATATATCATTTAGTTAGAGTAAGGGATACAGAAGCGGAGCCACCAACTCTTCACGCTGTTCCGGTGGTAAATGAATTTTCTGATGTATTTCCTGAAGATCTTCCAGGTTTTCCTCCTGAACGAGAAGTAGAGTTTGGTATTGATGTAATACCAGGCACCCAACAAATCTCCATTCCTCCGTATAGAATGGCCCCAGAAGAATTACGAGAATTGAAAGAGCAATTGAAAGATTTGCTAGAGAAGGGATTCATAAGACCTAGTGTGTCCCCCTGGGGAGCACCAATGTTATTTGTGCGCAAAAAGGATGGCTCGCTGAGGATGTGTATTTATTATTGGCAATTGAATAAGGTGACTATTAAGAATAAATATCCTCTTCCAAGAATTGATGATTTATTTGATAAGTTACAGGGCGCCAAGTGCTTTTCTAAGATTGATTTGAGGTCAGGTTACCACCAAGTGAGGGTCAAAGAGAAGGATATACCCAAGACAGCTTTCCGAACACGGTATGGTCATTATGAGTTTCTAATTATGTCATTTGGGATAACAAATGCACCCGCAACTTTTATGGATTTGATGAATAGGGTGTTTAAGCCATTCCTGGATGTATTTGTGATAGTTTTTATAGATGATATTCTAGTTTATTATAGATCGTAAGAGGACTATGTCAATCACTTACGATAGGCATTGCAGACTCTTCGTGATTGTAAGCTTTATGCAAAGTTCTCTAAATATGAGTTTTGGTTAAAGTCGGTGGCATTTTTGGGTCATATTGTATCTAGTGAAGGGATAAAGGTTAATGCTCAAAAGATAGAAGCTGTGAAGAATTGGCCAAGGCCCACAACGCCTATGGAGATTCGTAGTTTTCTCGGGTTGGCCGGTTATTATAGAAGGTTTGTTAAAGGCTTTTCTTCCATTTCAGCACCCTTAACCAAGCTAACCCATAAAGCATCCAAATTCCAATTGAATGATGCCTGTGAGAAGAGTTTTCAAGATTTAAAGAACAAGTTGATTTCTACACCCGTGTTGGTACTTCTAGAAGGAACCGAAGGGTATACAGTGTATTGTGATGCTTCCAGAATTGGTTTAGGATGTGTATTGATACATCATGGTAAGGTAATAGCATATGCTTCTAGACAATTGCGGCCACATGAGAAAAATTATCCTACACACGATCTTGAGCTGGCAGCAGTTATTTTTACTTTAAAGATATGGAGCCACTACTTATATGGGGTTCATGTTGATATATATACTGACCATAAGAGCTTGCAATACATTTTTAATCAGAAGGATCTAAATTTAAGGCAACGGAGATGGCTTGAACTATTAAAGGACTACGATGTTGACATCTTGTACCATGTAGGGAAAACAAATGTGGTAGCTGATGTGTTAAGTCGTAAGGCTATGATGTCACCTATAGAAAGGCAAGGGATGATTAAAGATCTTCACCAGTTAGCTAGTTTAGGAGTTCGCCTTCCTGAAACTCCAGATAAAGAGCTTATCGTACATAACGCTGCGGAATCTTCATTAGTAGCTGAAGTGAAAGAGAAGCAATATGTATATCCTATTTTATTAAATCTTAAGGAGAACGTTCAGAGTGGTGCGACCAAAGCATTTGAGCTTACTCGAGAAGGAGTACTTCAGTGCCAAAACTGATTGTGTGTGCCGGATGTAAACGGTCTAAGAAAGAATATTATGACAGAGGCACATTGTTCAAGATATTCCATTCATCCAGGATCAACCAAAATGTATCAAGATTTGAAAGATATGTATTGGTGGAATGACATGAAGAAGAGCATTGCAGAATTTGTAGCTGAATGTCCAAATTGTCAAAGAGTTAAAGTTGAGCACCAAAAATCCGGAGGTTATATGCAATGCATTGATCTTCCAAGCTGGAAGTGGGACATGATCAACATGGATTTCGTTATTGGTTTGCCTCGTACATCCCGGAAGTTTGATTCTATATGGGTGATTGTTGATAGGCTTACCAAATCCGCACATTTCCTACCAGTTAGGACCACTTACACAGTTGAAGAGTGTGCGAAGCTGTACATTAAAGAGATAGTCCGATTACATGGAGTGCCAATCTCTATTATATCAGATCGGGGAACCCAATTTACCGCAAACTTTTGGAAGTCTTTTCAGAGGTGTTTGGGAACACAAATGAAGTTGAGTACAGCTTTTCACCCTCAAATAGATGGACAAGCAGAACGTACCATCCAAATACTTGAAGATATGCTACAAGCTTGTGTAATAGATTTTAAGGGCAACAGGGATGATCATTTACCTCTTATTGAGTTTGCCTACAATAATAGTTATAATTCAAGTATCAAAATGGCACCATATGAAGTTTTATATGGAAAGAAGTATAGATCACCAATAGGATGGTTCGAAGTGGGTGAAACTCTTTTTTTCGGACCGGATCTTGTTTATCAAGCCATAGAGAAGGTTAAAGTAATTCAGCAATGATTGAAAATAGCCCAAAGTCGACACAAGTCATATGCGAATAGTAGAAGGAGAGGGATAGAGTTTTCTATAGGTGATTGGGTATTTTTGAAGGTATCACCAATAAAAGGGGTAATGAGATTTGGCAAGAAAGGGAAGTTGAGTCCACGTTATATAGGCCCGTATAAGATCACTCGAAGGTTTTGACAAGTTGCATATGAATTAGAGCTACCCCAAGAGCTCTCATCAGTACATCCAGTATTTCATGTGTCAATGCTTCGAAAGTGCATCGGAGATCCATCACATATCACTTCTACTGAGGATGTGCAAGTTGCGGAAGATCTTACCTATGAGGAAGTGCCTATTCCTATTCTAGATCGCTAAGTTAAGAAGATGAGAAATAAAGAGATAGCATCTGTGAAAGTACGTTGGAGAAATCGTCAAAGGAAAGAGATTACATGGGAAGCTGAGGAAGCAATGAAATCTAAGTACCCTCATTTGTTCAAAGATGAAGAGGAAGTTCAAGAAACGGAGTTAGAACATTAACAAGTAAGTTTTTTTTATATATGCATAGTATTTATGTGATGATGTGAATGTTACTGATGGATTTGAACTTGTTTCGGTTGAATAACTACGCTAACATTCAAGGACGAATATCCTAAAGGGGGGAAGGATGTAACACCCCGTATTCAAGTACGTGTATTGGTCTTATTTATATGGAATTAATTTTTTTATTTTATTTATACCGGAATTTGCCTGTTGATGGTTTCATGCGAAGGTTATTGAATAAGCTTTCCAACGATATAAAGATTTCCAAAAACGGATAGGTTTCGGATATAATCGAGCACGTTAAAAACTATAAAACGGTGGCTGGGATATTTGGGAATAGTAAATGTGCAGGAAAATTTCCTGCACACAAACTACTGAGGCCAGCCGAATTTTTGGGTCAACTTTGAACGATCATAACTCCCTTAATATAACTAAATGGGAGCGATGCGACCTATGAAAAGAAATATCTTTGAGTATTCTTTCCAATTCAATTGGTTTCATCTAAATCCAACGTCTGAGGAAGGAGTTATACTCGTTTTACTTCAGCCTATCAAAACAAATTTTTAGGTTCAACTTCAAACGACCATAACTCCTTGTACAGGATGAACTGGGTGGCCTACTTTATATGAAGTGAAATACCTTTGAATTATCCTTCCAACTATACCAATTTCACCCAAATCCAATATCGGAGCAAAGAGTTATGGTCGATCTACTTTAGCTTATCAAAACAGTCCACCAAAGGACAGATTTGACATTATTTAAATTTTAAAGGCATTTTCGTCATTTTCTACTATATTATGGACGGGAATATGTGTATATATGCATGTATATGAGTTCAAAAACTCATTTTCATCATCAATCACTGAGAAAGAACAAACCCTAGCCAAATTTGACCTTTAAATTACTTTTGATTCAACAGTAGAAATTCCAAAGTAATCCGATAACTGCGTTTGTCATCTCGAGAGCTTTGAACGACACCTATTATTTGTGCAAACAGGATTGCATAATCAAGAGGTTAATTCTAAGGTATGAATATTGTTTGCCTTTGTTCTTTTCCATATGTATATGTGTGATAGAGGATTATATGTATTGGTTGTTATTCAAAGGTGATGAAAATAGGGTTATGGACTATTTTGCATGGTTTGGTTGTATTGAATTGTGGAAGGTGGATATGGTAATTGAGTTATGAAAGGTGGATATGGTAATTGAGTTATGGAAGGTGGATATGGTGATATACTATTGAATTGATGATTATTTATGTCTATGGTTCCATTTGGTTTAATGGATTGGTTGGAAGGATAAATGAATCCAAACTTGATATTGGACGATGTTGTATGAATATGCATAGCATATGAATGTAATTGGAGTATAAGAGGGTTAAAGTGACACCCTTTATGGTGGAATTAAGGCTTACTACTTAACCACTAGTTTGGTGAATTCAAATAATTGAATTGTGACGTTTGGTCGCTAATACTAGATTGCTATATATGTTCATTGTAGATAAGTAATCCGAAAAGATGGGAAGTGCATTTGGGACTAGTATTGAAGGTTGACAGTCAGGTATGTAAAGCATACTCTATACCATATCTTTGGCATAAAAGTGAACAATTATTCTATTAAGAAAGTTTCTAAAGTTATTCAATAACATGTGATCCATAATGGTTTTGTATGATGTCCTACGTTACCAATGAACTTGTTTCCACCCTACAAGATATCAAGACATTCTAATACTTACTTGTCTTCCAAATCTTACATGTTTATTGCACTAATGAATTTCAGAAGGTATCCGGTTACTCAAACAAGATCCATGTGCTATTAATGACTCCAAAACGTTTCATTGATATACCAATAAGTTCCTACTTCATTGTTATGGCATTGATGACTCCAAAACACTTCATTGATGTGCCAATGAGTTCTTACTTCATTGTTATTGCATTGATGGTCTATTTATATGTCTCTTATTGATGTATCATTATTTCAAAGTATCAAAAATGCGGTGCCGACCGAAATAACAATCTCAAAGATTAATTGAACTAAGTGAGGGAAGTTTTCTCTTATCGGGTGGTATCCCAGGGGCATAAGCCTATCATGGGTCGATCCCTATTTATGTGTTTATGGGTGGTATCCCAAGGGCATAAGCCTATCATGGGTCGATCCCAGTTTATATGTACTGGAGGCAGCCTAATGGTCACAGTATAGTACAGTAATGATTACAAAGATGATAAGAACGAAGGTAAAATGATTGAATAAATACAATGTACAGGTTGTCACAAGTTCTAGTAAGTGTGGTCCACTCCTATTACGATTTATTCATTTGTTTCTAATTTCTATTGAGCTCCTATATCATATGTGATTATCTACAGATTTACATAATCAGTACATATTTCGTACTGACGTCCCCCACGGGGGACCTATATTTCGTGCTGTAGGCACAGGTATCTCAGCTCATACATTGCATAAGTAGGAGCCAGGATATCCAGCTGCTTTTGGTGAGCTCCAGTTTGATTCGGGGCTTTCCGTGTCATATCCAGTCACTTTTGGTATTGTATAGAAGTTAGTTATATGGCGGGGTGTGTCCCGGCCTTAGTTAAACTCTGTGTATTATCTAGAGGCTTTGTAGACCTAATGTACAGTTAAGGTGGTGTTTTGTTAATAGACGTGATGGCTCCAACGGCCAAGTATTGTATATACATATATATGTGTGCTCGAGCTTATACAGGTGATTATTTCCTTTTATATGCGACATGATGCTGTCCGAATTTCGGGTTGTCATAGAGGTATGCATGGGAAGTATAAGGTTATGAGCTAGTTCTCCCGGGCCTCCTCGGTTACGGGTGCCAGTCCGCCCCAATAGGATTTGAGGCGTGACACAGAGATATTAATAAAAGCATGTTTTAGAGAAGGAATAGATACACCAATAGAATTATATTTAGCAGATGATAGAATTATAAAACTATAGAAAAAAGTATAATAACTGAAATAAGAGGAAATCTAATATTCCAAAAAATTAAATTTATATTAAGTGCAAATTATTCAGTAGCAACAACAGATAAAAATATAGATAAATCATTAGTATTATATTGGAAAATATCAGGAATAGAACTAACCCTAGGAAGTAAAATATTTACAGCAAGATGTAAAAATCTATATGTATTAACAACAAAACATAAAATAACAGGAAAAAATAAAATTAACAAAATACAAATAGAAAGTTCTTTCGAACAATTTGTGAAAACAATTGATAATAATGATTATAGTTACAAAGACATAGATATAGAAGAAGATTTAGAAATAATAAATGATAGAATATGTACGACAAAAAGAATAGCTTATGAAAAACCAGAATCATCAAGCTCATCATGAGAACAAATTATGAAATAACTTCAACATTTAATTTAACTCAATATTATATAACAAGAACAATAAATGAAAAAGAATATTTAATACTCTTAAATACAGGACAAGAAGAAAATTATATAGCAAAATATCTAGTAAAAAAGGAAGAAATAAAATCAGATAATAATATATGACCAGATCTACCAAGGAGTCTAATAAACACTAAGAATATAGCTGGAAAAAAAATTATAATAGGAGTAAAAAGAATAAAAATAGAATTTGAAGTAAAGGAAGATATGCAAAAAAACAGACTTAATATTAGAAATACAATGGTTAGAACAAGTAAAACCATACAATATAGAACAGGCACAATTATCCATAACATATAATAAAGAAAAATTATTAATAAAAAGAGCTTTGACATGATATGAAAATATATGTATTAATGAAGATAGTAGTAGAAGGATATTACAACACATATTATACGCTTATGATAGATACAGGAGCAGAAGCCAATTTATATAGATATAATTGTTTACTAGAAAGTAAATGGGATAAATTAAAAACACCAATAGTAGTTAGAGGATTTAATAACGAAGGAAGCCTAATTACTTATAAAGCTAGAAATGTAAAAATACAAGTATGGGATAAGATATTAAGAATAGAAGAAATCTATAATTATGAACTATAACATCAAAAGACATACTTTTAGGAATGTCGTTTTTAGACAAATTATACCCACATATAATAACTAAAATAGATTGGTGGTTCACAACACCATGTAAATAGAAAGTAAGAGAAAAAACAGTTACTAATAAAATAAGAAAGAAAACTGATTAGATAAAAGGAAATGAAAAAATTACACAAAAGTTAGAAAATATAAAAAATACTAAAGATACAATAGAACTAGTCGTATTTTCGATAAATAAAAAAGAAATAACTATATTTTCAGTAAATAAAATAGAAATAATTAAGAAAATATTAGAACAATTATATAGTAAAGATCCATTAAAAGGACGGAAAAAACATAAAACTACTATAAAAATTGAATTTATAGATAAAAATAGCATAATAACTCAAAAACCGTTAACATATAATTTTGACGATTTAAAAGAATTTAAAATGCATATAGATGAATTATTAGAAAAATAGTATATACAAAAAAGTAATAGTAAACACAATAGTCCAGCATTTATAGTAAATAAACATAGTGAACAAAAAAGATGAAAAAGTAGAATGGTTATTGACTATAGAAATTTAAATGCAAAAACTATGACATATAATTATCCAATACCAAACAAGATATTAAAAATAAGAAAAATACAAGGATATAACTACTTTAGTAAATTTGACTGTAAATCAGGATTTTACCACTTAAAGTTAGATAAAGATTCTAAGAAATAAACCGCATTTACAGTACCACAGGGATTTTATGAATGGAATGTATTACCATTTGGATATAAAAATGCACCAGGTAGATATCAACATTTTATGGATAGTTATTTTAAACAATTACCTAATTGTGTAGTATACATAGATGACATATACTATATAAAAAAAAACCAAAGAAGAACATTTAAAATTACTAGAACAATTTACAGATATAATAGAAAAATCAGGAATAAGCTTAAGCGAAAAGAAAGTTGAAATTCTGAAAAATCATGTAGAATTTTTTGAAATACAAATAGATAAGAGTGGAGTAAAAATGCAGAGTGGAGTAAAAATGCAACAACATATATTACAAAATTAGATACAAAAAAGAAATTACAACCGTTCTTAGGATTAGTAAATCAGGTAAGAGAATATATACTAAAATTAGCAGAAAATCTAAAACCATTACAGAAAAAACTAAGAAAATATGTAGAATATAATTATAACGAAGAAGATAAAAAAAACAAGTGCAGAAGATAAAAATACTTTGTAAAGAATTACCAAAATTACAATTCCCAGATGAAAATAAAAAATTTGCATAAATAGTAGTAGCAGAAGCAAGTGAATATAGTTACGGAGGAATACTTAAATATAGATACGAAGAAGAAAAATTAGAACATCATTATAGGTATTACTCATGCACGTTTAATGAAACATAAATAAAATGGGAATTAAATAGAAAAGAATTATGTTCATTATATAAATGTTTATTAGCATTTGAGCGATATATTGTATATAACAAATTTATTGTACAAACAGATAATACACAGGTACGTTGGTGGTTAACGAAGAAAATACAAAATTCAGTTACAACAAAGGAAATATGGAGACTAGTATTGAACTTATTAAATTTTACATTTACAATTGAAATAACTAGTACTAAGAAAAATGTCATTGCAAATTACTTGTGTAATACCCCGTGAAGTTTCATCCTCTTTAAAGCCTCCGAAATGAGTCATGTTAAACTTAACACTTAGAATTTTCTATAAGATGATTCAACACTTAGTTTTATTTTGGACCTTTTACCTTCGTTGAATTATTTAGTGACCTTCCCGACGTTTGTTTCTTGAAAATTTTGTTGCGTTGCGATGGGGCAAGGTCGTAGTACATCTCGGGTAAGTTTCAAAATTTTTAGACGAGCTTAAGGCTGTGTTTGGGTTGCAATTTCAGTAGCTAAAGGCGCTAGGCCTGCGCCGCCCAGCTCTTGACCCCTCTCTAAGCAGGGTGCCACCCAGCTCTTGCCCCCTCTCTAAGAAGGGCACCGGCCTGGTCTTACCCCCTCTCTAAGAAGGGCGCCACCCTGCCTAGCGCGCCCGGCCAAATTTCAGCAATTTCATCCATATCATTAATAACCATTTGGTAATTTTCAATGCCCCATCCTCTTTAACACGGGATTACATCCCAAATACACCAAAACAAGTCATTTTTCACAAAAATCTCCAAGAAACTCTCTTAGGGTTTCAACATAAGAACACAAATAGATCAAAAACTAACCGTAACTTTCCAAATATTTTTGGATATTCGGAATCCTTGTTCCGAGGGCTACAAGAAGCACACAACAATTTCGTGAACAGCGTGTCGGAGTAGAGAGTTTATTCTAAAGATTCAAGCTTAAGGTATGTGGGGTTTTTCAACAAGAACACCCTCTCGTTCTTGTGCCTAAAAATGCTTTTCTTTTACGAAGTCATGAATTTTATATGTTTTATTATGAATTTGAAGCATGAATTTATATACTATATTGATTCTCATGAAATTGTGATATTTTTGATATTTTAGAAGTGGAATTATATGAGAACAATGATATTTTGTGCTTAAAGCTGAAATTTCCAGATTTTGAAGAGATTTATATATGTTTATGAGGTAAAGTTTGAATCTTGATAAGTTTTAATGTGATATTGAGACATGGGTTTTGAACTCTATTTTGAGATTGTCGTTTTTGAGAAATCATATGCTATAACTACCTTAAAATTGAATGAGTTGAAATGATGAGGAAGTTTTGACCTTTCGATCGTAAAAAGGGGTTGTGTTTGAACCCGAGATGAGAAAAGAAATCCACTTTTATTGATTTATTATGAAAGGGGTAGCATGATGGCTCCCGTTGTGAACTGTTGAACTGTTTTATGATGGATTTTTTTTTTTGAAAAGATCTGAGCTAAGTCCGGGAGTAGTCTTTAGCACAGAGCGGGAAGTATAGCGGGTTTGGTACTTCCCTAGAACTACGTGCCCCCATAGGAGCCAGAATTGAGGCTGATTTATATAGTGATCACTAGTGTTTGGATTGATAATTTAAGGTCCTACTCCGATGGTAAGGAATAGGGCGACTCTCCCCAACGTGGGTAAAATGTTGGACTCCATGTAGCTCACATGGTTTATGTCAGTTATGAGAGACTCCCAAAGTGTGTGTGTGTACTCTTCTATCTAAAGTGAAAATGTAATTGCTTGAAAAACTGATTTTGAGACAGTTGTTGTTTTTGAAAGATTGAAAGAATATATTCTAAAGAGAATGCTTTTGAGATGTGATTGCTTTGATGATATGAAACCGAGATGAAAGTGAATTGAGAACCTATTACGATGACTTATATGTTTTACCTGATACATCTTACTCTCTTATGATTATGATGATTTTTATTCGAGCTATGTGAGTCACTTGTTATAGCATGCATGTTTTCTATAAAATTTGTGATATTTGAATTTTGAAAACTTGCACACACACCCATATACTTGGTCCACATTCCATGGTACTGACCCACGTATTCATACGTGGGCTACATTTTCCCTATAATGTAGGTTCAGGTGCTCAGTTTCAGACTTCATGGTGATTCCCGAGCACGTTGATCTACATCCTTTACTGTGGTGAGTCCTCATGATCCGAGGACATGTTATTTAAGACATTCAGTTCAGTTTGATTTGATATTTTATCTTTTGAGTTCGAGTCAGTTGGGGCCTGTCCCAATGGCTCTCTGGTTATTGATTAGTAGAGGCTTGTCAGAAAGGTTTTGATAGACTAGTGAGTTGGAGTTGATAGATTCTTCGTATTTTGTTATTTTCTTGCATTTACCCATAATACTGTGAGACATTGTTGGTGGTGATATTACGTATATGTTTGATTATAATTATCTGGGGATAAGTGTTGAATGGTAGAAAATGGCTCAAAGGGTTAGCTTGAGGCTACTTGTAGCCTTAAGCACCGTATGACGCTTCGGGACCCATTTTTGGGAGTTACAACTTGTCACGACAAGGCTACTCAGAACGATTTAACAGAAGAAGTTACTATTGAAGTTACTCATAATGATTTACTAGTTCAATTATTTGAACAAGTGAAATTATTGAAAGAACAAGTTACTCTACTGACTACTGAAGTCGCAAAATTAAAAGTGCAATCAGAGCACTCTAAAAAATAGGAAAAATCCAAAGGCACAACTATAGTGCAGGAAGAGCACTTTAAAAAACTAGGCCTAGATGGTGACGTTCGGACACACCTTAAAACTAAAATGGTTGTTACATGTGCAGGAACATCAGGTACATCTAAGGAATTACCCACTTCAAAAAATTTACCAAAATCCGAATTACCAAATAAAAAGAATTATAAACTAAATAAGATATTTGAAAAACCCTATGCACCACCAAATATCCAAAAGAATGAATTATTTGTACCCCCACAGTTATACCCCTATGCAGAAGCAATTAACCAGAAAAAACAAGTTTATAACCATGTAACCCGTGTTTATATTGAAAATTTATATACAATCCAAACCTTACTAAATACCAAACCCGTCCAAGATATTGAGCTAGCCAAAAAACACCAAGGCTATATAACCCAAAACTTACAAAATTATAATAAACTTATTGCACTCCCAGGAACCAGCCCAAATTTAATCGGTACATATTATCATTATGGATTATTATCAACAGTATATACAACAGATGGGAAAGAATTATCCATGATTCCTGAAGTACATAAAGGAATTATGACATATATAAAAATTACAAAAGGGACATCTATTTTACGTAAGATTTTATTCGGCCCCCGCTGAGATACTATTTGATGAAGTTAAACCAGTGATTACAGTAGTAAAAATTGGTATGACAAGAGACTACATTATACTAGAAGAAATATTTGAGCAAGACGAAATACTGAAAACCGAGATACCAGACTTTTTCAAGAACAAACGAGTTATTGGCTTGAGCATAATTATACAAGAGTTAGCACATAACTATTTAAACCGTAATACAATTTGGAATTATTATAATAGAGATCATTTATTGGTTTATTCAACATGTAAAGACATAAGAGAAAATGATATGGAAGAAATTCGTAAATGGACAATGACATTATTAAGACCAGAAGATAACCCTCTCACAAGATCTATCAAGAAAGGAGGAGTTATTTCTGACGGACTTATGGAACAATTCTGTAAATTAATTGGACAAAGATATGATGATCATCAATGCAGTTGTTGTAGCGGATGACATAATATTATTCCAGAAGTGACACTACAATAGAAGCAAACGAAGAAATTAGAGTAGCAGAAGAGATACGACAAGAAGATAGATAAGCCACGAAGCAATAAGGGAAGAAGACAAGATATTAAAATATGAAAACAACATGTAGACAAATTAGATAACTTTCTTGACTTCCTTTACTTAAATAATTGTATAGGAATTATTAGCTTTTAGTTTTTTTTTACTTTTTGACAAGGCTTTTAATGAGTCTTTGTCTTTTTATGCTTTAAAGTCTTCTTACTTTTTAATTATTTAGGACAAATGTAAAAGACTAGAAATAGTATATAGGTAACATGTAAATTTATATTAGGACAGGTGTAAAGATGTAAAAAGTTTACGCGCTTTCTTAGGATTATAAATAGAGAGCATTTTGCTCAGTTAGAGGCAAGCTTCATGAGTCGAAGCAAGCCTCCTCTTGTACACAATTTTTTTTTTAATATTTAATAAAATCAGATATATTTCTAAGAAAAAGCTATGGATGAACAAAGCCCAGAATTATCAAATCTACCAGAACAGTTATATTCATTTATAATTATCAATGGCTAAATTCATAAATTCCTGACAATCATGATATGATAAAATAAGTTCATGTTAGTTACTATATAGTAGAATTATTCAAAGAATACTATGTGGGTAATTCCTTAGCTGTACCTGATGTTCCTGCACATGTAACAACCATTTCGGTTTTAAGGTATGTCCGAACGTCAACTTCTAGGTCTAATTTTTTAAAGTGATCTTCCTGCACTATAGTTGTGCCTTTGGCTTTTTCCTATTTTTTGGAGTGCTCTGATTGCACTTTTAATTCTGCGACTTTAGTAGTCAGTAGAGTAACTTGTTCTTCCAATAATTTCACTTGTTCAAATAATTGAACTAGTAAATCATTCTGAGTAACTTCGATAGTAACTTCTTCTGTTGTTAAATCAGTTTGAATAGCCTTGTCGTGACAAGTAATCTGCAATGACATTTTTATTAGTACTAGTTACTTCAATTGTAAATGTAAAAATTAATATGTTCAATACTAGTCTCCGTATTTCCTTTGTTGTAACTGAATTTTGTATTTTCTTCATTAACCGCCAACTTACCTGTGTATTATATGTTCGTACAATAAAATTGTTATATACAATACATGGCTCAAATGCTAATAAACATTTATATAATGAGCAAAATTCTTTTCTATTTATTTTCCATTTTATTTCTGTTTCGTTAAACGTGCCTGAGTAGTATCTACATTGATGTTCTAATTTTTCTTCTTCATATCTATATTTAAGTACTCCTCCATAATAATATTCGCTTGCGTTTGCTTCTACTATATATGTAAATTTTTTATTTTCGTTCGGAAATTGTGATTTTGGTAATTCTTTACAAAGTATTTTTATCTTCTTCGTTATAATTATATTCTACAACTTTTCTTAGTTTTTTCTGTAATGGTTTTAGATTTTCTGTTAATTTTGGTATATATTCTCTTACCTAATTTACTAATCCTAAGAACGATTGTAATTTCTTTTTTGTATCTAATTCTTCTTTTGAATTTATTATTTTTTGTACTATATGTTGTTGTATTTTTACTCCACTCTTATCTATTTGTATTCCTAAAAATCGTATCTGGTTTTCCATAATTTCAGCTTTCTTTTCACTTAAACTTATTTCTGATTTTTCTATTATATCTGTAAATTGTTCTAATAATTTTAAATGTTCTTCTTTGGTTTTTGTGTATAGTAGTATATCATCTATGTATACTATACAATTAGATAATTATTTAAAATAACTATCCATAAAGTGTTAGTATCTACCTGGTGCATAGTTATATCCAAATGGTAATACGTTCCATTCATAAAATCCTTGTGGTACCGTAAATGCGGTTAATTCCTTAGAATCTTCATCTAACTTTAAGTGGTAAAATCCTGATTTACACTCAAATTTACTAAAGTAGTTATATCCTTGTATTTGTCTTATTTCTAATATCTTATTTGGTATTGGATAATTATATGTCGTAGTTTTTACTTTTAAATTTCTATAGTCTATAATCATTCTACTTTTTCCTCTTTTTTGTTCGCTATGTTTATTTACTATAAATGCTGGACTATTGTGTTTACTGTTACTTTTTTGTATATATTGTTTTTCTAATAATTCATCTATATGAATTTTAAATTCTTTAAATCGTCAAAATTATATGTTAATGATTTTTGAGTTATTATGCTATTTTTATCTATTAATTCAATTTTTAGAGTAGTTTTATGTTTTTCCCATCCTTTTAATGGATCTTCACTATATAATTGTTCTAATTTTTTCTTAATTATTTCTATTTTATTTACTAAAAATATAGTTATTTCTTTTTTATTTATTGAAAATACGACTAGCTCTATTGTATCTTCAGTATTTTTTTATTTTCTAACTTTTGTGTAATTTTTTCATTTCCTTTTATCCAATCTGTTTTCTTTCTTATTTTATTACTAACTCTTCTTGCTCTTAGTTTCTGCTTACATGGTGTTGTGAACCACCAATCTATTTTAGTTATTATATGTGGGTATAATTTGTCTAAAAATGGCATTCCTAAAAGTATATCTTTTGATGTTAGTTCATAATTATAGATTTCTTCTATTGTTAATATCTTATCTCATACTTGCATTTGTATATTTCTAGCTTAATAAGTAATTAAGATTCCTTCGTTATTAAATCCTTTAACTACTATTGGTGTTTTTAATTTATCCCTTTTACTTTCTGATAAATAATTATACCTACATAAATTGGCTTCTGCTTCTGTGTCTATCATAGGCATATAATATCTGCTGTAATATCCTTCTACTACTATCTTCATTAATACATATATTTTCATATCATGTCAAAGCTCTTTTTATTAATAATTTTTCTTTATTATATGTTATGGATAATTGTGTATGTTCTATATTGTATGGTTTTACTTGTTCTAACCATTTTATTCCTAATATTATGTCTGCTTTTTGCATATCTTCCTTTACTTCAAATTCTATTTTTATTCTTCTTACTCCTATTATAATTTCTTTTTCAGCTATATTTCTAATGTTTATTAGACTCCTTGGTAGATCTGAGCATACATTTTTATTAGATTTTATTTCTTCATTTTTTACTAGATATTTTATATAATTTTCTTCTTGTCCTCTATTTAAGAGTATTAAATATTTTTTTTCATTTATAGTTCCTGTTATATAATATTGAGTTAAATTAACTGTGGAAGTTATTTCATAATTTGTTCTTTTTGATGAGCTGGATGACTCTGGTTTTCCATAAGCTATTCTTTTTGTTGTACTTATTCTATCTTTTATTAATTCCAAATCTTCTTCTATATCTATGTCTTTGTAACTGTAATCATTATTATCAATTGTTTTTACAAATTGCTCGAAAGGACTTTCTATTTGTATTTTATTAAAAATTTTTTTCCTGTTGTTTTATGTTTTGTTGTTAAAACATATAGATTTTTACATCTTGCTGTAAATGTTTTACTTTCTGGAGTTAGTTCTATTCTTGATATTTTCCAATATAATACTAATGATTTATCTATATTTTTATTTGTTGTTGCTACTGAACAATTTGCACTTACTATAAATTTTAATTTTTGGTATATTAGATTTCGTCTTATTGTAGTTATTATACTTTTTTCTATAGGTTTTATAATTCTATCATCTGCTAAATATAATTCTGGTGCGTCTGTTACATTTATATTATTGTCTAATAATTGTTTTGTCATATATCCTATCCATAATTGTATTGTTTTTTCTGTATCTATTACACAATCTAAGTCTAAAAAGTTATAATTTTTATTAACTATTTGTTTTGGTGTCCATTTGTCATATTCATCCCTTAGATTATATCTGTTAAACTTATTCTTATAATATGTAGGTTTTTTTATTTCTGATGTACTAGGTATTATATTTTTATCTTCTTTTTTATCAAGAGTATTTATTTCCGTGTTTGTATTTTCTAAGTTTTCTTCATTAATTACTTCTTATTTTTCATTTATTTCTAACTTTTTTGTATTTGTTAAAATTTCTGTATATGTTTCACTATCTTCCGAATAATAATTTTACGTTTCTTCAGCATCTATTGTATTTATCTCTAATTCGCTGGTTTCTATTTCTTTATTGTTTATTTCTAATTTTTCTTTAAATTTTTTTATCTCGCTTAATAATTTTTGTTCTTTATCCCTTTCTTCTTTTTTCTTTCTGTCTTTTTTCATACAGGTCTTTTAGCATTTGTAGTTCTTTTTCTAATTCAGCAATCCTACTATTTTTAGTTTATTCTATTTTTTGTATTTCTTCTGTAGTTTGTTGTTTTATCTTATCTATTTCTTTTTTCCTATCTATTTCTTCATTTTCTTTTTCTATTCTTACCATAGCTGCCAACTTAACTTCTATTTTTTATTCTTCTTTTTCATTTTATTTTAATGTATATAGGTTATTTTGATATATATATTCTAGATTATCTATTGTTGATTCTAAATTTGATATTTCTTCCTTTTGTGCATTTATTGATTTTTTACTAACTCCGACAATTATGTTATACTGTAGTCTTTATCCTTATTTTTAATTCTTTACGTTTTTTAGATATCATTTGTTTTAATTCCTTATATTTTTGTAATTTTGGTACGTTATTCATCTAACTTGATCTATTAACACACGCATAGCTCTGATACCAATTGTAGGGGGTGCGGATAACTTGCGTGGATAACTAGTAGATAACTAGTACTTACTAGTTCTATCATATTAATTAATATCATTTTATCCTAAAGTAGTTGTAATACAATAAATTTCTTTGTAATAATTTATCCTAATTGTGCTATATCTAATATTAAATTCTAGGTTATCTATTTTGTTGATTATTCTGTTTTTTTTCTCTATGAATAATTCTATGTCTAAATCATATTCTAAACTATCTTTTAATTCTAGTTGTTTCATGGTTTTATCTATCCAAATTAATCATTCTCATAATTGTTTTCTTCCTCTTCTAAGCTGGTTTCCATAATTAATTTCTTCGTATAGCCAACTTTGTTTTTCTCTAACTCTTTTAATATATTCTAACATTTTTTAATCTGTATAATATCCATCTGAATAATAACTATCTAGGTATAAACAATTTCTTTCATTATATAAGTGTAAGTTTTCTATAGAATTTAATAACTCTTCTTCTTTATAATTCCATATCTTTTCCCATATTATTTTCTTTATGTCTATAATTTCAATATCTCTAAGTACATATAAAACAAGTATTTTGAATTTATCTATCATTTCATCGGATAAGTAGGTAATCATTCTTTTTCATATGATGCTATTTCAAAAATATTCCCTTCAATCATATACATAATAAAATATGATCATTTTAGATTACTATGTACTAGATTATTCTTAAATAATTATGTTACTCTGTCACTATTAGCATGGTAGTCTTGATACTTTTCCCTTAAACAGTGTCTTTACTCTGGCTACTCCCCTATCACGGCTTTCTTGCCTCACCGGTTTCACCTTTAGGATGGCATAGTCCTTAGGGATTTTTCTCCTTTTCCTCTTTTCTAATAAACTTTGTAACATATTATTCTTCGAATAATTCTACTATATAGTAACTAACATGAACTTATTTTAACATATCATGATTGTCAGAAATTTATGAATTTAGCTATTCATAATTATAAATGAATATATCTATTCTGGTAGATTTGATAGTTTTGTGCTTTGTTCATCCATAGCTTTTCCTTAGAAATATATCTGATTTTATTAAATATTCAAAAGTTTTTTGTGTACAAGAGGAGTCTTGCTTCAACTCATGAAGTCTTACCTTATCTTTGGCAAATGACTTGCCTATTTATAATCTACAAGAAACCGCGCAAAATATTTACATCTTTACACCTGTCCTAAAAAATGCTAATTTTTCTATCCTTACTTCACATTTGTCAAACTTTACATAAGTAGAAAAAGACATAAGGTAGAAAAGTCTTAAAGCTAATCTAAAAAGACAAAACTAATATTAACTTAAAAGGCTATTTAATAGGCATAAAAGATAAACTTCATAATAATTTACATAGAAAAGTTATCTTATTCCTTCATATGTCACTTTCACCTTTAATATCTTGTCTTTTATCTCTTTCATTATTGCTCTGTGTCTTTTTTTTTTTTTTTATCGTGTATCTTTAAACTGTCGTCCTTATCTTCTTCTATTCTAGTTGAACTTCTGGGATAATATTATCTTCTCCATTACATCTCGAACATTGATGGTATGGATATTTGTGTCCAATTATCTTGCAATATCTTGTTAATAATTCTTCTAAAATAAATTCTTTCCTAATTGCTCTTGCAGTAGACTGTTTTTCTAGGTTAAGTAATGTCAGAATCCATTGTCTATCATCTTCCATATCTATTTGTCGCTGTTCTCTTGAATTTGAATAAATCATTTGATGATCTCTTGAATAATAGCTCCATATTGGGTTTTCGTTGATATAATTATTTGCTGATTCTTGAACAATTGTAGATATTCCAATAAGTCATTTATTTGCATAAAAAATAGGTATCTCGGCTTTAGGTATCTCTGGCTGCTGAACAATATCTTCCGGTATAATCTTATCTCTAGTTAATCCTATTTTTACAATTTGTATAACTAGTTTGATCTCGTCATATAATATCTCTGCTGGTGCAGTATAAGAATTTATAAAAAATAGATTCCCTTTGGTTATTCTTTTACAAGTGGCGAATGCTTTATGTAATTCTTGTATAGCTGTTAGTTCTTCTCCATCTTAGATATATACGGTATTTAATAATCCATAACTAAAACAAGTTTTTACTAAGCTTGGGTTGGTTTTTGGTAGTGCGATTAACTTGTTGTAACCTTGCAATTTCTGATTTATATAGTTTGTGTTTGGTTCTTGGATATTTGTATCTCTGGGGTTAATTTTTAGATAAGTCTGTACTTTGTGGATATTTTCTATGTATGCTCGGTTATATGGTTATAGGCTTTTTTATCTTGGTTCAAACTATCTCGATATGTGGTAATTTGTGGGGGTATGAACAAGGGGTCTTTTTGTGTTTTTGGTATAAATGGTTTTTCAAATATCATAGTCATGTTCAGGTTCTGATATCTTTGTCCACTAACTCCTTTGCTTGTACCTGCAATTGTATATTGATAAACGTTATGGATTTTATGGAGTTTCCCAACGTCTCCTTTTAGCTCTGGAATTTTGATGTCTTCCTATCGACATAGCTCTGCACACTGCTGAGTTAGCTGATTCATAGCTTCAGACTTCAGTTTATCTTCATTAGTCTTTAGCTTTTCTATTTCAATACCCATACTGTCCACTTTCATTGAAAGTGTAGTTAGGGTTTTGAGTATCATTTCTAAAGCATCATCTTCTATTATATAAATTTGTGTAGCTTTGTCTTGATATGTAATCTGCAATGACATTCTTGTTAGTTTTGATTACTTTAATTGTAAATGTAAAATTTAATATATTTAATACTAGTCTTCGTATCTCTTTCGTTGTAACTGAATTTTGTATTTTCTTCGTTAGCCACCAACGTACCTCTGTATTATCTGTTCATACAATAAAATTTTGATATACAATATATGGCTAAAATTCTAATAAACATTTATATAATGAACATAATTCTTTTCTATTTATTTCCCATTTTATTTCTGTTTGATTAAACGTACCAGAGTAGTATCTACAATGATGTTCTAATTTTTCTTCTTCATATCTATATTTAAGTACTCCTCCATAACTATACTCACTTTCATCCTCTTCTACTATGTATGTAAATTTTCTATTTTAGTCTATAAATTGTAATTTTGGTAATTCTTTACAAAGTATTTTTATTTTCTGAACTTGTTTTTTATATTCTTCGTTGTAATTATATTCTACATCCTTTTTAAATTTTTTCTGTAATGGTTTTAGGTTTTCTGCTAATTTTGGTATATATTCTCTTACTTGGTTTACTAATCCTAAAAATGATTGTAATTTCTTTTTTGTATCCAATTCTTCTTTTGAATTTATTATTTTTTGTACTATATGTCGTTGCATTTTTACTTCGCTTTTATCTATTTGTATTCCTAAAAATTCTATCTAATTTTTCATAATTTCTGCTTTCTTTTAACTTAAATTTATTCCCGTTTTATCTATTATATCTGTAAATTATTCTAATAATTTTAAATGTTCTTCTTTAGTTTTTGTATATAGTAGTATATCGTCTATGTATACTATACAATTAGGTAATTGTTTAAAATAACTATCCATAAAGTGTTGGTATCTACCTGGTGCATTTTTATATCTAAATGGTAATACTTTTCATTCATAAAATCCTTGTGGTACCGTAAATGCGGTTAATTCCTTAGAATCTTCATCTAACTTTAAGTGGTAAAATCCTGATTTAAAGTCAAATTTACAAAAGTAGTTATATCCTTGTATTTGTATTATTTTTAATATCTTGTTTGGTATTGGATAATTATATGTCATAGTTTTTGCATTTAAATTTCTATAGTCAATAACCATTCTACTTTTTCCTCGTTTTTGTTCACTATGTTTATTTACTATAAATGCTGGACTATTGTGTTTACTATTACTTTTTTGTATATACTATTTTTCTAATAATTCATCTATATGCATTTTAAATTCATTTAAATCGTCAAAATTATATGTTAACGGTTTTTGAGTTATTATGCTATTTTTATCTATTAATTCAAATTTTATAGTAGTTTTATGTTTTTTTTTCCATCCTTTTAATGGATCTTCACTATATAATTGTTCTAATTCTTTCTTAATTATTTCTATCTTATTTATTTAAAATATAGTTATTTCTTTTTTATTTATTGAAAATACGACTAGTTCTATTGTGTCTTCAGTATTTTTTATATTTTCTAACTTATGTGTAATTTTTTCACTTCATTTTATCCAATCAATTTTCTTTTTTTATTTTGTTAATAACTCTTTTTTCTCTTACTTTCTATTTACATGGTGTTGTAAACCATCAATCTGTTTTAGTTATTATATGTTGGTATAATTTATCTAAAAATGGCATTCCTAAAAGTATATCTTTTGATGTTAGTTCATAATTATAGATTTCTTCTATTGTTAATATCTTATCCCATACTTGTATTTTTACATTTCTAGCTTTATAAGTAATTAAACATACTTAATTATTAAATCCTCTAACTACTATTGGTATTTTGAATTTGTCCCATTTACTTTTTGGTAAACAATTATATCTACTAAATTGGCTTCTGCTCCTGTATCTATCATAGGCGTATAATATCTACTGTAATATCCTTCTACTACTATCTTCATTAATACATATATTTTCATATCTTGACAAAGCTTTTTTTATTAATAATTTTTCTTTATTATATGTTATGGATAATTGTGTATGTTCTATATTGCATGGTTTTACTTGTTCTAACCATTTTATTCCTAATATTATGTCTGCTTTTTGCATATCTTCCTTTGTTTTAAATTCTATTTTTATTCTTCTTACTTCTATTATAATTTTTTTTCCAGCTATATTTTTAGAGTTTATTAGACTTCTTGGTAGATCTGGGCATATATTATTATCAGATTTTATTTCTTCATTTTTTACTAGATATTTTGCTATATAATTTTCTTCTTGTCCTGTATTTAAGAGTATTAAATATTCTTTTTCATTTATTGTTCCTGTTATATAATATTTATTTAAATTGACTGTTGAAGTTATTTCATAATTTGTTCTTTTTAATGAGCTTGATGATTCTGTTTTTTCATAAGATATTCTTTTTGTTGTACCTATTCTATCATTTATTATTTCTAAATCTTCTTTTATATCTATGTCTTTGTAACTATAATCATTATTATCAATTGTTTTTACAAATTGTTCGAAGATGATAGAATTATAAAACCTATAGAAAAAAGTATAATAACTGCAATAAGAGGAAATCTAATATAACAAAAATTTAAATTTATAGTAAGTGCAAATTATTCAGTAGCAACAACAGATAAAAATATAGATAAATCATTAGTATTATATTGGAAAATATCAGGAAATAGAACTTACCCCAGGAAGTAACATATTTACAACAAGATGTAAAAATCTATATGTATTAACAACAAAACATAAAATAGCAGGAAAAAATAAAACTAATAAAATACAAATAGAAAGTCCTTTCGAACAATTTGTAAGAACAATTGATAATAATGATTATAGTTACAAAGACATAGATATAGAAGAAGATTTATGAATAATAAATGATATAATAAGTACAACAAAAAGAATAGCTTATGAAAAATCAGAATCATCAAGCTCATCAAAAAGAACAAATTATGAAATAACTTCAACAGTTAATTTAACTCAATATTATATAAAAGGAACACTAAATGAAAAAGAATATTTAATACTCTTAAATACAGGACAAGAAGAAAATTATATAGCAAAATATCTAGTAAAAAATGAAGAAATAAAATCTGATAATAATATATGCCCAGATCTACCAAGAAGTCTAATAAACACTAAAAATATAGCTAAAAAAGAAATTATAATAGGAGTAAGAAGAATAAAATAGAATTTGAAATAAAGGAAGATATGCAAAAAATAGTCATAATATTAGGAATAAAATGATTAGAACAAGTAAAACCATACAATATAGAGCATACACAATTATCCATAACATATAATAAAGAAAAATTATTAATAAGAAGAGCTTTGACATGATATGAAAATATATGTATTAATGAAGATAGTAGTAAAGGATATTACAACAGATATTATACGCCTATGATAGATACAGGAGCAGAAGCCAATTTATGTAGATATAATTGTTTACCAGAAAGTAAGTGTGATAAATTAAAAACACCACTAGTAGTTAGTGGATTTAATAACGAAGGAAGCTTAATTACTTATAAATCTAGAAATATAAAAATACAATCATGGGATAAGATATTAACAATAGAAGAAATCTATAATTATGAACTAACATCAAAAGATATAATTTTAGGAATGCCATTTTTAGATAAATTATACCCACATACAATAACTAAAACAGATTGGTGGTTTACAACACCATGTAAATAGAAAGTAAGAGCAAAAAGAGTTATTAACAAAATATGAAAGAAAACTTATTGGATAAAAGGAAGTGAAAAAATCACACAAAAGTTAAAAAATATAAAAAATATTGAAGACACAATAAAACTAGTCGTATTTTCTATAAATAAAAAAGAAATAACTATATTTTCAATAAATAAGATAGAAATAATTAAGAAAAAATTAGAACAATTATATAGTGAAGATCCATTAATAGGATGGGAAAAACATAAAACTACTATAAGAATTAGATAAAAATAGCATAATAACTCCAAAACCGTTAACATATAATTTTGACGATTTAAAAAAATTTAAAATGCATATAGATGAATTATTAGAAAAATCGTATATACAAAAAAGTAATAGTAAACACAATAGTCCAGCGTTTATAGTAAATAAACATAATGAACAAAAAAGAGGAAAAAGTAGAATGGTTATTGACTATAGAAATTTAAATGCAAAAACTATGACATATAATTATCCAATACCAAATAAGATATTAAAAATAAGAAAATACAAGTATATAACTACTTTAGTAAATTTGACTGTAAATCAGGATTTTACCTCTTAAAGTTAGATGAGGATTCTAAGAAATTAACCGCATTTACGGTACCACAAGGATTTTTTGAATGGAACGTATTACCATTTGGATAAAAAAATGCACCAGATAGATACCAACACTTTATGGATAGTTATTTTAAACAATTTCCTAATTGTATAGTATACATAGATGATATACTACTATATACAAAAACTAAAGAAGAGCATTTAAAATTATTAGAACAATTTACAGATATAATAGAAAAATCGGGAATAGGTTTAACTGAAAAGAAAGCAGAAATTATGAAAAATCAGATGGAATTTTTAGGAATACAAATAGATAAAAGCGGAGTAAAAATGCAACAACATATATTACAAAAAATAATAAATTCAAAAGAAGAATTAGATACAAAAAAGAAATTACAATCATTTTTAGGATTAGTGAACCAAATAATAGAATATATATCAAAATTAGCAGAAAACCTTATACCATTACAGAAAAAATTAAAAAAGGATGTAGAATATAATTACAACGAAGAAGATAAAAAACAAGTTCAGAAAATAAAAATACTTTGTAAAGAATTACCAAAATTACAATTTGCAGACGAAAATTGAAAATTTACATACATAGTAGAAGCTGATGCAAGTGAATGTAGTTACGGAGGAGTATTTAAATATAGATATGAAGAAGAAAAATTAGAACATCATTGTAGATACTACTCTAATACGTTTAATGAAACACAAATAAAATGGGAAATAAATAGAAAAGAAATATATTCATTATATAAATGTTTATTAGCATTTGAGCCATGTATTGTATATAACAAGTTTATTGTATGAACAGATAATACATAGGTACGTTGGTGGTTAACGAAGAAAATACAAAATTTAGTTACAACAAAAGGGATAAGAAGACTAGTATTCAATATATTAAATTTTACATTTACAGTTGAAGTAATCAAAACTAACAAGAATGTCATTGCAGATTATATATCAAGACACAGCTACACAAACTGATATAATAGAAGATGATTCTTTTGAAAATATACTCAAAATCCTAACTACGCTTTCAATGAAAGTGGATAGTATGGGTAATGAAATAGGAAAGCTAAAGACTAATGAAGAACAGGTACAAGCAAAGGAGTTAGTGGACAAAGATATCAGAACATGAACATGAACAAGATATTTGAAAAACCATTTATACCAAAAACACAAAAAGACCCCTTGTTCATACCCCCACAAATTACCACATATCGAGATAGTTTGAACCAAGATAAAAAAGCCTATAACCATATAACCGAGCATACATAGAAAATATCCACAAAGTACAGACTTATCTAAAAATTAACCCCAGAGATACAAATATCCAAGAACCAAACACAAACTATATAAACCAGAAATTGCAAGGTTACAACAAGTTAATCGCACTACCAAAAACCAACCCAAGCTTAGTAAAAACTTGTTTTAGTTATGGATTATTAAATACCGTATATACCTAAGATGGAGAAGAACTAACAGCTATACAAGAATTACATAAAGCATTCGCCACTTATAAAAGAATAACCAAAGGGAATCTATTTTTTATAAAGTTTTATACTGCACCAGCAGAAGTATTATATTATGAGATCAAACCAGTTATACAAATTGTAAAAATAGGATTAACTAGAGATATGATTATACCAAAAGATATTGTTCAACAACCAGAGATACCTAAAATCGAGATACCTGATTCTTATGCAAATAAACAACTTATTGGAATATCTACAATTGTTCAAGAATTAGCAAATAATTATATCAACGGAAACCCAATATGGAGATATTATTCAAGAGATCATTAAATGATTTATTCAAATTCAAGAGAACTACGACAAACAGATATGGAAGATACTAGACAATGGATTCTGACATTACTTAACCCAGAAAAACAATCTACTGCAAGAGCAATTAGGAAAGGATTTATTTCAGAAGAATTATTAACAAGATATTGCAAGATAATTGGACACAAATATCCAGACCATCAATGTTCGAGATGTAATGGAGAAGATAATATTATCCCGGAAGTTCAACTAGAATAGAAGAAGATAAGGACGACAACTGAAAGATACACGATAAAAAGAAAGAAAGACACGGAGCAATAATGAAAGAGATAAAAGACAAGATATTAAAGGTTAAAGTGACATATGAAGGAATACGATAACTTTTCTACGTAAATTATTATGAAGTTTTGATTTTTTTTAGTCCTATTAAATAGCCTTTTTGACTTTTTAGGATGAAAGTTAATATTAGTTTTGTCTTTTTAGATTAACTTTAAGACTTTTCTACCTTAAGTCTTTTTATACTTATGTAAAGTTTGACAAATGTAAAGTAAGGATAGAAAGATTAGTTTTTTTAGGACAGGTGTAAAGATGTAAATAGTTTACGCGGTTTCTTGTAGATTATAAATAGACAAGTCATTTGCCAAAGATAAGGCAAGACTTCATGAGTTGAAGCAAGCCTTCTCCCTTGTAAACAAAAAACTTTTTGAATATTTAATAAAAAGTAGATATATTTCTAAGGAAAAACTATGGATGAACAAAGCCTAGAATTATCAAACCTACCAGAACAGGTATATTTATTTATGATTATGAATAGCTAAATTTATAAATTCCTGAAAATCATAATATGATAAAATAAGTTCATGTTAGTTACATTATAGTAGAATTATTTGAAGAATAATATGTTACAAAGTTTATTAGCAAAGAGGAAAAGGAGAAAAATCCCTAAGAACTATGCCATCCTAAAGGTGAAACCGGTGAGGCAAGAAAGCCGTGATAGGGGAGAACCAGAGTAGAGGTGTTGTTTAAGGGAAATGTATCCAGATTACCATGCTAATAGTGACAGAGTAACATAATTATTTTAGAATAATCTAGTACATAGTAATCTAAAATCATCATATTTTGTTATGTATATGATTGAAGGGAATGTTTTGAAATAAGCATCATATGAAATAAAATTACTACCTATTTATCTGATGAGATGATAGATAGATTTAAGATACTTGTTTGTATATACTTAAGGATATAGAAATAATAGATATAAAGAAACTCATATGGGAAAGATATTTGATTTTGAAGATGAGTTACTAAATACTAATTGGATAGAAGATGAATTGGAAAATATAGATTTCTATGGTAGAAATTATTATTCAGATTGGTATTATTCAGATTAAAATGATAAACTATGAATATTTAAAATATTGGAGACAAGATATGGAAGAAATAAGATTAGAAGAAATACTTATGAAAGGGAATTTAATTGAATATTTTAGAACAAAAAGATATAGAATATTTGGAATACCTTCAAAATAATATACAAGAATTACAGAGACTAAGAGAAAAAAACTAAAGAATATTATAATAAAGCATTTAATCAAATACCATCTAATCACCCCCCAAGATATGAACATTTATAAAACTAAAACAAATAAATATAGATCCATCAGAGTTATAATAGATCTATTTAAGTTATCCAAGTTATTCGCACCCCCTACAATTGGTATCAGAGCCATGTTATTTAAAAAATATACAAGTACATATGTGTGTGTTAGATCAAGTTAGATGAATAATGTACAAAAAATCACAAAAATATAAAGAATTAAAACAAACGATATCTGAAAATGTAAAGAATTAAAAATAAGGATAGAAAGGCTATAGTATAACATAATTGTCGGAGTTAGTAAAAACTCAATAAATGCACAAAAGGAAGAAATATAAAATTTAGAATCAACAATAGATAGTCTAGAATATATATATCAATATAACCTATATACATTAAAATAAAATGAACAAAGAAGAATTTATAATAGACGAAAAAACATATGAAAATCACGAAGGATTAAAAATAAAAATAGTATTTTCTAATTTAGGAAGAAGATATAAGAAAATAGGTGAACATTTATATTTAATGTTAGAAAAAGAAGAATTAAAATTAGAAGATAAATTGACAGCTATGGTAAGAATAGAAAAAAGAAAACGAAGAGATAAACAGAAAAAAGGAAATAGATAAAATAAAACAACAAACTACAGAAGACATACAAAAAATAGAAGAAACTAAAAATAGTAGGATTGCTGAATTAGAAAAAGAACTACAAATACTAAAAGATCTGTATGAAAAAAGACAAAAAGAAAAAAAAGAAAAAAAAGAAAAAGATAAAGAACAAAAATTATTAAACGAGATAAATCAATTTAAAGAAAAATTAGAAATAAATAATAAAGAAATAGAAACTAGTGAATTAGAAATAAATACAATAGATGCTGAAGAAACAGATGATTATTCCGAAGATAGTGAAACATATACAGAAATCTTAAATATAGAAAAACTAGAAATTAATGAAAAACAAGAAGTAATTAATAAAGAAAACATAGAAAATACAAACACGGAAATAAATAATTTTGATAAAAAAAAAAGATGAAATATAATACCTTGTACATCAGAAATAAGAAAACCTACATATTATAAGAATAAGTTTTAAAAGATATAATCTAAAGGATGAATATGACAAATGGACACCAAAACAAATAATTAATAAAAATTATAACTTTTTAAACTTAGATTGTGTAATAGATACAGAAAAAAACAATTCAATTATGGATATGATATATGACAAAACAATTATTAGACAATAATACAAATGTAACAGACGCACCAAAATATATAGAAAAAACACTAATAGGAATAGTGAAATTATGGTTTTCAAATTTAACCGAAAATAGCAAAAAGGTATTAAGAACTGATAAAACTACGGAAGGAACATCAATAAAAACTAAATTAACACCTATAGGAGTATTAAAAAAATATGAAATAGCTATAAAAGATGAATTTAGTAGCATGACAACAACAGAAGAAGAACAAAATAAAGAGAAAGATACAAATAGGAATTTAATGTTAAAATTAGCAATATGTAATATATGCTACATAGATGAATATACTTGCACATTTAAAAAATATTATTATAAAGGAACATATAATACAAAAGTAAGTAAAGAAATAAGAAAATTATATTTTAGTAAATTACCTGAACCATTTAGTTCAAAAATAATAAAAAGTTGGGATGAAACAAAAATAGTAGATACTCTAGGAGCAAGAATAAAATTTTTACAACCATGGTATAGAAATTTATGTGAAAAATATAGAGAAGAAATAAAAATGGAAAAAACATTAATAAGAAATTTAGCATGTTGCAAAGATAAAATAACACCTCAATTTGGATGTGAAGAGAAATATTATAAGAAAAGAAAAAGACATAAGAAATATGAGAAACACAAAAAATCAAAATATAAGTATAAGAAACCAAGAAAAAGATATTATGTAAGAAATTATAAACATAAATGTAACGCCCTGATTTTTTGAACCGGAATGCTACACGGTGCTCATGACCCCTAAGGACCACAAGCTAACCCATGAATGATATCTGTACCTGTAACTGCATAATATACGTATAAAATACAGAAACATGACCTAAAAGGCCGTAAGGTTTAATACTGAACATAATCTTGAACAATAAAATGTCTGAATAAGGTGGTATTACAGTACCAAAACAAAACTAAAAATACTAAAGTCTGAATCTGAAAACTTTGTAATCGTCTAAAAAGCCTCTACTGTCTGGATAAGGAGTTGAAGGAACATGTCTCCAACTAACTCCCTAAACCGAAAATAAACTGAAATACTAGAATGATAAATTTAATGATCATTTCCTCAAAAGATGAGGACTCACTGTTAACTGAACTGCTACTGCTGATCTGGAACCTGCGCCTCAGAACCTATGGTGTAACATAAAAAGAAAGCACCATAGCGCGAACGCGTCAGTACAACTAAAGTACTGAGTATACGTGGGGGTAGGCTAAATACATGGGGTTTATATTCATGAACATGATGACTAATATGAATAGAAGAATACATACATACGTACGTAACTGATACTAAACTCGTGGAGATACTAGCTGCTAAGTTTGAATTCTGACAACATGAGTTTACTGATACTGAGCTACTGAATGACTGAGAGACTGATAACATGGATGACTGTATATAACATTCCTAATTCTGGTGAAACTATTTGAGTTCCATACTATATCTGAATATCTGAGTCTAAGATCAGTCCTAGCTAACGGGTGATCTCTGAATACGCTGATAAATAAGAATGACTTAACTTAGTCTGAGATCAGTCCTACCTAATGGGTGATCTCTAAATCTCATAATACTGATACTGATTGACTATAAATGAGATCAATCCTGTCTAGTGGGTGATCTCTAAGTCTGATGTTACTGATACTAAAACTGTAGTTGAGATCAGTCCTATCTAATGGGTGATCTTAGAGTCTAATGACAATTGATAAGAATTGACTGTGTCTAACAGTCCTGAGTCTGTACTACTAAGCTGAGTTGACTATATCTGACAGTCCTGATTTCTGTAACTAAAACTGTGAGATGTATTCATGTAACCGACATGCCCCATGCTAAACTGACTGGGGTCCAATCTCTGCCCTGACTGGAAGGGTGTCAGTACCGCGCCACCAGTAAAGACAACTGCTGCAGAGTCAGTCCAAATCTATCGGTTGACTCCTGGGACCAGTCCTATACATATAAATGAGCTAATGGGTGATCCTTGAGTATGTCACTCCTATCTAACGGGTGACATATTGTACCTACACTGGCTCTGTAGTTCTGGAACGCAAGGATGACTGCTAAGAATCACACCCTAATCTGACAGGTGAGTTTCTATCCTTGGGTTCGCTCGGTGCTGAATCCTACTCCCATCTAAATGACAATGAACATGATTATCTGAGCTGAACTGACTAACTGAACTGAACTGATTCTGAGTTTACTGAGTTCCTTGGACTGGCGGAACACTATTGTCATTTGATAGCTAACTGAGTCATGAGATTACTGATCTTACTGAGTACTGAGTTCATGAGATTTCTGAGAGTACTGACTTATAGAGATTTCTGAAGTTATTGGGTATTGAGATTACTGAGATTAACTGAGCATAACTGAGATTTCTGAACTACTGAGACTGCTGAGATTTCTAAGTCACGAGTAACTGAATTCTATAGATCATGGCTTGGCTGAGAGAATCGTGACAACATGATATGGCTCTAGGCACACAACTATAGTTTTTCGAGTAGAAGTTCCCCCAGGACTCGATGGAAGGAAACTGACACACATGGGTGACTTGATCATAAGAGTAGAGTCCACAATTCACACTATCATAAGTAGGGATTTCATACTAAGCATGGTTCTCAACAATTCTATCACATGGACGGGAATGCATACAACATGTATATACTTGCAAGGCTTCAATATCATGGTCATTCCATATCACAACAATATCATGAGCATCTCATACAACATCTTCAATTCAAGACAATAACATGGGAATCACGTAGATCATAAATTTAGAACATGGAATAGTCATTTAGGACCTATTATGTCCTAAAATCATGATTTCTTGTCTCTGAGGTATTTTCACAAACATCTTACATGCACATCTTAGACATAGGCATATTCATCAAGATTACAAGTATTTGACCACAAATTTTGCATATTTATACATCATATATCATCATATCTTCACACAAACATACAAAAATCCCATCTTGGGCATCATCAACTCCAACAACATGGTCATCAACCATCAACAACAAAAACATCATAATACATAATTTAAAAGATGGTTCTTGAGCTTCATGGACGAAAGGAGTCCATGAATCAAATCATGCATACCTTATTTCATGATTTCAAGAAGCTTTACGGAGAGAAATCCTTGTGCTTGAATCTTTTATAAAACCCTAGCTTGAGTTTCTTGAGAGAATTTGAGAATAACAATAATATTTTGGTGTTTTTGAGCCTCAATCTCGTGTTTAAGAGCTTATATAGGGATGGAAATTGACCTAAATTCCCTTAAGGACACGGAGCTGGAATGCAGAAAAATAGGGTAGCACTGGACTTAGCAGGCAACGCCTGCCCTAGTCCACCAATATAGACCAGGCGGCGCTTACCTTATAGCACTGCTATAGGCCAGGCGACACCTGCAGATCACCTGAGGCTACTATTTTGAAATCCAAACTAGCCCTAAACGGATTTCAAAAATTCTGAAACTTACCCGGGATGTACTATGACCTTGCCCCATCGCAACGCAACTTAAAAATCTAAAAAGTAAGGCCGGGAAGGTCGTCAAATAAATCCCCGAAGTTTGGAGGTCTAAAATGAGACTAAGTGTTGAATCTTGAACACTTAGCAAAAATTTTCTAAGTCTTGGATCTTGGAAAAGCTTAATGAGTTGAACTTTAGACTTAGGATTTTACGGGGTATTACAATATCTCCCCCTTGGGACCATTCGTCCTCGAATGAAAACTGACTACGATGAGAGAACGATCAACTGAAGTATGTACAAGACATATGCTACTGAGACATGGGTTCATAACTGACATAACTGAAAGCTGAGCACAACATACTAAACATGCATATCTGATGCATGGTTAACTGATAGCTAAATCCATGCATATCTGATGTAGGATTATATGACTAACATGATACGTGAAGGTATGGTTGAAAGTACTAATGAGTTGATTATGCATATATGCTGCATGGATACATAACTAAACTGACTCATGAGAATGCGACTGAACATGCAATGGTAAAGATACCAAGTCTGAGTTGAAAACTGAGCATGGAACTGACTACTAGATTTGTTACTGAGATCTGAACATGAGAATGAATAAGTTCAAAGAAGGTTGTTACCTTGAACTGAAAATATCGATGGGTATGAGATTACTTATTCGATATGCATGAGGGGAAGCATGAGAACATAACTGAGGCTAAGGCGTGACATATGAACTTAACGTCATGAATTGATCTAACCTCTGAGTACATGGATAAACACTGTCAGACGAGGGTCCCACTGCTCTCCTTTGGGGACACTATCATATGAGGGTCACCTACAACTTTTCTTTACCAGTGGTGCGGTAGTGACACCCTTGTAACTTGGGTTACAGATTGGACCCCAGCTTAGCTATAGTGCATTATTTGGGGCATGTCGGTTAGAAGACTACTTACCATAGTTTCAGTATCAATCCTAGTAAAAGAACTAGATAGTTCTTCATATTTCAAGACTATCAGATACCGTCAACTCAGAACAGTATGCAACTCAGCTAGTTTTATAAGAACATAGACTATCACATACAGTTGCTTAGTATTAGTTATTTTAGTTATATCAATTATTAGTAACTCATGTTATCAGTACTCAAACTAAGTAATCATGTTCTCCCTAACTTAGTTATAGTTATTATATATTCAAGCATGTATTCACACGTTCAGTTATCCTGCCAGCTAGTATAGTTCATGTATGTGAACCTTTTGCATTCAGCCTACCCCATATGCATACCAGTACATTCAATCATACTAATGCATTCGTGCTATGGTTTTTTATTCTATACCAAATATTTAGAGACATGAGCTCCAGAGCATTAGTAGCATTCCACTATTCAGCAGTCAGAGTTAGCAGTGAGTCCTCATCCTTCGAGGACATGATTATTATCTTATCATTTCATTATTTTAGTACTTAGTTAGTTCAGTAGTTGGAGTTAGTTGGGGACATATCCCGTCAACTCCTTATTCAGATAGCTAGAGGCTTTTTAGACTATTATGTTTCAGATATATTATTTCACTTATTTAAAGTATTTCATAGCCCACCCAAATGTTAGGTTTTTTCATATTTGAACCTTATGGCCTTTCAGCTATTATTTCAGTATTTATTCAGTATATTATGCAGTGTACTGGTACAGATATTAGTCATGGGTTAGATTGCGGTCCATGAGCATCGTTTAGCATTTCAAGTTACTAGATTTGAGGAGTTACAAACTTGGTATCAGAGCCTAAGGTTAAACAGCGTCCTAGGAAGTCTGAAAGCCGAAATTAGTATAGTTTGTACATGGGTGTGTTGTGCACCACATTTATGTACAGGAGGCTATGGGATGTTTTAGGACTAACTTACCTTCTTTCAGTATTCATGTCATGCCAGTGAGCATAATATCAAGTAAAACTCTCAGTCTAATCCACTTCTCCTCTTCATTTACAGAATATGCCTCCCAAGAGAAGAAATCAGCCTATCCAAGTAGATCCCTTGGACGAACATGTTTCTCATGCGGAGTTTAGAGCCATATTCACTACTCTTGATCAGTCAGTTTTTGCTCAAAATGAATGACCAGCTGTCATTCCAGCCAACCCAGTGGCCAATTCTGCTACAGATAGGATTCAGGACTTTACTCGAATAAATCCTCCATCCCTTTTCGAGTCTAAGTCAGATAAGGAACCTCAAAAATATATTGATTAGGTTCAAAAGGTTATAGATATCATAGGATTTACTGCTGTTGAGAGTGCTGGGCTAGCTACATATCAGTTGTAGGATGTTTCTCCCACTTGGTTCAAATGGTAGAAGTCAGAGAGATCAGATGATGCAGATCCTATTAAGTGGCAGGAGTTTGTCACTGGATTCTTAGATAGATTCTTTCCCCAAGAGCTGAGAGAGGCTAAGGTTCTAGAATTTATCAACCTCTGAAAGGGAAACATGATGGTGAAAGAGTATTCTCTTAAGTTTGCTCAATTATCCAGATATGCTCCACATGTTGTTGTAGGTAGCAGGGCCAAGATGAGTAAGTTTATTTCTGGGGTAAATGATAGTATGGTTAATGAGTGGAGATCTGTGATGTTGAATAGTGACATGACCATAACTAGGCTTATGAATCATGTTCAACAGATACAATAGAAAAAGATTAAGATGAGGGAGAAGTAGAATAAGAGATCAAGGACAGGTAGTTTCAACTTTGCCCAGACTAAATCAAAAGGAGAAAATTGTTCTCAGTTTCATCCTAAATCATCAATTCTATCTCTTACTTTTGCCAGTGCTCCAATGCCAAAATTTAGAGACAGTAATAGAGAGATGGTTCCAGGCTCTGAATTCTAGGGAAGTGTTAGCAATGCTCGAACTAATCCCCTTTTTCAGACTTGTGGTAAGAACCACAAGGATGCTTGCAGTGCTGGTAGCGATATCTATTTCGATTGTGGCAAGCCAGGCCACAGAGTCAAAGATTGTCCCCAGTCAGGATATCAGGGTCAGTATAACCGTTCCTCATCTCAGTCTAGTCACCCAAATCAGCAGCGTACCATTTCAAGTGCTATTAGTGGGAAACGCCCAAACAGAATTTATGCTCTACAGTCCCAACAAGATCAGGAAAATTCTCTATATGTAGTTACTAGTATGTTACGGATCTTTCATTTGCATGTTTACTCTTTGCTAGATCCAGGAGCTTCTTTGTATTTTGTTACTCCTTACATAGCTAATGATTTTAGAGTCAGTCCGAAAATTCTAGCAGATCCTTTTTCAGTATCTACCCGAGTGGGTAAAACCATCATAGCCTAGTGGGTATACAGGAACTGCCAAGTTATGATATCTTCGAAATTCACTTTAGCAGATTTAGTCAAATTAGAGATTACTGATTTTGATGTCATTCTCGGCATGGATTAGCTTAACTCCTACTACGCCATAGTCGACTGTAGAATTAGAATAGTCCAGTTTCAATTTTTGAATAAACCTATCCTAGAGTGAAGGGGTAGTACTTCAGCTTTCAGAGGTCAACTTTTTTCCTACCTTCGGGCATGGAAAATAATATCTAAGGAATGTGTCTATCATCTTGTTCATGTTAAGTACACTAGTTTCGAAACTCCCAGCCTTGAATTAGTTCCAGTTATACATGAATATTCAGATGTATTTCCAGAAGATCTTCCATGTATTTCTCTCGAAAGGGAAATAGACTTCGACATTGATCTTCTTCCCGATACTCAGCCCATTTCTATTTCTCCATACAAAATAGCACCAACAGAACTCAAAGAACTAAAAGAACAATTGAAGGATCACTTTTATAAGGGATTCATCAAACCCAGTATTTCCCTGTGGGGTGCTCCAGTCTTATTCGTGTACAAGAAAAATGATTCTTTCTGAATGCGTATTTATTATCATAAAATCAACAAGGTCGTAGTTAAGAACAAGTATCCTCTTCCCAAAATCGATGAGTTGTCAACCAACTTCTTTGTGTTAGTTATTTCTCTAAGATAGACCTCAGATTAGGCTATCATCAGCTCACAGTCAATGAATGTGATATTCTAAAGACAGCCTTCAGAACACAGTATGGTCACTTTTAATTCTTAGTCATGTCCTTTGGTCTTACTAATGCACTAGCAGCTTTATGGACTTGATGAACTGTATGTTCAAGTACTACTTAGACATGTTTGTCATTATCTTCATAGATGATATTCTAGCCTATTCCCACCCTGAGCATGATCATCCTGACCATTTCAGAATAGTACTTCAGACTCTCAGAAATCATTAGCTATTCGCTAAATTCAGTAAGTGCGAGTTATGTCTAAGGTTAGTAGCATTCATTGGTCATATAGTTTTCAGTGATGGCATTAGAGTAGATAATCCAAAGACCAAAGTAGTAAGAAAGTAGACCAAACCTGTGTCTCCATCAAATATTAGAAGTTTCTTGGGTTTGGCTAGATATTATAGATGGTTTGTTGAAGGAATTTCATGTATTTCATCCCTTATGTCTAAATTGTCTTAGAAGAAAGTCAAGTTTCAATGGTCACATCCTCGCAAGAAGCGTTTTCAGGAGTTGAAGACTCGACTTACCTCAGCTCCAATTTTAGCTCTTTTAGATAGTCTTGATGGGTTCGTAATGTATTGTGATACATCTAGAGTAGGTTTGGGTTGTGTCCTCATGTAGCATGGTAATGTCATAGCCTACGCCTCCATAAAACTTAATACTCATGAGAAGAATTATCTAACTCATGATCTTGAGTTAGCAGCCGTGGTATTTGCCTTAAATATTTGGAGGCACTATCTATACGAATTTTATGTAGATGTTTTCACAGATCATAAGAGCCTTCAGTATGTCTGTTCTCAGAAAGATCTCAATCTTCGTCAGAGAAGGTGGTTAGAGCTCTTGAAAGATTATGACATGAGTGTCCTTTATCATCCGGGCAAGGCCAATCAAGTGGTTTACGCTCTCAGTAGACTGTCCATGGGTAGTATTTCTCATGTTGAGGACAGTAAGAAGAAGTTAATTTAGGAAGTTCATCATCTTACCAGACTAGGTGTTCGCTTAGTGTATACAACAGAGGGTGACATATGGGTTCAGAGTAGTTCAGAATCATCTTTAGTTTTTGAGGTGAAATAAAAGCAAGATAGAGATCCCAGCCTTGTTAAGTTGAAAAAACCAATCAAGTATCCAAAATTAGAGGTTTTATCCCAAGGGGAATATGGTGTATTGCATTGTCAGGGTCGTCTGTGTATTTCGGGCATAAATGACTTAAGGAAGGGAATTCTTGTAGAAGCACATGGTGCACGCTACTCTATTAATCCAGGGGCCACAAATATGTAACATGACTTACGAGAGATCTATTGGTGGAGTAGGATGAAGAGAAATATTGTAGAGTTTGTGGCTAAGTGCTTTATATGTTAGCAAGTTAAGATAGAGCATCAAAAGCCTAGTAGTTCAATGCAAGAGTTCACCATTCCTACTTGGAAGTAGAAAGAAGTGGGTTTGCCTCGAACCCATCATCAACATGATTCAGTTTGGGTCATCATAGATAGTATGACCAAATAAACTCATTTTCTTCCAGTCCATACCTCTCATTCAGCTGAGGATTGTGCCAAACTCTACATCAGAGAGTTGGTCAGATTGCACAGTGTTTCGTTATCTATCATTTCAGACAGAGGTACCCAGTTCACCTCTCACTTATGGAACGTGTTCCAAAAGGGTCTTGGTACCCAAGTTCATCTTAGTACAGCCTTTCATCCTCAGACAGATAGTCAAGAATAAAGGACTATTCAGACTCTAGAAGATATGCTAAGGGCTTGTGCAATTGATTTCAAGGGTAAGTGGGATGACCACTTGCCTTTGATTGAGTTTGTATACAATAATAGCTATCATTCAAGTATTAAGATGGCTCCATTCAAACTCTCTATGGTAGGAGATGCAGATCTCCAGTTGGTAAGTTTGAAGTTAGTGAGGCCTCAGTCATAGGGATTAACTTGGTATTCAATACCTTAGAGATAGTCCAGTTGATCAGAGAAAGACTTCAGGCAGCTCAGAGCCGATAGAATTCCTATGCAGATATGCGTAAAAAGGATCTCAAGGTCGAGATTATTGATTATGTCTACCTAGAGATCTCTCCCATGAAGGGAGTAACTAAATTCGGTAGGAAGGGAAAGCTCAGTCCCCGATATGTTGGTCTCTTCATGGTTCTCAGTCATTTTGGCAAGGTAGCTTATAAGCTCGAGTTGCCTTCAGATCTTGCCTCAGTCTTCCATGTTTCTTTTCTCAAGAAGTGCATAGGTGACCCAGCAGTTATAGTGCCTATTCAAAGCATAGATGTTCAGAACAGCCTCTCTTATGAAGAGATTCCAGTCGAAATCCTGGACTATCAGATTTGTAGACTGAGGAACAAAGAAGTCCCTCTAGTCTAAGGTCTTTGGAGAAATCAGTACGTTGAGGGAGATACTTGGGAATAAAAAGCAGACATGCATACCAAGTACCCTCACCTCTTCTCCGCTAACTCAGACTCAGCTTAAGGTAACGGTTTTCCTTAAGCTTTTTAGTTAATTTTCAAATTTCAGTTACAAACTCGGTATTCAGTTCATGCTCAGATCCCCATTATAAACTTGGTACTAAGTACCATTGCATCTTCAATCATGCATTCATGTATCAGTTCAGTCTGATAATTATGCACCAGATATGCATTCTCCCTGTGAGAAACTTAGTTCATTAGAACAATCAGTCATGTATTCAAGAGTTAGTTACCCCAGTATCAGATATGCATAAATTTCATCTTATCAGTCATGATAGTCATAAAATCATGTATCAGTTGTTCATGTTTAGTATGTACCTTAACTTATTATTTCCCCCATCGTAGTCAATCTCATTCGAGGACAAATGTTCCCAAGAGGGAGATGATGTGACAGCCCATATTTTGGTGCTATACTTTGGAGCATTTTTCTCATATGTGTTGAGTCTAGCTCCATGAATTTCTTTTGAATAAATATGCCATGATCTTTATCCTAGTGCATGAAGTGATTATGAGGTGAGAAATTTTCCTAAAATCACTTGGATTAAGGTTGAGATAAGAGTCATTCATTCATCTAAAATTGGATATTCGATTCTACGAGAGTCTAATTTGAACCTTTATAACTCTCCATACATATATAATTTTTATCTCATAACCCACCAAATTTTAGATAGTTGAATTAGCTTTCCACCGATCCCAAATTCACCTAAAATAAACACTCGGTGAAGAAGTTAGGGTAGTTTTAGTATCAATGTTCCCGATTGACATGCCACCGTGTCGCGATGAGTATCCAATCGACAATTTTCACCATCCAGTAGCTCACCGCAATTTTCCCACATTGATGTGGGTATAGTGATGGTCACTCCATCGCGTCGCTATGAAAATTAAATCAACAATAGTCAATTTTTGTAACTCACTACAATTCTACCGCGTCGAGGCGGGTATAATGATGGGTCATCCAGCGCATTGCGGTGGAGCTTTGTCGGTGTTCCAGTTCAAAATTCTTAATTCCAAGGGGAAAATTAGACATTTATCATGGCACCAAATCCATCAAAACATGGGATTAAGCCCCATTACAACCAAAATATACCCAATTCTCTCAAAATCTTCTCAAGAACAAGTTAGGGTTTTCAATTGGGGATCCAATTTCAAGAAAATTTCTCCTTCAAACTTCATAGAATCATGAACTAATGTATGCATTGTGTTGATTTATGGATTTCTTTCATCCATAAAGCTCAAGAACCCTATTTTAAATTATGAATCATCTTATTATGCAGTGGGATGTTTAAGTTTATGTGATTGTTGTTGTATGATTCCCAAGTTGGAATCTTTATGTGAAATTATGAAACTACGTTAGCACATGAATTAAAATTCATGAATTTAGTCATGAATTAAAAGTCATTTGCGATCCAAATGACAAATGCACTCTTTACCTTTATTATCAAAATGACTTCTATGATATTGTTGTGTACTATGGATGCTTGAATGAATAATTATGGGACTAGTTGATGAAATGTTGATATGTTGAGATGTATTCCCATTCATGTACAAGATTATAATAATCATGTACTTCATGAAATCCCCAACTTATTGTATTATGGATTGTTGATGTTGGTCATCTATTCACGAAAGACATGCTTTGTCAGTTTCCTTCTGTCGAGTCCTAGGGGTACTTGCACCCAAAAAATATAGCTGTTTGCCTTGAGCCAGTGTCATATTTTCATGATATCCTCAGTCAAGTCATGATCCATTGAACTTTGTCTATCATGTTAATCAAGAAAGCTCAGTAATTCAGTAAATCTAGTACTATTTCTTCAGTCAACGGAACTCGGTTAACTCAGTCTAGTCCAGTTCAATTAATCATGTTTAGAGTCTATTTAGTTGGGAGTAGGTATTAGCACCGAGTGATCTAAAGATGGGAACAGACACTGTCAGATGAGGGTGTGATTCTTAGAAGTCATCCTTGTGTTCCAGAACCATGTAACCAACATAGGTTGAGACATCAACACTGTCAGATGAGGGTTGATGAGGTGGATAAACACTGTCAGATAAGGGTCTTACTGTTCTCCATTGGGGAAACTGTCAGATGAGGGTCACCCACAACTTATCTTTACCAGTGGTGCGGTATTGAAACCCTTCAAATTGGGGTTACATATTGGACCCCATCTTAGCTATATTGCATTATTTGGGGCATGTCAATTAGATAACTACTTCCCATAGTTTTAGTATCGATCTCAATAAAAGAGCTCAGATAGTTCTTCAGATTTCAGGACTATCAGATATCGTCGACTCAAAATAGTATGTAACTCAACTAATTCTATTAAAACCTCAAATGTCAGATACAGTCACTCAGTATCAGTTATTTCAGTTATATCAATTATCAGTAACTCATGTTATCAGTACTCAGACTCAGTAATCATCTTATCACGAACTCATTTACCGTTATTATTTATTCATGCATGTATTCTCATGTTCATGTTATCCAGTTAGCTAGTATAGTTCATTCATGTGAACCCTTTGCATTCAGCATACCCCACATGCATACCAGTATATTCAATCGTACTGACACATTTAAGCTATGGCATTTTATTCTATATCAAAGGTTCAGAGACACGTTCTCCAAAGCATAAGTAGCATTCCAGTATTCAGTAGTCAGAGTTAGTAGCGAGTCCTCATCCTTTGAGGACGTGATTATTATCTTATCATTTCAGTATTTAAGTACTTAGTTATTTCAATAGTTGGAGTTAGTTGGGGACATATCCCGTCAACTCCTTGTTCAGAAAGCTAGAGGCTTTTCGTACTATCGTGTTTTAGATAGTTTATTTCACTTGTTTTGGGTATTTCATACCCCACCCAGATGTTATGTTTTATCATATTTGAACCTTATGGCCTTTCAGCCATTATTTCAGCATTTATTTAGTATATTATGCAGTGTACAGGTACAAATATTATTCATGGGATAGCTTGTGATCCTTTGGGATCATGAGCATCGTGTAGCATTTCGGGTACCAGATTCGGGGAGTTACAAACTTGGTATCAGAGGCTAAGGTTCAACAACGTCCTAGGAAGTCTGTTCACTACTCTTGCTCAGTCAGTTGCTTCTTAGAATGAATGACCATCTGTCATTCTAGCCAACCCAGTGGCCAGTTCAGCTGTAGCCAGGATTTTGGACTTTACTCAAATAAATCCTCCAACCCTTTTCGGGTCTAAGTCAGATGAGGACCCTCAGGAATTTATTGGTCGAGTTTAGAAGTTTACAGACATCATGGGATTTACTGCTATTGAGAGTACTAAGCTAGCTACATATCAGTTACAGGATGTTTCTCAAACTTAGTTCAAACAGTGGAAGTCATAGAGGTCAGAAGATGCAGATCCTATAGAGTGGGAGGAGTTTGTCACTGCATTCTTTGATAGATTCTTTCCCCAAGAACTACGAGAGGCTAAGGTTCTAGAATTTATAAACCTCCGATAGGGAAACATGACAATGAAAGAGTATTCTCTTAAGTTTACTCAATTAGCCAGATATGCTCCACATGTGGTTGCAGATAGCAAAGCCAAGATGAGTAAGTTTGCTTCTAGGGTGAATGATAGTATGGTTAATGAGTGCAAATCCACGTTGTTGAATAGTGACATGACCATAGATAGTATGACTCATGCTCTACATATAGAACAATAAAAGATTAAGATGAGGGAGAATCAGCATAATTGAGCAAGGACAGGTAGTTTCAACTTTTCTCAGCCTAAATCAAAAGGAGGAAATTGTTCTCATTTTCATCCTAAGTCATCAGTTCAATCTCCTTCTTTTTCCAGTGCTCCAGTGCCAAGATTCAGAGACTGCAACAGAGAGAGGTCGCCAGGCTCTCAGTCCCAGGGAAGTGTTAGCAATGCCCGAACTAATCCCCTTTGTCAGGCTTATGGTAAGATCCACAAGTGTGCTTGCATAGCTGGTAGTGATGTGTATTTCGATTGTGGAAAGCCTGTCCACAGAGTCACAGATCGTCCCCATTCAGGATGTCAAGGTCAGCATAACCGTTCCTCAGCTCAGTTCGGTTGCCCAAATTAGTAGGGTGCCATTTCTAGTGCTATTAGTAGGCAACACCCAATTTGTCTAAGTAATGATCTAAGTAATCTACTATATAACTCCTTGTACATAATGATCTAAGTAATCTACTATATAACTCCTTGTACATAATGATCTAAGTAATCTACTATATATCAACGGAAAGATCTGCGAGTCCTCTTTCCAATGAAATTAGTTTCATCCAATTTGTCTATCGGAGCAAAAAGTTATAGTGGATCTACTTCATCCTATCAAAAGAAAATTTTTGGTCAACTTCAAACTATCATAACTCCTCATACACAATGATCTGGGTGAGATACTGTATATCAACGGAAAGATATGAGAGTCCTCTTTCTAATGAAATTAGTTTCATCCAATTTGGATATTAGAGTAAAACGTTATTGTTGATCTACTTCAGACTATCAAAACAGTCCATCAAAGGACAGATTCGAGAATTATTTGATTTTTAGGGGCATTTTGGTCATTCCCCCTCACTTAAAATCCATCCAAACCCTAAATTAAAGCCTATTAGAATCATTATATATTATATTTCATCAAACCCTAAGCTCCTACATCCAACTTCAAGAACCTCCAAAGTTCACCATTAATTCTGTAAATTTATTCAAGATTCCAACTTCCTAGTTCAAGAACTTCAAGAACCTCCAAAGTTCACCATTAATTCTGCAAATTTATTCAAGACTCCAAGTTCCTAGTTCAAGAACTCCAAGAACCATCATTCAAAGGCACGATTAACATCTCAAAAATGAGTATCTATCTAAAGTTAATCATTCAAGGTATGTGGGATTTTCAACAAGAACTCTCTTTCGTTCTTGTGCCCAAAAGTAATTTTCTTTACAAAGGCATGATTTTTATTTGATTTTTAAGAATTTGAAGCATGAACCCATATCTTATGATGATTATTATGAAATCTTGATGTTTATGATTTTGAAAGATGAATTTATATGTGTGGAGATATAAAGATGAATCTTGAACGATATTTATCATGATTTTGATATTTGGGTCATGAATCCCTATTGGAAATTGTGTTTTTTTTAAGAAAGTGTGTGTTATAAGCACGTTGCTGTTGAATATTTGAGATATTTTGAATGATTTGACCTTTTGGTCTTAATGGAGTTGTTTTGAACTCAAGTGTGAAAGAAATCCACAACGTGGTTGATTTTGATAGATGGGAAGCATGATGGCTCCCAATGTATATTTATGTATTACTGAAATTGTTTTGTTATGGATTGTCTTTGAAATGATCTAAGCTAAGTCCTGGATAAATATTTAGCACCGAGTAGGAGGTATAAAACGACCTTACTTCCCTAGAACTACATTCCCCCGTAGGAGTGAGCCTGAGGCTGATTTATATAGTGATCATAGTTTGTGTGGTTTTGATATTGATAGTCCGACTCTGATGGCAAGGATAGGATGGCTCTCCCCAACGTGGGTTGTACGTTGGACTCCATGTAGCTCACATAGTTTATGTCGGTTATAGGATCTCCCAGTGTGTGTGTGTTTCCTTATGTCTATGGTGAATGGTGAAGTGATTTGAAAGTGGAATTGTGAAAGTTATTCTTTCGAAAGATTTAAATGATACTTACATGATGAGAATTGATATTCTTGATGAACTGAAAGTGATTGAGAAATTATATGATGAATCACATGTGTTATTGTACTTATTTCATCCTCTCATGATTATGATGATTTTCTTCGGGCTATGTGAGTCTTTCATAATCCTACATATTTCTTATAAATATTTATGATGATGATGTTTATAAAACTGCATACACCCCCATATACTCGGTTCCTTTCCATGGTACTGACCCACATCTTCGGATGTGGCCTGTATTTTCTCGGAATGTAGGTTCAGGTGCTGAGTTCCAGGTTCGACAGTGATTCTTCAGGCACGCTGTTCTGCATCCTCTGTTGTGGTGAGTCCTCATGTTTCGAGGAAGTGATGTCTGATGTTGGTTTCAAGGAATTGTTTACATTTGATAACTGAGTATTATTCAGTTGGGGCATGTCTCAATGGCTCGCTGGTTTTATTGATTTTCTTAGAGGCTTGTCAGACTAGTATAGGTGTTGGGAGTTGACTAATAAGTCGTATTTTGTTATCTTTCTAAAATTCTTTTATTCTTGGATGATGATTACTTTGTTGATATTTGAGGGTTATTTATGGAAACCCCGTTGATTTGTGTTGAACTGAATGAAAATGGCTCAAAGGGTTAGTTTGGGCTACTCGTTGGCTCAACCACCGTGTGACGCTCCGGGACCCATTTTCTGGGGCGTTACACTTACATAGAAGTTGATTTCGAAGTCAGTCTAGAAATCGTAGCAGAGCCTTTTTCAGTATCTACCCTAGTGGGTAAAACTATCATATCCCTGCGAGCATACATGAACTGCCCAGTTATGATATCTCAGAAAGTCATTTTAGCAGATTTAGTCAAATTAGAGATGACTAATTTTGATTCATTCTCGACATAGATTGGCTTAAATCCTGCTATGCCACTGTTTACGGCAGAGATAGAATAGTACAGTTTCAGTTTTTGAATAAACCTATCCTAGAGTGGAGGGGTAGTACGTCAGCTTTTAGTCTTATTTGTGCGCAAGATAGATGATTCTCTTTATCCCACTCTAGTATTATTTGTGCGCAAGATAGATGATTCTCTCTGAATGTGTATTTATTACGTCAACTCAACAAGGTCACAATCAAGAACACGTATCCACTTCTTAGAATTGATGAGTTGTTCAACAAACTTCAGGTTGCTAGTTATTTCTCTAAGATAGACCTCAGATCAAGATATCATCAGCTCAGAGTCAGAGAAAGTGATATTTTGAAGACAGCCTTCAGAAATCGGTATGGTCACTTTAAATTCTTAGCCATGTCCTTTGGTATTACTAACACACCAGCAGCTTTCATGGACTTGATGAACCATGTGTTCAAGCAGTACTTGGACATGTTTGTCATAGTATTCATAGATAATATTCTAGTCTATTCCCACACCGAGCATGATCATGCAAACCATATCATAACAGTACTTTAGACTCTAAAAAATCATCAACTATTTACCTAATTTGGTAAGTGCAACTTTTGGATAAGTTAAGAAGCATTCCTTGGTCATATCATTTTTGGTGATGACATTAGAGTAGATCCTCAAAAGTCCAAAGTAGTAAGAAACTGGCCCTAACTTGTCTCTCCATCAAATATCAGGAGTTTCTTGGGTTTGCCTAGATATTTCAGATGGTTTGTTGAAGGATTTTCATCTATTGCATCCCCTATATCCTGATTGACTTAGAAGAAAGTCAAGTTTTAGTAGTCATATCCTTACGAGAAGAGTTTTTAGGAGTTAAAGACTCAACTTACCTCAGCTCCAATTTTAGCTCTTCCAGATGGTCCTAATGGGTTCATAGTATATTGTGATGCATCCAAAGTAGGTTTGGGTTGTGTCTTCATGCAGCATGGTAAGGTTATATCCTACACCTCCAGACAGCTTATGCCCAAAAAGAAGAATTATCCGACTCATGATGTTGAGTTAGCAACCGTGGTATTTTCCTTAAAGATTTGGAGGCACTATCTATATAAAGTTCATGTAGATGTGTTCACAGATCATAAGAGCCTTCAGTACTCCATAATCTCAGTAAGTTAACACATCTCAATAGTATTTCGTTTGTCAATGAAACTCGGTAAACTCAATTTAGTTCAGTTCATCATAATCTGTTCAGTGTCTATTTAAATGTGAGTAGAATTCAGCACCGAGTCAGACCAAGGATGGGAACTCACCTGATAGTAGAGGGTGTGATTCTTAGAAGCAATCCTTGTATTCCAAAACTATATAGCCAACATAGGTTGAGACATCAAACCTTCTTGATGAGGGTTAATGAGGTGGCTTAACCTATTAGATATGTGTCCCTTCATTCTCCTTAGAGTACCTATTAGATGAGTGTCACTCATAGCTTTTTCTTACCAGTGGTCCGATATTGAAACCCATCTAATTAGGGTTACAAATTGGACCCTAACTTAGCTATATTAACTTATTTAGGGCATGTCGGTTAGATGACTACTTCCCACTATCTCAGTCTCAGTTTTAAAAATAGAACTCAAATAGTTCTATAGATTTCAGGATTGTCAAATATAGTCACTCAGCTCAGTACAAAACTCAGCTAGTTTTATCAGAATTAGAAATATCAAACACAGTTACTCAGCTAACTATATATTAGTTATCAGAAATCCCTATTATCAGTATCTAGATTTAGTATTCAGTGTTATCACAATCTTAGTTACAATTCACGTATTCATGCATGTACTCTTATTTAGTTATACTCATGTTATTCAGTTAGTATTGTTCATGCATATGAACCCATGAATTCATCCTACCCCACTTTGCATGCCAATACATTCACACATACTGAAATATACTTTTCTTTTGCGCTATGGTGTTTTATACCATAGGTTCAGACATACGGGCTTCAGAGTACCCTTAGCAGTTTAGATACAGTTAGTAAAAGTAGACTTATCAATGAGCCCTTATCATTCGAGGATGTTATATTATATTATAATTTTACAAGATTCAGTATTTTATGTCCCGACCTGACCCGAGGCCCTGGCCGCAACAGGCATCCCAAACCACCAAGGCCCAAGAGACCCTTGTCTCTACCAAACCCACTAGTGATATTTTTTGCTCTAGGCCAAGCCCGTACGACTTTAAAATGAGTTACTAGGTAGTAAGGCTTTCTTGCTTATATACCCAGCATACCTCTTATATTTTGTCAATGTGGGACTCCTTCCTAAGTTGGGGTATTATATTTCAGTATATGGAGTTAGTTGGAGGATTGTCCCATCAACTCCACAATTCAGAAAGTTTTAGAGGCTTTTTAGACTATCATATGTTCATACAGTTATCTCAATTTTGGGTATTGATATAACTTATTCAGTATAATTTTAGTTGTGAACCTTATGGTAGATTTTTGCCAGATTTCTGCAATTATCTTAGTTATATTATTATTATTACAGTTTTTCTATTATGCAGTGCTCACAGCAGGTACCAATCATGGGTTGACTAGTGGTCCTTCAGGATCGTTAGCACTGTGTAGCATTCGGGGTTTAAAATCCGGGGTGTTACAAACTTGGTATTAGAACATAAGGTTCAACAGTGTCCTTGGAAGTCTGAAAGCTGCATGTAGTAGAGTCTTGTGCATAGGTGTGTTGCACGCCATACTTATGGACATGAGGCTATGAGATGTTTTAGGAACAGTTTCCCTTCTTTCAGTATTCATGTCATACAAGTGAGCATTAGCTCAAATTTAATACTCAATCTGATCTATTTCTCCTTTTCATTTATAGAACATGCCCCCCAAAAGGAAAATAAGAATCAGTTAGCCCCTCAACCTATCCAAGTAGATCTCTTAGACGAACACGGCTCTCATATAGAGTTTAGAGATGCATTTACTACTCTTGCTAATTCAGTTTCTACTTAGAATGAACAGACAACTGCCATTTTGGCTAATCCTGTGGCCAACACTACAGTAGCCAGGATTCGGTACTTCACCCAAATGAATCCTCCATCTTTTACTGGGTCTAAGACAGACGAGGATCCTCAGGAATTCTAAGAATAGGTACAAAAGATTATAGGTATTATAGGGGTAACTTCTTGTGAGATGATGAGCTAGCTTTATATTATTTGCAGGATATGGCTCACATATGGTTCAAGCAGTGGAAAGTAGAAAGGGATGTAGGTGCAGGGACCATTGAATGGAAGGAGTTTGCCACTGCCTTCTTAGATAGATTCTTTCCCCTGGAGCTGAGAGAAGCTAAGGTGTGGTAGTTTATTATCTTCAGGAAGGGAAAAATGACAGTGAAAGAGTATTCTCTTAAGTTTACTCAACTATCTAGATACGCTCCTCATGTAGTGGCAGCCAACAGATCTAAAATGAGTAAGTTTGTATCTGGGGTAAATAATGGTGTGGTCAAGGAGTATAGGACCGCTATGTTGATTAGTGAGATGGACATAGCCAGGCTTATGATCCATGCCCAACAAATAGAAAAGTAGAAGAATAAGGAAGGAAAAATAGAATAAGAAAGATAGAACAGGTAGCTTCAATTTCAATCATCCTAAGTCAGAGGGTGGGAATCATTCTCAGTTCTTCTCGAAATCTTTATTTCCATCTCCTTCCTCAGCTAGTACTCCAGTGCCAAAATTTAGAGACAGTAACAAGTATAGGGCGTCAGGCCCTAAATCACAAGAAGTTTTAGCAATGCCCAAACCCATCCCCTTTTTCAGAATTATGGTAAGAACTATCAGGGTATTTGCAGAGCTGACAGTGATGTTTGCTTTAGATGTGGCAAGCCAGGCCACATAGAATTAAAGATTTTCCCCAGTCAGGTTGCCCAAATCAATAGTTTGCCTCTTCTAGTGCCACCACTGGGCAGTACCCAAACAGAATTTATGCTCTTCAGTCCTGACAAGATCAGGAAAATTCTCCTAATATGGTCACTGGTACGTTACAAATCTTTCATTTTCAAGTTTACACTTTGCTAGATCCAGGATATTCTTTGTCTTTTGTTACTCCTTATATAGTAGTTGATTTCAGAGTGAGTCCCAAAATTCTAGCAGAACCTTTCTTAGTATCTACTCTAGTGGATAAAACTATCATAGCTTGATAGGTATATAGGAACTGTCCAGTTATGGTATCTCAAAAAGTCACTTCAGCAGAAATAGTCAAATTAGAGATGACTAATTTAGATGTCATTATCATCATGAATTGGTTTCATTCCTGCTATGCCACAGTCGACTGTAGAAACAAAATTGTCCAATTTCAGTTTCCAAATAAACCTGCCCTAGAGTGAAAGGGTAGCACTTCAGCATTTAGAGGTCAGCTTATTTCCTACCTAAGGGAAAGGAAAATGATATCTAAGGGATGTGTCTATTATCTTGTTTGAGTTAAGGACTCTAGTTCCAAAACCCCCAGTATTGAATAAGTCCCAGTAGTGAATGAATACTCAGATGTCTTTCTTGAAGATCTTTTTGGAATTCCTCCATAAAGAGAAATAGACTTTGGCATTGACCTTTTTCCAAATGTTCAACCCATATCTATTCTTCCATATAGAATGGGACCAATAGAACTTAGAGAATTAAAAGATCAGTTAAAGGATCTCTTAGATAAGGGATTCATCAGACCTAGAATATCCCCATGGGGAACGCCAGTGTTATTTATGTGCAATAAAGATGGTTCTCTAAGAATTTGTATAGACTACCACCAGCTAAATAAAGTCACAGTCAAGAACAAGTATCCACTTCCCCAAATTGATGGCTTATTTGATCAACTTCAGGGTGCTAGTTGCTTCTCTAAGATAGACCTCAAGTCAAGCTATCATCATCTCAGAGTTAGAGAAAGTGACATTCTGAAAGTAGCTTTCAGAACTCGGTATGGTCACTTCAAATTCTTAGTCATGTCCTTTGGTCATATTAATGCACCAGCAGCTTTCATGGACTTGATGAATCATGTGTTCGAGCAGTGCTTGGATATGTTTGTTATAGTCTTCATAGATGTCATTTTTATCTATTCCTGCAATGAGTATGATCATGCAGACCATCTCAGAGTAGTATTGCAGACTCTCAAAAATCATTAGTTGTTTTCCAAATTTAGTAAGTACGAATTTTGTCTAAGGTTAGTAGCATTCTTTGGTCATATCATTTTTGGTAATGGCATTAGAGTGGATCCCAAAAAGATTGAAGCAATGAGAAACTGGCCCAGACCCATCTCTCCATCGAATATCAGGAATTTCTTGGGTTTGGTTGGCTATTACCGTCGGTATGTTAAAGGATTTTCTTCCATCGCATTCGGTATGTCTAGATTTATTCAGAAGAAAGTCCAGTTTGAGTGGTCAGATTCATGCAATAAGAGTTTGCAGGAATTGAAGACCCTACTCACCTTAACCCAGTTTTGATACTTTTAGATGGTTCAAATAGGTTTGTTGTGTACTGTGATGCATCCAGTGTGGGTTTGGGTTGTTTCTTTATGCAGAATGGTAAGGTCATAGCCAACGCCTTCAAACAACTTAAGCTCGATGAGAAAAACTATCTGACTCATGATCTTGAGTTAGTAACCGTAGTTTTTCCCTTAAAGATTTGGAGGTACTACCTATATAGGGTGCATGTAGATATGTTTACAGATCACAAAAGCCTCTAGTACGTATTCTCACAGAAATATCTTAACCTCTGTGAGAAAAAGTGGTTAGAGATCTTGAAATATTATGGCATGAGTGCCTTTTATCCTCTGGGAAAGGCCAATGTAGTGGCCGATACTCTTAGTAGACTGTCTATGGGTAGTGTTGCTCATGTTAAGGACAGTAAGAAGAATTTAGCCCAGGAATTTCATTATCTTGCCTAATTAGGTGTCCACCTAGTCGATTCAGCAGAGGGTAGTGTGTGGGTTCAGAATAGTTCAAAGTCATCTCTAGTTTCTGAAGTAAATAAAAAATAGGATAGAGAGAGATCCCAATTTAGTCAAGTTGAAAGAATTAGTCAGAGATCAGAAAGTAGAGGTTTTCAACCAAGGGGGAGATGGTTTATTGTGTTGTTAGGGTCCTTTGTGCATTCTAGGTATAGATTACTTGAGGCAACGAATTCTGGCAGAAGCGCATGGTGCACGTTACTCTATTCATCCAAGGGACACTAAGATATACCATGATTTGTGGGTGATCTATTGGTGGAGTGGGATGAAGTGAGATATTACAGAATTTATTACTAAATGCTCAATATATCAGTAGGTTAAGATTGAGGTTTAGAAGCCTAGTGGGTCCATGCAGGAGTTTAGTATTCCCACTTAGAAGTGGGAAGAAATAAACATGGACTTTGTCATGGGTTTTCCTCATATTCGTCGTCAGCATAATTCAGTTTGGGTTATTCTAGATAAAATAACTAAATCAGCTCATTTTTTTCCAGTCAATACCTCTTATTCAGTTAAGGATTACGTCAAACTCTATATCGGGGAGTTGGTCAGATCACACGATGTTCCATTGTCCTTTCTATCAGATCGAGGTACCTAGTTCACCTCTCATTTCAGAAAAGCATTCCAAAAGTGTCTTGGTTCCCGAGTCCATCTCTGTACAACCTTCTATATTCAGATAGATAGTCAAGAAAAAAGGACTATTCAGACCTTAGAAGATATGCTAAGGGTGTGTACAATTGATTTCAATAGTAGTTAGGATGACCACTTTCCTTTATTGAGTTTTCATACAACAATAACTATTATTCCAGTATTCAGATGGCTCCATTTGAAGCTCTCTATGGTAGGAGATGCATATCTCAAATAGGTTGGTTTGAAGTCATTGAGGCCACAATTATATGGCCTTACTTGGTGTTTGATACCTTAGAAAAGGTTGATTCGATCAGAGAAAGGCTCAAGACAGCTCAGAGCCATCAAAAATTGTACGTAGATATGAGTAGAAAGGATCTTGAGTTTGATATATGTGACTATATGTACCTAAAGTCTCTCCCATGTAGGTAGTGAAGAAGTTCATCAAGAAGGGAAATCTCAGTCCCCGATATGTCGGTCCCTTCAAAATTCTCAGTCGCTTCGACAAGGTAGCTTATGAGATCGAATTGCCTTTATATATAGCCTCAGTGCATCCAGTATTCTATGTCTCCTTGCTAAAGAAGTGCATAGGTGGCCCAGAAGTTGTAGTCCATATAGAGGGCATAGATGTTTAGAATAGTCTCTCCGATGAAGAAATCTCAATCCAAATCCTTGACTACCATATTTGCAGACTAAGGAACAAAGAAGTTTCTCTAGTCAAAGTTCTGGCAAAATCAGTCTGTTGAGGGAGCTACTTGGGAAGCGAAAGCAGACATGCGAACCAAGTATCCTCACCTCTTCTCTACAAACTCAGACTCAGCTCAAGGTAATAATTTTTCTTAAGCTTATTCAGTTTTATGTTAAGATTTCAGTTACAAATTTGGTATCAAATACCATTGCATGTTCAGTTGTATGTTCATGAGTCAGTTCCATAATGTATTCATACATCAGATATGCATGCTCAATATAAGAAACTCAACTTATCAGTAATCCTAGTCATGCATTCATGTGTTAGTTCTTCATGCATCAGATATGCATGCTGTAGTTGTGCATGTACAATATGTACTTCAGTTTATATTTTCTCCTGTCACAATCAGTCTTATTCGAGGAGGAATGTTACCAAAGGGGAGATATTGTAACATCCCGTAAAAGTCTAAGTCAAAGTTCAGCCCTTACAGCTTGCTAAGGGATCCAACACTTAGAAAATTTTAGTTAAGGACTTAGTCTCATTTTAAGCCTCCGAACTTTGAAGTTTTTTTCATGACCTTCCCGACCTTCATTTTTAAATTTCTAAGTTGATTCACGATGGGGCAAGTCAATAGTACATATCGGGTGAGTTTCGAGAATTTTGGAATAACATAAGGGTATGTTTGGATGTCAAAAACAGTATCTTAAGGCGATTTACCCACACCACCCAGCTCATCCCAGTGCTCTAGGCAGGGAGCCACCTAGCTTATTCTGGTGCTCTAGCCAAGGTGATGCCCTGGACAGTCTTGCTGGGCTAAATTTCTGCACTCTAGCCTCAAAATTTTAAGGGCAGAAGGGTTATTTCTTGTAATACCCCGTAAAATCCTAAGTAAAAAATTCAGCTATTAAAGCTTTTCATGCTTCAAGACTTAGAAAATTTTGCTAATTGTTCAATAATTAGTCTCATATTAGGCTCCAAAACTTTAGGTATTTATTTAAAGACCCTCCCGACCTTTATTTTTTGGATTTTCAAGTTGCGTTGCGATGGGGAAAGGTCGTAGTACATCCTGGGTAAGTTTTGGAACTTTTTGGATAGCATAAAGGCACTTTTGGATTTGCAAAACAGTAGCTCCACGCGATAAGCCCGCATTGCCTGGCCTAGGGCACCACTCTAAGGCAGGCGACGCCTGCTAAAAGCGGTGGACTAGACCAGGCGGCGCCTGCTAAGTCCGGTGCTTGCCTAATTTTTTTGCAATAAACCACCATGTCCTTAAGGCTATTTTAGTCCTTTTTCCACCATATATATACTCTATAACACGGGATTTGAGATTGATAACTCCAAATACATCCCTTTTGTTGATTTTCTCTCAAGAAAAACCAAGAACAAGCCTAGGGTTTAATTGGGAACTTCAAGAATCAAGCCATATTCACCGTTGACTTCAGGAATTCTTAATCTCAGGTATGTGTAGTGTTTATCCACAGATCCCTTTCATCCGTGGAGTTTAAAAATCATGCTTTTAAATGTATATTGTGATTTTATGGGTGTGATATGATTATGTTCATGGTTTATGTTGATTATGGTATTAGAAAAATGTTATTTTGATGAATATCCATGAAGTGTGTTATTGTGTTGGTTGAAACCCATGAATTGGGGGTAGTAGATGATGAAAAATGATGAACACACCTATACTTTACATAGTGCATGAAAGGTTTTTGGTAAAATTCCTATGAAACTAGAAATCATGCTATGTATCAAAATTGTGACTAAGTGAAGGATTCATGATCTGCCCCTATGTTCCAATGATTTCCATGTTGATAATGTGTCTTGTAAATGTTGTTGGATTGTTCATGAACTAGTAGTCTCATAAGATTATACTATGCTTAATTGCATATGCTATTTATGTAAAAGATGTATGATAACCATGTACTTCATGAAATCCCCCAAGTTATGATACTATGGATTAGTGATGTTGTTCATGTATTCAAGTCAGTCATGTGTGTCAGTTTACTTTCATTGAGTCTTGGGGGTACTTGTACTCGAAAACTATAGTTGTGTGCCTAGAGCCATTGTCATGTATCAAGATGCTCTCAGTCGAGCCATGTTCAGTAGACTTCAGTCAGTCTCACGACTCAGGAAAACTCATGTAAACTCAGTATTAGTCCAGTCCGACTTAGTCTTAGTAATCCAGTAAATCTCAAAAATCTCATGATCTTAGTTTAATATCAGTTTTCAGTTGTATTCTGTCAGTCAACGAAACTTCAGAAAAAGTAAGTTCACATACAGTTAAACTAATCATGTTCAGTCTCTTTAGTTGGGAGTAGAAGTTAGCACCGAGCGAACCCAAAGATGGGAACACACACTTTCAGATGAGGGTATGATTCTTAGAAATCATTGTTGTGTTCCAAAACTATGTAGCCAGCATAGGTTGAGACATCAACACGTTCAGATGAGGGTTGATGAGGTGGAAAAACACTATCAGATAAGGGCCCTACCATTCTCTTTCGGGGACACTGTCAGATAGGGTCTCCCACAACTTGTCTTTACCAGTGGCACGGTATTGACACCCTTCCATTCAGGGTAGAAAATGGAACATAGCTTAGCTATATTAGCTTACATGGGGCATGTCGGGTAAATAACTACTTCCCACAGTCTCAGTCTCAGTAAGGACTCAGATTGTTCTTCAGATTTGAGAACATCAGGACTGTTAGATACAGTCAACTCAGATGTAGTACGAAACTCAGATTGTTCCATCAGATGCAGGACTGTCAGATACAGTCACTTATGTTACCAGTTATCAGAATTCAGTTATCAGTCATGTTATGTATATCAGAAAACTATGTTATCAGTATACAAATTTAGTCTTCATGTTATCATGATCTCAGTTTCTATATTTTTATGTTTTCACTCTCACATCCATATCAGTCAGCATGTTCATGAATATAACCCTTTGCATTTAGCCTACCTCACTCGTATACTCAGTACTCCAGTTGTAATGATGCATTCATGCTATGGTGATTTCTTTTATGTTACACCATAGGTTCAGATACCCAAGTCCCCGATCAGCAACAGTAGTACCAGTGGTACTTTAGTGCTAGATTTGCAGTGAGTCCTCTTCATTTGAGGAAATTATGACATTACTTCCTTATACTTTCAGTCATTTTTCATTTTTCGGAGTTAGTTAGAGACATGTTCCTTCAACTCCTTTTTCAGACAGTATTTAAAGGATTTTAGATTTATGACTTATAATTTAGATTTATGTTTCAAACTTCAGTTATTTCCAGTCATTTTGGGTATTCACTACCCCTATTGTTTTTATGCCCCTTTAGACATTACATTCAGTTGAACTCTATGGACTTTTACATATTCTCCGTATTTCATGATATGTATTATCCAGTCTACAGGTATAGATATCATTCATGGGTTAGCTTGTGATCCTTCAGGGTCATGAACACCGTGTAGCATTTCAGTTCAGAAAAATTAGGGCGTTACAAACTTGGTATCAGATCCTAAGGTTCAATAGTGTCCTAGAAAGTCTGAAAGCCGCATCTAGTAGAGTCTTGTGCATGGGTGTGTTGCGTGCCACATTTATGTACAAGAGGCTATAAGATGTTTAAGAACAGTTTCTCTTCTTTCAGTGTTCATGTTGTGCTAGTGAGCATAATCTCGATTTAAAACTCTCAGTCTAATCTGTCTTTTCTCTTTAATTACAGACCATGCCTTCAAAGAGAAGAAACCAGCCATCTCCCCAGCCCGAAGATCCTTTGGGCTATCATGTTTCCCATGTGGAGTTCAGAGCTTCATTCACCACTCTTGCGCAGTCTGTTACTGCCCAAAATGAATGGCCAGTAGCCTCTTCGACCAACCTAGTGTCCAATTCAGCAGCAACGAGGATTAGGGACTTCACCCGAATGAATCCTTCTTCTTTCTCAGGGTTTAAGTCTGACAAGGACCCATAGGAGTTCATTGACAAAGTCTAAAAGGTCATAGATATCATGGGAGTCACTTCTTGTTAGAGTGTCGAGTTAGTCACATACTAGTTATAGGATGTCGCTCATGCTTGGTACAAGCAGTAGAAGTCTAAGAGGTTAGAGGATGCAAATCCTATTGAATGGGAGGAGTTTGTCATGACTTTCTTAGACAGATTCTTTCCCCAAGAGCCAAGGGAGGCAAAAGTTCTTGAGTTCATCAACCTTAGGCAGGGAAATATGACGGTTAAGGAGTACTCTATCAAATTTAATAAGTTAGCCAGATATGACCGTTATGTGGCTGCAGACAATCGGTCTAAGATGAGCAAGTTTATGTCAGGGGTCAATGATAGCATGGTAAATCAGTGTAGGTATGCAATGCTGATCAGTGATATGACCTTAGCCAGACTCATGACCCATGCCCAGAAAGTAGAGGAACAGAAGATTAGGATTAGGGAGAGGTAGAATAAGAGAACAAGGTCAGGTAACTTCAACTTTTCTCAGCCCTAGTCCGATGGAGAAAATCGTTAACAGTTTCACTCCAAGTCAGCAGTTCCAGCCCCTTCCTCCGCAGTGCTCCAGTGCCAAAATTTAGAGATGACAATAGAGATAAAGCACCAGGCACTCAGTCTCTGGGCAGTGTTGGTAGTGCCCGAACGAATCCCCTATGCCATACTTATGGTAAAAACCATAAGGGTGCATGCAGAGCAGGTAGTGACATTTGTTTCGGATATGGAAAACCAGGCCACAGGGTCAGGGATTGTCCCCAGGCGGGTCATCAGCGTTCCCAGAATCATTCTTCATCTCAGTTTGGTCGCTCGAACAAGCAAGGGGCCACTTCTAGTGCCAACAGTGGGCAACGCCCAAACAGGATCTATGCTTTTAAGACTCGACAGGATCAGGAAAATTCTCCTAACGTCATCACTGGTACGTTGTAGATTTTCCATGTTCATGTTTATTCTTTTCTAGATCCAGGTACATCCTTTTCTTTTGTTACTCCATTTATAGTGGGCAATTTCTGAATAAGTCCTGAAATTCTAGAAGAGCCCTTTTCAGTTTCTACCCTAGCGGGTAAAACCATCAGAGCTCAGCGGGTATACAGAAACTACTCGGTTATGATATTTCAGATATTCACCTCAGCAGACTTAGTCAAATTAGAGATGACTAATTTTGATGTCATTCTTAGCATGGATTGACTTCATTCCTGCTTGCCACAGTCGTCTGAAGAAAAAAAATAGTTCAGTTTTAGTTTCCGAATGAACCTGTCTTAGAGTGGCAGTGTAGTACTTCATCTTTCATGGGTCAGCTTGTTTCCTACCTTCGGTAAAGGAAAATGATATCTACGGGTTGTGTTTATCACCTTATGCATGTTAAAGATTCCAATTCTGAATCTCCCATCCTTGAATCATTCCCAGTGGTTAGTGAATATTCAGATGTCTTTCTCGAAGAACTTCTAGGCATTCCTCCCGAAAGGAAAATAGACTTCGGCATAAACCTTCTTCCAGATACTCAGCCTATCTCTATTACACCATAAAGAATGGCACCCACAGAGCTCAAGGAACTGAAAGAAAAATTAAAGGATATCTTAGATATGGGATTTATCAGACCCAGTATTTCATCGTGGGGCACACCAGCCTTATTCGTGCACAAGAAATATGGTTCTCTCAGGATGTGTATTGATTACCGTCAACTCAACAAGGTTACGGTCAAGAACATGTATCCTCTTCCCAGGATTGATGATATATTTGACCAAATTCAGGGTGTCAGTTACTTTTCTAAGATAGACCTCAGATCAGGCTATCATCATCTCTGAGTCAGGGAATGTGATATCTTGAAGACAGCCTTTCATACTTGTTATGGTCACTTTAAGTTTCTAGTTATATCCTTTGGTCTTGTTAATGCCTCTGCAACTTTCATGGACTTGATGAATCATTTGTTCAATCACTACTTGGACATGTTCGTCATAGTATTTATCGATGATATTCTGGTCTATTCCCGCACAGAGTGAGATCATGCAAACCATCTCAGAACGGTTCTTTAGACCCTCAAAGATCACCAGCTATTCTCTAAGTTCAATAAGTAGGAGTTTTGGCTAAGATAAGTTGCATTCCTTGGATATATCATTTCCAGCGATGGCATTAGAGTAGATCCTCTAAAGATTGAAGCAGTAAAAAACTAGCCACACCCTATCACTCCATCAGATATTAGGAGTTTCTTGGAATTGGCTAGCTATTACAAACAGTTTTAAAGGATTTTCTTCTATTGCATCCCCTATGTCTAGGTTGAATCAGAAGAAGGTTAAATTTCAGTGGTCAGACCCTTGTGAGAAGAGTTTTCAGGAGTTGAAGACTCAACTCACATTAGCTCCAGTTCTAACCTTTCCAGATGGTTTTGATGGGTTCGTAGTTTATTATGATGCATCTAGAGTAAGTTTGGGTTGTGTCCTCATGCAGCATGGTATGGTCAGAACCTATGCCTCCAGATAGTTAAAACCCCATGAGAAGAATTATCCTACTCATGATCTTGAGTTAGCAGCCGTAGTATTGCCTTAAAGATTTGGAGGCACTACCTCTACGGGGTTCATGTAGATGTGTTCACAGATTATAAGAGCCTACTGTACGTCTTTTCTCAGAGAGATTTAAATCTTTGCCAGAGAAGGTGGTTAGAGATCTTGAAGGATTACAGCATGAGTATCCTTTATCATCTGGGAAAGGCCAACGTAGTGGCCAACACACTTAGTAGACTGTCCATGGTAGTATTTCTCACATTGAGGATGGTAAGAAGAATTTAGCTAAGGAAGTCCATTAGCTTACCAGACTATGCATTCGCATAGTCGATTCCTCAGATAGTGGTGTATGAGTTTAGAGTATTTTTGAATCATCCCTAGTTTCCAAGGTGAAAGAGAAGCAAGACAGGGATCCTAGCATTGTCAAGCTGAAGGAGTCTGCCAGAGATCAGAAAGTTGAGGTTTTCTCCCAAGGGGGATATGGTGTCCTCCGTTGTCAGAGTTTTCTGTGTGTTCCAGGTATAGATGAATTGAGGAGGCAAATTCTTGCCGAAGCGCATGGTGCATGATACTCGATTCATCCAGGGGCCACTAAGATATACCATGATTTGCGAGAGATCTATTGGTGGAGTTGGATGAAGAGAGATATTGCACAATTTGTGGTTAAGTGCTCTACATGTCAGCAAGTTAAGATAGATCATAAAAAACCTAGTGGTTCCATGCAGGAGTTCACCATTCCTACTTGGAAGTGGGAAAAAGTGAACATTGACTTCATGACAGGCTTGCCATGAACTCGGTGTCATCACGATTTAGTTTGGGTCATTATAGACAGAATGACCAAGTCGGCTTATTTCCTTCCAGCCATACCTCTTATTCAGCCGAGGATTACGCCAAAATCTACATCAGGGAGTTGGTCAAATTGCACGGTATTCCTTTATCCATCATCTCAGATAGAGGTACTTAGTTCACCTCTCACTTCTGGAAGGCATTCCAAAAGGGTCTTGGTACCTAAGTTCACCTCAGTACGACCTTTTATCCTTAGACAGATGGTCAAGCAGAAAGGGCCATACTCTTAAAGATATACTAAGGGAATTTGCAATTGATTTCAAGGGAAGTTGGGATTACCACTTTTCTTTGATTGAGTTTGAATACAATAATAGCTATCACTCCAGCATTCAGATGGCTCAATTCGAAGTTCTCTGTAATCGAATATGTAGATCTCCAGTTGGTTGGTTTGAGATCAGTGAGTCCACAACCATAGGTCCTGACTTAGTGTTTGATACCTTAGAGAAGGTTCAATTGATCAGAGAGAGGCTTTAGGCTGCTCAAAACCAATAGAAGTCCTACGCAGATATTCATAGAAAGGATCTTGAGTTTGAGATTGTCAATTCTGTTTATCTCAAGATCTCTCCCATGAAGGGGGTAGAGAGATTCAGCAAGAAGGGAAAGCTCAGTCCCCGATATATCGGTCCCTTCAAGATTCTCAGTCATTTTGGCAAGGTAGCTTATGAGCTAGAGTTGCCTTCAAACCTAGCTTCAGTTTATCTAGTTTTCTATGTCTCGCTGCTCAAGAAATATATAGGTGATGCAGAATTTGTACTCCCTATTCAGAGCGTTGATGTCCAGAATAGCCTTTCCTATGAGGAAATTCCAGTTGAAATTCTTAACTACAAGACTCATGGACTGAGGAACAAAGAAATCCCTCTAGTCAAGGTACTTTGGAAAAATCAGTCGGTTGAGGGAGCTACTTCCAAAGAAGAAATAGATATGCGTACTAAGTATACTTACCTCTTCCCCGTCAATCTAGATCAAGCTCAAGGTAACAATTCTCCTTAATCTTTTTCAGCTTTATGTTCAGCATTCATCATGAACTTAGCATTCAGTTTCATGATCATGTTCCCAGTATAAGCTTGGCATCAAGTACCGTCACTCATTCAGTCATGCATTCATGTATTAGTTTAGTTTTATAATCATGCATCAACTATGCATATTCAGTTATACATGCATTATAAATGCATGTCCAGTATTACATATTCAGTTATTAGTCACGTCAGTCATGAGATGATATTCCAGTTATTCATGTTCAATTCATGCATGGTGTATTGTTTTCCCCTCCCAGTCAGTTCCATTTTAGGACGAATGTTCTCAATGGGGAGATATTGTAATACTCCGTAAAATACTAAGTTGAAAATTCAGCTATTAAAGCTTTTCATACATCAAGACTTAGAAAATTTTTCTTAGTATTCAACACTTAGTCTCATTTTATGCTCACAAACTTTGGGGATATATTTGAAGACCCTCCCGACCTTCATTTTTGGATTTTCAAATTTGTTGCAATGGGGCAAGGTCGTAGTACATCCCGGGTAAGTTTTGGAATTTTTCGGATAGTGTAAGGGAACATTTGGATTAGCAAAACAGTTGCTCCACACGCTAAGCCCGCGTCGCCTGGCCTAGAGCACCACTCTAAGGCAGGCGACACCTGGTAAAAGCGATAGACTAGACCAGGCGGCGCCTGCTAAGTCTAGTGTTTGTCCAATTTTTCTGCACTGAACCCCCGTGTCCTTAAGGGCATTTTGGTCCTTTTTCCACCATATCTATACTTTATAACACGGGATTTGAGCTCGATAACACCAAAATACATCCCCTTTAATGATTTTCTCTCAAGAACAACCAAGAACAAGCCTAGGGTTTAATTGGGAACTTCAAGAATCAAGTCGTATTCACCGTAGACTTCACGAATTCTTAATCTTAGGTATGCATAGTGTTCATCCACGGATCCCTTTCATCTGTGGAGTTCAAAAATCATGCTTTTAAATGTATATTGTGATTTTATGGGTGTGATATGATTATGTTCATGGTTTATGTTGATTATGGTATTAGAAAAATGTTATTTTGATGAATATCCATGAAGTGTGTTATTGTGTTGGTTGAAACCCATGAAATTGGGGGTAGTAGATGATGAAAAATGATGAACACACCTATGCTTTACATAGTGCATGAAAGGTTTTTGGTAAAATGCCTAAGAAACTAGAAATCATGCTATGTATCAAAATTGTGACTAAGTGAAGGATTCATGATCTGCCCCTATGTTCCAATGATTTCCATGTTGATAATGTGTCTTGTAAATGTTGTTGGATTGTTCATGAACTAGTAGTCTCATAAGATTATACTATGCTTAATTGCATATGCTATTTATGTCAAAGATGTATGATAACCATGTACTTCATGAAATCCCCCAAGTTATGATACTATGGATTAGTGATGTTGTTCATGTATTCAAGTCAGTCATGTGTGTCAGTTTACTTTCATTGAGTCTTGGGGGTACTTGTACTCGAAAACTATAGTTGTGTGCCTAGAGCCATTGTCATATATCAAGATGCTCTCAGTCGAGCCATGTTCAGTAGACTTCAGTCAGTCTCATGACTCAGGAAAACTCATGTAAACTCAGTATTAGTCCAGTCCGACTTAGTCTTAGTAATCTAATAAATCTTAGAAATCTCATGATCTCAGTTCAGTATCAGTTATAAGTTATATTTCGTCTGTCAACAAAACTTCAGAAAAAGTTAGTTCACGTACAGTTAAACTAATCATGTTCAGTCTCTTAAGTTGGGAGTAGAAGTTAGCACCGAGCGAACCTAAGGATGGGAACACACACTGTCAGATGAGGGTGTGATTCTTAGAAATCATCCTTGTGTTCCAAAACTATGTAGCCAGCATAGGTTGAGACATCAACATTGTCAGATGAGGGTTGATGAGGTGGAAACTCAGTGTCAGATTAGGGCCCCACCATTCTCTTTTGGGGACACTGTCAGATGAGGGTCACCCACAACTTGTCTTTACCTATGGCGCGATATTGACACCCTTCCAGTCAAGGCGGTGACTAGACCCCAGCTTAGCTACATTAGCATACATGGGGAATATCGATTAAATAGCTACTTCCCACAATCTCAGTCTCAATCTCAGTCTCAGCTCAAGGATTTTGTTTTTCAGAATTCAGAACACCAGTACTGTATAATACAGTCAATTCAGATACAGTATGGAACTCAGATAGTTCCATCAGATGCAGAACTGTCAGATATAGTCACTCATATTACCAGTTATCAGAATTCAGCTATCAGTCATGTTATGTATATCAGAAAACCATGTCATAGTATACAAATTCAGTCTTCATGTTTCACGATCTCAGTTTCTATGTTTTCATATTTTCACTCTCACGTCCATATCAGTTAGCATGTTCATGAATATGCCCCTTTGTATTTAGCCTACCTCACTTGTATACTCAGTACTACAGTTGTACTGACACATTCACGCTATGGTGCTTTCTTTTATGTTACACCATAGGTTAAGAGACACGAGTCCTAGATCAGTAGCAGCAGTAGCGGTGGTACTTCAGTGCCTAGATTTGCAGTGAGTCCTCTTCATTCAAGGACATTATGACATTACTTATTACTTTCAGTCAGTGTTCAGTTTTTGGTGTTAGTTGGAGACATGTACCTTTAAATCCTTATTCAGACAGTATTTAGACGTTTTCAGATTTATGACATATGATTTATATTTATATTTTAGACTTCAGTTATTTCTAGTCATTTTGGGTAGTCGCTACTCCTATTGTTGTTATGACCCTTTAGATATTACATTCAGTTGAACCTTATGGCTTTTTACATGTTTTTCGTATTTCATGATATGTATTATGTATCTACAGGTACAGCTATCAGTCATGGGTTAGCTTGTGGTCCTTTAGGGTCACGAGCACCGTGTAGCATTCCGATTCAGAAAAATTAAGGCGTTACATTTCTCTACCCCTATATAGCCCTAAAACACGATATTCAGCTCTCCTTAAGAAAATTATACTTGTTTTCTCTCAAATTCCCTCAAGAACAAGCCTTAGGGTTTTAATAGAAGATCCAAATCCAAAAGATTTCACTGTTAATATTCAAGAAACTATTAACCAAGGTATGTAAAGTGTTCATCCAAGGATCCCTTTCATCCTTGGAGCTTAAAAATCCAATTTTAAATCATGAATTGTGATTTCCATGGTGTGGATTGTATTTCATCCAAGTTAATGTTAATGTATGGTTTCAAAGTTGAAATCTTTATTGTATTTCATGATACTATGATATAATGTATGTTGAATTTGAATTCATTTATTTTGATATTTTGAATTATGAACTAAAAATGATAGTCATGATGCTTTACCATGTTGTCCATGCCCAAGCACAAGATTATGCCATCTAGGTGTTTGACAAAATGTTTAAGTGAATGAATTGTGCAATTGTGACTTATTTGTGATCTAAATGATGCCCCCATGCTATATCCATGTATTTAAGTTGACTCCTATGATAAAGCTATGCCTTGTAATTGATTGATGGAATGGTCATGAGATTATATTTGTCAAATTATGATATGTTAGAATGCATTCCCTATTCATGTACAAGATTATGATTATTAAGTGCTTTATGAAATCCCTCAATGATTGTATTATGAATTTTTGTATTATGTTCATGTGTTCAAGAGGTGTCATGTCCTATTTATAGTCATGTTATCGAGTCCTGGGTGTATTTAATACCCAAAAAATTTAGTTGTGTGCCTAGAGCTAGTGTCAGTTTTAAGGATACTCTTAGTCAAGCCATGATCAGTAGAATTCAGTCAGTTACATGACTTAGGAAAACTCAGTAAATTCAGTATCTGTCCAGTCCTATTCTGTACTCCGCAATCTCAGTAAACTTAGTCAGTTAATAGATCTCAGTAGTATTCTGTCAGTTAAGGGAACTCAGTGAACTCAGTTCAATTTTGTTCAGCATAATCAGTTCAGTGTCTATTCAGATGGGAGTAGGATTTAGGACCGAGTGAGACCAAGGATGAGAACTCAACTGCTAGTAGAGGGTGTGATTCTTAGAAGCAATCCTTGCATTCTAGAACTACGTAGACAGCATAGGTTGAGATATCAAACCTACCAGATGAGGGTTAATGAGGTGGCTTAACCTGTTAGATGAGGATCTCACCATTCTCCTTAGAGTACCTGTTAGATGAGGGTCACTCACAACTTGTCCTTACAAGTGGGGCGGTATTGATACCCTTCAAGTTGGGGTTATAGATTGGACCCCAACTTAGCTAATTAACTTATTTGGGGCATGTGGGTTATATGACTACTTCCCACAGTCTTAGTATCAGTCTTTAGAATAGAACTCGGATGGTTCTTTAAGACTTTCAGATACAGTCACTTAGCTTAGTATAGAACTTAGCTAGTTCCATCAAAATTAGGACTGTCAGACTCAGTCACCTAGTAATCAGTATATCATTTATATCAGTTATCAGAAATCCATGTTATCAATATTCACATTTAGAATTTACTGTTATCACAATATCAGTTATAATTCATGTATTTATGCATGTACTCTCATTCAGTTATACGCATGTTATTCTGTTAGTATTGTTCATTCATATGAACCCATGAATCTAGAATACCCCACTTTGTTTACTAGAACATTCATATGTATTGATGCATACTTTTCTTTTGCGCTATGGTGTTTTATACCATAGGTTCAGACGCACGGTCCTTAGAACACCCTTAGAAGTTCAGATCCAATCAACAACAGTAGACTTAGCAGTGAGTCCTCATCATTCAAGGATGTTCTATTATTTTATTATTTCATTAGATACAGTATTTTAGTAGATGGAGTTAGTTGGGGGATTGTCCCGTCAACTCCACAGTTTAGACAATTTTAGAGGCTTTTTAGACTATAGTATGTTCAGAAAGTTATCTCAGTTTCAGGTATTGATATACCTTATTCAGAATTATTTCAGTTGTGAACCTTATGACATATTTCTGCCATAATTCCTTATTTATCTTAGTTATATTGTTCTTACAGTATTTCTATTATGTAGTACTCACAACAGGTAACAGTCATGGGTTAGCTAGTGGTCCTTCGGGATTGTTAGCATTGTGTAGTGTCTGGGGTTCAGAATTCGGGGTGTTACATAGCTAGATACATATATACCTATATGTAAACATGATGTCATCTCAAAGGGTAGTTTAGATCATTATATCCTCATTTTAAGACCTCATCATGATACTATCAGGATAATACTATCATACTCAGGGTTTCTAATCCACCTGGGTAAACATGATATAATCATGTAGAATAATACCATCATAAGATAGAAGAGGCGAAAGACATACCTCAATTCTCGATACTGGATCAATGTCCATTCGGTCATAATTTAACCATAATAAATATCATAATAATTATAATGGCAATGTCAATAGTGACACGAATAACCGGCTACACCATACAACCAAATACCTAGCCGATACTATGAGTACCCCCACCAACCCAAACTCAGAAGGTTCAACCAACATATAACAACACAAGGAACATTCTTCACCCATTTTTATGCAACTGCCCCATACCGACTGATAGACATAGGTGAATAATGGTGATAGGCGATGCACATGCAGGAATGAATATAAGGTATACAATCAATATCACAACTCATGATAACCATCATCATCATTATAATCAACCTCCAACCTTGCCGTGTATAAACTTATCATCATAATATTTTCCAGCCTTGCCGGGTATCAATATCATCACCAATAGCATCCTCCAACCTTGGAGGGTATCAATATCACATTAGTATCTTCCGGCCTTGCCGGGTATCAATATCACAATAGTATCCTCCGTCTTTGCCGGGTATCAATATCATAGTAGTATCCTTCGGCCTTGTCGGGTATCAATATCATAATAGTATTCTCCGACCTTGCCTTGTATCAATATCACAATAGTCACTATAGAATAACATGTACTAATATACTCAGGAACATAATTATGTCACCAGTAATTATCTAACCAACGCTTATTATAATGAAACCACTAGTTCACAACTTATCATATGACCTCTAGTTATTAGCCTAAACAATAACCTTATTCATGGGCTATAAGCTAACCACTATTAATCAAATAGCCAACAGCTAATATCTGGCTAAGGTTTATCACTACAACATAATCGTCAATTATCAACTATTCAGTATTATCAACTAAACATTATTTATCCATTAACCATTATTAGACAACACATAACCACTTATCATCTAACCATCCTTTATTAACTGGCATCAGTCATTAACTAACCATTATTAACCAACTAATCCTTATTTAACTATTCATTAATCAAGCATTAGCAACTATTCACCATTATTAACTAGTCACCTCTTATTACCAACATCACTTATTTATCTAGCCTCGTTAATACACAAATCCTTATTTTCAAAACTAATCGACATCATAAACTTAGCCATCAATATCACTAATCTTTACCTAAGATAAACCCCATCAATATCACTAATCTTTACCTAAGATAAACCCGACATCATCATTATCCACGTATGAATCATCAATAGCTACCATGTTTCAATTAAGAAAGACTCATTAACTAATATATTTAATTCCTAGCCACTAAGTGCTATAGTCTCCTAATAGACAAATAAATACCACATAGCTTAACCCATAATTAAGAAGAATAGTCATAGGATCATATTTCATCTGGAATCACATAAGTTACCGATACAATTACCATGAAAGTACCAAAGCTATGCATGCCATGTCCAGTATCTAATCAAATAATTCGTAAGCAACATACCATATCTTCCTACGTCCTATGTCGTAGTATATAAAACATGTATATGAATCCATAACTTTTTTGTATCTTTTACAATGACATCTCAACTAGGCCTACTATCCATAACTAAGCCCACAAGGGCTAAAAAAAGTCATGGACTAAGTGGGTCGGACGATCCCACTTCTAATCCTCAAGCTCTATTTAGGCAAAATACGCCCAAAACAAGTCTAATGTGTCTAGTTAAACTTTTAGATGTTAAGTAATCCATAACCAATCCTAAAATAGGAAATTCATCTAGAAACATGGGTAATTATGTCAATAGTTCTTTGGGTCCAAAAATGACACCAAAAACCCCAAGTGGATTCAACGTACAAAAATTGCATTTTTGAGGTCAACCCAATGCTCACACATCACCAAGGAATCATAAACCTAATTTAATGGGTTCAAACAAACCAAAATTCAGGCTAAATTAGGGTTTGGGTCAAGAAAAAAGAAATTCACTAATAAAGTGATGAAATCTTACCTTAATTTGGATGGTACTCATGATAAAAGATGTTTACCAAGATCCCTAGATACCCACAAGACTTAATTTTAAGTTAGAATACCTATTTAGGGTTTTAGGCTCTCAAAGATAAAGGAAAATGCCCAAATTTGCAACATTGGGGTCTATTTATATACCCTTTAATGAAGAGATGTGGTATCCCCGTGACAGCAAAGTCAAATATATGTTCTTAACCGTCGAAACTCATTCAGAACCCAAAATATATGATCCAATAGTGAAATTTGAGTGTAAACCATATTTAAATCCATTGAAATTATCAAAACTTTCATTTGAGATTGTTTTGGCAAAACATGGGGCCCATACCTTTAGTTTTAATTTTCCAACTTTCCAACTAATAGTTGAAAGGATCTAAGGTGCATTGGAACCCAAACCAAAGGTCTACCTAGACTAGAATTAATATTTAGGATCTATTGGCACAGTCAAAATTTGCTTCCGAGATCGTTTCACCAAAGTTTTTGCCCGATGGCCATTAGGAACTAACAAAGACTTTAAAATAGGGAATTGACTCTAATAATTAAATAAACTACCCGATGACTGACTGTTGGTCCCACCAAGTCATAAATAACTTAGAGAAGCTATGGAGAAACTCAAACGGCAAAAATAAGCATAAATATGAAAAATGACTTGAAGGTCATTACAATTTAAGATAAAATTAAGCTTATAAAGAGTATATGGGTTCCGAACCCCCCATAGGTCCTACTTGGAAGTGAAGGATCAGTGGGTGCATACTGAAAGTTATGGATAGCTTTCAAAACATTCATAATCATCCTATCATTATCACTATATTATATTGCATCATTTACATTGCATTGATATGATTTAATATTATCATTGAGTGCTTACTTTTATAGTTAGTTATTATGATCTGAACTTTATTTGTGATATTGTGTTTGAGCATATATTTCACTTCATTACATTATCTTATTTCATCTTATATTGATTGAGAGGTTGAGGTATTATAAGAAGTGGGGTATGACGGAGGCTTGATCGAAGAGATAGTAATGTAACACCTTATGGTAGCATGGGATGCACCTTTATATATACGCACACTCTTCCCGTCTTTATTCCATAATACTAGTTAGTTGTAATTGATTAAGCCTTATGTATTACATTGGTGAGTTATCTTTATAAATGACTTATCTTATTGTTGACTATAAATGAAATAGTTTTGACTTATCTGAATTAATGAGGCTACCCTATATTTGATATACCTGTTAACTATTATATTTGGTTACTTGATAGGATAAAGTATTATGATTTCACAGGTTATAAGTTATTTGGAATACCTTGGGTAGTTAGGTCGGTAGTTCTCTCCATCACTTTGGATTAAGGTCGGTTATCGATGATGCTTTCTAAATACATATGATTTCATACTCACCTTTATGTTTCTTTTCTTTTTATTAGTTTCTACATCCTATGTAGGTACCAGTTTGATCACTAACTTATTAATCGCACTACTTTCAGTATTGGCTTTACAAAGATAGAGGTAGTGGTTGATAGACCTTTAGGTCTTTTAGAATCTCTATACTTTTCTCTTACGCATTTATCCCATTTAAGATACTTTATAAGATTAATTATATTCTCAACCTATATTAGAGGCTTGTATTGATGACAATTGGATGTATTTTGGAGACATGGATCTCTTTCATTTCTTTTCCTTAAATTGCCTTCTTTGGTATGAGTTTCATTTACTTGTCTAAAGGTTGTGAAGAGTTCCATCACATGCCTATTTATTATCGTGACAAATTGAAATTGGAGTCCAAAATTAATTAGTCTCATTTATATAAGCAAAGTCCTGTAGAGTCTTTAGGATTGATGTGGAGATATTTGTTATCTATCTTCGAGAGTCTACATGACTATAGAAGGATTTTGTTCCTTCATTCCATTTTAGGCATTAATAGATTTATATAACTCAGAAAATTTTTATTCACTTCATCACAGATGGTGAGCATGTGTTATTCTGCGGCTAGAGATTTAATGCTCGTACATTTAGAGTGAAAGAAATAGAGTTTGAGGTAGAGGTTGGATTGGGATCTCTAAACCAACTAGAGGTTAGACTAGGGTTATGTATTTAGTTTATATGGTTATTAGTGTAGGTAGATCTAGTGAGTTGGAGGGGTTGAGGTTTGTACAGACACCACCTATGACCATACCTATGATTGATGATTGTTTATTTTGAGTGTTGGGTTTCCTTTAGAGGGTATCTCCTATTTTGATTCGGTATGCTAATTTAGCACTTCATACTATAGATGTACATATGACTACTATTGGTTCTCCTAGTGTTGATGGAGTATTATTGGAGATTGGTCCACATTCAGTAACTTTACCCTTTTTGTCCATGAAAGGATAGATTAGATATATAGAGTTATGAGGTCAGATCTACCTCATTTCAATAGAAACCCTAGGTTTGACGATTATATATTATTCTTAATTGTTATGAGAGGTTGAACAGGTTAGGTTTAGTGAATCCTAATGGAGTCGACTTCACTTTCTTTTAGATTTTTGGGGTAGCTAGATAGTGGTGAAGGATTTTTTTATAGGGTGATTCAGTTGGAGCACCTCCTCTTTTATTGGATTAGTTTGCTTAAGTGTTTTTATGGTAATTCATAAAGAGATATGAAAGGCTTATAATCCAGAGGACCCAATGATTCAATGATCATCACGATATTCATTGTAGAGGTCAAGATCTTCGTGGATATACTTATAGAGGGTTAGATCAGGATAGTCCTTTAGATCTTTTGGGATTGGTTCAGCGGGATCCAACTTTTTTGGGTTACTTTCGGTGTAGAGGTCTAGGTCACTATATGAGGGGTTTCCCACAACTTAAATAAAAATATGCTTTATCAGTTTCTTTGAGAGATGACAAGTTTTAGTATCAAGTTCCACAAGATGGAAATAAGGCAGGAGTTTCTAGTATACTAGCCACAAGTATAATTTCTATTTGCCTTTGATTTATCTTGGTAGTATTTTATTTAGGTTTAAATCCTTCTATGTGTTTGTGCCTTTGAAATTGAGTCTTGATATGATTCTTGGCTTTTTCTTGGATTACCGACATTGGTACCCCATAGATGATTCCTTACTAGTAAATCAAATTTGTAGATCCTATATTGTGAATCACTTTGAGTGCATAGAGGGATTACTCTTGATTTCTTAAGTTTTATAGATTTTTCTATATTTATGTATGATCTCTTTAATGGCTATGTTGTAGAATAGTGGTGGGCTGATGGCGGGTTTTGGCATATATTCAAGATATAAAAGGTGATCCAGTTTCTCTAGAAAGTTATGGGCCAGTTGGGTATCAAGAAGGTGTTTTGATAATTGGGATGGCGAGTCATGAATAAAAAAAGTTACAACAGGTTTCATGTTGGGGGACTTAGAGAAATGTAAGAAGTGTCGTGAATTTGGTTATTGTAGGTGTATTGAGGTTGAGGAGATCAAAGGGGATATTCGCAGGATACAGCAGGGGAGGGAGACGGGACTAGACAAGATTCAAGTAGAGTTTTGGTAGGGCATTAGTGGGGCAGGTTTGGAGTGGTTAATAAGGTTGTTTAACATCAATTTTAGGACTACAAAGATGCCGAAAGCTTGTAGGTGGAGTACGATGGTTCCTTTATATAAGAATAAGGGAGACATTCAAAGTTGTAACAACTATAGAGGCATTAAGTTGTTGAGTCATACTATGAAGGTTTGGGAAAGTGTTAGACCTCGCTAAGTTCCTTTATCGTTAAAGCTTTCAAAAAGAGTCACAAGAAGCTTTACACTTAGAGTTTTAGCTAAGTTTTCAACACTAAGTTTATTTTTGAGCCTTCAAACTTCGATGAATTATTTCACGACCTTCTCTACCTTCGTTTCTTGAATTATTTTGTTGCGTTATGATGGGACAAGTCAAGGGTACCTCTCAGGTGAGTTTTGGAATTTTTAGACGAGCTTAGGGGAGTGTTTGAGTTGTAGAAATAGTAGCTCAGGGCGATAAAACCGTGTCTCCATAGGTATTGCCCTACAATAAGTGGGGCGACACCTCACAAGTTCGGCGGACTAAGAAGACGGCGCCTTGCTAAGTTCGGTTGACTAGGTAGGATGACACCTTGGATGCTCTGCCTGGCAAAATTTTTAGCTAACTTCTCCGACCCATTAAGGGTAAACTTGGTATTTTCTATTCCTTTATCATCTCTAACATGGGATTTAATCCTAAATACACCAAAATCCATCTTATTTCATCAAAATTAATCAAGAACATTCACTAGGGCTTCAACCTAAAGATCAACATATCTCAACATTTCACCGTGGGTTTTCTAAAATTCTTCAAGATTTGAAAACCCCATTGTAAGGGCTATAAGAAGAACCCATTAATTTCACGAATAGCAACCCAAAGTTAAGAGGTCATTCAAAGCTTTAAATTCATGGTATGTGTGTTTTGAACAAGAATACCTCTTTAGTTCTTGTGCACAAAGTTTTAGTTTTTCTTTAAAAATTTTGTATTTTAAGATGAATTCATGCCTGGTTAGCTATATTTCAAATTTATAAAACTATAAATTGTTCAAGCCTTGAATTACATGATTATTTTGGTTAATTACAATTTGAATTGATGATTCAGGCTATAAATTGCACATTTCTATAGTGATGTGACATTTTTCTAGTATTTCTAAAGTAATTGTCATGAACTAAGCCTTATTGTGAAATTGTGATCCTTTTAAGAATGAATTGTTGACATTTTTTGAAAGTGTTTCAAGCGGTATACTTATATCTCCATGCTATTTAAATTTTAAAGTTTATTGATGATAAGTTTATCAAAGTTTCAAGAAAAGAGTTGATTTTGATCTAAAGTGAAGAAAGGAATCCACACCATTCCGATTTAAGTTAAAAGGAACATAGTTGGCTTCCATTACATACTTTTGAATTGTTTAAGGTGGATTTTTCTAAAGTTCTGAGCTTAAGTAAGGGATTAGTACTTAGCACCGAGTTGAGCTTAATTCCGTGGTTTCATTCCCAAAACTATGAACCACCGTAGGATTTGATATACCTCATGAGGGTTAAGTTAGTGATCACTAAAAAGTAAAGGTTCTACTATGATGGTAAGAATAGAGTAGCTCTCCCCAATGTGGTAAGACGTTGGAATCCATGTAGCTCACATGGTTTATGTAGGTTAGAAGAAATTCCCAAAGTTATATAATCCCAAGTGTCCTGAATCCCAAAGTAGTCGCCCACTCTGTTTAAGATAAAAGTACTTGTATTTCGAAAGCTATGATATTAAGATTCCTAAGGTTCTCAAGTGTCATAATCTTATCGTTTCAAAGAAATTTCTTATTTTATAAGATTAAAGTGTATCTTCTAAAAGTTGTTGTTTAGGACTTTATCTAGTTTACAAGTTAGATAACAAAGAGAGATTACCGATGTAGAATAAAGTGTAATGACTCACATGATTTATATTACATGTTTCCCTATTCATGATTCTGAGAGTTTCATTCAAGCTATGTGAGTCATTGAAAATTGCATGCATGTTCTCCATAAAGATTGCATATATACATACGCACACATACATACACACACACACACATATATATATACATACATACATACATATATATATATATATATATTATTTAAATTGCCTGCACCCCTATATGCTCAGTACATTCTTAAAGTACTGATCCACATATACATCTATGTGCTACATTATCTTATAATGTAGCTTCAGGTGCTCAGTCCCAGCCTTGTCAGTGATTCCCTAGTACCTTTATATACATCCCCATAGTGGTGAGTCCTCATGGTTCGAGGACCTATCTTTAGAAATTTCAATATTTTTAGTAGTTGTGTTATTACTTTCAGTTTAGTTCGAGTCAGTTGGGGATTTGTCCAATGGTTCTCTAGTTTATTGAGTAGTAGAGGCTTTGTTAGACTAGATTATCAGTATGTTTAGACTTTCAGCATTTCAATTATTTAGACGAGTTTACTTCATATTTCTTATGATCATGATATGACAGTAATATTAATTTTCTTTATTCATCTCTAAGTAAGCTTTATATAAAGTAGCAGGCTAGAAGAGTTAGCTTGGGGATACTTGTATCCTTAAGCACTGTGTGACATTTTGGGGTAAGATTTTGGGGCGTTACAGAAATGGTGGTAGAGTTGAGGCTAAGAAGGATCGTGAGTATCTCTGAGAATCATTTTAGTTTTATATCAGGTCGCTCGACCACTGAGGCCATTTACCTCGTAAGGAGATTAGTGGAGCAGTTTTGGGAGCGGAAGAAGAACTTGTACATGGTGTTTATTGATCTAGATAAGGCGTATGATTGAGCTCTAAGAGAGTCTGTAGAGGTTCTTAGAGGATAGAGGTGATCTAGGAAATGTATAATGGGGCAAAGACACATGTGAGGACGGTAGGTAGGAATTCAGAGCACTTTCTAGTTCTGATAGGGATGCACCAGGGATCAAATCTTAGCCCATTATTATTTTTCTTTGTGAAAGATGTTTTGATGTAATATATTCAAGGGAAGTTCCTTGGTGTATGTTATTTTCAGATGATGTGGTACTGATTGACAAAATTTAGAGAGAAGTTAATGATAAATAGGAGATTTAGAGATAGACAGTTGAGTCTAAAGGATTTTGGTTGAGTAGAACCAAGACAGAGTACCCAGAGTGTAAGTTTAGTGAGGTATCGTAGGAGCATGGAGTGGAGGTAAAGATGGACTCGTAGGTCATTCAGAAGAGGAAGAGTTTTAAGTATTTGGGGTCTATGATTAAGGGTAATTATGAGATTAATAAGGACATAAAACACCGTATTAATACAGGGTGGTTGAAATGAAGGTTTACTTTGGGAGTCTTATATGATAAGAAGGTGCCCCCAAAGCTTAAACGTAAGTTCTACAGAGTAGCAATCTAATAGGCTATGTTCTATGGAGCAGAATATTGGCTAGTTAAGAACTCCTATATCCAAAAGCTGAAGGTGGAGAGATGCAAATATTGTGATAGATGTGTGGACATACCAGGAAAGATTGGGTAAGTAATGATATTATTTGAGAGAAGGTGAGAGTTGCATTGGTGGAGGATAAGATGAGAGAAGTGAGGTTACATTGGTTTGGGAATGTGATGAAGAGGGTCTTGGATGCTCTAGTGTCGAGGTGTGAGACCCTAGCTATGGATGGTTTTAGGTGGGGTAAAGGTAGACTGAAGAAATATTGGAGGGAGGTGATTAGGCATGATATGGTACAGTTAAAACTTACGGAGAACATGATCCTTGATAGAAAGGTATGGAGGACACAAATTAGGGTAGAGGGTTAAGGGGTGGGAGTACGTCATTACTAATAAGGGAGCATTCTTATGTGTTTGTAGTTTGTTTTTGCGATGCTGTCTGATGTCTATGATTTATGTTAGATAGTTCTTATTTTTATCTTGTGGTTGTAGTATTATCTTGTTGCTAGCAGTGTTAGTTTATTTTGCACTTATCTTCTGTGTTTGTTCTACTATTATCCAATTTAAGCGGGGTCTATCGGAAATAAGCTCTCTACTTCACGTGAGGCAGTGGTATAGTCTGCGTACACTCTACCCTTCCTAGACTCCACTATGTGGGAATACACTGGGTATGTTATTATTGTTGTTGTTGTTGTACAAGAGGAAGGCTTATGTAAAATTAGCTGCAAGTGTTATTAACGATATTGTGCATGAATTGGTTATTGTACGTTGTTCACTTAGATGTATTTATGGATTGTGTGAATATCATATTGATGATATTGACTCTGTAGGATGATTAGTTATTCTTAATAAATTTAGCAAGGAGATCCTTATGGTGGATCGAATATGGTACAACTAAATTAGAAGGACTGTCATTAAAAAATTCTAGTTGAATAAGGAAAGATTTTTAGGCGTCCATACCTTGTGATTATTTCTTTCTTAGTGTTTGGACCATGTTGCATAATGAAATTTAATGGTATTGAGTCACTCTTTGGTTAGATTTGAAGGATTTCAACTTGTAGCAAATGTTACTTCTATAGCTAAGCGACCTAATGGAATATTTTTTATCATGAGTTCTATTTTATAGTATGTGTTATTATTCTATAGTTTTTGTGTTAAAGAATTACTAAATAGAAAATTAAGATTAGGAAAGGATATAGAACATATACATTAGGAGTTTTGACATATTCAGAGATTAGCTATGGGTTCAAGTTGGAAAACGAAGTCCTGAAAGTATATTTCATCTGTAGCTTATGCAATGTCTAGCAGTGATTCTTTCACATTTGATCCATGATTGGGGTTTCCATCATCATGATATAGTGATAGTTGTACTCCTTTTATGGTTTGTTTGATACCTTTTGGATTTTTAAGGGGTGCACATGTTATTGTGATGAGTATCTTGAGTGTTTGATGTCATTTAGAGATTTCATGCCTTTAATTTATAGAGTGTTATGGTGATTCTAAATTGCCTCAAAGAACTGAGTTGTAGGTATTTATAATTGGGTGGTGATCTAGTGTACTAAGTGTGACTTTTGAGGTTTTGTGTAGCTTTGATACTAGTTTATGGCCTTGTAGTTTTAGCTTTGGGCTATGGAATGATTCGGTTTAATAGTAATAGTAGCTTCCTTTGGTAGGTTGATTCAGTATTTTGGAAGATAGTGATGTAATTTATGGTTTCTTTGCTTTTGATAGATCCGAGGATAATTTTTGTGTTGTGGTTGTAGTTAGTGTTTTGTGGTGTCTTGGTCAGGTTTAGGTTACTCGGGTATTTTCAGAATTTCTATTGTATTTGACTTAGTTTTTGGTTATAGAGGAGGTTTGAAAATATAGAAATTCGGCTTTATTGATAGTTTGGTTTTAGATTCTAGCGTTGTGACCTATTACATCCTTATGTGATATTTTTTTGGTTCTATGATAAGACTGGTAGTTTTATAATTGTGACTCCATGTTGGAGTGCTTTCTTGATATCTCTCATGGGTGTTTCCTATCCTACAACTGTTTTTGGCGTTTTCATGACTGTACATTTGAGGATGAATGTGAATTTTAGTTGTGGATACTATAATTACCCTCATTGGTTTTTAAATTTTTATATTTTAGCTATTTTACCCTTCTCATAGTTTCTTTATCTCATTTATGAGTTGTAGGGATAGTTGGCATAATTTTCAATGAATTTGAGAGTATTTTAAATGAATATGTGGCTTTGAACATCCCTAGATGATGATTTTGATAGTTCCATTAGCTATAAAATGTCAATTTTGGGTTAGCAGCATAGTTAGTTTAAGTCCTAAGTCTTTATTTTACATTTCGACCTTCTATTTGTAAATTAGTTAAATTTTTCTTTAAAGGTAATTTATTGAAAATAATTCTTTTGCAAAAATCTGACACTACCATAATGTTTGGAACGTTGAACTTGACCTAGTAGTTGGTTTATTTCTATGGGGTCAAAAACAAATCTCGAGGGTCAATTCGGAGAGTCCTGATTAGTGTATTTGCTAATTTTCAACAATTTTCTAGTGCGAGTTCCTTTCTTCTTCACATTCCTGAAGCTCTATTATCCTTACCTTGGCGTTCACGAAGGGATGAGTAATTCCTCTTCACATTCGCAGCTCTAGGTCTTGCGTTTGTGAAGGTCTGGGTTAGGCAACCTTGCGACATTGACCAAGGGCTCGCATTTGAAAAGGCCAACATACCTGGACAAAATATTAAATCCACGATTGACTCCAAGATGTTTTTTCTTCTTGGATACTAGAGCTCAAATTTAGGCAATTTCAAATGGGTTTTGATGATTTCTTCCGTGGGTAAGATCCTAAACCCTTATTCTATCAGTTTCTATTAATTTCATCTTCAAAATAAATTCAATACCTAGTTAATAAATATGATTTTGAGATAATCTCATGTCATAAATATGATTTTGGGGATTACCTAGTAAAGTAAATTAGTTTTCTTTCATTTGAGTTCGATTTTTTCTCATTTTTTCTTAAGTTTTCAACATCGACTCATCTTGACATGAGAAACATCATTATTAAATAAAATTTTTAATTTTTCTCTTTTATTTTTTACTCCTTTATCAAATCCATTTTGGACCCATGTTAAGTAGGGTCGATACAAGTATCATTAGCTTCTTTTTGACTTATAGATGACCTATTTGATTAGATTGAACACATTTGGTGTTGATTCGAGAGAGTTGAACTTCCAGCTTAGTCTTTGGACTGTGCTTAGGCTTGTGGAACTTATGTAAAGGAAAGAGTTAAGATATACCTTGATTTTTTTCGGTAACTAGATTTTATTACCTCATATAGCAATCTGATAAAAGTTCAAGATTGGGTTGGACATCTTCCCAACCTCAGGCTATATAACACATAAAAATTACTTTAGCAACATCACACATTCAAGGATAAAAGTTATATTTAATCATGTTGTCTGCTAGTTTTGGATACAAGATTGCTCTACAGTGTATTTTCTAGATGATCATCCTCTCTAATACCTCAGTGCCTTCTTCTTTTGCTGAAAGTTTCTTTGATTGCTCTCTAACCATATATGATACACAGTGGATGCCAGACTTATTCTTAAAATATCACTTGTTGTACTCTTGCCTATTGCATGAATTGTAGCCCATCTTAGATCCTCCTTCCACCCTATGTTACCTCTGGGAATTTCTCGCTATTGTAGCACCTTTTTCCATATACCTACAGATGAAGAATAGGTGATTATAATCCTTAGGTTCCTCTTTACATAGGACACACACTCGATTCATATGGATGCCCCACTTATCCAATCTATGTTTTGTATAGAGTCTCTCATTGATTGCAAGATAACAGATGAAATTCCATTTGTTGTTGCAGATAAGCTTCCTCGACTTGACTTTGGAGTATTGACCCCTTAGTTTGGTATATATTCCTTTGATTGAGAAAGACTTGACTGTCATGATGTCTTCAATATTCATTCTGTTCCTTTATGCCACCTACATGCTGTCATTATTTTTTTGACTATTCAGGGTGCCTATTTAGTTTCTATGTCCCATGGTTTCCTGCCCTTTAAGTAATATGAATCCACCTATCTTATCCACATTCTATCCTTCTTTGAGCTTAGATTCCATAAATGTTTTAGAATTGCTGCTTTATTTCACAAGTTAATATCAGTTATGTTAGGGACTCCTGTTGATTTAGGACGACATACCATATCTTAAGCAATGATTTACCTTGACTTTTTTCCAAAGTACTTATGTGTTGTATGCTTATTTATTGTATTTGGTATACTGCTGTCACGCCCCTAGGCATAGAAAAAGCATACAAGAACTGTATAAGTATGTGCTATAAAATTGACATACATTCTAAGAAAAAGAGTTGCTAATCCTAAATAATCATGAAGGTCTATGTAAATGCACAATTCTAGCTCATTGAATCTAATTGATATAGATAAGTGAAACTATGACCATATATAACAACTAAACACGGTCTACGAAGCCCTAAGAGAAATTATAACTGTAGCAGGGAAGATGATCAAGGTAGGGCCCCAACATACCCAAACTATAACCAAAAACATGATTAAATAGTACTAGACAGTTATTAACTCCTGGTAAGAGAGGAGCTCACCGAGTGCTTTGTTGAATACGGACAAGTGCCTAGTATAGAAGTTTGCGCATTGCTATATCTAATCCTGTATTTATAGTAATGCAGTTCCCCCAAACATTGGGACATTAGTACATATATATTATGTACTAGTATGTAAAGCAGACAAAATAACAAGTAAACATATAAGAATGCTCAATGAGTCAAAAAATAGAATGAGCAAGTACGGATAGCTGAATACTAAAACCTATTTTCTGAAGCTATAATTTATGAAAGAAGGAGTGACACATAAATTGTATAAAACCATTGCCTATATATTTACCTTATTAACTTATCATAAAACTTCTTATGAATACATTATCGTTATTAAGGGCCTAGTAATTTGCCTAAGTGATGTCTTGTGCCTATGTTAAATATAAATAATCATATGATGGCCCACCAAGGGAATTCTATGTAAAGTGTACCATATGTGTTACACAAATACTCCTGACTATGATTTTATATGTATAACTGGAATTGCAGTCTAATACAGGGTACACCCCTCCTTGGAACTCACTATAAGGGTCTGCCCGTAGGTCATATGTGCCATATATTGGCTCGAGCCAGGGGCAACCCAGCTGGCTCCAAATGCAAATGATTCCACAAGGGTAGGTACACCATAATGTTTGGGCTCACCATAGTGGTCTGGTCTCGATCCTATGCAAAGTATCACATCGAGTGATATGCCAAGCCAAACCTATGTAACCTCCCATTGATAACTTTTATCAAGTAGTGCTAGATAGGCCTATGCAAGTGATAAATACTATTCAGACATTAAAGTAATGCTTCTTATATTCCACTAACTTCTCTACTACTGTCGAGGTATTGAAACGTTAGTTCTTATTTTATTCTATCACTATATTGCTATGTGATCCAATTTACAAATGCGATTACGACTATTTATTCTAAACTTATTGCATGTGATAAACCTAATATACGAATTCTAAGAATTTTCAGCACACATGAATACATGTGTCACTCAATAGATACTTAACTTGACAGGGGTAAGAATGAATACTGCACTCCAATAAATAGACACATGAAGGATGAAGACAAGTGATTAAAAATGAGAAAGGAACATGTATATTGTGGTGATATTAAGCATATGGTCACGTGTTAGATGCATAGAAGGTGAAAAATTTGTTCCTGTATATCAAGTAAACAATATCAATTCTTCTAGGAGAAATAAATGACTATGAGTTATGCCTTCACTGCGAAGGAGTGTTTAGCTTTACATACCTTAATTTGGGTTCCATATTATACAATGGCCTGTCCCTATATCTTATAATAAAAAATCTTGAGGACTTCATAGGTAGATTTGAAGGTTTCAAACCACTAAGGATTAATTCTACATAGCCATAATTCATTCACGTCATACTTGACTATGAAATTAAATAATTGAATCACTGCGACATTTTATTGAACATCTACTGGACATAGAGCTCTACAAACCTTATTGATAGTGCTTAAATAATAACTAACTCTTATGCTTAATAAGGAAATTTCCACAAACATGCTTACCTATAGAACAATTTACTTTACCAGCAATGAATTAACAGTTCACCCAATACATAATTCCATCAATTCTATCCAATTTCAACTTTTCCTTTTTATTCAAGAACCTCAAATAAAATAACCCACCTCAAGGTATAGTATAAAGATTTTTTTTAACAAACTTCAGGGGCTGAGCATCACCCCAAGCCTTATCATTAATCTCAAAAACTATACATAAAGGGGGGAATAAACCTGACCTCTAATATGTATTTACAGAGTAATTGCATCTACAGTTAGTGAATACAATGAATTGTGATCTATAACTATGAAATGTTAAGCTAGCTCTAAGGTGGTTCATGTATCTTAGTCATCTTTCTTCTCCTGAAGCTTGGCATGACCAGTTTATCAAGGAGGAAGTAGCTGACTACTATTGAGGGAGTTGAATGTTGTGAAAGTAGTTTTGTGGTTGATCATATTGATGAATGACTTTTGACAATGAATCTGCTATAAAATTAGCTTCTTGAACATATGTCTACAAATACACAGCTGAAGTTGTGAGCTAATCAGTAGTAAAGAGTCTACCAAGGACTGCAAGTGCCAAGGTACTGGTAACTGTTTCCTGATCCAATTGATCAAAAGTTCAGAGTCCACTTGCATCACAACCTGTTGGATACCATTCCTCAAACACCAAGATATCCCCCGTATAGCAGCTTCCACCTCAGCCTGATTATTAGTTCCTTGTCCCAGGGGAGCAACATATGTATAAATGAGATCACCTTTATGGTCTCTAATCACACCCCCTACACCAATTTTACTAGGGTTTGTTATAGCACTGCCATCAGAGTTCAACTTAACTATTGGAACAGGTGGTTTTGACCAGTATACAATTGTAACTTTAGTCTCTTGGTAACATTTCTCAACATAAGCTGCTAGATTAGTCCATCCAAAAGGTCAGGAGATATAGGGGAAGGCATTGTATAGCAAAAGTGAAATGTCATCAGGAACTTGACTCTGGCTAATTGAGGCTTCTTTTCTCCATATTTAATAGCACACCTATTCTTCCACAAGTTCCAGCATATGATAACTGGAAGCACCTGTAATACCAACCTATGTGCTCTATTGAGAGCTCTAGTTTTCCACTACTTCAGCAATAGGTTCTTGATGGTTCAAGACATGGATAATCCCCATATTTGAGGAGAAATACCACCATATTTTTATTAAAAATGGACCCTTAACAAAGGCATGAGGGATAGTGTCCCAGCCAGAATTAGAGCAACATCCACACTTGATAGGAGCTATGCCAAATTGACTTATCATTTCATTTATTGGTAACTTCCTTCTTAGCACTCTCTATGTAATAAAGGAACATTTGAATGGAATTTATCTATTCCAGATATGACTGTGCAGTAGTGATACATATCAATGCTCTCTAATCACTCCCCAGGCAGATGTACAACTGAATTTACTATTTAGAGTTGTAGTCCAAAATGGGAGGTCTAGAGATCCTTCCTGAAACTGGACATGAACTCTGAGGATAAACTGTATCTATGGAGAAGTAAGTACAGTAGCTAATTTCTACATATTCCATTCACTTTAATTTATGAATTGATCTACTTTTATATTACTGGACCTTACACCATCAATTCTGTGATTCTGAAATACTCCCAGGCCAGACTAGTTATCCCACCAGAAGTAACAAGTGCCTCATCTGATCCTCCAGAAGATATGCTACCCAACTGCCTTCTTGTTATTCATCATTGCTTTCCATATCAGGGATTGCCCTGCACACTTTTTCTTGGCTAGTAAGAAATCCCTCCAAATAGTGTGGCTTCTTCTGAAAATCCATCTACAGAGTCTTACATATATCTGCAACATGTCTTATTCCAATGCCACCTTCTGTAATTAGGAAACCAAGCTGTTTCCAAGAGGCACAATGATATTTCTTCTTATTATACTTCCATCCCCAAAATAAATCAGCAAACAAACTTAAAAACTATTTAATAATAGTCCTTGGGGGAATGCAAGTAGAGAGGATATGGATAGGTATAGATTACAATACATGTTTAATCACTACCATTCAATCACCATAGCTTGGTAATTTAAAATTCCATCCCTTAATTTTGGAAGATACATTGCTAACCAGACCAACATAGTGACTGATTCTTTGTCATTCTACATAAATGGGGCATCTAAGGTAAGTAATAGTGTTGTGTTTTTACTGATAATCTATTTATTCTTTGATACTTGAGACTGTAAAGGGAAAAGCTTGATCTGGAAACAATAAATGACTCTTGTTCTTGTTGATCAGCTGGACAAAAATTGTTTCATAAGAAGCCAAAGTCTGCATCACTAATCTAAGGGTTTTCCTTCTTCTAATAGTAAAGATGATGATATCATCTGCAAAACTAAGATGACTAATTTGAGGACCAGTCCAATCCATATAGAAGCCATAATAGTGAAGGTGATGGTTAAAATTTTCGAGGGATCATGACAATACTTCAACCCCTAGAATAAATAAAGCAGGTGACAGTGGTTCACCCTATTTAGACCCTTTGTAGAGTGGAAAAACCCATGTGTAGTACCATTAACCAAAACTGAGTACCAATTGTTTGACAAAGTCCTCTAAATCATATCAATAATGGTTTCACTAAATCCAAATCTTCTTAATACCAGGAAAGTGTATGACCAAGACACCCTATTATATGCCTTGGCCATGTCTAATTTAATTACCATATTTCCATCGAAAACTGGTTTCTTGATGCCACGAATGATCTCCTAAGAAAGCATTATGTTTTCAGCAATGCTCCTTCCTCTCATAAAACCTAATTGGTTGCTTGAGATAAGATTAGGAAGAATTGGAGCCAATATGAGAAAGATAAGTTTAGAAATGATTTTTCTGGTAAAGTTCCTCAAATTGATTGGGCTGTACTCAGATAGTTTTCTGGGATGAGATATTTTTGGTAGAAGAATCAAGAAAGTATAAGTAAAGTACTTTGGCATAGTATGATCGTAAAAGAAGGAAATCACCACTTGGAGAAGGTCCATAACAATAATACTCCCACAGGATTGAAAGAATTTAACATTCATACCATCTGGAACTGCTGCTGAGTGAGGGATTTGGAGAAAACCACCTTCTTTACTTCCCCCAAAGTAGGAATAGCCAGTAATCTCTCATTTTATTCATGGTGAGGTCTGCCTTTCACCAGGTCTCACTCCCAGTAAAGATACCCTTGAAATATGTAATTGTAGCCACAGCTATGTCATCATCACCTTGGAACCATACCCCTCCTCATTATTTACTTTGTGTATGAATATCCTTCTTTTTCTTCCTCTAATAAAGCCATGGAAATAGTTTGAATTAGCAGCACCATATTTAAACCATTCTTCCATAACATATCATTCTCCACCTTGAGGTATCTAACATACTCAACCTGTGTTTTATGAAATTCCATCCTATTTTCATCAGTACTATCTAGGATCAATTTTTCCTCTGCTACCTTGACCTTTTCTTCATGGATTTGAACATTGGCATAAATATCCCCATATACTTCTTTAGACCATTGACTAAGAGTAAAAGTTAATCTCTTTCGTTTTTGTTTAAATCTCCACATAGGAGTGCCTGCACAATACCTTTGCCAGCAGGTCTCTACAGTGTTAAGGAATGTGGGATGCTCTACCCAACAATCCAGAAATTTGAAATATTTGACATGTGCCTCCACCTTTTCATGCATCTCCAGAAGCAAAGGGCAATTATCAGATCCCATAGAAGACAAGTGAGTGATAGTGGTCAATGGCATATCTTTCAACCAGGCATATCTTTCAACCAGGCATCTACAACCATTGCTCTATCCAATCTTTTCTATATTCTAAAATACACACCTCTCAAGTTAGATCAAGTGAACTTGGGTCCATGAAACCCCAAATCAGTTAGCCCACAAGCCTCAATCATTCTCAGAAACTCAAAACTTTTCCTCATGTCATAAGGGATGCTCCCTAACTTCTCACATATTTTATTAATAACATTGAAGTCTCCAACTGTACACTAAGGTAGAGTTGAAATTGACAGTTGTAACATCTTGTTCCATAAGGGTCTTCTTAATGTGTCTCTATAGTTGGCATAAACAAAAGTCAAAAGATATGTTTAAGAGAAATAAAAGTGTGAGATTGTGCAAGAAATCTGTTGTTCTTCATTAGAATTACAGCAAGCATGTTCCATCTTAAATTTTCTTTTTGCTACTTCAAGATGTATATTGTTGAAGAAAGGTTCCAGTATAGCAATCAAAGAGATGTCATGAATATTTATAAGTTTTTAAAGTCTTTCCAGAACACCTTGGGTAGATATACCCCTTGAATTCCAAACAAGATGACTAATCATTGGACTATTTTATGGGAGTGAGACCTGGTGAAAGGTCTAGCTGTGTTCCTATATGGGTTGGGTATAGTGTGCTTACCTCCTTTCCTTCATTTAATTAAGGACCCCCAGTAGATAATCCATGCTGGCGAGCAATGCGATTTACATCTTTCACAAACTCCTCTTGATCTCCTAGATTAAATACATCAATCCCATTTTTAACTCTATTCCCCAGCTGACCCAAGTTACCATTATTTGTATTATCCTCTAAGTGTATCACTTTGTATTCATCATCAAGTTCCAGAAAGAAACTCTGGGGGCACATTTCAGTGACTTGCTCTTGCTCATGTTCAAGGTCCACTTTCTCTTGCAAGCTAGGGGAAACCTATTGTAGTTCTTCTATGGGTTTCACACCAAAATTCAATCCTTCATCCTGCATCCCGGTATTTGGTAGTTGGTCAATATCCATAGGCTCATTCATTGTCACCTCTGTAGAAATCATTCTATCTATTCTATGCTGCTCAGTATCCTCTGGCCTATTCACCTGATCAGATAAAGGGTTAGATACATTAATCATTTGATGATCCTCATGTTTGCCACTATAAGACTCCTCTATCTTCCTTAGACTTGGATTGGGGTCCCTTTCAGTATTGCCTAGGTAAACATGTTGTTCTCACTCTCCTGCTGTAGGGCTATAAAATCCTTTAATATGGATGGATCAGAAGTATCTGTCTGACCACCTTTGTACTTATTTGGAGACCTTGGTTTGAATACAAGTCTTTGGTTGTCTCTACTATTTCTCTTTTGGTTTAGCCATTCATTGATAGGTGCATTACCTTTATTTGTATTTTATTATTGCACTATGCAAAATGGATTCTGCATCCCTTGGCATGTTGAAGTTTCTTCCTTAGGTCCATCTCCATGATTATCTTTAAATAGATTTTTCCTTTCCTCCTCATCTTTACCATTGATAGCACAAAAGCTTGTAGCATAACCTTGGTGCTTGCAATAAAAGCAATATTCAGGACTCTCATCATACAAAATGGTTTGCCACCTGCCTTCACCATGCTTATCATCATCATAGCCCAGCTAAACATGCTGGGGTCTAGGATTGGTAAGGTTAATTTTCAACTTGAACTTAGCTACACTAACCCTAGTTTTCTTGTAAGTCGCCAAATCTAGAAACAAGACCTTGCCATTAGGAGATAAAAGAGGTGCCACTACCTCTATATAGTAGCAATACCAGGGTAGCTCGGGTAGGTTAACCCATACAGTAACCAAGGAAGTTTCTTTATTAGGATTACAGGTATTGGTCTGCAATTGAATTCTTATTAGTTGTCCATGGATAAATATCTTTCCTTTAGACAAAACTGTTGAGTGATCATACTCATTGTCCAAGTCAATTTATAGATGCCTGGAATTGAAATATGTATGTTTAACCTTCCTTTTTAGTTTTTTTTGAAGAATAAATTGTCTCCAAATCACCTCCATTTTGGCATATTGTTATGAAATTTCACAATCAATGTAAATTTACATCTCTTTTCTAGTTTTATTTTGAAGTCCTCAAACCTAAATACAACCGCTGGCAGGCCTTTTTTTGTTGTTATTCTTGGTGGTTCAATTTGGATACACTCATCTTTCATCGTCTCTTGTGCCCTCAATTTCATGGCCAAGGAATAAGTGACCATAGGCATATGGGGTCCTTTTCCATGACCAGGTTTGGTCTATATACCAGTAGTGCTTTAAGTTTTAATAGGTATAGGGGCTCCATTCCCTGGATTAGACATCGAAATATCCCCGCCATTCCCCCCATTGGGCGAAACCAGGGTTTCTACCATAGTAGGTATCTCACTAGATGATTGATAAATAGGGAGCTTACCTCTATCATTAGATACTAGTTGATTCAGAATAGATTATTAATTTACAGTAGTCGATTATATAGGAATCCTATGTAACTTCGGCATTGGTGCTATCTCTGGTTGATTATGTTTCAGATAGATTGCCAGTGTAGAATTCATTGTCGCCTCCCCTATAATGACTTGTATACTGATTGATCTTGGTTTATGATCGCCTGAGACCATCGTAATTGACTTTCCAAAATTAGAGCTGAGTAACCATCCAACTAAAGTATAGGCTGAGAGGCGTGTGTTATTTGAGCAGGTGAAGATTTCTGTGGGGACAGAATACATATATACCTGTCTTGTGAGAAACTATCTGGCGGTCAGAGAAGCTCCGTCGGTGGCTGAGAAGACATGGTATCAGGTGTAGAGGTTGGAACTACTAGTTGTAATTACCTAGAGAGAGAATTTTTAAAGAGAGAATTTTACAAAAAGACTTGTATAACTTTTTTAATTAAATATCCGAAATGCTTATTTATAGCCATATTCAAAAGTAGGATAAGAAATGTACCTCTTGGAGTTCAAAGTTCAACTATAGATACTATAAAATAATTCTTTAAATCCTTTGAGCTTTTCGTAAAATCAGTTAGCTTATGATCCGTAGGACGTAGGTATCCCTTCTCCATTTAAAATCCCTTCGTGATAAGTTAAATTAATTCTCTTGTTGAAAGGAGAGAAAAAGAAGAAAGAAATGCAGGAATATCATTTTTCTTGTTTTCTGGAAAATTCAGTGAATAGCAATGAGTACTCTCCTCCCTTTTCACTTAATACTAATTAGGGAATTAATTAAAAGGTGGCCCCTTACATTTTCCCAATATTAATAACAAATATTTAAAAAATATATATAGAGAGGAATCACTTACTATTTTATTCCAATAGGCATCAAATTGAGATAAATAATTATACTTACAATATTCTTCATAAACATAACGTTATTATCTTCTACAGTATTAACTTAGATTTATTTTTTTTGAGATGGTACAATATAATTCTCCTTGAACTTTATGTACCACATCACTCTCTATAGACTAGAAGTTATACTTACTTGAAGTATCAAAATAAATTCAATTTTTCCTAAGGTGTTGCAACCGCATAGGACTGGGGTCCCTCTTAGTTGAAATGATGAGCATCTCCGTCAATACCAGAGTCTTTAATGGATTGTAGTTAGATTATTATCTTGATCAGTTAGTAGTACTTCTTGTAAATATCATTTGACTAGAATATAGATATATAACCTAGTGATTGTCGAATAATTGATATTGAATTCATATTGTAAAGCCTGAATCTTATTATCTTTATTGTGATGATTGTTGTTTAGAGCCACGCTACGAGGGGGTAATTATTTTATTATTGTCATTATTAATGAATTTACTGAGGTTCTAGAGGATACTTAGAGTATGAATAGACTTGTAATAGTTGATAAGGCTTAATGAATGGAACAAGCTAGGTTTGGATAGTTTCATGATTAATTGTTCCCTGAATTATGGTTTGTTTTGTGTTTCCTATGTAGGGCTTATGTGCGTATAATTAAGGATATGATTAATTATTTATGATCATGAGACTGAGTGGGGGCTTAAATGTATATTTCTTTTGATTTGAGAAGATATATTATTGTGACAAGTTCATGAGGGCTTGACGTGATGTTATTGATCACTTTTTTGCATTAAACTCCCTATTATGTATTGTGTTGTCTGAGTGAGGGCTTGACTTTACATTATAGGTATTTATTTGTAACTCCCCGAAAATGGGTCTCGAGACATCACACGGTGGTCAAGACTATAAGTAGCATCAAGCTAACCCTGTAAGCCTTCTACTAGATCTGGATATTCATAAATAGAGAAATATGAACATAATATCAAAGCTAAAATGTGAAACTCTATCTATTCTAAGCTAAAATTATCTAAACATAATATTTGAAATTATTTGTCTCAAAATTATGGACCTTTAATATTGAAAATCTAAATTAGATCTTGCAGTCTGCAAAGCCTCTACTACTAATAAATAGAGAGTCACTGGGACAAACCCCCAGCTGACTTGAACTATCTGAAAATATTGAATCATCTGTACTAATAAGCTGAAAAACGGAAGGATCGGGTCCCTAAACTATAAGGACTCACCAACTATCAAGATGCAGATAGAGATGCTCAAAATCACTCACGCTGTTGAAATTGAGAAGTTGCACCTACATAATGAGACAATGTAGCACATAGACGTGTATGTGGATTAGTACTTCTGGATTGTAATGAGTATATGGGGGTGAATGCATAAGTAAAATAATATCTCAATATAAACATAATTTGTAAAACAATGCATGCTAAATGTAAATGACTCATACTAGCTTGATTAAATGTAAACTAAAAAGCATAATCATGACTAGCAAAACATGTGTAAATCTAGTGAGTCATAACATTTAGTTTCTAGAAATCTACACTGGTATTCTATCTTTAAATCATGTTGTCTAAGTATATAAAGGACTCACATTTATATCTATAAACTGAAAGATGAAATCTCATAGCTAGTATCTTTCTGTAAAGTAATATCTGAATAAAGTTGTGAGCCTTTACACTTAGTTTCTAACAGTTGTTCTGTTATTCTTTTCTGTAGTCTTTTCTATTAGGGAATTCTTTTAAAAAATATCCTTCAAAGGAGGTTCTTTTAACTGACATACATTATGTGAGCTATCATAGTGTCCAGCATCTAGTTCCCTTATGGGAGAACCTCACGTTGGGGAGAGGTGTCATACTTTTACCAAGGAGTATAACCTAATCTAAGTGATCATATTTGTATATTTCATCCATATAGATATGGGAATAATTTGATATTTTAAACCTATATTAACTCATAGTTCTGGTACATGTGAACATACCCAACTCGGTGATAAATACTACTCCCTTTAATCTGTATGCTCATTCTTTAGGAAATCCACTTTAAAACTAGTATAATGGTTTAAAGATGAAAACCCACTATATATCTGTCAATTTAAAAGATAACTAAAACTATAAAGTGGATTCCATGTCTAAGCTGAGATCAAAAGATCAAATTTTTAGTAAAATCTGAAAATAACTAGTCATGGGATGCTTAAAGCAGTCCTTCTTGAAATATGAACATTCAAATAAGGGCTTAGTAACTGATGCATCAATTTCATGTCTAATCATATTAAAGTTTATGCTTGATAATGAAAGCGTTGAAATTCAATTCAAAATCTAGAAATTTATATCATACACATGAAAATACAAAAATAGAAGTGCAATTCATCATTTAAATCACTTAAAAACTCATAATCTTCAAACAACAATATTTGGGTATGAACCCTAAATTGAAATTCATGGGTAATGATACAAAATCATGTAACTTATAATTAAAAACTAGTTTTGGGCATAAGAATGAAAGAATTATCCTTGTTGAAAGCACCACACACCTTAAATGATGACTAGATGAAGAAGCTTGAGCTTTAGGTTCCTAATTGTGCTCTTGAAGATTGATTCTTTAATTGGGAATCCTTAATTTTGGGTTATCTTGAAAAAAGAATGGTGGAATTTGGATTTCTTGGGGATTAACATTTGAAGCTATAGGGTTTCTTGGAGTGAAATTTGATGAGAAGTGAGCATATTAGGCTTAGAATAGATTTAATGCTCTATTATTCACGATTTGGGGGCTTGGAAAAAGACTAAATTGCCCTATACAAATTTAACTCGGAATTGGAATCCAATTTTGGGCCCCACCGCGATGCGGTACAATCACGAAGGCTCACTGGAAACCAGACGAATGCTATTTTAGCCTTTGGCATGGCATGGAATTATGGCGTTGCATCACATAAAAGAACGAGTGCCATTTTGCACTCCACCATGACCCGGTGTCTTCTAATTGGGAATTTTGATGCAATATAGGCAAATTGCGTTGAGCTACTAGAAAGGGACGAACAGGAACTAAAAATTCTCCGCGATGCGAGCTAATTGTGGTGATTTAATGGAATTGGACAATTGAATATTTTTCCTTTACTGCGACGCGGTGCTTATCGCGATGTTCTATTGTTTTCACTAAAATTGCCATAACTTCTTCTCATGACCTGAATTGAGGCCCTGGACATGACGAGCACCACAAACCAAGAAGGCCCGGATGCCCTTATGTATCTGGTAACCATACACAATATTCATACTATAAAAGAAGATGTGGAAATACATAGCTAAAAGGAAACATGGTCATAAATCTAAAATCTCTTTAACAATACTAGAATAGCTTTTTCAACACAAAACAACATCTCTATTCGTCTGTGAAATCTCTACTACATAATACATCAAAACTTGTCTGAATCTGGGATAAGGCCCCAAGTATACCAAAACCATAATAAATGATAAATTTCTAAAAGTAAATAGGCCTTCTGAAAAATAAAAGGCTCACCAACTGGTACTCTTCACTCCTGCCTGAAGAAATCTACAGCTTATCAGGAGCCCTAGACTGTACCTCAGAACCTGGAGGGAGGGGGGGTCAATACAGTTGTACCGGTATGTGAAGAAATCCAAAATAATATATTTGTAATATAAAATACTTGTTAACTAGTCGTAAAACATAATAAAAGATATAAATTCAAAACACATGGGCATTTTTGATAATCATAAAACCTTTTTATCATTGCAGTTCTGATCTTTGTATTACTTCTGAGTTAGGTGTCACTCCCTTACAAGTCTAATAATCCACGGGCTATATGGAATCCTCTATTGACTCAGCGGGGAAGCCTCCAATCCAACTGTGCCGCAAGGGTTGGAGTGTCTAAGTCTGATACGCCACAGGGCACTAGGGCAGTGTATAATAATATACCCAGATCGGAAAATCACAATTTTGGGCAATGAGTTGTCTGAACTCATTCCATAATCGGGGAACAGCCTAACATCTATTTATGCACAGTTTTAACCATTTTCTATACATGCATCATTCTGATTCTCAAAAACTGAAAGTCTAATTTTAAACATGCATTCTATTCTGTTCTGAATTACCATGGCATAATCTGAAGATTTGCAAGTCCTACTTTCTGAACCATAATGTATCATGCATGATTTTTTCATTAAAATATAGTTCAGACCACCCAAACATACAAATAGTATAATGGATTTCATGTTCTGAAACACAAGTCAAAACTATGTAGAAATTCTTCAAACATATGGTGTTCATGTATTTTTGGCAAACCCTACTACTCTGTATTATATGTATATTCAACAAGTATCAATATGCACAACCCTCTCTTTTGAATTAAAAAATTATGCTCAAGTCATATCATAAATCATGACATTTCTTATCTTGTTTCTCAAAATGCATTTCAAAATAATTCATGTCATACAGAAGATGGAAAACATCATAACCAGAGAGGGATTCTTTGTTATTCGTTCTCTCAATTGAATATTCATCCTTAAACACATGCATACATATATGTAGAAGTTCAAATCAATTTGGGGGAGGGCCTAAAGACCAAAACATTATCATTAAGGCTTCTAAAACATGAATGTATTCCTAAATCCAAAGACCTTTTCTTAAAATCATGATTTCTACGCCCATGAGATTTTAGAAAAATGCCGCGTACCTTAAATTAGAAGCTTTTGAATGAACTATAGCTTTTGAGAAGCTATATGTACGATTTATGGGTGCCTCTTGTAGCCCCCGCAATAGGGATTCCAAATCTTAAAGAATTAAGAAAAACCCACGGTTAAATCTTGAGATATTTGGGTTTTTAGTTTGAAACCCTAGGGTGAGTTCTTGATGAATTTGAGAGAAAAGAATCATATTTTGGTGTTTTGGGAGTTTAATCCCGTGTTATGGCTGGATAAGGGATGGAAGATACCCATTTTGCCCTTAAAAATATGGAAACAAAACCTGAAACTTTGGTGCCTGCAATAGGGCGTGTGTCGCATGCTTATCGCATGATGCTACTCTCTCAGTAACTAAAATGGCCATAACTTTTCCCTCGGGTATCGGATTTTGGTGAAATTGGTATCGTTGGAAAGTTAATTCGAAGAGCTTTCATTTGATATTATGCCCTATAATTCATTATGTACAAAGATTTATGGTCGATTGAAGTTGACCTAAGTTTCGATGCTTACTCAAACTTGAATAATAGAAAAGCTTTCAACTCGTTCTTGAGTTAGGGTACCTCTATGATCTCAATTCATGCTTAAATAGGTTCACACACTACATAATTGATTAACATGAAAAATTTTCATAGGATTTATGTCTTTTGGATCATCTACGCATAGAAATGACGGTTTTCTTTCAAGCTCAAAATGCGGGGTGTTACACATCTTAACCGAGTATCGTTTTGAGGAAAAATTAGTATCGTTGAAAAGTTGATTCAATTACCTGCACATTGGTGGGTCTAGAGCTGGAAAATTCTATATGCATCAAGAGTTATATGGTTTTGAAGTTAACCCTTGACACACTAGGAGCTAAACTGATCTAAGAAAAGTACGAGGTATTACAATATTTCCCCCTTGGGAACATTCATCCTCAAATGAGACAAATTTAACAGAAGATACCGAGGAATTAAAGTTATATACTGGCATGCACAGCTGAAGCAAACTGCATGACTAAATCTAAAACAAACTGAGCGACTGAACTAATCTGCGAGTGCATAAATTTATAGGAAGATTACTACATCGCTAAATTTGTGACTGGAAAAGAACTGAATTAAGGAGAAGTGTTAATTTCGACTAAGTCTAAGTTTTTGGAGAATAGGTGAGGATACTTGGAATGCATATCTGCTTCTACTTCCTAAGTAGCACCCTCAACGGACTGATTTCATCAAAAAACTTTGACCAAGGGAACTTTTTTGTTCCTTAGTCTACGGATATGATGATCAAGAATCTTTACTAGAATTTCTTCATATGAAAGGCTATTCTAAATATCTATTCTTTCTAGAGGGACTACAATAGTTGAATCGTCCATGCTTTCTTCAATAAGGACACATTGAACACTTGGTGAACTACTGACAAATCTACGGGTAGATCAAGCTCATACTCTACCTTCCCCACACAACTTAAAATTCCATAGGAGCCAACACACCGGGGATTAAGCTTCCTCTTTTTGCCAAACCTCTTCACCCCCTTTATAGGTGAAACCTTCAAATACATAAGATCATCTAGTTTAAACCCAAGATCTCTCCTTCTTACGTCTTCATAAGATTTTTGATGACTCTGAGCTACTTTAAATCTCTCTCGAATAAACTAAACTCTCTTCATGGATTCAAACACCATATCTGGCACAACAAAAGTGGCCTCACCCACTTCAAAACAACCGACTGGTGATCTATATCTCCGCCTATAAAGAGCCTCAAATGAGGCCATCTGAATACTAAAATGGTAACTGTTATTTAAGGTAAACTCGATTAATGGAAAGTGGTCATCCCAACTTCCTTTAAAATCAAGAACACATGCCCTCAACATATATTCTAAGGTCCAAATGGTCCTCTCTTCCTGACCATCTGTCTTCGGATAAAAATTTGAACTGCGATGAACTTAGGTACCAAGACCCTTTTAAAAGGCTTTCCAAACTGAGAGCTAAACTGAGTGACCTTATCTGAGATGATGGACAAGGAAACTCCATAAAATCTAAACAACTCCCTGATATAAAACTAAGAATAATATTTAGCTGTGTAAGATGTGTGAAATGGCAAAAAATGGGATGATTTGGTCAATCTGTCTACTATTACCCAAATCAAATCATGCTGACGATGCAAATTGGGTAATCCAGTAACAAAGACCATATTCACCTCTTCCTACCTTCAAGTGGGAATACCAAACTCCTGTAATCTGCCACCAGGTACAAGTTGCACACTTAGCTACTGATTTTGCTATATCTTTCTTCATACCACTCCACCAATCGACTTCCTATAAATCACGGTATATCTTAGTGGCTCCTAGATGAATGGATTAATGTGTACCATGCACTTCTACCATAATCCACTGTCTTAAATCGTCAATACATGGCACACATAATCTACTCTATTATCTCAAAACACCATCTCCCCCTTGGGAGAAAACCTCTACCTCTTGATATTTAGCTAACCCCTTCAGTTTGACAAATATAGGATCCCTATCCTGCTTCTCTTTCACTTCCAAATCCAGAGAAGATTCTTGTAACACCTCGAAAATGGGTCTCAGAGCGTCACACGGTGCTTAAGACTACAATTAACCCCAATCTAACCCTTTGATCCATTTACTACCATAAAACACTTACTTCATGATTATAAGGAAAAAATATCTGAACATCATCAATCAGGTCCAACCAAAATATAAACACATGCTGAGAGGTAAAAAAATATAGAATATTTGACAACTCTGACCATCTAGTCTGACAAGCCTCTACTACTTAATAATTCAGAGAGCCATTGGGACGTTCCCCTACTGACCCATACTCAAAGCAATAAAAAAAATGAACAACTCATAAGAAAACTGAAAGTCTGAACACGTCCTCGGATCATGAGGACTCACCAATGGAGAATATGCGGATTAATATGCTCAGAAATCACTGTCGAGTCTAGGATTGAGAACCTGAACCTATATTATCGGGAAAAATATAGCCCACATACAAATATGTGGGTCAGTACCATGGAATATGTGCCGAGTATATGAGGGTGTTTGCAATTACAATAATCGAATATCATAAGCTTATAAAAGACGTGCATACTAATATGAATGACTCACTTAGCTTGAATTAAATCATCAGAATCATGAATGAATGATATATGTAAAATAAAATACGTGATTCATTACATAAGTTCTCAATTCATTTTCTTCACAGTATCAAAACTTGTGGAACATTCCAAAACACAACATTTCAATCTTAAATAGAATAGAGACACACTTTGGGAGTATCTCATAACAGACATAAACCATCTGAGCTACATGGAGTTCAACGTCCAACCCACGTTGGGGAGAGCGGTCCTATACTTTCCATCGGAGTAGGACCTCGGTCATTAATTCAAACACTAGTGATCACTTTATCCGCCTCAGGTCACATCCTATAGGGGAACGTAGTTCTGAGGAAGTACCATACTTCCCACTTAGTGCTAAATACTACTCCTGGACTTAGCTCAGAAATTTAAAAGATAATCCACCTTAAATAATTCAAATCTTTACAATGGGAGTCAATATGCTTCCTCTTTATCATAAATCAATCAAATGTGGATTGCTTATCTCAAATAGGCTTTAAAGTTAACTCTCTCATGACCAAAGGGTCAAATCATTCCACATTATTCAAATCATTCAAAACTCAAAATGCTCATAATACTAAATTTCTCAAAATAACAATTTCAAATAGGGTTCAAAGACCCATATATCAATATCATTATAAAACTTCTCAAGATTCATGCTTTATGTCATAAACACACACACACACACATACACACACATATATATATATATATCACCATAAAATGTGAAAATTCACCTTTATGTTCAACAATATCAACATTCTCATGAAAACAACATACCGAGTAAATTCATATTTCAAACTCATAAACAATTACGTAAAACCATGTATCTTCGTAAAAGAAAATCACTTTGGGCACAAGATCGAAAGGGTGTTCTTATTGAAAAACCCCACAAACCTCAAAATTTGAAGCCTTAGAATGAACTCTCTACTCCGGAAGTCTATTCGCGAAATTGTGATATGCCTCTCGTAGCCCTTGGAATGGCGATTTTGAATATCCAAAAATTATTGAAAAGCTACGATCGATTCTTTAATTATTTGGGTTCTTAAGTAGAAACCCTAACGGAGTTTCTTGGGGATTTTTGATGAAAATAGATGAATTTTGCTCTTCTTGGGGTTAAATCCCATGTTAGAGAAGATAGGGTTTGCTAAAATTACCAAAATGCCATTAATAAAATGGATGGAAACTAAAAATTTTGGCCGGGCCTATCGGATGCTTGGGGCGGCACCTATCGGATAGCCCCACGATATCTTGGGCGATGCGGGCCAATTGCCTGAGACTACTGGAATTGAAATCCAAACATGGTCTTTGGATCGTCTAGAAATTCCAAAACTCACCTAGAACATACTACGAACTTGCTCCATCGTAACGCAACAAAAATTTCAAGAAACGAAGGTCGGGAAGGCCGTGAATTAATTCAACAAAGATTCAAGGCTTAACAATGACTAAGTGTTAGAACACTTAGCAAAATTTCTAAGTGTTAAGATCAATATAACTCGTTTCGAAGGCTTTAATGATTAGGAAAATTTATGGGGTCTTACATTATATCCCCCTTAGGAACATTCGTCCTTGAATGATTCAGGATGTACTAAGAGTAAATAGAAAACAAAGGGTGTACAGCTGAAACATCTTGCTAAACTTGACTCTACTTCATTCTAAGATTTCGGATACAACATAAAGTGCATAAACTTATGAAGTAACAACCTACCAGTTGCAACTTTGAATAGAAAAAGGCTAATTTAAAGAAAAAAAGGTACCTTTAGCTTGATCTGAGCTAGAATACTTGGAAAACAAAGGTCGTTCACTGAATTCTTATGAACTAAATCACAACTAATTATCTGAATCTAAAACTGAGGCCTGATGCATGGACTATGCTGAGTTCTCAATTTGGACCGGTGCAAGCATCTTACCCCATAGAATGGCTTTACTTACAAAACATAGGGGTAGTACGACTAGATGGAAAATTGGCAATCTATAGGGGCTTATTTTCTTGATTGTTAATCTGGACTGCAGATTACATGGACTAGATCATACAGGCTGCTCGCACTCAAATGTAGTATTTCTTCAAGACTCCTTCTAAGAAGTTTGAATAACATTGGGGCACAAATAAATCACAACATCGATACAACTCTATCGCTTGGAATAAAGATATATATGACATAAGCTAGGACAAAATTACTAGGCGTTAGGAAATAGAACTTCCTACTTTCAAGCTTAGCAACACTCCTCAAATACTACCTCAACTATACTATTTCCCTTAACCATAGTAGTTGATTCAACTTATTATTGTCACATGGGCGTTCATAAATACATCTACTAATGTCTAAGGTGGACTAAATCCTCTCACCATGTTCAAGCCTCACTCAAAGTACCCATAAGATATGCCATTTAACACTATAATACTACTCTAAATCATGAATCCAACAAACGGTGCATTTCACAACTCCTCACCTTATGCATAATTCTCATTACCACTCTAACAACCACATTCAACCTCGTGCTAGACATCTACTAACTTCCAGTGCATTCATTTAGATATACAAATATAATGTTCAAGCCTATATTTATAACCACATATGCACTTCCAATCAAATATTCTTAAGACATCTTTCTTGTATCTTCTAATAACCCCATCAATTACATTAGTACACATGCTACTCAATTCTTCGGGAAACACATGAAGCACTCTCAAACAACCCAGTCATACACAAAACTCCACCTCATTCTTCTTTTATTTGTAGACCTACATGAAACAAGACATAATAATATTCCTAAACATAATCACGTAAAACTTCAACTAACTATGACATGTATCAAAGACTTGGCCTCAATCCTTACTTCATACTTATAGTCTTAGCTATAATGAGCATACACAATCTTCATCAATAAGGACCTCTTACACTCCTCCAGACACAACTGTTCGTCCCCACTATCTTGACTAAGGAAAGGAAACTAAAAGATTAGGACATGAGGATCTGAAAATAAAGAAATTCTATGAACAACTTTACACTCAACTGAGACTTGAGGAATAGAGTATTTAATATCATAGTCTCATCAAAGAGGTCTAGCCTGAATTTGGACTTCATAACTTATGGAATGTGATTCCAACTGCTAAACGAACTGGAACTCTTTATCTTGGGAACTAGGAGAGTACATATTCTTTATGATGTGCACGAACATGAATTATGATCATGGGACTGAAATATAAGGCATGAGTAGGTATTGGGATTACTGGAAATACTTAAATAAGGATGGGTCGAGCATAATTCATTCTCACAACTATTCTACAACTTACTGGTACATCTATTAGAATCTGAAAGTTTGATTTGGTTACTCGCTCTATCATCTCACCCTTAGGATTAAGCCATCACTCTAGGGTTGTGAGCTAGAATATAACTCTTAGTTGAACTGCAATCACTTACTCTAGGGTCCTGGATATAGCAACACTGATGAATAATAGAACTTATCCCGAATGACTACATCTGAAGGCATAAAACCAACTCTGAATACTACCTTCTGAGTTGCATCCTATCTTTCTCTAGCCTAAAAAATCATTATATAATGCTCAAACACTTATTAAATTGGAAATAATACAACCCCACAACACCTTTGGCGAACCTCCTTATTATACATACAACTTCATACTCAATTACAAGCCAAATAAACCTATGCCCTTGCATACACTATTCAAGCCTACAAGATCACCTCCATCCAATGAGCATTACAAAGAAATCACTCAATATATCCATCTCACTCTCCATCTACTATTCAAACTTAGTGTCTAGTCCTATCTATAATTAACTACAACTTTACACTAAGTCTTTACATGACAAACGTCTGAAAACACTAGTCCGCCAAAACCTCATAACAATAATGATCAATCACAATTCTATGGTCTATCTTATTATGACTTGCTAGCACCTCCTTTCTCTACATTTCATCACTAATTACCTTTCATATACATCTAAACTCCTTTCATAGCTCTATAAGTTTCAAATAAACTCCCCTTTGAAATCTAAATTAACATCTCTCAACCATCAAGTACTTTCATCAATAATCTATATTTTTCTAGCCCAACAAATGTCATCAACAACCCTTTCCACACTTCAAGAAAATATCACACAGTGCCATATAACTTCATTACAAATGCAATCACATGCGAAAAAAGACTCGGCTATACATACCTTCCATAAATCACTTTTACCACCCTTCTTGACACTACACCTCTAAGACCAAATTTCAATCGGCACAAGGAAAACAAGATGAACAACAAGATGCTAGTGAATCAAAATAGGCCTCACACGGCTTCACTAAACTTCGATTTTTGTGTTTTTGAACAGGGAAATGTGATGAATAAAAAAGCAACTATGCTAGTGAATCAAATGAGCCCTACACGGCTTTACTAGACTTTGATTTTTTAATAACTCAATGATAACAAAATTTAATAGGATAGAAAATTGACACATAATACTTAAAGATCTGAGAATACACATCTTACCCTATGAAGGACCGTAATAGGACAGCTTTTATTCAATTTCTTGGCAAGAAATGACTTGCCCAAATGGGGCTGAAACTAGGATAGGATCAGGAATTTCTTCACAGCTCACCTCACAATTCTCAGCAACCAAGGGGTCACATAAGAAACTGGACCTAGGGTCCAACAATGCATAAACATCAAGTTAAAATACATAGAGCATACCAGTATTGGCATCTGGAGAGTCCTCCTGCTCCTGGTGAGATGGCAAGATATAGTATCTTTTTTGGTGCTTACCGCCAGTAGTACTAGAACAAACGTCCAGAGTAGGGGCTGGACAAACTGTGGGAGTCAGGGCACTAGTAGTCTGAGGTGCATAAAGCTTGTTCAGACACTGACCACTATTTGTACTAGAAATGGCACCCTGCTGACACAAATCTTTACCCATCTGAGATATGATCTTACACTCCCGCAACCAGTGGCCTGGATTACCTCATCCATAACATACGTCACTGCCTTCTATGCATATTTATTTATAGCTCTTACCACATTCTCCGCAACATGGATAAATGAGAACACCTTTCTTACAACCTTGCAACTTAGAGCTTGATGCTCCACCTCGACTAACATTCTTATACTTTGATACTGGGGCCTGGAATGATACCAGAACAGGTGCTGAGGATCTTTGATGGAGCTGGGAGTAGTTATTACCCCTTGATCCTAATGTGGAGTTATTGGTTCTAACTCTCTGATTCATCCTATGTTGTCTTCTTTCATTCTGCCAAGTATGAGTCAAAAGCCTAGACAGGACAACATTCTGCAAATTGTTCTGAGCAACTATTGCATTAGCTAAGGCAGTGAAAGCAGCTCTAAACTCTGCGAGAAAGACATGCCTTCCCAAGGGATCTGCCTGAACAGACTGAGGAGCTGGCTGATTTTCATCACTTTGCTCATTAGCTTCGCTAGAAGACATGTTCTGAAAATGAAAGAAGGATGTAGATTAAACTAAAGTTTCAACTTGAGTGTTTGCTCACTGGCACAATATGAGTACTAAAAGAAGGGATAACTTTTTCCTAAAATGTCTTGTAGCCACTTGCTCATAGATGTGGCGCGCTACACACTGATGATCAAGAATCTACTTGACGCGGCCTGTCAGACTCCCTAGGACTCCTTAAACCTGTCTCTGATACCAAGTTTGTAAGGCCCCAAAAAATGGGTCCCGAAGCGTCACACGATGCTTAAGACTACAAGTAGCCCCAAGCTAACCCTTTGAGCTATTTACTACCATAAAACACTTTCTTTAAGATAATAAGGACAAAATATCTGAACATCATCAATCAAATCCAACCAAAATATAAACAGATGCTGAAAGGTAACAAAATATGGAATATCTGACAACTCTGACCATCTAGCCTGACAAGCCTCTACTACTCAATAATTCAGAGAGCCATTGGTACATGCTCCAACTGACCCATACTCAAAGTAATAAAAAAATGAACAACTCATAAGAAAACTAAAATTCTGAATAACACGTCCTCGGATCATGAGGACTCACCACTACAGAATATGTGGATCAATATGCTAGGAAATCACTGTTGAGTCTATGATTGAGCACCTGAACCTATATTACAGGGATAAATGTAATCCACATATGAATATGTAGGTCAATACTATGGAATATATACCGAGTATATGGGGGTGTATGTAATTTCAATAATTGAATATTTCAAGCTTGTAAAAAATATGCATGCTAATAAAAATGACTCACTTAGATTGAATTAAATCATCAGAATCATGAATGAATGATAGATGTAAAATAAAATACGTGAGTCATTACATAAGTTCTCAATTCATTTTCTTCATAGTATCAAAACTTGTGGAACATTAAAATCTCAAAAATATCTTTCTCATTTCAAAACACAACATTTCAATCTTAGATAGAATAGAGACATACTTTGGGAGTTTCTCATAACCGACATAAACCATGTGAGCTACATGGAGTCCAACGTCCAACCCACGTTGGGGAGAGCTATCCTATCCTTGCCATCAGAGTAGAACCTTAGTCATTAATTCAAACACTAGTGATCACTATATCAACCTCAGGCACATCCTATGGGGGCACGTAGTTCTGGGAAAGTACCACACTTCCCACTTGGTGCTAAATACTACTCCCAGGCTTAGCTTAGAAATTTAAAAGACAATCCACCTTAAACAATTCAAATCCTTTCTTTAGGAGCCAATATTCTTCCCCTTTATCATAAATCAATAAAATGTGGATTGCTTTTCTCAATTAGGCTTCAAAGTCAACTCTTTCATGGCCAAAGGGTCAAATCGTTCCACATTATTTGAATCATTTAAAACTTAAGATCATCATAACACTAAATTTCTCAAAATAACAATTCCAAATAGGGTTCAAAGACCAATATATCCATATCACCATAAAACTTCTCAAGATTCATACTTTATGTCATAAACATATATATATATATGTTCAACAATATCAACATTCTCATGAAAACAATATACTGAGTAAATTCATATTTCAAACTCATAAGCAATCATGTAAAACCATGTATCTTCGTCAAACAAAATCACTTTGGGAACAAGAACGAAAGTGTGTTCTTGTTGAAAGACCCCATATACCTCGAAATTTGAAGCCTTAGAATGAAATCTCTACTCCGGAAGTCTATTCTCAAAATTGTGATATGCCTCTCGTAGCCCTCGGAATGGGGATTTTGAATATCCAAAAATTATCGAAAAGCTACGGTCGATTATTTAATTATTTGGGTTCTTAAGTTGAAACCCTAATGGAGTTTCTTGGGGATTTTTGATAAAAATAGATGAATTTTGCTCTTCTTGGGGTTAAATCCCATGTTAGAGAAGATAGGGGTTGCTAAAATTACCAATATGCCATTAATAAAATGGATGGAAACTAAAAATTTTGGCCGGGCACGATTAGCCAGGCGTTGTCTAGCCTATAGCAGTGCACTACCCCAGGCAACGCCTAGGCTATAGCCCGCGATACCTGGGGTGGCACCTATCGGATAGCCCCGCAATATCTGGGGCGATGTGGGCCAATCCCCTGAGACTACTGGAATTGAAATCCAAACATGGTCTTTGGATCATCTAGAAATTTTGAAACTCACCCAGAACATACTACGACCTTGCCCCATCACAACGCAATAAAAATTTGAAGAAACAGACGTCGGGAAGGCCGCAAATTAATTCAATGAAGATTCAAGGCTAAAAAATGACTAAGTGTTGGAACACTTAGCAAAATTTGTAAGTGTTAAGCTTAATATAACTCGTTTCGAAGGCTTTAAAGATGAGGAAAATTTATGGGGTCTTACAATTCTGAACTACTCTGAACCCAAACATTCCCTTCAGCTGAGTCAACAAACCTCACACCCAACCTAGCTAATCGGTGAACTTCCCAAACAAACTCTCTTTTCTCATTCTCCACAAGAGCAACACTCCCCATAGACAATCTACTAAGGGTGTCTGCCACTACATTGGCCATGACCAGATTATACTATATACTCATATAATAATCCTTTAATAATTCTAACCACCGTCTCTGATGAAGATTTAACCCCATCTGAGTAAAAATATATTGCAAGCTTTTGTAATCCGTGAACACATCAACATGCACCCCATAATCATAGTGCTTCCATATCTTTAAATCAAACACAACAACTGCTAGCTCAAGGTCATAGGAAGGGCAGTTCTTTTCATGAGGCTTAAGATTTCTAGAGGCATAGGTTATAACATTACCTCTATGCATCAAAACACATCCCAGACCAATTCTAAAGGCATCATAATAGACAATGATCCCATATGTTCCATCAGGTAGTGCTAAAATTGGGGCTAAGGTGAGTAGAGTCTTCGACTTTTGAAAACTCTTCTCATAGAAATTGACCACTAAAACTTAACTTTCTTCTAAATTAGTCTATACATAAGGGATGCAATGGAAGAAAAATCCTCAACAAAGCATCTATAATAGCCAACTAAACCCAATAAACTTTAGATATTTGATGGAGAGATAGGTAGAGGCTAGTTTCTTACTGCTTTTACCTTTTTGGGGTCAACTCTAATGCCATCACTGGAAATAATATGATGAAGGAAAGCTACTGATCTTAGCCAAAATTTTCATTTGGTGAACAACTAGTGATTCCTAAGAATTTACAACACAATTCTATGGTTTTCTGCATGATCATCCTCACTACAAGAATAGAAAATAATATTATCGATAACGACTATGAAAAGCATGTCCAAATACTATTTGAACACACTGTTCATCAAGTCCATGAAGTTGTTGGGGCATTGGTAAGAACAAATAGCATGACTAGAAACTCAAAATGACTATAACGAGTTCTGAAAGATTTCTTTGGAATATCACTTTCCCTTACTCTAAGATGATGATAATCGAATCTAAGGTCTATCTAGGAGAAATAGTCAATGCATATTCGCAAATAATCATCATTCTTTCGCACGAATAGGACATGACCGCCCCTTGAAGAGAAACTAGGCCTTATGAAATCTTTATCTAAGAGGTACTTAAGCTGCTTTTGTAACTCTTTAAGCTCTACTACAGCCATACGATATAAAGGAATGGAGATAGGTTGAGTATCTAGAAGAAGGTCATATCGAATTCTATATCCCTATTGAGAGGTACCCCTGAAAAATATTTGGGGAAAATATTAGGAAACTCATTGACTAAACGAACTGAATGAACAGTTGAGGTCTCAAACTTAGTGGCTTTGACTTGAACTAAATGATAGATACACCCTTTTGATATTACTTTTATATCTTTAATATAGGATATGAAATGACTCTTGGGAGATACTAAATTACTTTCCTACTAAAAAACTGGCTCATTTGGAAATTAAAACTTCACCACTCAGGTGCGACAATCTATGGATGTTTAAAAGGAATGGATCCAACTGCTAACAGAATTTTATGAAGGACAGTAATAGTAAACTTTCTATAGATCTATTTGGCAATAACTGACTCACCCACTTGTGTAGAAACTAAGAAGTCCCCAGGGATCTTTTCAGGACCTATTTCAAAATTTACTGCAACTAATGGGGTCATAAAAGAGAAATTTGACCCAGGTTCTAACAACACAAACATCAATATGAAATACACAAAGCATATAAGTAACAACATCTGGTAAACTCTCCTACTCCTGACAGGATGGTAAAGAATAAAATTAATTCTGGCATTGACCATCATTAGTATTAGATGATGCGCTTTAAGGAGGGACTGGGTGACCTAGGGGAGCTGGTGTTCTAGTAACCTGAGTTTGTGCACAAATATCCCTGTTTCCTTGCTTATCATAAGGACACTCTTTGATTTCATGACCGAAATTACCACATCTATAACAACCTTTGTATCCCAAAAAACACTTACCAAGATAATTCTTACCACACTTAGCACATAGAGGATAACTAGGCTTTCCACTCATACAATTTTGAGATCTGGACAAAGAAGTCTTACCCCACTACTCTTCTCTAGATCTATGAGTAGGAAAGCTATCTAAAGATGGAACTGACATTGATGAATGAATCTGAAACTAAGAATGGTTCCCTCTCCAAACTTTGTCTAGCCATACTCAAAATACCCTGTTCTAGCCTTTCTATTTCCCCTTTCTCTTCCCTTTAACTTTTCTGCCTCAATCTACTAGGCATGAATCACCAATCTAGCAAGATCCATGTCTCTAATAAGCTTAGCAGTCCTGCACTCCTTGTCTACCAAACCACATACTCTAGTAACAAACTTACTCATACTCGCCCTAGGGTCAGGCATCGTATTAGGGTCATACTTAGAAAAATGATTAAATTTAAGGTAGTAATTTTTCACTTTCATCGAACCCTACCTCAAGTTCACAAACTCCTCTACTGTAATACCCCGTATTTCCTTAGCATAATCTAAGTACCATTGCATGATTGTTCATATATAAAATTTTTGAAACAATTATTATATTTTAGTTTAGAGCATGTTATTGCGTAGAAAATAGAATTAACTTTCCAATGATATAAAATTCACCCAAATTCGATAACTGGGTAAGAAGTTATGGAAATTTTAAGTTTCGGTCATTAAACATCGTCATTTTGACCCTTAGCATATCGCGGAGGCAGTGTAAATAGTAATTGTCATTTTCCAGATAAGGTGCGTGATTTTAGTACATTGTGCCAAAGGCCAATTTGGCATTTGGCAGTTTCTAGTGTCTCTCCAGGATTCCACGACATTGCGGTGAACTTCCAGGTCACAAACAAGGTGTCAATGCGATACCACCACATCGCACCACCACATAATTTCCCAGATGTTAATTTCCAGTGACACGGTGCAATAGTGCTGCATCGTGCTAGGGAAGGAATTGGAAAATTTTTGAAGAAGAATTTATATATCGTCAAGGTAAAAATACTCTTTTTCCCTAATTTTAATCTATCAGGTGTGCTTTATACCCCTAAAAATGTTTTTAACTTATTATTTTTTATTTCTTCCCTGAAAATTAAAGAATATCCCCTCTCAATCAAGAATGCTAGCTCTCATATTCAAGGTCAATCCTTAAGAATTCACCACGAACTTCAAGAAATTCATCCATTAAGGTATGTTAGATGTTCATCCAAGGGTTCCTTTCACCCATGCAGTCCAAGTACCCAATTTAATTTCAAAGTTATCATCTATTTCAAGGTTTAATATCAAATTAAGATTTCACCCATGAATCTCTATGAATTATGATTTATCACCATGTTTCCATGAAATTATTATTATTATTTGGTTCTCTATGTTTTTAATAGTATTATTGATTAAACTAAACCATGATATAATATTAGTATGTTGAATTCATGCTATTTCTATGAACTCCATGATATTCCTATGATTTTTTTAAAAAATGAACTATAAGTGTTTGATAAAATGCCTACAAGAGTGATTGATTTAATATAAGCCTTCATGATTTGTCCTTCATGTTTTAAAGTCATTTTACTGTTGTTGCTTTTGCGTCCTAGGAGTATTGCATACCCAAAACCATAGCTGCTTATTCTGTCTAGTTTTAGTATATTACAGAATAGCCTTTAGATTATACTATGAGCATTATTAGAATAGTCAAATATCAGTCAGTTAAATACAGAACAGTCTAGTGCTTCAGTGTCTTTCAGTTGGGAGTAGGATTTAGCACCGATCAAGTATAGGGATGACAGTTTCCATGTAAGATAGGGAAATTCGTTAGTAGCAGTCCCTATACTCCAAAACTATGTAGCTAACATAGGATATAAGTAGTCACCCATTAGATTAGACTTGACTATCTCGTAAGGCTCACCTATCAATTCAGTCTTGACAAACTTTGTCCTCTGGATATTATGTTAGTACAGTGGATTGACACAGCTAGTGATATTACTCGTGGTACAGTATTAACACCCTTCCAATTGGGGTTACAGGTTGGACCCCATTTAGCTTAGATTGGAGCATGTCGGTTAGATGATACATCCCTTAATCTCAGTCATAGTCTCAGTTACAATATCAGTTTAGTTATTCAGTCATAGAGTTATTTGAAAAATGCATATAGATTTCAGTTATTCCAATATTTCAGTCTACAGATTTTTTACAGTCATGTTATATACTTCGTCATCCATCCTTGGTATCTATAGATTTCCACGTATTTCTAGTATTTATAGACTTTCATACATATATAGTATTTACATGCTCTATATTTCTCCAGTGTTTTAAAACTCTCATGATCTCTATTCAGTATTCCTTGCCTTATATGTATATTCTGAAAGTTCATTATTTCTATTCATGAAACCTTGCATACCATCTTACCTCATTTAGTATACTAGTACATTCAAAGTACTGATCGCATACTTTTCTTTTGCGCTATGATGTATCATACCATAAGTGCTGATGCTCAGTTCTTGAATCATACTTAGACTTTACTTCTCAGGATATTAACAGTATAGTAGCAGTGGTGAGTCATTATCAGTCAAGGATAGTTTATTTTACTTCATATCTCTATTTCTGTAGTTAGTAGAGTTAGTTTGGGCCTGTCCCATCAACTCATATTCAGTCAGTCAGTTTTAAAGGCTTTTCAGAGATTGAGTTAGTCATTTAGTATTTAGATTCTCAGTTGACATGTCAGTTTTTCATTATTTTAATAGAGTCAGTCAGTTATTTATATATATCTATATTCTAGTTGTGATTCAGTTATTAAAACCTTATGGAAATATCAGTTATTTTTCTACAATTATGATATTATTGTTTAGTGCTCACAGCAGGTACCAGCTCATGGGTTAGCTTGTGGTCCCTCGGGATTGTAAGCATTGTGTGATGACTAAGGGGTAGTCCCGAGTCATTACAAACTTTGTATCAGAGCCTAAGGTTTTAAAGTGTCCTAGGAAGTCTGAAAGACACATCAAGTAGAGCTTTGTGCATGGGTGTGTAGTGCACCACACTAATGGATGAGAGGCTACAAGGCGTTTGGGAAAAGTTTCCCTTCTTTCAGTATTCATGTCGTGCGAGTGAGCATGAGCTCATGTTAAACTGTTAGTCTAATACTTTTCTTTCTTCCGTTTATAGAACATGCCTCCTAAGATGAACGAAAGAAGAATAGGAAATCAACCAGCCCCTTAGCCCATCCAAGTAGATCCTTTGGATGAACATGTCTCTTACTCAAAATTCATGGTTATGTTCACCACTCTAGCCAATCCTATGGAAGCTCAGAATGAATGGCTAGTTATTGTTCCAGCAAACCCAGTGGCCAATACTGATTCTACTAGAATTTGGGATTTCACCTAAATAAATCCTCTTTCTTTCATGACATCTAAGTCTGACAAGGATCCATGAGAATTCTTACATATGGTTCAAAAGGTAACGGATGCTATGGGGGTGACATCTAGTCAGAGTGTTGAGTTGGATGTATATAAGTTATAGGATGTATCCTATACTTGGTTTAAGCAATGGAAGGTAAATAGGGTATTGATGCAGGGCCTATAGAATGGAAAGAGTTTTCCACAACTTTCTTAGTTAGATTCTTCCCATTAGATTTGAGAGAGGCCAAGGTGTTAGAATTTATTAACTTTAGGCAGGGAAGCATGAGTGTGGGGGATTATTCCCTTAAGTTCACTTAGTTAGCTAGATATGATCTTCATGTGGTGGTTGATAATAGGTCCAAGATGAGCAAATTTATGATTGGAGTGTATGATAACATGGTAAAAGAGTGTAGGATTTCAATGATAATTAGTGAGATAGACTTGTCTAGGATGATGGTCCTTGCTCAACATATAGAGGAGCAGAAGATTAAGGGGAGAGAGATAGAGGAAATAAGAGAGCTAGAATGGGCAGCTTTAACTTCAGTCATCCAAAGTCAGAGGGTGGTAACCGTTCTTATTTTCAATAAATATCTTCAGCCCTAGCACCCTCTTCAGCCAGTCTTCCCATACCTAAATACAGGAGCGACAATAGGGATGGGGAACCTGGCTCTAAATCCCAGGTCAGTGTTAGCACTGATCGTACCATTCCTCTATATCATAAATATGGTAGACACCATCAAGGTGAGTGTAGAGTGGGTAGTGATGTATGTTTTGGGTCTGGCAATCCAGGCCATCAAATTTGGAAGTATTGAATGGTTGCTCATAAAGGTAGGTATGTACTCCATCAGGGCCAATCCCATCAGGACGCCCAAATCAGTAGGGTGCAGCTTTCAGTGCTATCAGTGGTCAGCAGCCAAATAGGTTATATGCTCTCAGTCCTACAAAAATTAACAAAATTCTCCTAACGTAGTTACTGGGATATTGCAGGTCTTTTACTTACACATTTACTCTTTACTAGACTATGGAGCTTCTCTTTCTTTTGTAACTTCACATATAGCCATCAATTTCAAAGTCAGTACCAAAACTCTTGCAGAGCCCTTTTCAGTGTCTACCATAGTAGGTGTTTCCATTGTAGCCAGACAAGTGTACAAGGACTGTCCAGTCATAATATTTAAGAGAGTTACCTCAGTTGATCTCGTAGAGTTAGCTATGATGGACTTTGATGTCATTCTAGGAATGGATTGGCTCCACTCATGTTGTGCCTTCATTGATTATCGAAACAAAATAGTTCATTTTCAGTTTCCAAATAAACCAGTCCTTGAATAGAGGGGTAGTACTACAGCTTTTAGGGGTCAGTTGATTTCGTACCATATAGAGCGAAAGATGATATTGAAGGGATGTATTTACCATCTTGTGCGAGTCAAAGACTCAAATTTAGAAACTCCAACTCTTGAGTCAGTTCCAGTAGTAAATAAATTCTTAGACGTATTTCCTAAAGATCTTCCTGGAGTTCCTACCACTTCAAAATAGACCTTCTTCGAGATACTCAACCCATATCTATTCTTCCATATAGAATGGCCCCAGCTAAACTCAAAGAGTTTAAAGAACAATTTAAGGATCTTCTATATAAGGGTTTCATCAGACCCAGAGTCTTCTTATAGGGCGCACCTATTCTATTCGTGCGTAATAAAGATGGTTCTCTCAGAATATGTATTGACTACCATCAATTTAACAAGGTCACACTCAATAATAAATATCCACTTCCAAGAATCAATGACTTGTTTGACCAACTTTATGGTGCCAGCTATTTTTCTAAGGTAAACCTCAGATCAGGCTATCATCATCTCAGGGTCAGGGAATGTGACATTTTGAAAATAGATTTCCGAACCTGGTATGGTCACTTTGAATTTCTAGTCATGTCCTTTGGTATCATGAATGCCCCAATAGCCTTCATGGAGTTGATGAATCGAGTGTTCAAGAAGTACTTGTATATGTTTGTCATAGTCTTCATTGATGACATTCTTGTTTACTCTCGTAGTGAAAATAATCATGTAGACCACCTCAGAATAGTGCTTCAAACTCATAGAACTTATTAGTTATTCGCTAAATTTAGTAAGTATGAATTTTGGCTAAGATCAGTAGCTTTTCTTAGCCATATTATTTCTGGTGATGGTATTAGGGTTGATCCTCAAAATACCGAGGCAGTGAGATCCTAGACCCATCTCTCCATCAGACATCAGGAGTTTCTTAGGTTTAGATGGCTATTAGTTTTTCCTGGTGTAGATGATTTTAGGAAATTAATTCTTGTAGAAGCGCATGGTATGCGTTACTCTATTCATCCAGGGGCCACAAAGATGTAATGCAATTTGCGGTAGATCTATTGGTAGAGTGGGATAAAGAGAGATATTGTACAGTTAGTAGTTAAGTGCTCTATATGCCATCAGGTTAATATTGATCACTAGAAGCCCAGTGGATCCATGCAGGAGTTCAGTATTCCCAAATGGAAATGGGAAGAAGTGAACATGGATTTTGTGATGGGTTTACCTTGTACTCATCATCAGCTTGATTCTATTTGGATTATCATAGACAGGTTGACAAAATCAGCTCATTTGTTGACAATCCCCACCTTTTATTAGGCTGAGGACTATACTAAGCTCTATCTCAGAGAGTTGGTTAAGTTACACGGTGTTCCCTTGTCTATTATCTCAAATAGAGGTACACAATTTACCTCTCACTTCTGGAAAGCTTTCCAAAAGGGTCCTAGAACCCAAGTTCATCTCAATACAACTTTCCATCCTCAAATAGAAGGTCAAGCAGAAAGGATCATTCAGACTCTTAAGCATGTGCTGAGAGCATGCATGGTTGATTTCAAGGGTAGTTGGAATGACCACTTGCCTTTGATTGAATTTTCATAAAATAACAAATATGATTCCAGTATCCATATGGCTCCGTTTGAAGCTCTCTATAGGAGGAGAAGTAGATCTTTGATTGGTTTGTTTGAAGTAGGTGAGGCTGCAGTAGTAGGTCCTGACTTGGTGTTTGATACCTTGGAGAAGGTTCAGTTAATCAGCGATAGGCTTAATGCTACCGAGAGACAACAAAAGTCATACACAGATGTGAGAAGAAATGATCTATAGTTTGTGGTCGATGATTTTATGTACCTTAAAAGCTCTCCCATAAAGGGAGTGAAGAGGTTTGGCAAGAAAGAAAACTCAGTCCCCGCTATGTCAGTCCCTTCAAAATTCTCTATCTTTTTGGAAAGTTACATTACGAGCTTAAGTTTTCCTTAAATCTAGCCTCAGTACACCTAGTGTTCCATGTCTTATTGTTAAAGAAGTCTATTGGTGATCCAGCTGTAGTTGTTCCTTTAGAAAGCATAGATGATCATAAAAGTTTTTCCTATAAGAAAGTTCCAGTCAAAATTCTTAATCATCAAGTTTGTAGAATAAAGAACAAAGAGGTTCCACTAGTCAAAGTCCTTTGGAGGAGCCAGTCTATTGATGGAGCCACTTGGGAAGCAGAAGCAGATATGCGGACCAAGAACCCTCATCTTTTCTGTGTGAATCCAGACACAGTGTAAGGTACTAATCTTCTTAAGTTTTCTATCAATCATGCTCAATTTCAGTTGCACATCATGTTCATGTCAGTCGTGCATTTCAGTCATGCATTCTATCCATCAGATATGCATGTTCAGTGTGTAAGCTTAGTTCATCAGTCTTCCTTAGCTTAACCAGTTTTATTCGAGGATGAATGATCTCAAGGGTGAGATATTGTAATGCCCCGCATTTCCTTAGAATAATCTATATCCCATTGCATAAGTGTCCATATATAAAAAAATTTAAACACTCATTATTTTTTAATTTAGATGCTGCCATTGCGTAGGAAATTGAATTAGCTTTCCAATGACATAAAATTTCCCCAAATCCTATAACCGGGTAAGAAGTTGTGGAAATTTTAAGTTTCAGTCTTTAAACATCGTTATTTTGACCCTTAGCGCATCGCAGAGCTAGTGTAAATAGGAATTTTCATTTTCCATTGAAGGTGCGCGATCTTGGCACATCGCGCCAAAGGCCAATTTGGCAGTTTCTAGTGTCTCTCCATGATTCCACTGCATTGCAGTGATATTCCAAGTCGTAAATAAGGTGGAAACGCAATACCACCACGTTTCCCCACCATGTAATTTCCCATATGTTAATTTTTAGTGACACAGCACGATAGCGTCACATCGCGCCAGGGGAGAAATTTGGAAAATTTTGACGACGAATTTATATTTCATCTAGGTTAAAACAGTCATTTTCCCTAATTTTAGTCTGCCCAGGTGTTCTTTAAAGCCCTAATAACATTTTTAACTCATTATTTTTTAATTCTTCCCCAAAAATTAAAGAATATCCTCTCTCGATCTAGAACTCTAGCTCTCAAATTCAAGGCTAATCCTCAAGAATTCACCAAGAACATCAAGAAATTCATCCATTAAGGTATGTTAGATGTTCATCGATGAGTTCCTTTCACCCATGGATTCCAAGTACCCAATTTAATTTTGAAGTTATCATCTTTTTCAAGGTTTATGATATCATATTAAGATCTCACCCATAAATCTCTATGATTATGATTTATTACCATGTTTCCTTGAAATTATTATTATTATTATTTGATTCTCCATGTTTTTAATAGTATTATTTATTGAACTAAACAATGATTTACTACAAGTATGTTGAATTTATGCTATTTCTATAAACTACATGATATTCTTATGATTGTTTTAAACCATGAACTATAAGTGTTTGATAAAATGCCCACAAGAGTGATTGATTTAACATAAGCCTTCATGATTTGTCCTTCATGTTTTAGAGTCATTTTTCTATTGTTGTTTTTGAGTCCTGGGGGTATTGAATACCCAAAAACAATAGTTGATTATTCAGTATAGTTTCAGTATATTACAGAATAGCCTTCAGAAAATACTATAAGCATTATCAGAATCGGAAAATATTAGTTAGTTAAAATCAGAATACTCTAGTGCTTTGGTGTCTTTTAGTTGGGACTAGGATTTAGCATCTAGCGAGTGTAAGGATGATGGCTTCCTCTTTAAATTGGCAGAGTCCTTAGTAGCAATCCCTAACCAAAATAGGTATAAGTAGTCACCCGTCAGATTAGGCTTGACTACCTCACATCGGTCACCCGTCAATTCAGGCTTGGCACCCTTAGTCCTTAGGACATTATATTAGTATAGTGGATCCACACAGCCAGTTTTAGTATTCGTGGCACGGTATTAACATCCTTCCAACTAGGGTTACAGGTTGGACCCTGATTAGCTCAGATTGGGGTATATCGGTTAGATGATACCTCCATCAGTCTCAGTCATAGTCTCAGTTGCTGTATTAGTTCAGTTATTCAGTCATAGAGTTGTTTGACCAAAACATACAAATTTTAGTTATTCCAATATTTCAATCTACATATTTTGTACAGACATGTTATATGATTGGTCGTGCATCCTCGTTATCTACATATTTCCATGCGTTTCTAATATTTATGGACTTTCATGCATATATAGTATTACATGCTCCATGTGTCTCCAGTATTTATAGACTCTCATGATATCTATCTAGTATTCCATTCCTTGCATGTATATTCAGATATTTTTGTATTTCTATTCATAAAACCTTCCATACCAGCCTTCTTCATTTAGCATACCAGTTCATTCAAAGTACTGATCGCATACTTTTTTATGCTATGATGTATCATATCATAGGCGCTGACTCTCAGTTCTCAAATCATACTTAGACTTCACTTCTCAGGCTATCAGCAGTACAGTAGCAGTGGTAAGTCCTCATCATTCGAGGACAGTTTATTTTACTTTATATCTCTATTTCAGTAGTTAGCAGAGTTAGTTAGGGATTGTCCCATTAACTCATATTTAGTCAGTCAGTTTTAGAGGCTTTTCAGACATTGAGTTAATCATTCATTATTTAGATTCTCAATTGACATGTCATTTTATCAATATTTTAATAGATTTAGTCAGTTATTTATATATATCCATATTTTTGTTATGATTCAGTTATTAAAACCTTATGGCAATATCAATTATTGTTCTGTAATTATGATATTATTGTTCAATGCTCACAACAGGTACCGGCTAATTGGTTAGCTTGTGGTCCCTCAAGATTATAAGCACTGTCTGTCGACTACGGTAGTCTCGAGTCATTACATCTACCTTAGCTTCTCTCATTTCACACAGAAAGACCCTGACTAAATATACATCCTAAAATACCTGCCAACTCATAGGAGATGCATTCACACCTCTACTATTCTTCTATATAACTACCCAACGCCATATCCTTCAGCCTATAGGATGCCAACTCTACAATCTCTTCCTTAGTAACATGAATAATTTGGGTGATCTTTCTTATCACCTCTAAGTAAAGCTTTGGGTCCTCACCTTCTTTTTACTCAAAGAATTAGGCGAATTCATTCTCCTGAAGTCTCTAATTTTGGTTGCTTCTTAATCCCTATTATGATGAAGTGGGACTGTCACATGATGGTTTCCCTGAACATTAGCAGTCACCACTTGGGCTAATGCCTAAAAGACATTCCACAATTTAGCATGGGATACATTCTTATTTAGATGGTCAGTGGGATGGGGTGGCTGGTTATCATTTCTATGAGCATTAGCTCAGCGAGGAGGCATATTCAACTATCACGTAATAGCATAAGTTAAAAGAAGATACATACACTGTAAGCACGACAGATCGTGAAAGAAAGATATGATTTCCTAAAAATGTCCCGTAGCCTCTTGCTCATAAATGTGGTACGCTTCACACCCATGATCAAGTCTCTATGTAAAGTTAGCTTGTCTGACTTTCCAGGACTCTTATAAACCTTAGGATCTGATACCAAGTTTATAACACCCCAAAAATACATCTCGAGATGTCACACGGTGCTTAAGACTACGAGTAGCCTCAAGCTAACCCTGTAAGCCTTCTACTAGATCTGTTACTCATAAATAGAGAAATATGAACATAATATCAAAGATAAAATATAGAACTCTATCTGTTCTAAGATGAAATTATCTAAACATAATATCTTAAAGTATTTTACTCAAAATTCTGGATAATTATTACTAATAATCTGAATTAAATCTAGTAGTCTGATAAACCCTATTACTAATAACTAGAGAGTCACTAGGATAAACCTCTAGCTGAGTTGAAATATCTGAAAATACTGAATCATCTATACTAATATGCAAAAAAAATAGAATGACTTGGTCCCCAAACTATGAGGAATCACCAACTATCGGGATGCAGATAGATATGCTCGAAATCACTCATGTTGCTAAAACTGAGCACCTGAACCTACATTATGAGACAATGTAGCACATAGACATATATATGGATCAGTACTTCTACTTTGTACTGAGTATATGGGGGTGAATTCATAAGTAAAACAATATCGGAACATTAGTGTAAATTTGTAAAAAAAAAAATGCTAAGTGTAGATGACTCACAATATCTTGAATAACTGAAAACTGAGAATCATGATCATGAGTAATAAAGCATGTTGTATAAATCTAGTGAGTCATAACATTTAGTTTCTAAAAAGATGCATCGGTATTCTATCTTTAAATTATGTTGTCTAAGTGTAGAAAGTACTCACTTTTATATCTGAAACTAAAAGCTAAAATACCATAGATGGTATATTTATGTAAAGCAATATTTGAATAAAGTTGTAACCCTTTACACTTGGTTTCTAAAAACTATTCTGTTATTATTTTATGTAGTCTTTTCTATTATGAAATTCTTTTAAAAACAATTCTGCAAGGGTGGTTCTTCTAACCGAAAAATACTATTTGAGCTATCATAGTGTTCAGCGTCTACTTTCCCTATGGGAAAACCTCACATTGGGGAGAGGTATCATACTCTTGCCAAGGAGTATAACCTAATGTAAATGATCACATTTTTATCGATCATCCATTTAGAAATCAAAATAATTTGATAATCTGAACCTACGTTGACTCATAGTTTTGAGACATGTGAACATCCCCAACTCGGTGCTAAATACTATTCCCTTTAATCTATATGCTTATTCTTTCGGAAATCCACTTTAAAACTAGTATAATGGTTTAAAAATGAAAACCAACTATACATCTCTTAATTTAAATTGTAACTAAAACTGTAAAGTGGATTCCATGTCTAAGCTGAGATCAAAAGTTCAAATCTTTATTAAAATCTGAAAATAACTAGTCATAGGAAGCTTAAAGCATAGTTATTCTTGAAATATCAATATTCAAACTACGGCTTAGTAACTCATGCATCAAATTCATGTCTAATAATAATAAATTTCATGCTTAGTAATGAAAGCATTGAAATTCATTTCTAAATCTGGAAATTTATATCATACGCATAAAAATATGAAAATAGTCATGCAATTCATCATCTAAATCACTTAAAATCTCATAATCTTCAAATAGAAATATTTGGGTATGAACCCTAAATTGAAATTCATGGGTAATCATACAAAATCATGTAAATTGTAATTAAAAACTAGTTTTGGGCACAAGCATGAAAGAATTATCCGTGTTGAAAATTCCACACACCTTAATTGATGACTAGATGAAGAAGCTTGAACTTTACATTCCTATTTGTGCTCTTGAAGACTGATTCTTGAATATTATTGAATTGAGAATATTTAATTTTGGGTTATCTTGTAAAAAGAATGGTGAAATTTGAATTTCTTGGGGATTAAGATTTGAAACTCTAGGGTTTCCCTGAGAGCAGTTTTATAAGAAGTGAGCAATTAGGCTTATAATAGGTTTAATTCTCTTTTATTCATGATTTGGGGGCTTGGGAAAAGACTAAATTGCCCTTTCAAATTTAACTCAAAATTGGAATCCCAATTTAGGGCCCCACCGTGATTCAGTACAATCACGATGGCTCACTGGAAATTGGACGAATGCCATTTGGGCCTTTGGCGCAACACATCATAATCACGTTGCATCATTAGAAAAGGACGAGTCCATTTTGCACTAAACCACAACGCAGTATCTATCCAATTGGGAATTTTGATAAGATACAGGCAAAATACATTGAACTACTAGAAAGGGACGAACGGAAACTAGAACTTCTCCACGATGCAGGCTAATTATGGTACTTTACTAGAATCGTACAACTGCAAATTTGGCCTTCACCGCAATGCAGTGCTTGTCACCCTGTTCTACTATTTTCCCTAAAATTGCCATAACTTCTAAATCGAGTATCAATTGAGGAAAAAATGGTATCATTGGAAAGAAAATTCCATTATCTACACATTGGTGGGTCTAGAGCAAGAAAATTGTATACACATCAAGAGTTATACACTTTTGAAGTTAATCCTTGACACACTAGGAGCTAAACTGAGCTAAGAAAAGTATGGGTTATTACATTATTACATGTTCAGTATAGTGATGCCTGAGTGAGGGGTTGAAAATGATACTATTAATGACTACATGACTATTTATTCTAGTGTTACAAAGTGGAAACTCATATCACAAATTATTGTTATATTGAGTTGATTCTGAACTCACTTATACATGTATTGAATGGATGTTGATCTTCATACTAATAGGTTGTGAGTATTACTTCCTAATATCACGCATGCATATTCATGAGATATTGGTACCACTGAAATATTCTGAATTTTGTAAGAAAATAAGATACCTTATAAAATGCCTATACCGAGAAATGTGCCGATAAGGTTGATTTGAGACATGATATTGAGATTATAATGACTATATGGGTTGTGAACTTCTCATGAATCGTACTTGAAAGTAGTGAGGCTTGGTCGGTTTACACAGAAAGTTATGTGATAAATTTCAAAACATTCATCATCATCCCATTATCATTACTACATTACATTGCATTGACATTTCTTAATATAGTTTGATATTGTCGTTGAGTTCTTACTTTTATAAGTATCATGATTGAACCTTGTTTGTGATATTTTGTTTGAGCATTTATTTTAATTTATTACATTAAGTTATTTCATCTTATATTGGTTTGGAGGTCAAGGTATTATGAGATATGGGATATGACGGTGGCTTGACCGAAGAAATAGTTGGGTAGTACCTTATGGTAGTATGGGATAAACCCTTATATATGCACACTTTCCCTATATTTATCCTATATTAATTATTGGTTTAATTGATTAAGAAGGATATATTACATTTGTAAGTTCTTTTCATCAATGACTTCTCTTATTATTAAATATCAATAGAATAGCGTTGACTCCCATGGATTACTGTGTCTACTTTGTATTTATTATACCTGTTGACTTTTGTGTTTGGTTAAATAATAGGATAAAGTATTATGATTTTAAGGGTTATAAGTTGTTCAAAATACCCTGGGTAGCTGGGTTGGTAGTTTTCATGATCACTTTGAATTAGAGTCTATTATCGATGATACTTGCTAAGTACACGTGATTTTGTACTCAACCTTGCTTCTCTATTTTTCTTATTTTTTCATCCTTTGTAGGTACTAGTTTGAGTAGTAAATTGTAGATTGCATTACTTTCAATATTGACATAGGGTAGAAAGAGGTAGAGGATGATGGAATGGACCTTCAGGACTTCTTGAATCTCTCTAATTTTATCTTATGCATTTATCATATTTACTATACCTTAGATTATTTGTTATACTCATAATCTGTAATAGAGGATTGTAATAATGACAACCAGACCAGAGATATATTTTTGAGACTTGAGTCTCGTTATATAAATTGAGACTAATTTACTGCTTCTGCTTTCATTTCTTTTTCTTAAAGTGTGTTCTTTGAAATGGGTTAAGCTTAGTTATCCGAAAGGTGTGATACGTGCCATCACATGCCTATTTTTTTGTTATGATGTAAGCTCATAAACGTTGGTGATGAGACTTTTGGTACTTAATAATTCGAAGGAGAGAATAATGTAGGACATCCGAACACGCCTTTAAATTAAAAGTTTAAAGAAAATAAGCTAAATATAAGATATAGTAATAATCTCAGCGATATGATGCTTTTTGACAAAATCATAAACACTAATTGTCTTAAAACAGACAACACGCTTAAAATAATTTTAGAGAAAGTTCAATAAATTAGAGTCAGGAACAACGATATCTAAGTGGCGTGTTTCTAGAAAAGAAACATATTTTTGATTCATTGGTTAAAAAGGCTACTAAACATGACCATAATGCTATAGATTATAATCGTGCCCATCTCTGATCTGCCCCATTAAGAAAGAGGTGTTCTCAGTATAGATCAACCTGGTTTATCATCATTGAACCAAAGCTTCTAAAATACTTGGACTATATGTTTTCAAGGCATACATAGGCACTGACATGAACTTAATCCCTGCTCATCCTCGGGCAAGCTATACACTCATTTTTTAGAATCTACAATAACTACTCTAATTGAAATAAGATTACTCAAGCTAAGACTACAACAAACTACAACAAATGACAAGTCTGTAGGGCATATGCTTTCTTCATTCATCATATTTACACTATTAGCTTCATATCACCAGCACAAAAGCTTATCACCTGTAATACTCAACAAGATCATAGAAAAGTATTCAACTATTCATCATACATCAAAATATCCAAATCAATTATGCCAAATTATAATTAAGCTTATGAAAATTCACCCTATGTGTGAAGTGTCTTTAATGTGATTATCGCCATAGGAAGCACTTAGAGCAAGGTTGAGTTGATAGCATTAGTATTAATTGAGTTTTAGCATTTCATCCTTTAAGGTTCAACTTCAAACGAGTGTAAAATCTAAAATAAATAGAGTTTCGGAGTTCAAGATGCATCAAATGACAGATCATCTAGTGTTCTTTTCAACGCATCTAATTTCAACTTAATCTGATATCGGTGTAGAAAGTAATACTTATTTTACCTAGGGGTTTCTATCTGGTAGAGGTTAACGACTTGAGTCGATGAGCAATCAGCTTAATCATCAACCTTCACTAGAAAAGACCTTAAATAATTTGGATATTGATAACTAAGTTGATGATCTATCAACTAGTTGACAAGCTATCAACTGATTAGTCAACCTTAACCAAAAAATATCCTAATCTAGATAGAGATTGAAAACTATGTTGATGAGCTGTCAACAAGATGATGGGAGATATCCACTTAGTTGTCAACTGAGAAATTCCTGCAAATATTTGTAAGTTTCCTTAGTGGTAGTTTGGTCTTTTCCTCACCTCAAATTCCTCCCACCCAACTTAAGTCATTCCATAAGCATTTTTACCCATTATTAGTCAATTTTCAATGCTCATTTTCTCTTTACTCTCAAGCGAAAAGAAGTAGGGTTTCTTCCTAAAGTTTAACTCCCAAGGCTCCAATTCAAGTTTCCTTCAAGACATTTACTAAATTCAGGTATGTTGAGTTTGAACAAGGATAATCTTTCATTCTTGTGACCAAAAGCTTTGATTTTAATAACTAAATATATTAGATTTAAATTAGGTATAACACCCAATTTCCATATTTTAAATTATGACACTATCCTGTGATTTATAGTTCAATTAGCACAAGAATTTACTTTTACTCATATTTTTGCTTACATGATTGTTATTATGAGATGAATATCAGTATTTTGACATGAATTTCCATGAGATGATAAATGTATATGATTTTTAGTATGATTCTGTTAGTTTACAAATAAAAGCATATGATTTTATCACGATTCTCCCAGTTTACAAGAAGTTTAAATTTACTATTTCAGATTACTACAGGATGATGTTGATTTCCGTTTTGATCTTATGATCTCAGACATGATATAAAATTCACATAGTTATTCATGAGTATGATTTATTGATAGAAGCATGATTGGCTTTCAGACTTATAAATCCATGTTCTTATTTTAAGGTGAATTTCATCGGTATGAGTATACTATATTTATATATATATATATATATATATATATATATATATATATATATATATTGAAAGTTGTATTTAGCACCAAGAGAGGAATATGGGTTCAGCGCACATCCTATTTCTCAGAAACTACGTGCCACCATAAGTTTAGGGACCCTACTAGAGAATGTCCTCCTTTCCCAATATGGGCTTAATTAGTGATCAATCCAGTTCAATACAAGCTCTATTCTAATGGAAAGGGTAGAAAATCCCTCCTCAACATGGGTATATATTAGACTTCATGCTAGCTCACATGGTTTATGTCGATTATGAGAATACCCCATAGAAAATATAGTTTTCAAAAGCTAAGTGTTGTAACTCACCCAACTTATTAGACTATGATTGTTGTTTATGTTTTATCATATCTCGTTCTTTAATTTATTTCAGCTTCTTAGTGAGTCTACTTATACTTAGCATGCATGTTTTAAGATTATGCATTGATCAAGTTTTACCTATGCATCTACCCTTATATATTTCGTACATTCCAAAAGTAATGACCACATATATGTCTATGTTGTACATTTTTTCATAATGTAGGTTTTGGTGTTTGTCCTTAGCAGCACAATTAAGCACGGCACTATTTCCTACATTCAGATAGTTGGTGAGTCCTCATAGTTTGAGGGACAAGTTATGATGATTTTAGATGTTTAATATAGTTATTTTAGTTACTTAGATTTTGTTTTGGGACAATGGGGTATGTCCAAGTACGTACTCTTATTCAGTTATTCCATATCAGTCAGTCAGTTACTGTTCATGCATATGAACCCTTGCATTTAACCTTACCTTTTCTAGCATAATAGTACATTCCATGTGCTGCTGCATACTTTCTCTTTGTGCTATGATGTCACATATCATAGGTTCGAATGATTAGGTTCCTAACCGTACTTAGACAGATTCAGTTAGCAGTGGCAGATTTTGTAGTGAATCTTCATCTATCGAGGATATGATTGTATTTCAGTATTTTAGTAGCTTCAGTATTTTAGTAGCTTCAGTATTTTATTAGTCGGAGTTAGTTGAGGGCTTGTTACATCAACTCCACTTTTAGACAGATCAGTTAAAGGCTCTTTAGACTAGACTAGTTTACACAATATTTCAGTTTTCAGATGATATTGCAATTTTTATTCTTTATCAGTATTCAGATTATAAACTTTATGTCATTTTAGCCTATTTTCTACATTATTTTAGTATTATTATTTAGTGCTCTTAGCAGGTATAAGTCATGGGTAAGCTTGTGGTCCTTTGGGGTCGTAAGCACCGTGTGGCATCTAGGTTACAGACTCGGGGCATTACAAAAGAAGAGGAGTTCATGAACATGAGGCAGGGCTCTACGATAGTGAAATAGTACTACCTTAAGTTCACCCAGTTAGCTAAATATGCCCTAGAGTTGTTATTTGACCCTAGAGATCATATGAGTAACTTTGTTACTGGTGTTTGATTTTGTGGTCAAGGTATGTAGGACTGCCATACTGATTGGGTGTATATATATATATATATATATATATATATATATATATATATATATATATATATATATATATATATATATATATATATATATATATATATATATATATGTATATATTGCTTTGTTGATAACTCATGCTCAATAGATTGAGTCATAAAAGTTAAAGGAAAAGGGAGAAGAGAAATAAGATGGCTAGGACTAGCCAGTTTGAGTATGGTCTACCAAGGTCTGGAGGAGGAAACTATTCACAGTTTTAGGGTCATTCATTAGTACCTACGATATCTTTAGCCAGTGCCTCTACAACTAGGACTAGGCAGGATAGTGGGGTAGGACTTTGAATAGTAGATCTCAAAATAGTATAGTCGGGAGATGCAGTTATCTAACATGTGGAAAGTGTGGTAGAACTCATCCTGGTGATTGTTTGATGGGCAAAGGGGGTTGATATTATTGTGGAAAGGTGGGCCACAAGATCAAGGAGTGTTTGTATGCTAAGAATGAAGGTGGAGATTCTCATCCTCTAACTCAAGTTACTAATCCAGCAGTCCAGCTAGCTAGCCCAGTTCCTCCACAGGGCGTATCATCCAGTACCGGTATTGGTCAGTGCTAGAATCAATTTATGCTTTACCATCCCGCCAAAAGCAAGAGAGTTCTTCAGATGTTGTCACTTGTATGCTTTTTGCTTTCACCTTGATGTATATGTGTTATTGTACACGGGATCAAACCTCTCTTATGTAACTCCACTGATTACTGTAAATATTAGGGTGGGTCCTGAAAATTTCCCTATGCCCTTCTCAGTTTCTACCTCTGTGGGTGAGTTAGTTGTTGCTAGGAGAATTTATAGGGAGTGTCCTATTACCATCATCCATAATATCATGTTAGAAGACCCAATAGAGTTAGAGATGATAGAATTTAATGTTATTCTATGCATGAATTGGATCCTTTCATGCTATGTACCCTGACTTACAAGAAATTTATTAGTGGAATGGTATTAAGTGAGACATAGCAGAGTATGTGGCAAAGTGTTCAAATTGCCAGCAAGTTAAAGCTGAACACCAAAGACCAGGTGGTATACTTCAAGAAATCAGTATCCCTACCTGGAAGTGGGAAGTAGTGAATATGGATTTCATCAAAGGGTTGCCTCGTATAAGATGCCATCATGATTCATTTTGGTTCATTGTAGATCGAATGACTAAATCATCTCATTTTCTACCTGTTACGACTTCAGATTGAGTAATGGGCCTAGGCCAGTGGTTTATTGCATTCGACTTCTGAGGATCGACATGAATACCAACCTCCGAAATAATATCCCCAAAAAATGTAACAGACCCTGACCAAAATTTACACATACAAAACATTGCATAAAGTTGGCGATCCTAAAGGTTCTACAATACTGTTCTGAAATAATCTGCATGCTTCTCCTCACTCTAAGAATATACAAGTATGTCATCTATGAAAATAATGACAAACATTCCCAAGTACTACTTGAAGACTTTATTCATTAAAACCATAAAGGTTGTAGGAGTATTTGTTAGTCCAAAAGACATAACCAGAATCCCAAAAGTGAACATACCAGGTTCTAAAGGTAGTCTTCAGAATGTCACACTCCCCGAACTTTAACTAGTTATACCCCAACCTGAGATCAATCTTTGAGAACCAATGGGTGCCCTGAAGCTCATCAAATAAATCACCAATTATGAGAGTTTCATCCTTTTTGCGCACGAATAGAACTAAAGAATCCCATGGGGAAACACTAGGTTTGATGAACCCCATATCTAAGAAGTCCATGAGCTCCTCTTTCAATTCTTTAAGATTGGCCGAAGCCATACGGTAGGGAGGAATGAAGATAGGCTACGTATCAAGAAGGAGTTCAATTCCAAACTCTATTTCTCTATTGGGAGGTACCCCAAGTATATCCTTTGGGAAGACCTCTAGAAATCCATTGACTACATAAATTGACTGGATGATGGGGCTTCATACATAGTATCTATAACTCGAGCTAGTGGTAGATACACCCTTTTGATATTAAATTTTTGGCTGTAATATAAGAGATAAAATGACCTTTAAGAGATACTAAACTACCCTTCTACTCAAAGATTGACTCATTAGGAAACTGAAACTTCACCACTCGTGTGTGACAATCGACTGATACATGGTATGAATGGAGTCAATCCATGCCCAAAATAACATCAAAATCTATCATCTCTAGCTTTATTAAATCTGCTGAAGTACTCTATGGAGGTTTATAATAGGGAATTTTTTGTATACTCATCTAGAGATACTGACTCACCCACTCTAAAATTTACAACAAGAAGTGGGGTCACAAAAGAACGGTTTGACCATAAATATAATAACACATAAACATCAAAGTGAAAGCCACGAAGTATACCAGTGACAATATCTTAGGAGATCTCCTACTCTTGATGGGATGGTATAGCATAAAACTAATTCTGATGCTGAACGCCATTGGTACTAGATGATGTGCCTTGTTGTGGAGCTGAAGCCTTACTGAACTGCTGAATTTATGGCCTGAGTTTGAGGATGATCATCTCTACTTCCCATCTTAGAATAAGGGCATTCCTTTATCTTATGGACCATCTTACCACAATGATAGCAACCATATCTACTCATCAAGAACTCGCCTAAATAATTTTCACCATACTTAGTGCACGTTGTATTAGTCATTTCCCAAAAAACACTACCCTGAGATCTAGTATCCGGTGTCATCCCCACTGTTCCTGCATAGTTCTAGGTGTTGGGGTTTGGTGGAGTATGGTGAAAGCACTGACGAACGTCCTTGAAACTGAGAATGATTTCCCCTCCTAATTTATACTGACTATACTCAAACTATCTTGTCCAAGCCCTTTTATTCATTTTCTCTCCTCGTTTTAACTTCTCTATCTCAATTTATTGAGTATAAGCCATCAAATAAGCAATATACATATACCCGATCAACAAGGAAGTCGTATACTCATTGACAATAAAATCATACACTCCAGTGACAAACTTACTTATAAGAGCTCCAACATCTGACAACAACTGTAAGGCATACTTAGCTAGATTGGTAATATTAAGGAAATATTCCTTTACCAACATAGATCCCTGCCTCAAGTTCATGAACTCCTCTACCTTAGCGTTCCTTATGTCGCAAGGAAAGAGCCTGTCTAAAAATATAGTTTGAAATATGTCCCAACTCATAGGAGCTACACTCTCACTTCTACCTTCCTTCCATATGGTAACCTAATTGTAAGCTATATCCTTTAAGTGATAAGAAGTCATTTTCACACTTACCTTTTCTATAACATGGATAGCCTGATTAATTTTCTTTACCTCATCAATGAAAAATTATGGGTCAATTATGGGTCATCATGCACCTTCGACCTAAACAACTCAGGTGAGTTCATCCTCATAAAATCTCAAATTCTAGCTGCATCTAATTTACCATTCTATTGAAATGGAACTGTTGTTGGTTGATTTCCCTAAATATTTGTATTCAAAATTAGAGCTAATACTTAGAAAACAACCTGAAACTCAGTATAGAGACATTTTTATTCAAAGGGTTTGCAAGTAGTGGTGGTTTTGGGGCTAGTTGATCCCCATTCTTATGTGTGTAAGCTCTACAAGTAGGAATTCTCCATCATATGAAAGAACGAATTAGAGTAGATAAGATAACCTCGAAACAGGATAGAGATCATGAAAGAAGGTATAGTTTTTAATACATTCCATAGCTCTTGCTCAAAAGTGTGACCTGCTTCACACCCATGATCATGACTCTATGCAACATGGCTTGTCCGACTCTCTAGGACTATTTAAAACCTTAGTATCTGATACCAATTTTTTGATGCATCGAAGATCCCCTTAGACTTCACATAGTGCTTGGGACTACGAGTAGCCCCAAGTTAATCCCAGATATCTACTCAATGTTGAACTTTCAAAAATATGAACTTAAATATGTGTGAACACTGAAGAACTTTTATAAACTGAGTTCATAAAGATATACAATCTCAACCAAAACACTATAACTCAATAACTCTCAAAACTATGAAATACTAAAAGATTATCTAGTCTAACTAGTCTTGACATGCCTCTAAACTAATGACTAAAGAACCAAGATAACTAAAACTACTATAAAATACTGAGTCGCAACATTGTGCATATACATATATACTGTATCTGAGCTTTTACTGAAGTTGAGTACTAATTTATGATACTAAGTAACTGATATCTGAGATTACTGATAACTGAATTAGTGATATTAAGTGACTGTGTCTGACAGTCCTGATTCTATAGAACTGAGTTCTATACTGAGACTGAAACTGAAATTGTGGGAGGTAATCATCTAATCAATATGTCCCAAATAAGATAATTAGAGTCCAACCTGTAAGCCCATTTAGAAAGGTGTCGGTACCATGCCACGAGTAAAGACAATTGAAGAGTCACCCTCATCTGGCATGTGCCCTGAATGAGACCGGCGGTACCCTCAACTGGCAGGTTAAAACACCTCATCAACCCTCAACTGGCAGGTTCATATCTCAATCTATCCTGGCTACATAGTTCTGGAATGCAAGGACTGCTTCTAAGGATCATACCCTCTACTGGCAGGTGAGTCCCCATCCTTGGGTTTACTAAGTGCTGAATCCTACTCCCAACTGAAGACACTGATTATTATACTGAGCTGAACTAGACTGATATTGAGTTTCACTGAGTTCTTTAACTGACTAAGTACTACTGATCGTGATATTATTGAGACTATCCAGTAACTACTGCAGCTCTAGGTAAACAGCTAGATTTTCGGGTATTGAATACCCCCAAGACTCGATAGTACAGAAAGTAAAGCATAGAATGATCTTGAAAAGCATAACAATGTCCATTTGTTCATTATTCATTTACAGAGACATTTTATGAAACACTTGTAGGGCATAAACACGTACATATGCTATCATGTCATGATTTCACCATTTAATTTACATGGATATTCTATCAAACACTTGGGGAGCACAACTTAATGCATATAATCATGGACAACATATAAACATTGTAACTACAATGCTCAAACTTGCATTATCAAGAGTTATAACATAGGAATTACATAATTTAACATACATGCTATTTCAATTTCATGAAGCTTACAAAAATCATGGACTGAAACTCAATTAATGTCATGAACATGAATACAATCCCATTTAAGCATGTAAATCATGAATCAATAAGCTTGTAGTTTTAAAAAGGGGTTGTAGGACTCTATGGGTAAAAAAAAAACCATAGATGAACACCTAATATACCTGAGAAGATTAATTCTTGAGGGTTCTTGAAGGATTTATTGGTATTTGTTATTTATTCTTGAGGCTAGGGTTTTGCCCTTTTTAGAGAGAATGATTTTAATCTTAAAAGAAAGTGAGTAAATAATGGTATAATAGGTTATTTAGGGCATTAATCTCGTGTTTAGGCTGACCAGATCTATGGAAAAATGCCAAATTACCTTTACGAAAAATTAAAAAATTTGTCATAGGATGCCCATTTTTAGCCTTCAACGCGATGCGGTGGCATCGAGGTGAGCCACTGGAATATGGTTGGCACTTTGTAAAAATGGACGACTGGGAAATTTTCTCTAGGCGTGACACGACACCATCGCAGAGCCTCACTGGAATTTGACAATTAGGAAAATGACCCTTGGCGCGGCCCTATGGGATCCCAATGGTACACTGAAAAATGACAATTGTCATTTGAGCCCTTAGACGCAATGAAGTACCAAGTGGCACACTGTTTTACTAAAAATGCTATAACTCTTCACTCGGGTATCGTATTTGGGCAAATTTTATATCGTTGGAAAGCTGACTGAATTTCCTATGCAATGGTAGGATCTAAAATAAAACAATTCTAAGTATTTGAAATCTTTTATATAGGAATACTCTTATACTAAGAATTAAACTGAGCTAGGGAAATATGAAGTATTAAAACTTTAGCCTTCCTCATCTCATGAGGATAGGACCTATCCAGAAAAGTACTCTGAAACACCTGTCAACTCATAGGAGTTGTACCTCACCCCTACCATTCTTCCACATAGTTTTCCAAACATAAGCAACATCCTTCAACCTATAGGATTTCATCTCTACACTTTTGTAATGCCCCGATCTAGTGCCTTGGACGCTACACGATGCTAACAATCCCGAAGAACCAATAGCTAACCCAAAACTGGTACCTTCTCCAATAACTCTATAATAATACTGAATAATGCGAAACTAATGCGCTGAAATGGCATAACATTCAATACTAAAATAATAACTAATAAACAATGTTGAATGAGGTATAAAAATACCCAAAACAGAAATAAACCGTCTAAATATGATATAGTATGAAAGCCTCTAACACTTAACAGTCTAAATAAGGAGTTGATGGGACATGTCCCCAACTAACTCCAAACCACTGAAATAATAAAATAATAAACTAATCATATCCTCAAAATATGATGACTCACCACTGACTTTGACTCCTGATGTCTGAATTGCTAAGTGCGATCGTGAACTTGAGCATCCGAACCTATGGTATAAAATACCATAGCGCAAGAAAAAAGTATGCACCAGTACGTAAGAATGTAACGGTATGCAAAGTGAGGTAGGCTGAATTCAAGGGTTCATATGCATGCACTATAACTGACTAAATGAAATGAACATAACTACATGAGAATACATGCATGAATACATGAACTGTAACTAAGATCGTGATAATACTGAATAATGAATCTGAATGCTACTAAGATGGATTTCCAATAACTGATATACTTATTACTGGGTGACTAAGTCTGACAGTCCTAATTCTGATAAAACTAGATGAGTTCCATTCTAAGCTGGGTGACTATATCTGATAGTCCTGAAATTTGTAGAGCTATCTGAGTTCTATTACTGAGACTGAGACTGAGACTGTGTCTGTAAATGAAACTGTGGGAGAATTCATCTAACTACATGCTCTAAATAAGATACAATAGCTAAGTTGGGGTGCAATCTATAACCCCAATTTGAAGGGTGTCAATACTGCACCAATGGTAAGGATAAGCTGTGAGTGACCCTCATCTGGCAGTGTCCCCATATGAGAATGGTGGGACCCTCATCTAACAGTGTTAATCCACCTCATCAACTCTCAACTGCCAATGTTTATGTGTCAACCTATACTAACTACATAGTTCTAGAATGCAAGGATTGCTTCTAAGAATCACACCCCCTGCTGGCAGTGTATGTTCCTATCCTTGGGTTTACTCGATGCTAAATCCTACTCCCATCTGAATAGACACTGAACTAAACTGGACTAAGTTCACTAAGTTCCATTAACTGATGGAATACTACTAAGACCTGATAACTGACTGAGACTACTGACATTACTGAGTACTAAATGAAACTGGATTGATACTGAATTTACTGAGTTTTCCAGAGTCATGTGAGTGACTGAGTTCTACTAATCATGGCTTGACTGAGATTATCATGAAAACTGATAGTGGCACTAGGCACATAGCTAAATTATCAGGTACAAGTACCCTCAGGACTCGATAGCATGAAACCAAGACATAACACTTCTTGAAACACATGACCATAGTCAACAACTTATAATACAATCACTTGGGAATTTCATGAGATACTTGATAATCATAATCTTGAACATGAATAGGAATGCATATAAACATGTCATAATTTCATACTTCTAATCTCATCATCATTCCATCAAACGATTACAATGCATAACAATAGCATAGGAGTCTTTTTTAACATAAGGGTAAAGCATTGATTCATCGATTTGGTCACAATTGAGTCGCAAGGAATAATTCTTATTCTCTTAGGCATTTTATCAAACACATTGCATGCATAAATATAGGTTTAGGCATATACACTAAATCGATACATCATGGTTACTTTAGTCAACTCAATTTCTTAGTTATCAACCCCCACACTAGCATAATTTCATGAAAAACACATAAAGATTCAAACTTGGGATTCATACAATAACACCAACATGATTAAAATCAACTTACAACACAAAAATCATAATTCATGAGTTTAAAGTTGGATTCTTAAGCTCCAAGAATGAAAGCGGTCCTTGGATGAACACTTTACATTCCTTGGATGAAGTTTCTTGAAGATTAACAGTGAAATCTCTTGGAAATTGATGGCCCAAGGGTGTTTATCTTTAACTTTGTGAATAATGAATATAATTAGCCAAAAGAGGGCTAAATTTCGTGTTTTGAGGGCTTAAGGTAGGAGGACAATGACTTAATTACCCTTAAGGATGCAGTCATTTAATGACTGAAAATTGGGCACCGACGCGATACTTGAAGCATCGCCCCATGATCGAACTCTGTCTCAGGAGTTTGACTCTAGAAACCTGCAACAATATTAACCAACGCGATAGGTGATGCGGCGCGCTAAGATCGTGTTGGTCCACTATTTTGGGATATCGAACATGGTCTAAATGTTGTTTAAAAAAATCCTAAACTTGTCTGGGAACACCTATTGACCTTCCTTGTCATGAATTAACAAAAATGCAGACCATTAAAAGATATTAAGGTCTCAAAATCAGATTGCCAACTTTCGAAGGCTAGAAATAAACTAAGTCTGGAATATTAGCTAGAATTTTCTAAGTGTGGGACCCCTTAACAAGCATTAATTGACTGAATTAGCTTAGGATTTTGCGGGGTCATACAACTCTTTTCCTTAGTAACATGCATGATTGGAGTAATCTTTCTCATCTCATCAATAAAGAGTTGAGGATCCTCATCCAACTTTAACCCATGGAACTCAAGTGGATTCATCCTTATAAAGTCTTGAATTCAGGCTACAGCTAATTTACCATTTTTCTGAAGTGGGACTGCTGCCTGTTGATTTCCCTGAACATTAGTGTTCACAGCTTAGCCCAATACTTGAAAGGAAGATCGAAATTTAGTATGAGACACATTCTCATTTAGAGGGTCGGCATACAGGGTGGTCGATCACCATTTTTATGTGTCGTAGATCGACAAGGAGGCATGTTCTGTCACATAAAAGTATGAGTTAAGGCAGATAGAGATAATTGTAAGCACGATAGATTATGAAAGATATGATGATTACTAACTCGATTCCTGGTCTCCTTTTCATAAATGTGGAGATCTTTATATTCATGATCATGACTCTACGTAATGTAACTTGTCTGACTTTCTAGGACTCGTTAAACCTTAGGCTCTGATACCAAATTTGTAATGCCCAAAAATACCCCCTGTATATCACACGGTGCTTAAGACTACGAATAGCCCTAAGCTAACCCATGATATCTATTCTGCTTACAACTCGCCTGAAAGGTGAACTATTATACGAATATGGACTGAAGATAAATAATTCCCCAGTATAACAAGCCTCTACTACTGACTAGAGAGCTACTGGGACAGACCCCAACTGATCTTACCATAAATAGAAAATTCAAAGATCTAGAACAACTTTCAATCTTAAGAATGAGTCTAATAAACTGGGTCCTCGGACTATGAATACTTCCTAAACGTTGGGATACATGGGATGATGCCCGTAATTAGTCACGCTGCTAGAAACGAGCACCAGAACCTATGTTATAAGATAATGTAGCACATAGACATATATGTGGGTTAGTACTTCTCGAATGTACTGAGTATGAGGGGGTGAATGCATAAATAAAACAAGAACTTCATATATATATATATATATATATATATATATATAAGCTTTCAATCGCGCCCAATGTCAAATCGATCAAAACAACACAAAACATGTGGTGGCTTGTTGTGACTCTCGGGTTTTGAAAATTCATTTTTGAGTCGCCACATAACTTTTTAGGAAACTTAGGAAAAATAATTTTTGTAAAACTCTATTTTAGTCTATCAAAAATATTTTGAGATTCTGAGTAAGGGTTTTGATTACTCAAGGGAAAGGTGTTAGGCATCCCTCAGAGCCTATTCGAAGATAGTCCTCAAACTCAATTTGAAAAAATATTTAGAAAAATTATTGTTCGTTATTTCTAAGATAGTGATAGAAACTCTTTAGTTGTTTTGGAAAACAGAAAAAAATTGAAGTATAAGAAAAATACACTACTACAATATACAAGGATATAATCTATTGCAAGATACGTATGCTTGAAAATAGAAGAAATGAAATGGTATTTCGTAAAATGGGAATGTAAAGTTTATTAACACTTAAGGGTAGATATGAAAAGTAATTTATGTTCCAGAGTAAATTCATTTGCGAAGTAGAAATATATATATAGCATCAAGATGAATTAGTTATTCATTAAAATAGACTGTTGTGTAAAGACATGGTAATATTCATGTATATAGGATAAATGGAAATAAGGTGTAAATAGGATAAATGATGAATAACAATTAGAAATACCTTGTATATTATAACGTGTATATATAAATATACCTCCTATTCGATCTTTTGGAATCTAAAAAAAATAATCCAAACAAGCATTGAAAAATAAGAATGTTAGGATTATTCAACTTGTGAAGATAAATTGAAATTGATGGATAAGCTCTTTCAAAAATATGAGTTTTTAGCGATTTGCTTTCCTATTAAATTAGCTTTGAAATTTTATGTTTTATTTCAAGAGAGACATGGAGATTACTACATTAATTTCATAAAAAATATATTTTGAGGCAAAAGTTAATTTTAAAAGAACTAGCCAAGTATCGAAATGGTAAAATTTACATCTTTTATGGAACCATTAGTTGTGTTTTATTCGCGAAAGGGTGAGAATATTAACCCATCTTAAGAATGTTCACAAACGAAAAGCAATATACATTTAATAAACAACTAATGTACATCAAGTGCAACAATAATAACATTAATTTGAGTTTCTAGGGAACATGACAATAATAAAGTAAAAGAGTAAGGCTAGGAAATACTAGACTCATAAAGGAGTTCAAATTTCTATTTTTCGTGACTCCGAGGCTCTTGCAATCCTAGTTATGGTTGAGCCGATGCTTGGGTCAAAAATGAAGTTACGAATGAAATTCCAATTCACCGATTTACATGAAACAAAATAAAAAAAAAAAAAGGATTAGAGACGAAATAATTTTAATATAAATCAAGGGAAGCAAACATCGCATAAGCATTGAAATATCAAACTTAATCTCTCTAGTGGTGAATATGTGGACACATAACCTTGAGGGTCATCCTCTTTAGCCGATTGTAAGAAGAGAATACCCAAGATCCATAATAACTTACGGGAATGACAATAGTAAAATGGCATCAATTGAGACCTATTATCTCCATTTACTAACTAAAACATCTCCTAACTCAAATGTACGTGAATATATTACTCACAAAGTCACACATTTCATCTATCTAAATATATATTTTTTACTATTAGCGTTGCCAAGTAGGCTTCAAAGAACACTCTCACACTTGTCAATACACGCAAACACTAGCGAAAAATATTTCAAACATGTATTTCTATTTATAAAGCTAGTTTCGACTCAAAAGGACAAGAAAACAATTAATAGATTTAATTTATCAGTATTCCGACGCTCCCTGTATACGTTATAACTCTCAAACAAGAAGGGAAAAAGGAAGGAAAAGATAGAAAATTAAGACTGTCATATTCAAGTTAACTTGAACAAAAGGATGGCTTTCTGTTCATTAATGTATGACAAAGAGGGAATCAAAATAATAGAATAATAAATCAACAATCTCAAACTTTACAAAATTGAAGACATATATTACAGTATTGATATAGACATATGTGTAAGGAGCCACATGCAGTAGACAATTTTTCTGCTTGACAGAGGTACTTAACGTTCCTTTAGAACTTATTACTAATCATTATTAGTGACAAGAAAACAGTTAACGAATTTAAACAAGCTATTAAAGTATACTCCCTTGATAAATACCAAATGAGATATGCAAGCTAAGGCCGACTTTTCTCATCCCTTTCCGAATATGCTCCAAAAGAGGTTATTACATATTATAATCATATGAAAAATACTCATGTGAAAATAGTGTTTAAGTTATACCAAAAGAGTGAAGCACCTTCACAAAATGAATTATATTATCTCCATTTTCGAACCATGTGCAGAAACGAAACAAAATTGAGTTGAGGCTATTCCCAGCTCACTTTAGTTCAAGTGATGTAGTGTGCAAAAATGGTAGCAATTGTTTCAACAGCTTAGGCTAGTTTTTTTTTTTATGACTCTTTCGACAATAAGTTAAAAATACGGTAAGTTCCCTGATAAATATCCCAATAAAGCAAATTTGGGCAGACTCTACGGACGAATTACTCGGGATGCCAAAGACATTATTTACGAACACAATAGAGCCTATTCACTATGTGAAATCTGAGGGGGCAGGGAGACGAAGAACTAACAGTATGAAGTAAGAGAATAAATCTACACTTTCACAAAAAGAGAATAAATCTACACTTTCACAAACAATCTTTGATAAATTTCGCCTAAGGACATGCTAGTCGCACAAACTCATGAACATGGGGATAGGGATGCGGAAAAAGTCCCCTTGCTTAAAAGTTTAACGTACTTTCCTTTATTTGACTAAATCATTATAGAAGTTGGAAATTAGGCAGTCCCACAATGATTCGAACGTTCATACGTCTACTTCTGTGAAATGAGAGAGGGACGAGCAATGTACTGATTAACGATATTACTCGGTAACAATGAGTGCAGGATTACAACAAAAGAACTTGAAAAACAACATACTTAATTTACCTAAAGGTAATTATATAAAACGAGATATGCCCTGACAAAACCAAACCGCAAAAATAAACAAAAAGGTGGTAAACAACGCAAGTTATTCCCCATGTCTCACATTCTAAGAACACCAAACAAACGCACATTTACTCAATTTCACTAAGAACGAAATATATCATATATGCTAAAATTGAGACAACAATACTCTGAAAAAGAAATTTATTAGGACAAAACCAAGTACACGAATGGATAATGAACACAACATAACCAAAACATTTTTCAAAATCAACATGCATTTTTATCCACAAAATTAAAGGAAACAACAAGGAGGTGAGTTTCAAATTGACACAAAATCATATGTTTCTGGAAATCAAAAATAGATGAAGTCAAGGAAACATGAAAATGAGGTGAGGGTTCACACCTTTTGTTGGGCAGCAAACTAAGGCTCTAGCATCCAAGAGTTTTACGGTGAGAAACTCGACTTTGGGACCTTTTTAGAACCTTCTCGGAGCTTTCTGACTTGTTGAAGCCTTTTCACTCGATTTCTTGCCCATCAACTCTCCTTCTTTCACAATTTTTTGAAAACACTAAAAATTCGTAATTTTGGATCCCCTGTTTAACTGTTTCTCAACTTGTTTATGTGCTTTTTTTTTATCCCTTGCTTTCTTCCTTGTCCCTCAAAGGGGTGGGAATCCGTCTATTTATAGACAAAATCCGGACTTCAATGTCCCAATTTTAGACAACAAATAAGTAAAATATAGGAGAAACAGAGAATTTGAATTTTGAATTCAAACTTCTAAAGTAAATCCACCGATCTTAGCCTTTTCAGTTGTCATGACCCGAGTCAAGACCCTAGCAGCGACGAGCATCTCGAACCATGGAGTATCGAGCGCCCCATTCTATTTGAAAACCATGCACAACGTTCATACAATATAAAGAAATGCAGAAAATTATCATACGGAAACATAGTCAATGTCATAACTCGACAATTCAAAAGGAAATCCTTAATGTTCAAAATGCATGACACTCATTTACGAAATCTCTAACATTACAAGATTCAACATATGTCTAAAAAACTAGGACAAGGACCCTAGTCGGACCATGATTTAAATAAATAATAATGTTCTATAAACCCGCCCTTTCGGAATAGAGAAGGTACACCAACTAAAAATCTCAGACACATCAATCCACTGCTTAGCTGGCCCCCAGGCTTAGCCTCAGATCCTAAAATATAGGGGGTCAATACAAATATACTAGTACGCAGAGTAATCCAAAATAGTATAGTTTTATACAACATAAGTGAGAGCAATTCGTAAAAACATATTACATACAATATAGAAAATAACATGGGCATACTTTAAAGACTTTGAAACAATTCTTTGAAATCATAATTTACTCTTTATCTTACATTTGAGCTAGATGGTACAACCTACAAGTCTAGTACCCATGGGCTATATGGGTCTGCCATTAACTCATCATCCAAGCCCCCATATCAAAGTTTACCTCAAGGATAGGAGTCTTACACACTTGTCTAGTATACCAGTATCTCAAGCAAAAGTATACATTATCCTTAGCCAATCATATCACCCCGAATCGGTAAAACTCGATTTCCAGTGATGAGTCCTTACACTTGTAAGACCCCATAAAAGTCTAAGTCAAAATTCATCCCCTGCATCTTGACAAGGGATCCATTACTTTGAAGATTTTTTCTAAGTGTTAAGGACTTAGTCCCATTTTAGGCCTTCGAACTTTGAGAATTTATTTCATGACTTTTTCGACCTTCATTTGTCGATTTTTAAGTTGATTCACGATGGTGCAAGTCAATAGTACATCTCGAGTGAGTTTCAGGATTTTTGAAATAGTGTAAGGGCATGTTTGGATTCCCAAACTAGTAGCTTAAGGCAATGAGCCCGTGCCGCCTAGCTCATCCCGACGCTCCAGCCAAGGCACCGCCCCGGCTAGTCCAGCTGGGCAAAATTTTTGTACTCCAGCCCCAAAATTTTAGAGGGGTAAATGGGTCATTTCTCCACCCCTATATAACCCTAAAATATGAGATTCAGCTCTCCTTAAGCAAATTATACTTGTTTTCTCTCAAATTTCCTCAAGAACAAGCCTTAGGGTTTTAATTAAAGATCCAAATCCAAGAGATTTCACCATTAACTTAAAGAAACTATTAACCAAGGTATGTAAAGTGTTTATCCTAGGATCCCTTTCATCCTTGGAGCTCAATAAACTAATTTTAAATCATGAATTATGATTTCCATATTGTGGATTGTATTTCATCTATGTTAATGTGAATGTATAATTTTCCAAGTTGAAATTTTTGTTGTATTTCATGATATTATGATAGCATGTACATTGAAGTTGAATTCTTTTATGTCGATCTCTTAAATTATGAACTAAATAGGATAGTCATAATGCTTTACCATGTTGTCCATTCCCAAGTACAACATTATGCCATCTAGGTATTTGACAAAATATTTAAGTGAATGAATTGCGCAATTGTGACTCATTTGTGATCTAATATGATGACCCCATGAAATATCCATGTGTTTAAGTTGACTCCCATACTAAAGCTATGCCTTGTAATGGTTTGATGGAATGCTTATGATATTTGATTTGTGAAATTATGATATGTTAGAATGCATTCCTATCCATGTACGAGATTACAAATATCAAGTGCTTCATGAAATCCCCCATTGATTGTATTATGAATTGTTGATTATGGTCATGTGTTCAAGAGGTGTCATATCCTATTTAAATTCATGTTATTGAGTCCTGGGGGGATTTAATACCTGACAAATTAGTTGTGTGCCTAGAGCCAGTGTCGATTCCCAAGATACTCTTAGTCAAGCCATGATTAATAGAATTCAGTCAGTTACATGACTCAGAAAATCTCAGTAAATTTAGTATCAGTTAAGTCCCATTCAGTACTCAGTGATCTCAGTAAACTAAGTTAGTTAACATATCTTAATAGTATTCCATTAGTCAACGGAACTTAGTGAACTAAGTCCAGTTCAGTTTAGCATCTCAGTTCAGTTTCTATTCAGATGGGAGAAGGATTCAACACCGAGTGAGCCCAAGGATGGGAACTCACATACTAGTAGAGGGTGTGATTCTTAGAAGCAAAACTTGCATTCCAAAACAACGTAGCCAGTGTAGGTTGAGATATCAAACCTACTAGATGAGGGTTAATGAGGTGGATTAACTTGTTAGATGAGGGTCTCGTCATTCTCCTTAAAGTTCCTATTAGATGAGGGTCACTCACATCTTGTCCTTTCCAGTGGCACGGTATTGACATCCTTCCAATTTTGTTATAGATTAGATCATAACTTAGCTATATTATCTTATTTGGGGCATGTCAGTTATATGACTACTTCCCACAGTCTCAGTATCAGTCTTTAGAATAGAACTCAAATAGTGCAACATATTTCAGGACTGTCAGATGCTCTCACTCAACTCAGTACGAAACTCAGCTGGTTCCATCTGAATCAGGACTGTTAGACATAGTCATTCAGTAAATAGTACATCAGTTATCAATTACATTATTTATTATTAATATATATTATCAGTAGACTCAATATTCAGAATCTTTATGACTCCAGTTATAGTTATGTATTCATACATGTATTCTCACGCAGTCATGTTCATGTTATTCAGTTAGTTATAGTTCATGCATATGAACCCTTGCATTCAGCCTACCTCACTTTGCAAACCAGTACATTCACAAGTAATAAAGCATACTTTTCTCTTGCGCTATGGTGTCTTATACCAAAGGTTCAGACGTACGGGATTTAGAGCACCCTTAGTTGTTAAAATCTAGTAAGCATTCGTAGACTTAGCAGTGAGTCCTCATCATTTGAGGATGTTCAATTATTTTATTATTTCATTAGATTTATTAATTTAGTAGATGGAGTTAGTTGGGTGATTGTCCTATCAACTCCACAGTTCAGATAGTTTTAGAGGCTTTTCAGACTATAGCATGTTCAGATAGTTATTTTAGTTTTCTTTTAGAATTGATATACCTTATTCAATATTATTTTAGTTGTGAACCTTGAGGCAGATTTTCACTAGATTTCCACATGTATCTCAGTTATATTATTATTACAGTATTTCTATTATGCAGTGCGCACGATAGGTACCAGTCATGGGTTAGCTAGTGGTCTTTAGGGATCATTAGAACCATGTAGAGTCCGGTTACAAACTTGGTATCAGAGCCTACGGCTCAACAATGTCCTAGAAAGTCTAAAAGGCACATCTAGTAAAGTCTTATACATGGGTGTGTTGCGCGCCACACTTATGGACAGAAGGCTATGAGATGTTTTAGGAATAGTTTCCCTTTTTTCAGTATTTATATCGTTCAAGTGAGCATGAGCTTTAGTAAAACCCTCAGTCTAGTCTGCTTCTTTCTTTCATTTACAGAGCATGTCTTTCAGAGAAGCTGACGAAAGAAGTAATGAAAATTAGCCAGCTCCTCAGCCTGTTCAGGCAAATTCTAAGGACAAGCATGTCTCTCATGTAGAATTCAGAGCTGCTCTCACTACCTTAGCTTATTTAGTAGTTGCTCAGAACAATTTGTATCTTATTCAGTAGTTGCTCAGAACAATTTGTAGAGTGTTTTCCTATCTAGGCTTTTGAATTGTACTTAGCAAAATAAGGGAGGGAGTGTAGGATGAATAAGAGGGCTAGGACAAATAACTCTATGGCAAGATCAAGGGATAGTAACCACTCCCAGTCCCATCAGATATTATCAACACCAATTCTATTGTCAGTCCGACCACTAGTATCTAAGTCTAAGAATATCAGTCAAGATAGAGCACAAGGCTCTAAGTCACAAGTTTATGGGAAGGGTTTTCGTACTAATCTGCTTTGTGGAGAATGTGGTACGAACCCTAAGGGAGTGTGTATAGTAGGTAATGATGTGTGTTTTGGATATGGTGAGTCAGGTCATAGAGTCTGAAAATGTTATAAGGATAGTCTACGAAGCTGGCACAGTCATCCTTTAGTTCAGTATCGTAGCTCAAATCAGTAGGGTTCCACTTCCAATACCACTAATGGGTAATGTCCATATAGACTTGATGCACCACAGTACAAACAAGATAAGGAAGGCTCTCCTGATATATTTATAGGTACTTATGAGTCTCTCATCTTTATGTTTATGCTCAGTTAGATCGGAAGACTTCTCTTAACCTTTCAGTAAATCCTCTTTAGTAATGGGCAGTTTCTTAGATGGGAGAGGGTAAATGTTTTATGTTAAGAATGGATTGTTTCATACTTGTTTTACATGAGTCTATTGTCATAAATATAGTCTTAGATGTTATGTTGATGTGTAAGTGGCTAGATATATTTTGGATATTTGAGTATCTTGAACTTAGTGGGAGAAATTAGTTCATATCAGACCTCAGTAGGTAGAGTTATCAGCGCCCATACTACAAAATTCTATCTATGTTGTGGTTTTCTATTCAGATGTCTTATTCAGACCATGCCCAGATCCCCTTGCTCCCACAAGTCCTTAGGACTTTATAGAAGGGATGTCAAAGAAAGGCCCCAAATGAGCTTAAGTTTAGCATAAGTTAGTCAGTAAAGCCAACAATTCAGTTTAGTAGTCAGACAGGCAAGTTCATTTGCTTTCCCATTTTTTCAATCTAGTAATACTATCAGAAATCTTAGGAATGTAACTATTCCAAGAAAGAACATCCTAACATTTTTTTAGCTTAGTTCATGAATCATGCATTAGTTTCAAATCCCAGATGTTCAGTTACGAACAAAATCATAGGTGCCTTATGCATCGCCTCAGTTTTCCCCAGCAACTCAGTAAAGTAAGCATTTTTAGAGGGACTTAGTGCCCCAAGAGAGGAGATACCCTATATAATTACCCGATGCATTCATGTCCTTAAACCCATTCAGTTTCATGCCTAGATTTTTCCTTGCAAACTTGATATCAGCTCAGAGTCAGAGAAAGAGACATTTTGAAAATAGCTTTCAGAACTCGGTATGATCACTTTGAATTCTTAGTCATGTCCTTTGATCTTACCAATGCCCAAGAAGCTTTCATGGACTTGATGAACCATGCCTTCAAGAAGTACTTGGACATGTTCGGCATAGTCTTCATAGATGACATTCTTGTCTATTCCTGCAGTGAATATGATCATGCAGACCATATCAGAATAATATTACAGACTCTCAGAAATCATTAGTTGTTCGCTAGATTTAGTAAGTGAAAATTTGGTCTTAGGTCAGTAGCATTTCTTGGTCATATCATTTCCAGTGATGGCACTAGAGTGGATCCCTAAAAGACCAAAGCATTGAGAAACTGGCCCAAACCCATCTCTCCATTAGATATCAGGAGTTTCTTGGGTTTGGCTGGCTATGACCGTCTATTTATTAAAGGATTTTCTTCTATCGTATCTCGTATGTCCAGATTAACTCAAAAGAAAGTCAAGTTTCAGTGGTCAGATTCATGTGAGAAGATTTTTCAGGAGTTGAAGACTCGACTCACATCAACCCCAGTTTTGACTCTTCCAGATGGTTAAGATGGGTTTATTGTGTACTTTGATGCATCCAGAGTAGGGTTGGGTTGTGTCCTTAGGTAGTATGGTAAGGTCATAGCCTACACCTCCAGACAGCTTAAGCCCCATGAGAAGAACTATCCAACTCATGATCTTGAATTAATAGTCGTAGTATTTGCCTTGAAGATTTGGAGGCATTACTTATATGGGGTGCATGTGGGCATGTTCACAGATCATAACATCCTCCAGTATGTATTTTCTCAAAAATACCTTAACCTCCATCCGAGAATATGGTTATATCTCTTGAAAAATTATCACATGAGTGTCCTTTATCACCTGGGAAAAGCCAATGTAGTGGCTGATTCTCTCAGTAGACTGTCTATAGGTAGTGTTGCTTGTGTTGAGGACACTAAGAAGAAGTTAGCTTAGGAATATTATCAGCTAGCCCGACTAGTTGTCCACTTAGTCAATTCAGCAGAAGGTAGTGTGTTGGTTCATAAAAGTTCAAAATCATCTCTAGTTTTTGAAGTAAAGGAAAAGAAGGATAGAGATCCCAGTTTAGTCAAGTTGAAGGAGTCAGTCAGGGATTAGAAGATAATGGTTTTAGCCTAATGAAGAGATGGAGTGTTGCGTTGTCAAGGTCGTCTGTGCATTCTAGGTATAGATGACTTAAGGTAATGAATTCTAGCAGAAACACATGGTCGCATTACTCTATTCATCCAAGGGCTACTAAGATGTACCACAATTTTTGGGAGATCTATTAGTGGAGTGGGATGAAGAGAGATATTGCAGAGTTTGTGGCTAAGTGGTCAATATGTCAGCACGTTAAGATTGAGAATCAGAATCCTAGTGGGTCTATGCAAGAGTTCAGTATTCCCACTTGGAAGTGGAAAGAAGAGAACATGGACTTTGTGATGGGTTTTCCTCATACTCATTGTCAACATGATTTAGTTTGGGTCATTATTGACAGGATGACCAAATCAGCTTATTTTCTTCCATTCCTTACCTCTTATTTAGATGAGGATTACGACAAACTCAATATTAGGGAGTTGGTTAGATTACACGGTGTTCCATTGTCCATTATCTCAGATAGAGGTACCCAGTTCACCTCTCATTTCTAGAAAGCATTCCAAAAGGGTCTTGGTACCCGAGTCCACCTCATTACAGCCTTCCCTCCACTGACAGATGGTCAAGAGAAAGGACCATTCAAACTTTGAAAGATATGGTAAGGGCATGAGCAATTAATTTCAACGGTAATTGGGATGGCCACTTTTCTTTGATTGAGTTGCATACAACAACAACTATCATTCCAGTATTCATATGGCTCCATTTGAAGCTCTCAATGGTAGGAGATGCATATCTCCAATAGGTTGGTTCGAAGTAGGTGAGGCCATAATTATAGGGCCTGACTTGGTGTTCGATACCTTAAAAAAGGTTTAGTTGATCAGAGAAAGGCTCAAGACTACTCAGAGCCATCAAAATTCGTATGCAGATGTGTTTAAAAAGGATCTCAAGTTTGATATTGGTGATTATGTGTATCAAAAAAATCTCTCCCATGAAGGGAGTGAAGAGGTTCGGCAAGAAGGGAAAACTCAGTCCTCGATATATCGGTCACTTTAAAATCCTCAGTCACTTTAGCAAAGTAGGTTATGAGCTTGAATTGCCTTCAGATCTATCCACATTGCATCTAGTATTCCATATCTCCTTGCTAAAGAAGTTCATATGTGACCCAACAGTTGTAGTCCCTATCGAGAGAATAGATGTTCAGAACTTTCTCTCCTATGAGAAAATCCCAGTTGAACTCTTTGACTATCAGAGTCGTAGACTAAGGAACAAAGAAGTTCCTCTAGTCAAAGTTCTTTGGCAAAATTAGTACATTAATGGAGCTACTTAGGAAGCAGAAACAGATATACGGACCAAGTATCCTCACCTCTTCTCTGAAAATTCAGACTCAACCCAAGGTAATAATTTTCCTTAAGCTTATTCAGTTTCATATTAAGATTTCAGTTACAAACTTGGTATCAAATACCAATACATGTTCAGTCGTATGTTCATGAATTAGTTCAGTCATGCATTCATGCATCAGATATGCATGCTCAGTATGAGAAACTCAGCTTATCAATAATCCAGTCACGCATTCATGAGTTAGTTATTCATGCATCAGATATGCATGTTTAGTTAATAGACTCAGCTTAATAGTTATATCAGCCACAAAATCATGTTTCAGTTGTGCATGTCCTATATGTACTTAAGTTTATCATTGATCCCCTCTCATTCAGTCTCATTCGAGAATGAATGTTCCCTAGGGGTAGATATTGTAAGACATCGTAAAAGTCTAAGTCAAAATTCAACCCTTATAGCTTGACAAGGGATCCAACACTTAGAAAATTTTAGCCAAGTGTTAAGGAATTAGTCTCATTTTAATCCTACAAACTTCAAGGTTTTATTTCATGACCTTTCTAACCTTCGGTTTTTAATTTTTATATTGATTAACAATGGGGCAAGTCAATGGTACATCTCGGGTGAGTTTTGAGATTTTTGGAATAGCGTAAGGGCATGTTTGGATTCCCAAACAAGTAGAGGCGATTAGCCCGCGCCTCCTAGCTCATCCCAGTACTCAAGGCAAGGCGCCACTCAGCTTAGTCCGGTGCTCTACCCAGGGCGCCACCCCATCCAGTCCGGTTGGGCCAAATTAATGCACTCCAACCCCAAAATTTTAAGGGCAAAAGGGTCATTTCTCCATCCCTAAATTGCCCTAAAACACTAGATTCATCTCTTCTTAAGAAATTATACTTGTTTTCTCTCAAATTTCCTTAAGAACAAGCATTAGGGTTTTAATTGAAGATCCGAATCCAAGAGATTTCACCGTTAATCTTTAAGAAACTATTAATCAATGTATGTAAAGTGTTAATCCAAAGATCCCTTTCATCCTTGGAGCTTAAGAAACCAATTTTAAATCACGAATTGTGATTTCCATGGTGTGGATTGTATTTCATCCATGTTAATGTGAATTTATGGATTTCCAAGTTGAAATCTTTGTTGTATTTCATGATATTGTGATAGCATGTATGTTGAATTTGAGTTCTCTTATGTCGATCTCTTGAATTATGAACTAAATAGGATAGTCATGATGCTTTACCATGTTGTCTATGCCTAAGTACAAGATTATGCCATCAGGTGTTTGACAAAATGTTTAAGTGAATGAATTGTGCAATTATGACTCATTTGTGATCTATATAATGACCCCATGCTATATCCATGTGTTTAAGTTGACTCCCATGCTAAAGCTATGAATTGCAATGGTTTGATGGAATCCTCATGAGATTTGATTTGTGAAATTATGATATGTTAGAATACATTCCTATCCATATACAAGATTACGAATATAAAGTGCTTCATGAAATCCCCCAATGATTGTATTATGAATTATTGATTATGGTCATGTGTTCAAGAGGTGTCATGTCCTATTTATATTCATGTAATCGAGTCCTGGAGGTATTTAATACCCTATAAATTGGCAGTATGCCTGGAGCCAGTTTTGGTTTCCAAGATACTCTCAGTCAATTCATGATCAGTAGAATTCAGTCAATTACATAACTCAGGAAAACTCAGTAAATTCATTATCAGTTCAGTACCATTCAGTACTCTGTGATCTCAGTAAAATCAGTCATTTAACATATCTTAATAGTATTGCGTCAGTCAATGGAACTCAGTGAACTCAGTGCAGTTCAGTTCAGCATAGTCAATTCAGTGTCTATTTAGATGGGAGTAGGATTCAGCACTGAGTGATACCAAGGATAGGAACTCACCTGATAGTAGAGGGTGTGATTCTTAGAAGCAATCCTTTCATTCCAAAACTACATAGCCAACATAGGTTGAGACATCAAACTTGTTGGGGTTTTGAGGTGGCTTAACCTGTTAGATGAGGGTCTTCCGTTCTCCTTAGAGTACCTGTTAGATGAGGGTCACTCATAGCTTGGCATTACTAGTGGTGCGGTATTGACGCCCTTCTAATTAGGGTTACAGATTACACCCCAACTTAATTATATTATCTTATTTAGGGCATATTGTCTTGATGACTACTTCCAACAGTCTCAGTCTTTAGAATAGAACTCAGATAGTGCTACAGATATCAAGACTGTCAGATGCAGTCACTCAACTCAGGATGAAACTCAGCTGGTTCCATCTAAATCAGGATTGTTAGACACAGTCATTCAGTAAACAATATATCAGTTATCAGTTATCAGTAGTCCATTTTATCAGTAGACTTAATATTCAAAATCCTTATGACTCTAATTATAGTGTATTTATGCATGTATTCTCACACAGTCATATTCATGTTATTCAGTCAGTTATAATTCATACATATGAACCCTTGCATTCAGCTTACCTCACTTTGTATACTAATACATTCACACATACTGACGTATACTTTTCTCTTGCGCTATGGTGTCTTATACCATAGGTTCATACGTATGGGCTTCAGAGCACCTTAGCAGTTCAGATCCAGTAACAGCAGTAGACTTAGCACTGAGTCCTCAACATTTGAGGATGTTCTATTATTTTATTATTTCATTAGATTTAGTATATCAATAGATAGAGTTAGTTGGGGGATTTTCCCATCAAATCCACAGTTTAGACAATTTTAGAGGCTTTTCAGTTTTGAACCTTATGGCAAATTTTTGCAGGATTTCCACACTTATCTCAGTTATATTGTTATTACAGTATTTCTATTATACAGTGCTCACAGCAGGTAACAGTCATGGGTTAGCTAGTGGTCCTTTGGGATTGTTAGCACTGTGTATCATTCGAGGTTCAGAATTCGAGGCATTATAGCACTTATATGGCTTCTTTGAGTAACCATCTAACTCTCTTTAAGCCCATTTTTAACATTATAAATCATCCATCTTTTTGAAAATTGGTCTTATTTCTGAAAACTTTCTGTAATAAAGTCTAGTCTGAGTCTATTATGGCACTGGTTTGATTTTGTATCGTCATATCAAGACTTGTAAGTCATATAAGCCATACAATATCATGTTACAGACTTTCCATTCAAAACATAATTTTTTGGACCACCAAATCATTCAAATAGTACAAGAGAATTAGTATTTCAAAATACAAGGAAACTTATGCAAGAATTCTCCTTTTCAATTCTTAAGCTTGTGGTGGTCACTTATTTTGTAGTAAACCATGCAATTCTTTCAATAAACATGTTTAAAATTAACAAAAAAAGTAAAACACTCTCTCTTCAATTCATAATCAATATCAAATCATTTAACCATAGCCAAGAAACATAAAACACTCTCTCTTCAATTCATAATCAATCTCAAATCATTTAACCATAGCCAAGAAACATTTATACCATGCTTCAAAAGGTAAAATTTATCAATTAGTAACATGCAAAAATCAAAAGGGGCCATAAATAGAGAGCGAGTACAAATATTCATGCTCTCAATTCGACTTTCAAACCCCAAATGCATACACACATATATATGAACGAAAATTAAATTTAGGGGAAGGCCTCAAGACCAAAACATTATCATCAAAATGATTCACAATGCATATTTGTTATTGTAAATTCAAAATCCTTTACAATTAAATGATTCCATAACTTTAAACCTTAATCTTTAGGAAAACCTCACATACCTTATATGACTAAATTCGAAGGATAGAACCCGAATCTTGATTTTTTTCTTGGAAACCTTGACTTAAGAGTTTGATTCTTGATCTTTTGGGGAGGAGTCAGGGTTTTGTTCTTGTTGGATTTAAATAATTTTGGTCATATAATGTGCTAATAACATTTTAAGTAGTTGTTAACATGACCTAGGGTGGTGGGGGAAGTCTAAACTGCCCTACAGAATTAAATTTTTCAGCAGAATCCTATTTTTTGAGCTCATTGTGATGCGCCACTATATTGGTGGCTTACTGGTTCTGACAAAAATAATCATAACTTTTTTCTAAGGTATCGAATTAAGGAGAAATTGGTATTGTTGGAAATCTGACTCAATTACCTACAATTTGTTAGGTCTTGAGCAGAAAAATTCCACGTATATCAAAAGTTATACATGTTCAAAATTGACCCTTCTAGAATGAAATATCAAACCTTGGACGATTCTTAGGATCTTAGCTCAAATTTTCTCTAAGTGATTTCAATGAAAATTTTTCACCTTATAATCACTTAACACACTAGGATAAAGATCATGGTGCATGAATATAAATATGATTCATGGGATTAGAGCTTACATACATAGGAACGACAGTCCGATTTCTAGCTCAAAAATGTGTGGTGCTACATTATAATGCACCAAAATTTGATCCCAAGATGTCACACGTTGCTCAAGACTATGAGTAGGCTTAAGCTAACTCTATATGCCTTCTACTAAATCTGAGTCTCATAATAATGGAAATATAGATGCATAACCATACTAAAATTCAGAAAACTTTCTAAGATAGCTGAGAATACTCTGAATGTAATGTATGAAAACTCAATACTAAAAAATTGAATCAAATCTAGCAGTCTGACTAGCCTCTACTACAAATAACTAAAGAGTCACTTGGACAAAAACCAAGTTAACTCATACTATTTGAAAAGAATGTTGAATCATATAAACTAATAAGCTGCAAAATCTGAATGAATGAGTCCCCAAACTATGAGGACTCACCAACTGTCGGATGTAGATGGAGATTCTCAAACTATTTACACTGATGATACTGAGTACCTGAACCTACAATATGAGATATTGTATCATCTATACTTAAATGTAGATCAGTACTTTGAGGATGTACTAAGAATATGGGGGTGAAATTCATAAGTAAAACATTATCTCATCATCATAGTTTGTAAAACAATGCATGATAAATGTAAATGACTCACACAATATGGAAAATTTGAAACACTAAAATCTGAAATCATGAATAGCAAAGCATACTTTATAAATCTAGTGAGTCATAAAATTTAGTTCTAAAAGCTATACTAGTGCTCTATTTTTAAATCATATTGTCTAAGTGTTTAAAGGACTCATTTCTATATCTGAAATCTAAAAACTAAAATCTGTAATTGTTATCTTTCTGTAAAGCATAAACTGAATAAAGTTGTGAGCCTTTACACTTAGTTTTATAAAAGCCTTTTTGTTAAGACAATTTTGCTCTAAAATCTATAATCTGTAGGGAGGTTCTTCTAACCAACATAAACCATGTGAGTTCTAATACCCCGTACTTCTACCTAGATTGAAGTCGTCCCAAGAATGTTAGGAAATTACTTTGAAAGATGAATCCACTTTTATATACATGTAATTTTTAAGCTTGTCATGTGGGAAATCAAATAAGCTTTCCATCGACACCCATTTCTTCAAAATCCAACATTGAAAATGAAAGTTACGGCTGAAATATAGAAAGCAGTCAAAACTACCCAGGTGCGATGGTTAGAGACGACGGACCATCGAGCTAGTGATGGACCATTACCTAAGACATCAGAGAGAGGCAGTGAGACCATAATCTTCCTAAGAGCGACGGTCCGGGCAGACGAATTGTCGAGCTAGTGATGGACCAATGTCTAAGCCATCGCAGCAGGGGCAGTGGCCTCCTATTCTGCCCAGGTGCGTCGGTCAGGACAGACGGACCGTCGACCCAGCGACGGACCATCATATAGTTTAGTAAGATAGTTTAAGTCGTTCTTTTAAAGGGTATTTGGGTCTTTTTCCACCCGTTTTAACCCCTAAATATATCAGACCAAGGCTCATAAGTTCCTTATCCATGTACAACATCAAATTAGGTTTCTCCCTCAAAAATAATCCCTAAGAACATGATCCAAATCCTTCTTTAAGAAACTAAGAGATTCAAGTTCTTCATGTCTAAGAACTTCAAGAGACTCACAACCTAGGTATGTCATGTGTTGATTCATGGGTCTCTTTCACCCATGAAGCTCAAGAGTCTTTTTCCAAAATATAAGATTTGTGCATTTATGAATGTTCATGATTTAATAGAATTGAAATTTATGTTTATGATGTTGCGAAGTTTTGATTCATGTTTTAAAAGTTCATATTCCAATGATTGACCCTAGTATATAATGATTTACATAATAATAATCATGATAAACCCTCTTCAAATTACAATTTGATTGATCTATCCATGATTTTAAATGGTGTTGACAACTGTATAACTAAAACATACTCCCCATGTGTTTGATTAAATGCCTATGTGAAGTAAAAGTGTCATACTAGTATAATAATATGAAATCCCCATTCATGTACAAGCCCCTGCATGCCAAGTGTTTGATGAAACATCTTAGTAAGTGAATTATGGATATATGTGTGTGGCCATTGTGGTTCTTTAGAACTTATACTTCATGAATTCTCCAAATTATTACATTATGGATTGTTGATGTAGCCATGTATTAAAAAAAGTCATGCTTTTTCAGTTTCTTTCCATCGAGTCCTGGGGGTACTTGTACCCAAAAAATATAGTTGTATGCATTGAGCCTGTGTTATATTTTCATGATATCCTTAGTGAAGCCATGATCCATAGAACTCGGTCAGTCATGTGACTCAAGAAAGCTCAGTAATTCAGTAAACTCAGTAATCTCATAAACTCGGTCAGTGATCAGATATCAGTAGTATTCCATCAGTCAATGAAAATTCAGTAAACTCAGTCCATGTTTAGTGTCTATTCAAATAGGAGTAGGAGTTAGAACCGAGTAAGGCCAAGGATGGGATCTCACTTGTTATTTAGAGGGTGTGATTCTTAGAAGCCATCTCACCGAGTAAGACTGTTATATGAGGATATATGAGGTGGCTTAACCTGTTATATGAGTTTTCCCACCGTTATCATTAGAGTAACCTGTTATATAAGGGTCACTCACAGTTTTCCTTACCAGTGGGGTGGTATTGACTCCCTTCCATTTAGGGCACAGATTGGACCCAAACGTAGCTATAATGTATTTTTTGGGGCATGTCAATTATATGAATACTTTCCATAGTATCAGTATCAGTCTCAATAAAAGAACTTAGATAGTTCTTCAGATTTTAGGACTGTCAGATACAGTCAACTCAGATACAGTATGAAACTCAGCTAGTTCCATCAGGTTTAGGACTGTCAGATACAGTCACTCATGTTATCAGTTAAATCAGTTATCAGAACCTAGTAATCATCTTATCACGATCTCAGTTACAGTTACTATGTATTCATACATGCATTCTCGCATTCATGTTAGTTAATCAGTTAGTATTGTTCATGCATATGAATCCCATGTAATCAGCCTATCCCACTTGCATACCAGTACATTCAATCATACTGATACATTTGCGCTATGGTGTTTTATTCTATACCATTGGTTTAGAGACACAAGCTCCAGAGCATCAGTATCATTCCAGTATTCAGTAGTTAGAGTTAGCAGTGAGTCCTCATCCTTCGAGGACATAATTATTATATTATCATTTCAGTATTTCAGTATATAGTTTATTTCAGTAGTTGGAGTTAGTTGGGGAAATGTCCCATCAACTTCTTATTCAGATATTTAGCGGCTTTCTAGACTATCATATTTTAGACAGTTTACTTCAGTTGTTTTGGGTATTTCATACCTCATCCAAATGTTATGCTTTTATCAGATTTGAACCTTATGGTCTTTCAGCCTTTATTTCTACATTTATTCAATATATTATGCAATGTAGAGGTAAAGATATTAGTCATGGGTTAGCTTGTGGTCCTTCGGGGTCATGAGCACCATGTAGCATTTTGGGTATCAGATTCGAGTATTACATGAGCTAACATAAAGTCTAATGTTTCTTCCCCTAATGGGAAAACCTAATGATAGGGAGAGGTGTCATACTCTTTCCAAGGAGTATAACCTGAGCTAAGTCATCACAGCTATAACTGTCACCCATATTGGAATGGAAATAATCTCATAATTTGTGCCTATGTTTAGTACGTAGTTCTGTGGAAGATAGGGCACGCGAATCCCATAGTTCTTTCTCGGTGCTAAATACTACTCCCTTTAATCTATATGTTCATTCTGTTGGAAATCCACTTTAAAACTAGCATAAGGGCTTATTTTAAAACCAATTATGCATTTATCTAAGTTAATCTATAAATAAAGCTATTCTGATTTTCTATAATTCGTAATAAATCTATAAAATGGATTCCAAATCTTATCTTAGGATCAAAAGATCAAAGCTTTATTGAAAATCTATAAATAATCTGATCATAGAAAGCTTAAAGCATCATCATTTTTAGAATATCAACATATAAACTTAGGCTTAATAACCCATTCAACAAATTCATGTCAAAACATCATAATAATTATGCTTGATATTGAAACCAATGATAATTCATTTCAAAATCTTGAATTTACCTCAATAGGCATGAAAATATGAAAATAAACATACAATTCATCTTCAAAATCTCTCAAAAACTCATAATATTTTCATTAGCAATAATGAGTATGAACCCGTAATACCCCATAAATTTATCGAGTCATTAAAGTCCTTTTTATCTTGCCAAGAGAAACTTAGCACTTCAAAAATTTGGCTAAGTATTGAAACTTTCTCATTTAGACCTCCGATCTTCGGGTATTTATTTGATGACCTTCCCAACATCTATTTTTTGATTTTCAAGTTGCTTTGCATTGGGGAAAGGTCGTAGTACATCTCGGGTGAGTTTCAGAATTTTTAGAGTAGCGGAAGGGCATGTTTGGGGGCCCAAAACAGTAGCACCGGGCGATAAGCCCGCGTTGCCTAGCAACTCCGGTGCTTGCCCAGTTTTTCAGCATTTTAAGGTCAACTTCAAATGACCATAACTTCCTGCATATAATAAATAGTGAGATCTGCTATATATCAAATGACATCTCTTTGAGTCTTCTTTCCAATGCAATTTGTTTCATCCAATTTGAACATTGTAGTAAAAATTTATGATCAATTTACTTCAGCATATCAAACCAGTAACTGAGGGACAAATGTGACTTTATTTGTTTTCTTAGGGGCATTTTGTTCATCTTCTTCCCCTATATATACTCCAAAACACGGGATTTATGTCATTCTAAAGCAAAATATGCACATTTTCCTCCATCTTGTTCAAGAACAAGAACAAGGCTTTCTATTGAAGATCCAAGTTCAAGAAAATTCCTCTATAAATCTTCGTAGAATCAATAACTAAGGTATGCGTAGTATTCATCTATGGGTTCCTTTCGCCCCTAGATCTTAAGAATCTTTTTCTAAAATTTGAAGATTTTATTTAAGAGATTTCCATGGTTTATATGAAGTGAAGTTGAAGATCCTATTGTTGTTAAGTTTTAATTCATGATTTGATTACAAAATTTCAAGTTTGGTTATTTTTATAAGATGAACTCCATGTTATTATTGAGGAACATTTTAAGTAGTTAATTTGCATATATCTTATGTTAGATCTAAGTAAAATCTTAACTTTTATGTTAGATTGAGTTGAAGTTACATGAATTGACTCAAGACCCATGAAAAAGCTAGTTAATTTTGGGATGACTCATATGAAATTCATGTTGAGTTCTTGATCTACAAGATATATGTAGTGTCCATGATTTAATTTAAGTGTATTCATGATATAAGCTTTGATTGGTTTTCTAATCCGTGATTAGATGGAAAACTTATATGAAATTATGGATTATATGTGTAGTGATATAGTAATTCATGTTAGAGTCTTGAGGTTCTGAATTTGGTGTTGTAGTCTTTGAATGGACGTTGATTGTGGTGGTAAAGAAGAAAATAATATGTTGTTCTTACCCAAGTATAAGATCTTATTTGTCATGTGTTTGTGAAAATGCCTAAGTGAAGAAATAGGGTCATTAAAGCATGTTGACTAGAAATCCCCAAGTAATGTATATGTTCCTATCAAGTGTTGTTGAAAAGCCTTAGTAAATGTATTATGATATGTTGTTTACAAATTCCTAGCCATGTGTATTCCTTGTTAAATGAATTATGAGACAATAGTATACATTCTTATGTATTTTTATGCTTAAGATTTCTAAGTGTTCGAAGGAGTGCCACATTATGAATTCTTATTCATGATTGTTCGAGTTTATGTTCTTCAAGTACTTGATGAAATGCCTTATTGACTGTATTCCAAGTAATGATTGTTGTTATGTTATGCAAGTATTGTGGTACTACATTTATTTATGCTATCAAGTCCTAGGGGTATTTATACCTGAAATTAGCCTGCTTGTATAGAGCCGAGTGAGTTCCAAGATAATATCAGTCAAGCCATGATCAGTAAGTTTCAGTCAGTTACAGAACTCAGAAAAACTCAATAGATTCAAAAAATTCGTCTCAGTATAGTATTCGGATTAAGAAACTCAAAATCTTAAGTATCAATCTAGTCCACTTCAGATGTTTGTAGTATTTTAGTATTCAGTCACAGAATTTAGTAAATTCAGTGAGATAACAAAACTCAGTAGTATTCATCCAGTTATCAGATATTTTGTAGTATTTCGTCAGATAATGGAACCAAGTGAACTCAGTCAAATCAGCTCAGTAATATACTTAATATCAAGATTCAGATCAGTCTAAAGTTCAGTTAAGAATCAGTTCAGAGTCTTTCAATTGGGAGTAGGAACTAGAACCGAGTGAGTGTAGGATGGTGGCTTCCCCGTTATAGAGGTGGAGTCATTAGCAGCAATTGTTGTACTCCAAAACTGCGAAGCCAGTGCAGGACGAGGAGTCACCCGTCAGATAAAAGGCTTGACTACCTGCAGGAGTCCACATAGCCTTAGGCTTTACTTACTCTTGAGGGACACCCTTTAGAGAGGCTTGACCAGAGAGGTCTTTACCCATGGCACGGTATTGACACCTTTCCAACTGGGGTTACAGTTTGGTCCCCATAAGTTAAGATTCGAGGCATATTGATTAAGTGAGAACTCCCACAGTTTCAGTCATAGTTATAGCAAAAGTCTCAGTTTCAGATTTAGTCTTTAGAAAAGAACTCAGGAATCAGAACTGTCAGATACAGTCAGTTAGTATTAGTATTATAAGATTCAGAGATCACCCGTCAGATTAGCCTGGACTCAAATTATAGTTAATCATTATCCTTATCAGAAGATTCAGAGATCACCCGTCAGATAGTCCTAATCTCAAATTATAGTTTTTCATTATTCAATCAATCATTTCTATCAGTAGCAGATTCAAAGATCACCTGTCAAACAGGCTTGATCTCAGTTACTGTAAATCATTACCTTTATCAATAGTTTTAGAGATCACCCGTTAGATAGGCCTGATCTCAGATAAAATCAAGTAGTAATAGTAAACTCAGTTATCAGTCATCATTAGACTCAGTCATTCAGTATTCAAGTATCATTAAGTTTAGAAATTCAGTTATCAGTAAGTTCAAAAAGTTGGTATCAATTTCTTAGATTATCAGAAATTTTATATCAAAGAATTCAGTCATTAGTTATCAAAAATATGGTATCAAAGCCTTATTTAGCAGTATCAGTAGATTCAAATTTCAGTAACTCAGTATTCAAAATCAGTGTTTAAAGTTATGATGATTTCTACTACAGTTTATCCATTCATGCATGTGTTCTCATATAGTCATGTTCAGATTCAGTAGTTACAAAGTTTCCATGTATGTTGATCCATCTATACATATTATTCGGTCAAGTATTATTCATGCATATGAACCCCTGCATTTAACCTTACCTCACTTACATACTCATTATATTCAATGAACTGATGTATTTTGTGCTATGGTACTTTTATTTACACCATAGGTTTCACAGCACAAGATCCAGAGCATCAGTAGCATTTCAAGTGCCAGCATCCAGATTCAGCAGTGAGTCCTCATCACTCAAGGATGATTTCATTATCTTATTATTTCAGTTCAGTTCTAAGTAGTTGGAGTTAGTTGGAGACATGTTCCTTCAACTCCACAGTTCAGACTGTATAGAGGCTTTTAAACTAGAGTTTGCAGACAATTGTATAAGTATTCAGTTTTCAGATGTGCTTTATATTAGAACCTTTTGGCAAGTTTCATATTTATTTCAGGATATTATGCAGTGCTCGGGTATAGATATCATAAGAGGGTTAGCTTATGGTCCTTTGGTATCATGAGCACCGTGTGACATTCTGGTTATAGAAAATTGGGGCGTTACACACTTGATATCAAAGCCTAAGGTTCAATAGGTGTTCTAGGTGTCTGAAAAGCTGCATCTAGTAGAGTCTTATGCATGGGTGTGTTGTGCACCATATTTATGTACAGGAGGCTATAAGATGTTTTTATGAAAAGTTTCCCTTCTTTCAAGTATTCATGTCATGGCAGTTAGCAGAAGCTCAAGTCAAACTTTTAGTATAATCCTTTTTTCTCTTCCATTTGCAGAACATGCCTCCTAAGAAGAGAATAGGGACTAGTCAGACCCTCGGCCTATAGATCTTGAGAACGAAAGTATGTCACATTCTAAGATTCGGGCAGCTATTTAGGCGCTATCCTAAGTAGTGACAACTACTGTGCGGACCAGTAATCAGGTTGCTGCTCCTTGATAGCAGGGTTATGATGCAGCCGTAGTTAGACTCTGTGACTTTATTAGGATAAGTCCTCCTGAGTTCTTTGGGTCTAAGGTAGTTGAGGACTCATAGTTTTTCCTAAAGAAGGTAAAGAAAATAACCCAGGTTATGCATGTGTCTGAGGAACAGAGTGTAGAAATGGCCTCCTATAGTCTAAAAGACATTGCTTATGATTGGGTTGTAGCATGGAGGAAGGGTAGAGAAGAGGAAGATGCTCCCATGACCTGGCAAGTATTTTAGGATGCCTTTCTAAATAAGCTCTTCCCACTAAAAATGAGAGAAGCTAAGGTTGAGGAGTTTATGAACCTAAGGTAAGGCTCCATGATAGTGAAGGAGTATTTTCTTAAGTTTAACAAGTTAGCTAAGTATGCCCCTGAGTTTATAGCCGACCCTAGAGTGAGTATGAGTAAGTTTGTGACTGGGGTATCTGGGTTGGTACTGAAAGATTATAGAACTTCCATGCACAAAAAAGAGATGGATCTTGCTAGGTTGATGATGCATCCACAACAGATTGAGTCAGATATGATGAAGGAAAGAGAGAGATCTAATAAGAATGCCAGAACAAGTAGTCATAGTTTCTCCCAAGCAGGGTCATAGGGTGGTAACCATTCTCACCATTGCTAGAAGTTTTTAGTCCCAGATCCATCCTCAGTTAGTGCACCACACTCCAAGACCCAGGGTAGTGAGAGCAGGGGTCTTACCTACCCACTATGCAAAAAATATGGTAATAATCATAACGATGCATGTAGAGCCGGTAGTTATGTATGTTTTTGGTGTGGTAAGATAGGACACAGGATACGGGAGTGTAAAGTACTAGCACAGAGAGATAGATATTCACAGCAACGCCAGAATAGACTTTATGCGCTTCAGAATAGCCATGAACATAAAATTTTCCCTAATATAGATTCGGGTACGTTATGAGTCTTTCTCTTTGTGATATGCATTGTTAGATTCTTTGCTCCCAGGTGAGCTTAAGTTTTAGCATGAGTTAGTTAGTAGAGCCAACATTCAGTTTAGCATTCAGACAATCAGAAATGCTTAGCTTGTTTCCTCATCTTTTTTATCTTGTCATGCTATCAGAAGTCTCACACATGTAGCTATTCCAAGATGATGTATCCTAGTAGTGGCTAGTATAACTCAGTTTATGCATCATGCATATGATCCAATTCTTAGATGCCTTGTGCATCACCTCAGTCTTTCTCAAGTCTATCAGTGAAGTAAGTGTTCTAAGAGGGACATAGTGCTCCAAAGGGGAGATACCCCATAGTATTTCAATGCCTTAATGTCATTTAAAACCATTAACTTGCATGTTCCAATGTTGCTAATAAAGTAGTACCAGTTATCATTGAGTATTCATTCAAACAGTCGAAGGTAAGTTCAGTTAAGTATTCATGCATTAGATATGCATGTTCAGTAGAGAAAGTTCAGCTTATCAGTGTATTCGGTCATGCTCTCATGAGAACAACTCAGTAAAGTATCCATGCATCAGATATGCATGTTCCATATGAGAATTCGGTTGATCAATAAATTCAGCCAGGTATTCTATGCATCAGCTATGCATATTCAAGTAGAAGATTCAGTATATCGATAGTTCCCGTTGTATAGTCATGTTATAGATGTTCTCGTCCCTTATGTAAGTTCAGTTGATCTTTACTCTTAGCCTATCAAGCGACATTCGAGGATGAATGTTCCCAAGGGAGAGATAATGCAATACCCCATAAGTGTTCTGATTCGTTAAAGTCCTTTTTATCATGCCAAGAGAAACTTAGCACTTAAAAAATTTGGCTAAGTTACTTTCTCATTTAGACCTCTGATCTTCAGGTATTTATTTGATGACCTTCCCGACATCAGTTTTTCGATTTTCAAGTTGTATTGCGATGGGGAAAGGTCTTATTACATCCCGAGTGAGTTTCAAAATTTTCGTAGTAGCGTAAGGGCACGTTTGGATGCCCAAAATAGTAGCACCGGCGATAAGCCCGCGTCGCCTGGCAACTCTAGTGCTTGCCCAGTTTTTCAGCATTTTAGAGTCAATTCAAATGATCATAACTTCCTATATATAATGCACTGTGAGAGTTGCTATATATCAAATAAAAGCTCTTTGAGTCTTCTTTCCAATTCAATTGGTTTCATCCAATTTAAAAATCTTAGTAAAAAGCTATTGTCAATTTACTTCAGCATATCAAACCAGTAATTGAGGGACAAATGTGACTTTATTTGATTTCTTAGGGGCATTTTGGTCATCTTCCTCCCCTATATATACTCCCAAACACGGTATTTATGTCATTCTCAAGAAAAATATTCACATTTTCCTCCATCTTGTTCAAGAACAAGAATAAGGCTTTCTATTAAAGATCCAAGTTCAAGAAAATTCATTCATAAATCTTCGTAGAATCAAGAACTAAGGTATGCGTACAAGAATCTTTTTGTAAAATTTGAAAAGATTATTTACGAGATTTTCATGATTTATATGAAGTGAAATTGAAGATCTTGTTGTTTTTAAGTTCTAATTCATGATTTGATTACAAAATTTCAAGTTTGGTTATTTTTATAAGATGAACTCCATGTTATTATTGAGGAACATTTTAAGTAGTTAATTTTCATATATCTTATGTTAGATCTAAGTAAAATCTTAATTTTTATGTTAGATTGAGTTGAAGTTACATGAATTGACTCAAGACCTATGAAAAAGCTAGTTAATTTTGGGATGACTCATATGAAATTCATGTTGAGTTCTGGATCTAGAAGGTATATGTAGTATCCATGATTTGATTTAAGTGTATTCATGATATTAGCTTTGATTGGGTTTCTAATCCGTGATTAGATGGAAAACTTATATGAAATTATGGATTATATGTGTATTAATGTAGTAATTCATGTTAGAGTCTTGAGGTTGTGAATTTGGTGTGGTAGTCTTTGAATGGACGTTGATTGTGGTGGTAAAGAAGAAAATAATATGTTGTTCTTACCCAAGTATAAGATATTGTTTCCCATGTGTTTGTGAAAATGCCTACGTGAAGAAATAGGGTCATTAAAGCATGTTGACTAGAAATCCCCAAGTTATGTATATTTTCATGTCAAGTGTTGTTGAAAAGCCTTAGTAAATGAATTATGATATGTTGTTTACAAACTCCTAGCCATGTGTATTCCTTGTTAAATGAATTATGAGACAATAGTATACATTCTTATGTATTTTTATGCTTAAGATTTCTAAGTGTTTGAAGGAGTGCCATATTATGCATTCTTAATCATGATTATTCGAGCTTATGTTCTTAAAGTACTTGATGAAGTGCCTTATTGACTGTATTCCAAGTAATGGACTGTTGTTATGTTATGCAAGTATTGTTGTACTATATTTATTTATACTATTGAGTCCTGGGGATATTTATACCCGAAATTATCCTGCTTGTATAGAGCCGAGTTAGTTTCAAGATAATCTTGGTCAAGCCATGATTAGTAAGTTTTAGTTAGTTACAGAACTCAAGAAAAACTCAGTTGATTCAGAAAATTAGTCTCAGTATAGTATTCAGATTAAGAAACTCAGAATCTCAAGTATCAATCTAGTCCACTTCAGATATCTGTAGTATTTCAATAGTCAGTTACAGAATTTAGTAAACTCAGTGAGATAACAAAACTCAGTAGTATTCATCCAGTTATCAGATATTCTGTAGCATTCCATCAGATAACATAACCAAGTGAACTCAGTCAAATTAGCTCAGTAATATACTTTGTAACAAGATTAAGCTCAGTCTAAAGTTCAGTTAAGAATCTGTTCAGAGTCTTTCAGTTGGGAGTAGGAACTAGCACCGAGCGAGTGTAGGATGGCGGCTTCCCTATTAGAGAGGCGGAGTGGTTTGAAGCAATTGATGTACTCCAAAACTGCGTAACCAGTGCAGGACGAGGAGTCACCCATCAGATAAAAGGCTTGACTACCTGCAGGAGTCCACATAGCCTTAGGCTTGACTTTCTTTTGAGGTTCACCCGTTAGAGAGGATTGACCAGAGAGGTCTTTACCCATTGCACTGTATTGACACCCTTCTAACTGGGTTACAGGTTGGACCCCACAAGTTAAGATTCGGGGCATGTCGGTTAAGTGAGAACTCCCACAGTTTTAGTCATAGTTATAGCTAAAGTCTCAGTTTCAAATTTAGTCTTTAGAAAAAAACTCAAAAATCAGGACTATCAGATATAGTCAGTCAATATCAGTATTATAAGATTCAGAGATCACCCATCTGATAGGCCTGATCTAAAATTATAGTTGATCATTATCCTTATCAGAAGATTCAGAGATCACCCGTCAGATAGGTCTGATCTCAAATTATAGTTATTCATTATTCAATCAATAACTTTTATCACTAGCAGATTCAAAGATCACCCATTAGACAGGCTTGATCTCAATTACAGTAAATTATTACCTTTATCAATAGTTTTCGAGATCACCCGTTAGATAGGCCTGATCTTAGATAAAATCAAGTAGTAATAGTAAACTCAGTTATCAGTCATCAGTAGACTCAGTCATTCAGTATTCTAGTATCAGTAAGTTTAGGAAGTCAATTATCAGTAAGTTCAGAAAGTAGGTATCAATTCCTTAGATTATCAGAAATTTTGAATCAAAGAATTCAGTCGTTAGTTATCAAAAATATGGTATCAAATCTTCAGTTATCAGTATCAGTATATTTAGATTTCAGTAACTCAGTGTTCAAAATTAGTATTTAAATTTATGATGATTTTTATTACAGTTTATCATGCATGCATTCTCATATAGTCATGTTCTGATTTAGTAGTTACAAAGTTTCTATGTATGTTGATCCAGCTATACATATTATTCAGTCAAGTATAGTTCATGCATATGAACTCCTGCATTTAGCCTTACCTCTCTTACATACTCAGTACATTCAAAGTACTGACGCATTTTGTGCTATGGTACTTTTATTTACAACATAGGTTTCGAAGCATGAGATCCAGAGTGTCAGTAGCATTTCAGGTGCCAGCATCCAGATTCAGCAGTGAGTCCTCATCACTCGAGGATGATTTCATTATCTTATTATTTCAGTTCAGTTTTAAGTAGTTAGAGTTAGTTGGAGACATGTTCCTTCAACTCCACAGTTCAGACAGTATAGAGGCTTTCAGACTAGAGTTTGCAGACAGTTGTATAAGTATTCAGTTTTCAGTTGTGCTTAGTATTTGAACCTTATGGAAAGTTCTGCATTTATTTTAGTATATTATGCAGTTCTCAGGTACAGATATCAGAAGAGGGTTAGCTTATGGTCCTTCGGTATGATGAGCACCGTGTGACATTTTGGTTATAGAAAATCAGGGCGTTACAGAACCCTAATTCAAATCTCATGTATATTCATTCAAAATCATATGAATTTGTAATTAAAACTTGGTTTTTGGGCACAACGATGGGAGAAGATCCTTGCTTATAAACCCCACATACCTTGGTAGATGATTAGATGAAGAATCTTAAATTTTGGATTCCTATTTGAGTTATTGACGATGAGTTCTTGATTATCTTGTCTAGGGAATCCTTAATTTTAAACTTTCTTAGAGAAACTAGAGGAATTTGATTTCTTAGAGAAGAAACTTTGGATCTCTAGGGTTTTTCTTTGATAGAGAAAGGATAAAAATAAGAATAAAGTGCTTTGAATATGTTTAATTCCTTGATATGGATGAATTGCGGGTTTGGGAATTGACCAAAATACCTCTTTTTAAACTTTAATCGGAACTAGAAAAGGGAAAAAATCTCGATTTAACATGTAACTCCAACACTCCACAATCGCGGTGACTCACTGGAATTAGACAATTAGGAACTGGAAAATCTCCGCGACGCGGAGCTATCACGGTACGCTATAGAAATGCCATTTGGGCAATCAGCGCAATGCGGTAAAATTGCATTGGCCCACTGGAAATTGAAAAATGGGTATTTGGACTCCACTGCAATACGAGATAATCGCGGTGGTCCATTGGAATATGACAATTGCAAATTTACCCTTCACCGCAACTCGGTGGTTGCTTGAATGGCATAGTGTCAACAATAAAAATATAATAACTTCTCAACCGCGTATCAGATTTAGGCGAATTTGGTATCGATGGGAAGCTTATTCAATTTCCCACACAATTGAAGGTCTAAATCTGGAAAATTTCATATGAATAAAAGGAATTCATTTTTGAAGACAACCCTTGACATTCTAGGAGCAAAATTAAGCTAGGAAAAAGTATAGGGTATTACAATATCTCCCATTGGGAACATTCATCCTCGAATGTGGCTAATTAAGCTGAAAGTACTAAGTAATCTGAGGCTATAAGCTATCATGCACAACTAAAATAAATTGAATGACTTATTCTCAACATAGTGAGCTACTGAACTGATCTGTGAGTGCCTGAGTTTACATGAAAACAACTATATAGCTGAATCTAAGACTACAAAAGATTTGAATGAAGGAAGACTATTATCTTTGACTGAATCTAAGTTCGTGGAAAAGAGATGAGGATACTTAGGACTGATTTTGCTACAAAACTTTGACCAAGGGAACTTCTTTATTCGTTAATCTACAAATCTGATGATCAAGAATCTCTACTGGAACTTCTTCATATAAAAGACTATACTGAATATTTGTACTTTCAAGAGGAACTATAACGACCGAATCATCCTTGCAGTTCTTCAACAAGGACACATGGAATACTGGATGAACTGAGGATAAATTTGTGGGTAGATCAAGCTTATACTCCACTTTCCCAACACAACTCAAAGTCCAAAATAGGCCTACATATCGGGGACTATGCTTCCCCTTTTTTCCAAACCTCTTCACCCCCTTCATGGGTGAAACTTTCAAATACACTAATCATCAACCTCAAACTCAAGATATCCTCTTCTTACATTTGCATAAGATTTTAATGACTCTGGGCTGCTTTAATCTCTCTCTAATCAACTGAACTTTCTCCATAGCCTCAAAAACTATGTATGGCCCAAACAAAGTAGCCTCACCCACTTCAAACCAACCAACTGGCAATCTACATCACTGCCCATAAGAGCTTAAAATGGAGCCATCTGAATACTAGTATGATAATTGTTATTATAAGAGAACTCAATCAATGATAAATGCTCATCCCAACCCTCAATATGTATTCTAGAGTCTAAATGGTCCTCTCTGCCTGACCATCTATCTGGGGATGAAAAGTTGAACAAAGATGAACTTGGGTACTAAGACTATTCTGAAAATCTTTCCAAAACTGAGAGGTAAACAGAGTATCCCTATCTGAGATGATGCACAAAGGAACTCCATACAATATAACTAGCTATTTGATATACATCTTTGCATAATCTTCAGTTGTATAGGATGTGTGAATTGGAAAGAAATGCACTTACTTAGTCAATCTATCTACAATAACCCAAATCGAATCATGCTGACAACGTGAATGGGGTAAACCAGTCACAAAATCCATATTAACCTCTTTCCACTTCTAAGTGGGGATACCAAACTATTGCAACATGCCACCAGGTTTTTGGTGCTCTACCATAAACTGTTGATAAGTTGCACACTTTGCTAAAAAATTTGCTATATCTCTCATCACACCACTCCACTAATAGATTTCCCATAAGTCACAATACATCTTGATAGCACCTAGATGAATAGAATAACGCACACTATGTGCTTCCACCATAATTCATTATCTCAAATCATCAACACATGGCACACACAATCTACTCTAGTATCACAACACACCATCTCCTCCTTAGGAGAAAACCTCTACCGTTTGGTCTTTAACTAACCCCTTTAATTTGACCAAACTAGAATCTTATCTTACATCTCTTTCACTTTCAAAACTAGAGAAAATTTGAATCTATTCTAAACCCAATATTCCCTTCTGCTAATCAGCCAATATCATACCCAATTAAGCTAACCGATGCACTTCTCGAATGAACTCCTTCTTATCATTCTCCATATAAGCAACATTGCCCATAGATAATCTACTAAGGGTGTCTGCCAATACATTAGCCTTGCCCGAATGATACAACACACTTATATCATAATTTTTCAATAATTCTAAGCACCTTCTCTAATGAAGCTTCAACTTTTTCTGAGTAAACACATATTGCAAGCTTTTGTGATCCATAAACACATCAGCATGCATCCCATACAAATAATGTCTCTAGATTTTCAAATCAAACACAACATCAGCTCACTCAAGATCATGGATTGGGTAATTCTTTTTATGAGGCTTAAGTTGTCTAGAGGCATAGTCTATAACCTAACCTCTCTCCATCAAAACACACCCCAAACCAACTCTAGAGGCATCACAATGAAAAACAAAATCATCTGTACCATCATGTAATGCTAAAACTGTGGCTGAAGTGAGTTGAGTCTTCAACTCCTGAAAACTCTTCTCATAGGAATTTGACCACTGAAACTTTCCTTTCTTTTGGGTCAATCTAGGGATAGGAGATGCAATAGATAAGAAACCCTTAATAAAATGTCTATAATAACCCGCTAAACCCAAGAAACTCCTAATGTCAGATGGAGAGATATGTCTAGGATAATTTCTTACGGCTTCTATCTTTTGGGGATCAATTCTAATACCCTCACTGGAAACAATGTGACCAAGAAAAGCTACTAATCTTAGCCAAATTTCCCACTTGTAGAATTTGGTAAATAATTGGTGATCTATAAGAGTTTACAACAAAATTCTAAGATGGTCTGCATGATCATCCTCACTCTGCTAGTAGACAAGAATATCATCGATAAAAACTATAACAAATATTTCCAGATACTATTTGAACACTCTGTTTACCAAGTCCATGAAGGTTGTTGGGGCATTCGTTATCCTAAAGAACATGACTAGAAATTCAAAATAACCATAACAGGTTTTGAAAGCTGCCTTTTGAATATCACATTCCCTAACTTTAAGCGGATGATAGCTGGATCTAAGGAATATTTTTTAGAAGTAACTTGTACCTTGGAGTTGGTCAAATAAATCATCAATTCTAGGAAGAGGATATTTGTTTTTTATTATAACTTTATTCAGCTAACGATAGTCAACAAACATACGCAAAGAACCATCTTTCTTTTGCACGAATAGGACGGGAGCGCCCCACAGAGAAACACTAGACCTTATGAAACCTTTATCTAAAATATCTTTGAGTTTCTCTTTTAACTCTTTAAAATCGGCAGGAGCCATATGAAATGAAGGTATAGAAATAGGTTGAGTATCTAAGGGAATGTCAATACCGAATTCTATTTTCCTATCGGGAGGTACCCCTGGAAAATCCTTGGGAAAAACATCAGGAAAATCATTAACTACACTAACTTACTGAACTATTGGAGTCTCAGGCTTAGTGTCTTTGACTTGTATAAGATGATAGCTACACCCTTTGGAGATTAACTTTCTGGTTTTAAGATAAGATATGAAATGACTCTTGGGAGACACTAAGTTACCTTTCCACTCAAAGACTGGCTTATCTGGAAACTAAAACTTCACCACTCGATTCTGAAAATCTAGAAAAGCATAATAGGAATGGAGCCAATCTATACTAGGATGATCAAAGTCAACCATATCTAATTCAATTAAGTCTGCTAACATGATTTTTTAGAGGATAGTGATATGACACTTTCAATAAATCTTTTTAGAAATAACTAACTCAACTACTAGGGTAGAAACCAAGAAGGTCTTGAGGATTTTTTTAGAAATTATTTTAAAATTTACTGCAACTAACGGGGTCACATAAGAAAAACTCGACCCAGGTCTAACAACACAAACATCAAAATGAAAGACGCGAAGTATACCAGTAATAATATCTGGTGAATCCTCCTAATCCTAATGGGATGGTAAAGAATAAAACTAATTCTGGTGTTGACAGCCACGGGTACTGAATGATGCGCCCTGAGGAGAAACTGGGTGACCTAAAGGAGCTGGTCCACTTGTAGCCTGAGTCTAGGGACGAACATTTCTATTTCCCTAATTAGCATGCAGACACTCTCTAATTAAATGACCCAACTTACCTGTAATACCCCATAAAATTCTTAGTCTGAAATTCAGCTTATTGGCTTTACAAGCCTCAAGACTTAGATAAATTTTTTCGAAGTGTTCAACACTTAGTCTCATTTTAGGCCTCTGAACTTCAGGGATTTATTTAAGACCCTCCCGACCTCTATTTTTTGGATTTTTAAGTTGCGTTGTGATGGGGCAAAGTCGTAGTACATCCCGGGTAAGTTTCAAAATTTTTCGAATAGCGTAAGGGCATGTTTTGATTTCCAAAATAGTAGCTCCCCGTGATAAGGGGTGTTGCCTGGCCTAGAGCACCGCTCTAAGGTAGGGGATGCCTGCTTAGAGCGATGGACCCAATTTTTCAGCACTTGACCCCCGAGCATTTAAGGGTATTTTGGTCATTTTCTATACACTATATATAGTCTTAAACATGGGATTTGGGTTCTAAAACACCAAAATATACTAGTTTTGTTGAAATTATCTCAAGAACCATCAAGAACAACTTAGGGTTCAATTGGGGATTCCAAAATCCAAGCCGTTTTCACTGTAACTTTCATGAATTCATAACCTCAGGTATGCGTATAGTTTATCCACGGATTCCTTTCATCCGTGGAGTTCAAGAACTATGTTTTAAAATGTATATTTTGATTTTATGGTTGTGATATAATCGTGTTCATGATTTATGGTTGTTAATTGTGTTATCAAATGTTAGCTTAACGAACTTCCATGTAGTATATGATTGTGTTGGTTGAAAGCCCATGAAATTGGGGGTAGTACATGGATAATTTGATGAACACACCTATGATTTTGAGAGTGCATGCAAGGTGTTTGTCAAAATTCCTAGAATGCTAGAAATCATATTCCCATGACCCTATAGTATTTAAATGACCAGCCATGCTAACCCTTATGATTCAATATGAACTATTTGCTATTGTTGTGTTGCTATTGTTGTGATATGAAGCTCTCTTGATAATTGACTTATTTCAAGTATGTACATGATATATGAACTCCCTTCCATGTAATGCATTGTTGAGAAGCATTCTTAGTATGAAATCCCTTATGTATGATATGAAGAATTGTGGACTCTACTCTTATGATCAAGTCAGTCATGTGTGTCAGTTTCCTTCCATCGAGTCTTGGGGGTACTTGTACCCAAAAAATCTAGCTGTGTTCCTAGAGCCAGCGTCATGTTTCACGATATCCTCAGTCAAGCTAGGTTTTCTAGACCTCAGTCATTCAAGTGACTCAAGAAATCTCAGAAATCTCATGTCTCTGTCAGTATCAGATATTAGTAGTATTCCATCAGTCAATAAAAATTTAGTAAATTCATGTCCATGTCCAGTCAGTTAATCATGTTCAGTATCTTCAGTTGGGAGTAGAAGTTAGCACCGAGTGAACCCAAGGATGGGAACTCACCTACCAGTAGAGGGTGTGATTCTTAGTAGAAATCCTTGTGTTTTAGAACTAAGTAGCCAGCGTAGGTTGAGACATCATACTTGCTAGTTGAGGTTAGATGAGGTGGCTTACCTGCTAGTTGAGGGTTCCCACCATTCTCATTATGAGTACCTGCCTGTAGAGGGTTCTCACAGCTTATCCTTACCAGTGGCGCGGTATTGATACCCTTCCAATCATGGCAAGGATTGGACCCCAGCTCAGCTATATCATCTCACCATGGGGCATGTCAATTAGATGACTACTTCCCACAGTTTCAATCTTAGCCTCAGTAAAGGAACTCAGATAGTTCCAACAGATTTAGGACTACCAGAAACAGTTAACCTAGATACACTGCGAAACTCAGATAGTTCTATCAAATTCAGGACTGTTAGATATAGTCATTCATGTTATCAGACTTATCAGTTATCAGTCATGTTATGTATCAGAAAACCATGTTATCAGTATATAGATTAAGTCTTATGATTTTCATAATCTCAGTTTGTATGTATTCATGTTTGTACTCTCACGTTCATATCAATCAGTCAGTTAGCATTGCTCATGCATATACCCCTTTTTATTTAGCCTACCCCACCTGTATACTCAGTACTTCTAGTTGTATTGTCGTATTTTTTCTATGGTTCTTTCTTTTTATATTACACCATAGGTTCAGAGACACAGGCCCCAGATCAGCAATAGCAGTTGTACTTTGGTATCCAGAGAAGTAGTGCATCCTCATCCTTCAAGGGCAATATGTTTTGATTTTATCTGTTATGTCCTTTCAGTTTTTAGTTTTTAGAGTTAGTTGGAGACGTGTTCCTTCAACTCCTTATTCAGATAGTATTTAGAGGATTTTAGATTTACGATTCAGATTTATGATTAAGACTTCAGTTATTTCTAGTCGTTTTGGGTATTCACTACCCCTAGTGATGTTATGACTCCTCAGATATTATATTTAGTTGAACTTTATGGCCTTTTTATATGTTTTCCATATTTCATGATATATTATACAGTTTACAGGTACAGATATAAGTCATGGGTTAGCTTGTGGTCCTTTGGGGTCATGAGCACTGTGTAGCATTCTGATTCAGAAAATTAGGGCGTTACAAACTTGGTGTCAGAGCCTAAAGTTCAATAGTATCCTAGGAAGTCTGAAAGCCGCATCTAGTAGAGTCTTATTCAAGGGTGTGTTGCGTGCCACATTTATCTATAGGAGGCTATAAGATTTTTAGGACAGTTTTCCTTCATTTAGTATTCATGTCGTTCTAGTGAGCATAATCTCATGTAAAACTCTCAGTCTAACCCATTCTTCTCTTTATTTCAGACCATGCCTCCAAATAGAAGAAACTAGCCAGCTGCTTAGCCCGAAGATCCTTTGGGATATCATGTTTCTCATGCAGAGTTCTGGGCTATATTTACCTCTCTTGCCCAGTCTGTTACCACCCAGAATGAATGGCCAGCAGCCATCCCAGCCAACCCACTGGCCAATTCAGCAGCGAGGATTCGAGACTTCATTTGGATGAATCCTTCTTTCTCAGGGTCTAAGTCTGATGAGGACCCACAGGAGTTAATTGACCAAGTCCAGAAGGTCATAGATATCATGGGAGTCACATCTTGTCAGAGTGATAAGTTAGCCACATACCAGTTATAGGATGTTGCTCATACTTAGTATAAGCAGTGGAAGTCAGAGAGATTAGAGAATGCAGATCTTGTTGAGTAGGAGGGATTTTTCACGGCCTTCTTAGACAGATTCTTTCCCCAAGAGCTGAGAGAGGAAAAATTTCTAGAGTTTATCAACCTCAGGTAGGGAAATATGATGGTTAAGGAGTACTCTCTTAGATTCATTCAGTTATCCATATATGCCCCTTATATAGTTGCAGACAGTCGATCTAAGATGAGAAAGTTCATGTCAGATGTCAATGATAGCATGGTGAATGAGTGTAGATCTTCCATGTTGATCAGTGACATGACTTTAGCTAGAATCATGACCCATGCCGTGCAAATAGAGGAATAAAATATTAGGACTAAAGAGTGGCAAAACAAAAGAGCGAAGTCAGGCAGTTTTAAGTTTGCTCAGCCCAAGTCAGAGGGGGAAACTGTTCATAGTTTTTCCCTAAGTCAGGTACTCTAGCCCCTTCCTCCGCCAGTGCACCAGTACCAAAATACAGAGACGACAACAAAGATAGAGCACTATGATCTAAGTCTCAGGGAAGTGTTAGTAGTGCTCGCACTTATCCTCATTGTCAAATATGTGGAAAGTACCATCAGGGTGCTTACAGGGCTGGCAGTTAGTTTCGGATGCAGAAAGCCAATCCACAAGGTCAGGTATTGTCCGTAGTTAGGTTCGCAGGGTCAGCAGACCCGATCTATAGCTCAGTATGGTCACCCAAACCAGCAGGGGGCCACTTCCAGTGCCACTAGTAGGCAATGCCCAAATAGGATATATGCTCTTCAGCCCCTATAGGATTAGGAAAGTTCTCCTGATTTCATTACTGGTACGTTGCAGATTTTCCATATTCATATTTAGGCTTTGCTAGACCCAGGTGCATCCTTATCTTTTGTTACTCCCTTTATAGTAGGAGATTTCAAAATAAGTCTCGAAATTCTAACAAAGACCTTTTCAGTCTCTACCCTAGTGGGTAAAACTAACGTAGCCTGGCGAGTATACAGGAACTGCCTGATTATGATATTTCAGAAAGTCACCTCAACAGACTTAGTCTAATTAGAGATGACTGGCTTTGATGTCATTCTCGACATGGATTAGCTTTATTTATGCTATTCCACGGTCAACTGCAGAAACAGAATAGTTCAGTTTCAATTTTTGAATAAACCTATCTTAGAGTGGCGAGGTAGTACTTCATATTTTAGGGGTTATCTTGTTTCCTACCTTCAGGCAAGGAAAATGATATCTAGGGGTTTTGTTTATCACTTCGTGTATGTTAAAGATTCCAGTTCTGAATCTCCCAGCCTTGGATCAGTCCCAATGGTTAGTGAATATTCAGATGTCTTTCTTGAAGATCTTCCAAGCATTCCTCCCAAAAGGGAAATAGACTTCGACATAGACCTTCTTCCAGATACTCAGCCTATCTCTATTCCAACATACAAAATAGCACCAGCAAAACTCAGGAAACTGAAAAAACAGTTGAAAAATCTCTTAGATAAGGGATTCATGAGACCCAGTATCTCCCCGTAGGGCATACCAGTCTTATTCGTGCACAAGAAAGATGGTTCTCTCAGGATATGCATCGATTATCGTCAGCTCAACAAGGTTATGGTCAAGAACAGGTATCCTCTTCCTCGGATTGATGACTTATTTGACCAACTTTAGGGTGCCAATTATTTCTCCAAGATAGACCTCAGATCAGGCTATCATCAGCTCTGAGTTAGGGAATGTGACAATCCAAAAATAGCTTTTCATACTCGGTATGCTCAGTTCGAGTTTCTAGTTATGTCCTTTGGTCTTACTAATGCCCCTAAATCTTTCATGAACTTGATGAACCGTGTGTTCAAGTAGTACTTAGACATATTTATCATAGTAGTTATCGATGATATTATAGTTTATTCCTGCACGGAGCGAGATCATGCAGACCATCTTAGAATAGTGCTTCAGATACTCTGAGATCATCAGGTATTTGCTAAATTCAACAAGTGTGAGTTTTGGCTAAGATCAGTAGCATTCCATGGCCATTTCATTTCTGGTGATGTCATTAGAGTAGATTCTCAAAAGACTAAAGCAGTAAGAAACTAGACACGCCCTATCACTCCATTAGATATTAGGAGTTTCTTGGGATTGGCTGGCTATTACAGATGGTTTTTTGAGGGATTTTTCTCTATTGTATCCCCTATGTCCAGATTGATGCAGAAGAAGGTTAAGTTTCAGTGGTCAGATCCTTGCTAGAAGATATTTTAGAAGTTGTAGAGTCGACTCGCTTCAGCTTCAGTCCTAACTCTTCCAGATGGTTTCGATGGGTTTGTAGTTTATTGTGATGCATCTTGAGTAGGTTTGGGTTATGTCCTCATGCAGTATGGTAAGGTCATAGGATATGCCTCCAGACAGTTGAAACCCTATGAGAAGAATTATCCTACTCATGATCTTGAGTTAGTATCTGTAGTATTTACCTTAAAGATTTGGAGGCACTACCTCTATGGAGTTTATGTAGATGTCTTCACAGATCAAAGATCCTTCAGTATGTCTTTTCTGAGAGAGATCTCAATCTTCTCCAGAGAAGGTGGTTAGACCTCTTGAAGGATTACAACATGAGTGTTCTTTATCATTCGAGCAAGGCCAACATAGTGGCCGACGCTACCAGTAGACTGTTCATTAGTAGTATTGCTCACATCGAGGACAACAAGAAGAAGTTAGCTCAGGAAGTCCTTCAGCTTGCCATACTAGGCGTTCACTTAGTCGGTTCTTCAGAGGGTACTGTATGTGTTCAGAGTAGTTCCAAATCATCTTTAGTTTTTGAGGTGAAGAAGAAGAAAGACAAGGATCCTAGCCTTGTCAAGCTCAAGGAGTCTATTAGAGATCAGAAAGTAGAGGTTTTCTCCCAAGAGGGAGATGGTGTCCTTCATTGTCAGGGTCGTCTGTGTGTTCCAGGTGTAGATGATTTGAGGCAGTGAATCCTTGCTGAAGTGCATGGTGCGTGATACTCGATTCATCAAAGGGCTACTAAGATGTACCGTGATTTGTGGGAGATCTATTGGTGGAGTGGGATGAAGAGAGATGTTGCTCAGTTTGTGGCTAAGTGCTCTACTTGTCAGTAGGTTAAGATAGAGCATCAGAAGCCTAATGGTTCTATGTAGGAGTTCACCATTCCTACTTGGAAGTGGGAAGAAGTGAACATGGATTTCGTGATGGGTTTGCCTCAAACTTATCATCAGCATGATTCAGTCTGGGTCATTGTAGACAGAATCAGCAAGTCATCTCATTTCCTTCCAGTCCATACCTCTTATTCAACTGAGTATTACACCAAACTCTACATTAGGGAGTTTTTTAGATTGTACGTTATTCCTTTATCTATCATCTTAGACAGAGGTACTCAGTTCACCTCTTACTTCTGGAAGGCATTCCAAAAGGGTCTTGGTACTCAAGTTTATCTCAGTACGGCCTTTCATCGTCAGATAGATAGTCAAGCAGAAAGGACCATTCAGACTCTTAAAGATATGCTAAGAGAGTGTGCAATTTATTTCAAGGGAAGTTGGTATGACCACTTACCTTTGATCGAGTTTGCAAACAACAATAGCTATCATTCCAGCATTTAGATGACTCCATTCGAAGCTCTCCATGGTAGGAGATGTAGATCTCCAGTCGGTTAGTTTGAGATTAGTAAAGTTGTTGTCATAGGTCCTGACTTAGTATTCGATGCCTTATAGAAGGTTCAGTTGATCAGAGAGAGGCTTCGGGCTACTCAGAGCCGACAGAAACCCTACGTAGATCTCGAGTTTGAGATTAGTGATTACGTTTATCTCAAGATTTCTCCTATGAAATAAGTGAATAGATTCGGCAAGAATGGAAATCTCAGTCCCCAATATGTCGGTCCCTTCAGGATTCTCAGTCATTTTAGAAATATAGCTTATGAGCTCGAGTTGCCTTCAGATCTAGCTTTAGTTCATCCAGTCTTCTATGTCTCTTTGTTTAAGTTGTGTATAGGTGAACCAGTAGTTGTGGACCCTATTCAGAGCATTGACGTCTAGAACAGCCTTTCCTATGAGGAAATTCTAGTCGAAACTCTTGACTATCAGACTCGTAGACTGAGGAACAAAGAAGTCCCTCTAGTCAAGGTACTTTGGCGAAACTAATCTGATTGAACTTAAGGAAGTACTCCTTCACTGTTATTGAGCCCTTCCTCGAGTTCACAAACTCCTCTATCTTAGCTTCTCTCATTTCACGTGGAAAGAATCTGTCTAGAAAAGTATCTAAAAATACTTGTGAACTCATAGGAGTTGCATTCTCACCTATACCATTCTTCCACATAACTAGCCAAGCATACGCTACATCTTTCAACCTATAAGATACTAACTCTAAACTCTCCTCTTCAGAAATATGCATAGTCTAGGTGATCTTCTTAACCTCATCTAAGCAAAGCTGTGGGTCCTCAATTGACTTTAACCCAAAGAACTTTGGCAGATTTATTCTTATGAAATCTCTAATTCTGGATACTGCTAAATCCCTATTGTACTGAAGTAGGACCGTAGCCTGATGGTTTCCCTGAATATTACCAGTCACATCTTGGGCCAACTCCTAAAATGAAACCCTAAACTCGGCATGGGATACATTCTCATTCAAAGGATCTGTGGGCCGGGGTGGCTGGTTACTACTTCTGTGGGCATTAGCTCAATGAGGAGGCATATTCAATTGCCACGTAAGAGCACGAGTTAAAAAAACATAGAGATACTATAAGAACTATAGATCATGAAAGAAATAGATTATTTCCTAAGAATGTCCCATAGCCTCTTGCTCATAAATGTGGCGCGCTTCCCACACATGATCAAGACTCTACGTAAATGGCTTGTCTAACTCCGCAGGACTCTTATAAACCTTAGGCTCTGATACCAAGTTTGTAATGCCCCAAAATTTTATCTCGAGATATCTCACGGGGCTCAAGACTACGGGTAGACTTAAGATAACCCTGTCTGCCTTCTACTAAATCTGAGTCTCATAATAATGGAAATATAGATGCATAATCATACTAAAATGCGTAAAACTATCTGAGATAGCTAAGAATAATTCAAATGTAATGTATGAAAACTCAATACCAAAAATCTGAATTAAATCTAGTAATCTGACAAGCCTCCACTACTAATAACTAGAGAGTCACTAGGATAAACCCCCAGTTAACTCGAACTGTCTGAAAAGAATGTTGAATCATATAAACTAATAACCTGCAAAATCTTAATGAATAATTCCCCAAACTATGAGGAGTCACCAACTATCAGATGTAGATGGAGATGCTCGAACTACTAACGCTACTGATAATAAGCACCTGAACCTACATTATGAGACTATATAGTACATAGACGTATGTAACACCTCAAAAACTAGTTCCTAGGATGCCACACGGTGCTTCAAACTACAAGTAGTCCTGAGCTAACCCTGACTGCTATTTATACATCAAAATATAAATCATAGAGGAAATATGGATATAAATTGTCACATATACATAAAAACTATCTGAGCAAATCTCAATGTGCAAATCTCAATAGTCTGATAAAACAAATACTAAAAGAATTTGAATATGACATCTGAAGTCTAAATCTAAATCTAGTAGTCTGACAAGCCTCTACTGACTGAATCTAGAGAGTCACTGGGACATACCCCAGCTGACTCAATCTATCTGAAATAAATAATGAAACAACCACTAATGAAGATAGAAATCTGAGAGGCTAGGTCCTCGAACTAAGAGGACTCACCAACTGCGGGATGTAGATGAGTTACTCGAAAATCACTATTGCTGCTGGGACTGAGCACCTGAACCTACATTATGAAACAATGTAGCATATAGACATATATGTAGATCTGTACTTTGAGAATGTACTGAGTATATGGGGGTGCATCCAATAAGTAAACAATATCATCACAGTTTATGAAACAATGCATGCTAAATATAAATGACTCGCATAGGCTTGAGAAATCTAAAACCTGAATATCATGAATCATGAAGAATAAAACATATAATGTAAAGCTAGTGAGTTATGACACTTATTTCAAAAATATGTAGTTTTATCCTCTTGTCAAATAATTTAGAATAAGTGATAAAGATCTCACCTCTGTATTTGAAATCTAAGACTATAAAATCTGAAACTGAAATCTAAAGTAAAGCAATAGCTGAACAAGCTTGTGAGCCTTTACTCTTAGTACTTAAAATCTTTAGGGAAAATACCTTTAAAACTTTTCTTTCCTAGTAGGAAATTAACTTATCTTTAAGGCTTTAGGAAATTCTCTTTTAAAAACTATTCTTCAAGGGAGGTTCTCTTAACTGACATAAATCATGCAAGCTACAAGAAGTCTCACGTCTCCCCTTCCTAAATGGAAAAAAACCTCACGATGGGGGAGAGATGTCATACTCTTTCCAGGGAGTATAACCTCAGCTAAGTGATCACTATCTCTGCCTCTGTCACATAAATCTCAATCCTACGGTGGCACGTAGTTCTGGGTATGAGACCACGAAATCATATCCAACTCGGTGCTAGATACTACTCCCTATTATTTTTCATGCTTATCTCATTGGAAATCCACTTTTAAAATAATCTCATGGTTTATAATGAAAACCAAACTCATATCTGTATTCTGAAATAAACTCAAAAAAAGTGGATTCCAAAACTCAACTGATGATCCGAAGATCAAATATTATTTATACATCTCAAAATATGCAAATCTCAGGGTGCTCAAAGCATAAGATCTTGAAATATAAATTCTCAAATTAGGGTCTAATAGCCTATATCTCAAACTCATGTAATTTCATAGAAATCATCATACTCAATAGGTTTTCTTGAAAATACTTCAACCATATCAAAATACTAAAATCAAGAATCACAATTATCATGCTTAGTCTCAATTGAAAATCTAAAATAAATAACTCATAACATACTCATGATATTCAAAATTGTAAAGAAGCATTCTTTAACTCAAAATATACATGGAATTTCATAATAAATCATCATATCATGCTCAAATCATCAATAAGATACCTTTGGGTATAAACCCAATCTCAAATCATAAGGAATTTGCTTCAAAATATAATTTTTGGGCACAAGGATGAAAGGATTGCCCTTGTTGAAAACCCCACATACCTTAAATGATGAACTAGATGAACAAGCTTTGTTTTTTGGGACTCTATTTTCACTCTTGAATGAGGGTTTTTGAAGCTCTTGGTTTGGGGATCTTAATTCTTGAATCAATATTGAAAATTAATGGTGAAAATCTTGAGTTTTCTTGAATATTGGGTTGAAACCCTAAGCTTTGTTCTTGAGGGAATTGAGTGAAAGTGACTATGTTTTGGTTTTTTGGGGGCGAAATCTCGTGTTATAGCTGAATAGGGGTGGAAAATGCCCCTGTCTACCTTAATGATATGGAGTTGGAATGCTGAAATTTTCCCCAGCAAACTAGCTAGGGCGCGTGGACCCTAGCCCACCGGATTGGGTAAGGTACTGCCTTGACCATCGCGGTGCCCCCAGGTACCAAACTTGGCGAGGCGCTGTGGGGAAATTGCCTTGCCCACTTTTTGTGACACTAAACACGCCCTTACGCTCGTCCAAAAATTTTGAAACTCACTCGAGATGTACTCTTGACTTGTCCCATCGTGAATCAATAAAAAACCCAACTATCGAAGGTCGAGAAGGTCGAAAATAAAATCCTCAAAGTTTGAAGGTCTTAAAGATGACTAATTCCCAACACTTAGCCAAATTTCGAAGTGTGAGACCTATCTTGACATACTCTAAAGGTCTTAGACAATGAGGGAATTTTGCAAGATGTTAGAATATCTCCCCCGTGGAAATATTCGTCCTCGAATGTCTTTAGTTAGGTTAAGAATACAGAGAAAACTGAGGATGCATAGCTGATATAAATTGCAAAACTAACTCTACATCATTCTAAACTCTTGAGTACTTCTGTGAGTGCATAGACTCATAATACGAATAGATATATAGCTGAATCTTTGATTAGAAAGAGGCTGAATTAAGGAAGAGTAGTACCTTTGACTAGATCAGAATTTGTGGAGAAGAGGTGAGGGTACTTGGCTCGCATATCTACTTCTGCTTCCAAAGCAGCGCCCTCAACTGGATGATTCCACCAAAGAACTTTGACCAAAGGAACTTCTTTGTTCCTTAGTATACTGATCTGGTAATCTAGCATCATAAATGGAATCTCATCATATGAAAGACTATTCTAAATATCTAATCTCTCTGAAGGATCTACTACACCGGACTCACCGATGCACTTCTTAAGCAAGGAGATGTGAAAGACTGGATGAACAACTAACAAATCTATGGTCAACTCAATCTCATAAGATACTTCCCAACACGTCTTAGAATTCTTAAGGGCCAACATAACAGGGACTAAGTTTCCCCTTTTTACCAAATCTTTTAACCCCTTTCATGGGTGAAATCTTCAGATACACTAAATCATCAACTTCAAACTCGAGATCTTTTCTCCTCACATCTGCATATGATTTCTAATGACTCTGGGTTGTCTTCAACCTTTCCCTAATAAACTTAACTTTCTCCATAGCCTCAAACACTGTCTCAGGCCTAAGCAAAGTGGCCTCACCCACTTCAAACCACTTTTAAAATAATCTCATAGTATATAATGAAAACCAAACTCATATCTGTATCCTGACATAAACTCAAAAAAATTGGATTCCAAAACTCAACTGATGATCCGAAGATCAAATATTATTTATACATCTCAAAATATGCTTATCTCAGGGTGCTCAAAGCACAAGTTCTTGAAATATAAATTCTCAAATTAAGTTCTAATAACCTATATCTCAAACTCATGTAATTTCATAGAAATCATCATGCTCAATAGGTTTTTTTTAAAATATGTCAACCATATCAAAATACCAAAATCAAGAATCACAATTATCATGCTTAGTCTCAATTAAAAATCTGAAATCAATAACTCATAACATACTCATGATATTCAAAATTTTAAAGAAGCATTCTTTAACTTAAAATAAACATGGAATTTCATAATAAATCATCATATCATGCTCAAATCATCAATAAGATGCCTTTGGGTATAAACCCAATCTCAAATCATAAGGAATTTGCTTTAAAATATAATTTTTGGGCACAAGGACGAAAGAACTGTATTTGTTGAAAACCCCACATACGTTAAATGATGAACTAGATGAACAAGATTGCTTTTTGGGACTCTATTTGCACTCTTGGATGGGGGTTTTTGAAGCTCTTGGTTTAGGGATCTTAATTCTTGAATCAATTTTGAAAATTAATGGTGAAAATCTTGAGTTTTTTTTAATATTGGATTGAAACCCTAAGCTTTGTTCTTGAGGGAATTGAGTGAAAGTGACTATGTTTTGGTGTTTTGGGGGCCAAATCTCGTGTTATAGCTGAATAGGGGTGGAAAATACCCCTTTTTCCCTTAATGATATGGAGTTGGAATGCTGAAATTTTCCCCAGCCGAACTAGCCAGGGCGTTTGGCCCCTAGCCCACCGGATGTGCAAGGTACCACCTTGACCATCACAGTGCCCCCAGGTACCGAACTTGGCGAGGCGCCGCAGGGAAATCACCTTGCCCACTTTTTGCAACACTAAAAACGCCCTTACACTATCCAAAAATTCCAAAACTCACCTGAGACGTACTCTTGACTTTCCCCATCGTTAATAAACAAAAAATCTAACTATCGGAGGTCAAGAAGTTTGGAAATAAAATCCTCAAAGTTTGAAGGTCTTAAAAATGACTAATTCCCAACACTTAGCCAAATTTCAAAGTGTGAGACCTCTCTTGACATGCTCTAAAGGGCTTAGACAATGAGGAAATTTTGCAGGGTGTTACAAGATCTCCCCATTAGAACTATTTGTCATTGAATGTCGCTAGTTAGGCTAAGAATAATGATAAAATTAAGGATGCAGAGCTGAAATAAATTGCTAAACTGACTTTACATCATTCTAAACTCTAGAGTACTTCTATGAGTGCATGGACACATAATACGAATAGCTATATAGCTGAATCTTTGATTAGAAAGAGGCTAAATTAAGGGAGAGTAGTACCTTCAGCTAGATCTGAATTTGAGGAGAAGAGGTGAGGGTACTTGGCTCGCATGTCTGCTTCTGATTCCAAAGTAGCGCCCTAAACTGGCTGATTCCACCAAAGAACTTTGACCAAAGGAACTTCTTTTTTCCTTAGTCTATGGATCTGGTAATCTAGGATCAAAACTGGAATCTTATCATATGAAAGGCTATTCTGAATATCTAATCTCTCTGTAGGATCTACTATAGCGGACTCACCGATGCACTTCTTAAGAAAGTAAACGTGAAAGACCGGATGAACAGCTGAAAAAGCTATGGGCAACTCAATCTCATAAGCTACTTCCCTAACCCGTCTCAGAATTCTATAAGGGCTAACGTAACGGGACTAAGTTTCCCCTTTTTGCCAAATCTCTTTAGCCCTTTAATGGGTGAAATCTTCAGATACAGTAAATCATCAACTTCAAACTCGAGATCCTTTCTCCTCATATCTGCATATGATTTCTGACGAATTTGGGTTGTCTTCAACCTTTCCCTAATAAACTTCCATAGCCTAAAACACTTCCTTATACCCAAGCAAAGTGGCCTCACCCACTTTAAACTAACCTATGGGTGATCTATTTATTATAGTCTTCATAGATGACATTCTTGTCTATTTTTGCAGTGAGCATAATCATGCAGACCATCTCAGAATAGTATTATTGACTCTCAAAAATCATCAATTGTTCTAAATTTAGTACGTGAAAATTTTGGCTAAGTTCATTATCATTTCTTGGTCATATTATTTCCATTGATAGCATTAGAGTTGATCTTCAAAAGACCGAAGCAGTAAGAAACTGGCCCATACCCGTCTCTCCGATAGACATCAGGACTTTCTTGGGTTTAATTGGCTATTACAGATGGTTTATTGAGGGATTTTTATCCATTGCATCCCTATGTCCAGATTGACTCAGAAGAAAGTTAAGTTTTAGTGGTCAGATTCATGCAAGAAAAGTTTTTAGGAGTTGAAGCCTTGACTTACCTCAGCTCCAATTTTGACTCTAATAGATGGTTCAGATGGGTTTGTTGGGTACTGTGATGCATCTACAATAGGATTGGGTTGTGTCCTCATACAGCATGGTAAGGTCATAGCCTACACCTCCAGATAACTTAAGCTCTACGAGAAGAATTATCTTACTCATGATCTTTAGTTAGCAGCTATAGTATTTGCCTTAAAGATTTGGAGGCATTACTTGTATGGGGTGCATACAGATGTGTTCACAGATCACCAGAGCCTTCAATATGTATTCTCTCAGAAATATCTTAACCTCTGTCAGAGAGGGTGGTTAGAGCTCCTGAAAGACTATAAATGAGTGTCCTTTATCATCCTGGCAAAGCCAATATCATGGCTAATGCTCTCAGTAGACTGTGTATGGGTAGTGTTGCTCATGTTGAGAGCAGTAAGAAGAAGTTATCTCAAGAAGGTCATCATCTTACCGACTAGGTTTCCGTTTAGTTGATTCATCAGAAAGCAGTGTATGGGTTCAGAAAAGTTTAGAGTCATCTCTATTTTCCGACGTAAAGAAAAAGCAGGATAGAGATCTCAGTTTAGTCAAGTTAAAAGAGTCAATCAGAGATTAGAAGTTAGAGGTTTTCTCCCAAAGCGGAGATAGTGTACTATATTTTCAGGGTCGTCTGTGTGTGACAGGTGTAGATGACTTTAGGCAATAGAGTTTTGCAGAAGCGCATGGTGTGCATTACTCTATTCAACCAGGGGTAACTATGATGTACAGCGATTTATAAGAGATCTATTAGTAGAGTGGGATAAAGTGAGATATTGCAGAGTTTATGGATATGTGCTCTACATGTCAGTAGGTTAAGATTGAGCATCAGAAGCCTAGTGGGTCCATGTAAGAGTTCAGTATTCCCACCTAGAAGTGGAAAGAAGTGAACATAGACTTTGTGACGGGTTTACCTCCTACTCGTCATCAGCATGATTTAGTTTGGGTCATTGTAGACAGGATGGCCAAATCAGCTCATTTCCTTCTAGTTCATACCTCTTTTTTAGCCGCGGATTATGCCAAACTCTATATCAAGGAGTTGGTCAGATTACGCGGTGTTCTGTTATCCATTATCTTAGATAAAGGTACCCAATTCACCTCTTATTTCTGGAAAGCATTCCAAAAGGGTCTAGGTACCTGAGTTTATCTCAGTATAACCTTTCATCCTCAGATAGATGGTCAAGCAGAAAGGACCATTCAGACTTTAGAAAATAAGTTGCGAGCGTATGCAGTCAATTTCAAAGAAAGTTGGGATGACCACTTGCCCTTGATTGAGTTTGCATACAACAACAGCTATCATTCCAGTATTAAGATGGCTCCATTTGAAGATCTCTTTGGTAGGAGATGCAGATCTCTAATCGGTTGGTTCTAAGTCAGTGAGGTCGCAGTTGTAGGGCCTGACTTAGTTTTCAACACTTTGGAAAAAGTCCAATTGATCAGAGAAAGGCTCAAGACAGCTCAAAGCCATTAAAAATCGTACACAGATGTGCGCAGAAAGGATTTTAAGTTCGAGATTGGTGATTGTGTATATTTGAAAATTTCTTCCGTAAAGGGAGTGAAGAGGTTCAGCAAGAAGGGAAAGCTTATTCCTCGATATGTCGGTCCCTTCAAAATTCTTAGTTGCTTCGGCAAAGTAGATTATAAGCTAGAATTGCCTTCAGATCTAGCCTCAGTGCATCCAGTATTCCATGTCTCCATGCTTAAGAAGTGCATAGGTTACCCAACAGTTGTAGTCCCTGTAAAGGGCATACATATTCAGAACAATCTATCTTACGAGGAAATTCCAGTCAAAATTCGTGACTATCAAATTTATAGACTAAGAAACAAAGAAGTTCCTCTAGTCAAAGTTCTTTGGCGGGATCAGTTCGTTGAGGGAGCTACTTAGGAAGAAGAAGCAAAAATGCGGACCAAGTATCCTCACCTCTTCTCCACAAACTCAAATCCAGCTCCAAGTAATAATTTTCCTTAAGCTTATTCAGTTTCATGCTCAGATTTCCATTATAAACTTGGTATCAGTTACCATTTTATACTCAATCATATGTTCATGAGTCAGTTCAGTCATGTAGTCGTGCATCAGATATGCATTCTCATTATGAGAAACTCAGTTCATCAAAAACTCCAGTCTTGCATTCACGAAATAACTCAGTCATGTACTAATCCATCAGATGTGCATGTTTAGTGTGATAACCCAGTATATCAGTAGCTTCCATCATGAAATCATGCATCAGGTATGCATGTCCAATATTCACTTTTAGTTATCAGCTCTTCCCTCTTAGCCAGTCTCATTTGTGGACGACTATTTCCAAGGGGGAGATATTGTAAGATCCCGTAAAACTCTAAGCTTAATTCAGTCCATTAATGTTTGTTAAAGGGTCCCAGACTTAGAATATTTTAGCTAAGTATCTAGACTTAGTTTTAATTTGGCCTTTGCAAGTTGGCAATCGTGTTTCGCGACCTTCACATCTGTTAAATGTCGATATTTGAGTTAATTCATGATCAGGAATGTCAATAGGGGTTCTCGAATGAGTTTCAGATTTTTCGTACCTCATTTAGACCATGTCTAATTGACTGAAATAGTGAGTCAACGCGATGATGGAATGTCGTGTCGCCCATTGAGTTGACAAATAAAATTTTCCTCTGCTGAAGGCAATTTCCAGTGAACTGATGCTAACTCAACGCATCACATCGGTTATCGAGTTGGTACCCTCGACGCGCTGCATTGGCTATAGCATTGTTGGGAAGTTTTTAGTATTTAAAATACTGCATTCTCGCGTTTATTTGGGTCAATTCCCTCAACCCTCAGCCCCCAAAACATAAAATTATGTACCCAATAGAGAAAATAAACTCATTGTTTCTCAAAGTTTCTGAAGAACAAAACCCTAGAAACTTCAATTTCAAAATTAAGAACTCAAGATTCAATCATTAACTTTCAAGAATTCACCAACTAAGGTATGTAAAGAGTTCATCCAAGGGTCCCTTCCACCCTTGGAGTCCAAGAAACTATTTTCAAAGTTCAAGTATATGGCTTTCATGAATTTCATGTTGGGTTTGATTATACTCATGTATACAATGATTAATTAGAATTCTAATCCATGTTTTATGATAAGTTTAATGTTGAATTAGTTGATATATATACAATATCACATGAATCCATATTGAACCCTTGAAATTGTCAATGGGGATTTGAATTATGATGCTTACTTATTGTGTAATGCTATCTATATATACTATGCTCACTAATTGTTTGATGAATTGCCTATGTGGACTAATAAGAGAAAGAAACCATGCCATGTTAGCTTATGTGCAAGTTGTATCATGAAAGTGTTTGATAAAATGCCACTATGAATGAGTTATGAACAAGTGTACATGTTTATGTTTTCCACAACTATGATATGATTTATTTTCATGCTATCCAGTACTGAGGGTACTTGATACCCGATAATTTAGCGGATTACTTAGAGTCAGTGTCTTTTCACGATAAATCTCAGTCATGCCATGAAGTAGAATTCAGGCAGTTACAGAACTCAGGAAAAACTCAGTAAACTTTGTATCAGTCCAGTCTCATTCAGTACTCAGTTCAGTCCTAAGAAAACCAAGTCAGTTAACAAAACTCAGTAGTATTCCGTCAGTCAACGAAACTCAGTGAACTCAGTTTAGTTCAATTAAATAGTACTATCAGTATCAATTGAGTCAAGCCTAGCATAAACTAGTAAATCAGTTCAGTGTCTATTTAGTTGGGAGTATAATTCAGCACCGAGTGAGCCCAAGGATGGGAACTCACCTGCCAGAAGAGGGTGTGATTCTTAGAAGCAATCCTTGTGTTCCAGAACTATGTAGCCAGCGTAGGTTGAGACATCAAACCTGCCAGATGAGGGTTGATGAGGTGGCTTAACCTGCCAGATAAAGGTCCCACCATTCTCATTAGAGTACCTGCCAGATGAGGGTCACTCATAGCTTGTCCTTACCCGTGACACGATAGTGACACCCTTCCAATTGAGGTTATAGATTAGACCCCAACTCAGTTATCTTATTAGGGGAATGTTTGTTAAATGATTACCTCTCACGGTATCAGTCTCATCCTTCAAAATAGAACTCGAATAGTTCTACAGATTTTAAGACTGTTAGATATAGTCACTCAGCTTAGTACGGAACTCAGCTAGTTCCATCAGAATTAGGTCTATCAGACACAGTCACTCAGTTAACATTATATTAGTTATCGTAACTCCATGTTATCAGTATTCAGATTCAGTATTTAGTGTTATCACGATCTCAGTTACAGTCCACGTATTCATGTATGCACTCTCATTCAGTATACTCAGGTTATTCAGTTAGTATTGTTTATGCCTATGAACTCATGCATTCAGCCTAACCCACTTTGCATACCAGTGCATTCCCACGTACTGACGCATATTTTTCTCTTGTGGTGAGTCCTCATAGTTTGAGGACATGATTTCAAATTTTAGATTTCAGCAGTCAGAGTCAGTGGTGAGTCTCTAGTCCCCGGTACATAGCAGTTCAGATTTCAACAGTCAGAGTCAGTGGTGAGTCCTCATAGTTCGAGGACATGATTATTATTTCATTATTTCAGTACTTGGTTATTATAATAGATGGAGTTAGTTGGGGGATTGTCCCATCAACTTCACAGTTCAAAAAAATTTTGAGGCTTTTCAGACTAGAGTAATTTTAGATAATTGCTTTCAGTTTTGGTATTGTTATACCATTTATTCAGTATTATTCAGTTTTGAATCTTCTGGCAAATTTTCGCCAAATTTTCGTATTTATCTCAGTTATATTGATATTACAATATTACTAGTATGCAGTGCTCACAGCAGGTACCAATCATAGGTTAGCTAGTTGTCCTTTGAGATTGTTAGCACCGTGTAGCATTCGGGGTACCAGACTTGGGGCGTTACAAACTTGGTATTAGAGCCTAAGGTTTAACAGTGTCCTTGGAAGTCTGCAAAGCCACACTTAGCCGATGAAGGAATTTGATAAAAATAATTATTTTATATTAAAAGCCAACACTTGGCTAATGAAGGAATTTTTTCGTCGATTTTTTAGGCCTTCACAAATAAAAGATGGATTTTACGTATACAAATACGTAACAAAAAATAAATATTTTTGGTCGATGAAAAAATCTTTATAATATTTTAAAATTTTATCTAAGCCCAACTTTTTAACAAAAAATATATTTTTAAATATGTATACATATCTTTTAAATGTATTTTGATAATTATTTATTTGTTAATAATATTTTTATTATAAATGTTTGTATAGGTTCTCGAAAATATTTGTCAAAAAGGACACTCAAAAGGAGAGTTCGAGCTTATTTTATGTTTGTATTCTTACGTTCTTATAATTGTACAAATATTATCATAGTGAAACTTTATTTTTTGGGGTGTTGGGAAAGATATTCTTTATTTATGCAATTCTTACCACATGTTAGCCAATTTAGGTCATTAATATTTATATTAAATAGATTTAGATATTTAATCAAATAATTCACACTTTTTACATAAAAATATAATGCATAGTCTTTTTCTTTGAGAACAATGTTTCTTTATTCAATCTTGTCTTACGTACATAAATTTTTGTACTTTTATTTATATATATTTTACGATAACATGCATATTACATTATTTTAATACATATTTTATATTTGTCTTTATAAAATTAGTTTTTCTTTTTTTATCTTTTTGAATAAACCTAAGTCTGGTCGGGAACCACATTTATGGATTCTGAAGGGTGTCTAACCCCATCCCTTCGAAATAATTTGAACCCTTACCTGAAACCTAAACTGGTTCGTAGATTAAAACACGAGTCATATATGTTAGTAAATAAAATAGGTTTCCTCATTTTCCTTAAAAATTAGGTGGCTAATCTATACATAAATCAATTCATTTTGAGTCCATAATGTCATGCTCGTTTTGACCTTAGGTTAAAATCGGGTATGACAGTGGCAAAAGTTAAGATCTTTTTCCCTGTAAATCTTACTAAGTTTCTAAAGATAATTAAAATTCGCACCTTCTATTATATATATAAGAAGATTAGCATTCATTAATAGATACATAATACAAATTTAAGAACATTAATATTCATAAAATGGATACAAAGTAGTCAAGGATTAAAGAGAAGCATGTGTTAACAACGGAACATCATCAACCATTAATATATATATATATATATATATATATATGTATATGTATATATATATATATATATATACATATATGAAATGAAAGATCCAAATATAGCGATGTTGATTCAGTTGTCATGACTAGATTCTGCAGTAAAAGGATGCAATATATCATGCATGACATAACTTTAAATTTTTCAGCAGCCATCAACACATCAAACACACCCATAAGTGTTGTAGTTGATGAAGCATTACTATATATAAAATATAAGAGGTCCATGACCGCAACTTCTTCTGCTCAATAAAGTTTAGAAAGGCTAAAGTTAACTTTCTGTCAACAAACAATAGAAAAATATTGTACAAAAGGATATTGCACCAGTATGATCATGAACAAAAAGATGGCAGAGAAAGCAGTATCGGCGGAAAAACAAATCGCTCTTACTTTTAACCTCAACTTTACTGTTGTAAAATAAAAATATGTCGTTGTAAAAGCAAGTCCAGCTGAACAAAAGTGTTACATATTGGGTTTTGACCCTTAGAATTTTTTCTAGAATTCTGTTCTCCGGACCCAATACGACTCAGCGTACGAGTCGTATGTTGGGGTACGAGTGGTATGGTCCTATCATATGCTGACCAGTGTTTGTTGGTGGAATGGATAGGTTATTAGAATGGATATGACTTGGGGGATAAGAGTTGTATGGTTGGGTATGAGTCATATCTTGTACTCATATATGGGACAGTGTTTAATCCTCTTAGTATTCTATTCTGATAGAGATACAGATGGAAAGTATATGCCTTGGATACAACTTAGTTGGATGATTCGTATGCTGGACTGTGTTAGGTCCAAGGGTTAAGGGTGGATATGAGTGTTGGATATCACTCGTATAGGAAGGATACGACTCCTATGGGTCAGTCGTAGACATGTGACGGGAATTTTGTGCAACTTAAGTGGGGGTATTTTGGATATTTTTCTACTTACCCTAATAGGATCCCACGACTTTTAACCTATTTGGGAGGCTATTTACTTTATTATTTCTCTCTTCAACTCTTAGAAACTATTCCTAAATAATCTAAAATTTTCTCAAAAGCTTTAGGGCAAGGAAGAGCTAGGGTTTCATCTTGAGGAGTAATTTTGGGGCTTGATTTGGTGATTTATTTTCATCAATTTTTCGATATAAAGCATATTCTCTTCCCTAATTTTTAGTTTCAACTAAAGGCATGATTTTTCTATTGGTTTTCTTAATTTCATTGGTGAATGCTTTTGGGTTTTCAAATATGATTTGGGGATTTTGTTTATAAATGGTTGGTTATGGTTTCCTATGTTTTAACTATGCTTTTCTATGCATTAATGGTGGTTTTAGATGATTGGAATACATGGAATGGTTATTGGTTTTGGATATATATTATGCCCCCAATATGTTTGACAAATTGCTTATGAAGATATGTTCATTGCATTTTCTTTTAAATGGAACTCTTATTTTTTTTTAACTTGGTAAAGGATTTATGCATGGTTTAATTGATTTTGAAAGTTAAATGGCTAAACGGTTATGCTTGTGGGGTACGGATTCCCCCAAGTGGATTTAATATGGTAATTAAAAAGGGCACCTAAGGTCCCCTATAAATACATGTGGTTGGCTATTGATAGTACTTGCAAGTATGATTGGTATCACAATACCATCACTAAATGTCCTTGGTTAATAAATAGAAAATGGATTGATTGAAAATGATTTTAGTTGGGAATTAAAAGGGGAGGCATAGCTAAATTGTGGAAGGTGGAGGTCTCGGAGGGACAGAAACTGAAAACTCATATTTGCCGGTATGAGGTTGGTCTTGGTGGACCGTGTGCATGATGTCACACCACATATTGGGGTATGAGTGGTATGGTTGGATGGTTGATTTGATATGGTTGAACTCGATTGGATCGGACACGGTTGTACCCTATCCAAAGTCTTCATAAGGTCATTTACTCTGTCTTGCTATTATGCTCAAAATTCAGCCCATCAAAGGCTGGATAAGGATAGGGGGCGGTCCTCGGTCCAGGTTGGACTTGGGATGCCTATTACGTCTAGATCCTGATTCGGATCGTAACAAAAAGATATGGTAAAACAAATTTGAAATGCACCTAACAATGGATAAGCAGCACCAGATGAACTAAAATGATGCTCCTCTCTCTAACTTGAAAGTTTTGCGATAAATTTCTTCATATCTATTACAATATCCTCTTTCATCGAAATCATTAGAAGCTAACAAAATTAAAACTGATGAATTTTTTATCATGCAAGTAGAGTTAAAATAAATGGAAAAAATAAGAAAAATTTAACGATTGATGAATCTAATGACTATTGACGGTGATTCTTATCATTGTGCTGTCAAAGCAACATAAACATTCTTTGGACAGATCAAAATCAGTACAGCCAAAGGGCTAATGTCAGAACACTTTACTGCAAAATTTTTGCTAGAAGCTCAATGAAAATTATGAATTAATCTTCAAACCACAGAAATGGAACGTGATGATCAAACGGGTCTTCTACCGTTAACTTTCCTAAGGCATCTAACGAATCACCGAGTGTCCTACAATCAAAAACTTGTGACTTCAGTATGTTAAAAGGAAAAAAAGAAACAGTTATGAGAAAATAATTTCCACAGAAAGAGCGGAGGAAGGGAGGGTAGGAGGGAAGAATGAAGGTAACAAGAAGGTTGACGATGAAAACTTCCAAAGAAAATCATTAGTATACTTTTGTCTTTGAGAAGTGTTTGAATTGAGAAAAAGACAAATACAAGACAAAAACACTTACCCTTCAACAATTAGTTTCTTCCTGTAACTCTTAAGATTTTCTCCAGTTGTACTTTCAATCACAACAACAACAACAACAAACCCAGTGGATTCCCACCTAGTGGGGTCTGGGGGTAAGATGTACGCAGTCCATACCTCTACCTCTAAAGAAGTAGAAAGGTTGTTTCCGATAGACCCCCGGCTCAAGACACGAGATACCACACAAATACATAGTAAAGCACAGAACAAGATTTCATAACATAAATACGGCACCCACAAGTAATAAAAAAACAGAGAAAAGCACACAGATTCGTAATACAACATGGAACAAGGTATCATAACAAGAATAATACCCCCACCAAGTAATTCCCTACATATCTCACAATCCTACAAATACGAAAACAACAATAAACTTCATTCAATGGTATCCAGAGTACAAGAAATGTAATATTCATGACCACTTGACTGGTTTGTATTGCCCTATTTGATAGATTTTGTCTTGATCTTGCTGCTCCACTTCTGGATTCCACCAAGGATTCATTAAGAAAACATTAGGCACCTAACATCATCACATGTATGAATTCCCTCTAGTTTTAAAGTTGGTCCTGCCAGTGATGTTGTGGTGGGCTGAAAAAAAACCTTATGTGATGTGTACTACTTGAATTTCACGGTTCAGCAGAATTAGCAGTTCATAAAGAGCCTACGAAAGGCAGCACGTATGGAATGCATAATTACTCAAATCATTTTTAAAATTTTAATTGTCTTCAAAAGAAACATGCTTCAACAGGTATGCTATTGAATCTTGCTCATCGTCTGTATTTCAGAGGAGAAGAAGAGACATAAAACCTTTTTTATGCAGAGAAGTAGTGACTAAAAGAAAACCAAATATGTAAGTAGTTCATGCGATGAGGATACAAATCCATCCAACAGGACATTAGAATGTTACCTGTAACATTGTTTGGACCATTATCTGTCCATTTTCACCAGTCTCTCTTTACATAACTTGGGGTTTCACCGTCTCCTTGAATTAACTTTCCCCATATATTAGGCTCTTGCTTTCGTAAAGTACGTTCAATGCCTCTCCCTCCAGGATGTAATCTTTGTCTCTTCAGAAGAAAATTGCAAATTAAAACTTAACTTGAAATCTGTAGCATCAAGTTAATCAAATGATTCACCAATGAAAAAACCAACCTTACATAAAGAGTAGCTCGGTCTCGAAGATGCACATTCATTTCATATATTTGAGGACCTGCCCCAATAGTGGCGGAGATATTAAGAAGACCTTCTGCTAGATTTATTTGCAAGTTACGTGCATCAGGCCAGACCATCTCGGGTAATTCAATGTTGAGATAGACCATATTCAGTAGAACTTTCGAAATATTCGACCTGAGGGTCTATCGGAAACAATGTCTCAACCTTTGAGGTAGGGGTAAGGTTTGCTTACACTATATCCTCCCCAAACCCCAATTTGTGACATTATACTAAGTGATCTTGTAGAATCAAGTAAATTTGATCAAATTCACATAGACCACGTAACCAAGAGCTACAGGATATCAAATAAATCAAGCAGCTGATAATTAATATAAACAACCCCATGCCTCCAGGTTTGAGAGAGAAGAACATCAAGAAAATATAAGGAAAGAACTAAATCATCGAACCAAACAGCAGCAAAAAGCACCAAAATATCCAAAAATAAAAAAAACAAATAATTTATTAACATGAATCAAACTATACGTTAAAACCTTCGGGCCAATGTGGAACTATCTTTTGTTTAGTACAACCGACAATCAATGTAGACGAAGAAAAGATTCAATGTATTTATTTATTAGTAAAGTTACCGCGCCTAATCCGCACCCCCTACAATTGGTATTAAAGTCTTGTTATTTAAAAAATACGAAAGTCGTATATATATGGATTTATTTGATTAATTTATTAATTTATGGATTTACTTGATTAATTTATTAATTATGATTTATTTGATAAAACTAGATTTAGATATTCCTCAAAATATTATTTAAATGAATAACGTACAAAAATATAAAGAATTAAAGAAAATAATATCTGAAAAGCATAAAGAATTAAAAATAAGGATAGAAAGACTACAATATAACATAATTGTCGGAGTTAGTAAAAACTCAATAAATGCACAAAAAGAAGAAACATCAAATTTAGAATCAACAATAAATAGTCTATAATATACATACCAACATGATCTATTAACAATTAAATAAAAAATGAACAAAGAAGAATTTATAATAGACGAAAAAACAGATGAAAATCACGAAGGATTAAAAATAAAAATAGTATTTTCTAATTTAGGTAGAAGGTATAAGAAAATAGGTGAACATTTATATTTAATGTTAGAAAAAGAAGAATTAAAATTAGAAGATAAATTGACAGCTATGGTGAGAATAGAAAAAGAAAACGAAGAAATAGATAGAAAAATGAAAATAGAAAAAATAAAACAACAAACTACAAAAGAAATACGAAAAATAGAAGAAACTAAAAATAGTAGGATTGCTGAATTAGAAAAAGAACTACAAATGCTAAAAGATCTGTATGAAAAAAAGACAGAAAGAAAAAGAAGAAAAAAATAAAGAACAAAAATTATTAAATGAGATAAATCAATTTAAAAAAAAATAGAAATAAACAATAAAGAAATAGAAACAAAGGAATTAGAAATTAATATAATAGATGTTGAAGAAACAGATAATTATGATTCTGAAGATAGTGAAACATATACAGAAATCTTAACAAATACAAAAAATTTAGGAATCAATGGAAAACAAGAAGTAATTAATGAAGAAAATTTAGAAAATATAAACACGGAAATAAATACTCTTGATAAAAAAGAAGATAAAAATATAATACCAAGAACATCAGAAATGAGAAAACCTACATATCATAAGAATAAGTTTAAACGATATAATCTAAAGAATGAATATGAAAAATGGACACCAAAACAAATAGTTAATAAAAATTATAACTTTTTAGACTTAGATTGTGTAATAGATACAGAAAAAACAATACAATTATGGATAGGATATATGACAAAACAATTATTAGATAATAATATAAATGTAATAGATGCACCAGAATATATAGAAAGAACACTAATAGGAACAGTGAAATTATGATTTTTAAATCTAACTAAAAATAGTAAAAGAGTATTAAGAACTGACAAACCCACAGAAGGAACATCATCAACAACTACAACTAAGTTAACACCTATAGAATTATTAAAAAGATATGAAACAGCTATAAAAGACGAATTTAGTAGCATGACAACAACAGAAGAAGAACAAAATAAAGAGCAAGATACAAATAGGAATTTAATGTTAAAATTAGCAATATGTAATATGTGCTACATAGATAAATATACTTGTGCATTTAAAGAATATTATTATAAAGGAGCATATAATACAGAAGAAAGTAAAGAAATAAGAAAATTCTATTTTAGTAAATTACCTGAACCATTTAGTTCAAAAATAATAAAGAATTGGGAGAAGCAAAAATAGTAGATACTCTAGGAGCAAGAACAAAATTTTTACAACAATGGTATAGAAATCTATGTGAAAAATATAAAGAAGAAATAAAAATGAAAAAAACATTAATAAGAAATTTAGCATGTTGCAAAGATAAAATAGCACCTCAATTTTGATGTGAAGAAAGATATTATAAGAAAAGAAAAAGACATAAGAAATATAAGAAATACAAAAAATCAAAATATAAGTATAAGAAACCAAGAAAAAGATATTATGTAAAAAATTATAAACATAAAAGACCATATAGGAAAAAGAAATCTATAAAGGAATGTACTTGTTATAATTGCGGAAAATTAGGACATATAGCTAGAGATTGTAACTTACCTAAAAACCCAAAAAATAAACAAATATCAGAAATAAAAATAGAAAATACAGAATATATGCAGATAGATTATATAGATTACGAATTAGAAAGTGAAGACAGTATATATGAAATATCTGAGAATGAAACAGATAATGAAATAGAAGATAATGAAATAGATAGTGAACTAGACGAATTAAATGACTGAAGAAGATATACAAATAAACCAAATGACTGAAGAAGATATAAAAATAATAACAAAAGAAGAATATTTAAATGACGAAGGAACAGATCAAAAAATAATATTTGATAACAATGTATTTGATGAAATAAAAGGAAAAGAGTTAGACTTAAGCGTAGAAAAAATATTTAAAATACCAACAATAAAAAATATATTTACTAGGAAAAAGGAAGAATATTATGTAGTAAGCCAAAAAGAACATGTAATAGACTGCAGATATGCAAAAGGTAAAGCTAGTATACCACTAGTAACAAAAAGGATAATAAATAAAGAAATAAACGATATAAAAAGTAGAGACCCGATAAAATATGTACACCTTGGAGGTACAGAGATATTGATAAAAGCATGTTTTAGAGAAAGAATAGATACACCAATAGAACTATATTTAGCAGATGATAGGATTATAAGACCTATAGAAAAAAGTATAATAACTGTCATAAAAGGAAATTTAATATACCAAAAATTTTAATTTATAATAAGTGAAAATTATTCAGTAGCAATAACAGATAAAAATATAAATAAATCATTGGTATTTTATTGGAAAATATCAGGAATAGAACTAACCCCAGGAAGTAAAATATTTACAGCAAGATGTAAAAATCTATACGTATTAACTACAAAACACAAAATAACAGGAAAAATAAAATTAATAAAATACAAATAGAAAGTCCTTTTGAACAATTCGTAAAAACAATTGATAATAATGATTATAGTTACAAAAATATAGACATAGAAGAAGATTTAGAAATAATAAATGATAGAATAAGTACAACAAAAAGAATAGCTTATGAAAAACCAGAATCATCAAGTTCATCAAAAAGAACAAGTTATGAAACAAGTTCAATGGTTAATTTAATTCAATATTACATAACAGGAACAATAAATGAAAAGAAATATTTAATACTCTTAAATAGAGGACAAGAAGAAAATTATATAACAAAATATCTAGTAAAAACTGAGAAAATAAAATCTGATAATAATATATGCCCAGATCTACCAAGAAGCTTAATAAACACTAAAAATAGCAGAAAAAGAAATAATAATAGGAGTTAGAAAAATGAAAATAGAATTTGAAATAAAGGAAGAAATGCAAAAAACAGACATAATATTAGGAATTAAATGGCTAGAACAAGTAAAACCATACAATATAGAACATATACAATTATCTATAACATATAATAGAGAAAGATTATTCCTAAGAAGAGCTTTAACATGATATGAAAATATATGTATTAATGAAGATAGTAGTAGAAGGATATTACAGTAGATATTATACGCCTATGATAGATACAGGAGCAGAAGCTAATTTATGTAGATATAATTGTTTTCCAGAAAGTAAATGGGATAAATTAAAAACACCAATAATAGTTAAAGGATTTAATAACGAATGAAGCTTAATTACTTATAAAGCTAAGAATGTAAAAACACAAGTATAGGATAAAATATTAACAATAGAAGAAATCTATAATTATGAGCTAACATCAAAACATATACTTTTAGGAATGCCGTTTTTAGACAAATTATACCCACATATAATAACTAGAACAGATTGGTGGTTTACAACACCATGTAAACAGAAAGTAAGAGCAAAAAGAGTTATTAATAAAATAAGAAAGAAAACTGATTGGATAAAAGGAAGTGAAAAAATTACACAAAAATTGAAAAGTATAAAAAATACTGAAGATACAATAGAACTGGTCGTATTTTCAATAAATAAAAAGGAAATAACTATATTTTCAATAAATAAGATAGAAATAATTAAGAAAAAATTAGAACAATTATATAGTGAAGATCCATTAAAAGGATGGGAAAAACATAAAACCACTATAAAAATTGAATTAATAGATAAAAATAACATAATAACCCAGAAACCATTAACATATAATTTTGATGATTTAAAAGAATTTAAAATGCATATAGAAGAATTATTAGAAAAACAATATATACAAAAAAGTAATAGTAAACATAATAGCCCATCATTTATAGTAAATAAACATAGTGAACAAAAAAGAGGAAAAAGTAGGATGGTTATTGATTACAGAAATTTAAATGCAAAAACAATGACTTATAATTACCCAATACCAAACAAGACATTAAAAATAAGGCAAATACAAGAATATAATTATTTTAGTAAATTTGATTGTAAATCAGGATTTTACCATTTAAAGTTAGAAGAAGAATCTAAGGAATTAACCGCATTTACGGTACCACAAGGATTTTATGAATGGAATGTACTACTATTTGGATATAAAAATGCACCAGGTAGATATCAACATTTTATGGATAGTTATTTTAAACAATTACCTAATTGCATAGTATACATAGATGATATACTATTGTATACAAAAACTAAAGAAGAACATTTAAAACTATTAGAACAATTTACAGATATAATAGAAAAATCAGAAATAAGTTTAAGTGAGAAGAAAACAGAAATTATGAAAAATCAGATAGAATTTTTAGGAATACAAATAGATAAAAGTGGAGTCAAAATGCAATAACACATAGTCCAAAAAATAATAAATTCAGAAGAAGAATTAGATCTAAAAAAGAAATTACAATCATTTTTAGGATTAGTAAACCAAGTAAGAGAATATATTCCAAAATTAGCAGAAAACTTAAAATCATTACAGAAAAAATTAAAAAAGGATGTAGAATATAGATATAATGAAGAAGACAAAAGATAGGTACAAAAAATAAAATTTCTTTGTAAAGAGTTACCAAAATTACAATTTCCAGATGAAAATAAAAATTTTACATATATAGTAGAAGCTGATGCAAGTGAATATAGTTATGGAGGAGTACTCAAATATAGGTATGAAGAAGAAAAATTAGAACATCATTGTAGATATTATTCAGGAACGTTTAACGAGACAGAAATAAAATGGGAAATAAATAGAAAATAATTATGTTCTTTATATAAATGTCTAATAGCATTTGAACCATATATCATGTATAACAAGTTTATTGTTAGAACAGATAATACACAGGTACGATGGTGGCTAACAAGAAAAATACAAAATTCAGTTACGACAAAGGAAATTCGAAGACTAGTATTAAATATACTGAATTTTACATTTACAATTGAAGTAATCAATACTAACAAAAATATCATTGCAGATTACTTATCAAGACAAAGCTACTCAAACTGATTTACCAATGGAACAGGCTGATGCCAAAGATACCCAGACTAATTTATTGCTCCAAATGTTTAAACAAATGGAGTTATTACAAGAACGAGTTATTACACTAACTACTGAAGTTACAAATGTAAAAGTGCAAGTTGAGCACTATAAAAAATAAGATACTGTGCAGGAAGAGCACATTAAAAAATTAGACCTAGAAGGTGATGATGAGAAACACCTTAAAACTCAAATTACTGCCGAAACTTCAATTACAGCTGCAGGAACATCTAAAGGGAAAAATAGTCACTCAAAATAGACTTGAAATACCAAAGAAAAAGAATTATAACCTTGGCCAAATATTTTCAAAACCATATACACCAAATATACAAAATTTAGAAGCATTTGCACCTCCCCAGATACATACCTATTTTGAATCACTTAACCAAGAAAAACATACAATTATTCTTCTCATAAATACATTGACAACATACACACTTTACAAACCTTATTAAATACCAAACCTATTCAAGTGAAGAGCTAGCCGCACAACAAAAATGATATATTACCCAGAAATGCCAAAATTACAATAAACTTATTGCCTTACCAGGAACAAGCCCAAATTTTATTAAGTCATGTTACTATTATGGATTATTATCTACGGTTTACACAACCAATGGAGAAGAGTTAGCAGGAATCCCAGAAATTCACAAAGAATTTATGACTTACAAGAGAATTACCAACGGACAATTGTTCTATGTTCGATTTTATTCCGCACCAGCAGAAATATTATTTGACAATATTAAACAGACTATTCATGTGGTCAAAATGGGTATGACCAGAGATTATATTATTCCGGAAGAAGTATGTGAACAGGCCGAGATACCAAAAACGCAGATACCAGCATTTTACCGCAACAAAAGAGTTATTGGAATAAGCAATATATTATCAGAATTACTTAATAATTATTCAAATAAAAAGCCAGTTTGGATATATAATTCAAGAAATCAAGCATTGATTTATTCAACTTGCAAAGAAGTTAGAGACCATGACATGGAAGAACTTAGAAAATAGGGATTAACACTTCTCAGACCAGAAGAACAACCATTAACGAGATCTATTAGTGAGGGAATTATTTCAGAAGAAGCTATGGATCAATTTAGCGAAAAAGTTGGCCAAAAATACAAAGACCACATATGCAGCAAATGTAGTGGCAAGCACAAATTTATTCCAGATGTGATGCTACACTGACAAAAAATAAAGAAGATAACCAAAGCAGATACGGAAGAAAGAGATAAAGACAAAAGACATGTGAATAAATTTACTTTACGTAAAAGATTTTGATGTAAAGTCTTAGGCATTTAAAGTTTTAATTTTTTTTCGTTATTTAGTGCTTTATGTCAAAGTCTTCTTTTAAAAAGATGAAGACATTTTTGTAAGCATTAATTAGTCTAGCCTAAACTAGTATAGGGTTTGATTTTTCAAGTCATTTTTTAGGAAACAATATATGTAAATTTCAGTTATAAATAGAAGAACCGAAGGCTGTGCAAAGGCAAGCCTTCATGTGTTGAAGCAAAAACTCTCTCTCTTGTCCACAACAAATATTTTGCTTATTTATTTAAAAAAAAACAGGTATATTTCAATGGAAAAATCAAGCTTAAATGACAGATGATATTAAAATACTTATTTTATATATACTTAGAGATATAGAAATCATAGACATAAAGAAAACAATATGGGAAAAATTACAAGATTATGAAGAGGAAGAATTATTAAACAGTTTAGAAAACTTACGCATATATTATGAACATCAATACTATTTAGATTCAGATGGATATTATACAGACTAAAAATGTCAGAATATATTAAGAAAATTAGAGAAAACCAAGAAGACCTACATAAAGAAATTGATTATAGAAAACAAATTAAAGAAATAATGGAAAATCTAATAGAAAAATTAAAATGGATAGATGAAATCTTGAAAAAATTAGAAAAAAGCAAAGATAAAAGTTTAGATAGTTTAAAAAATTCATTAAGAAGAGAACAAGAAAAAATAGTTAGTAGTATTAATAACCTCAAACAAGATATTAAATATAGTACAAGTAGAATAGATTATTATACATTTACTTTAGAAGAATAAAATGATAAACTACGAATATCTAAAATACTGGGAACAAAAAATGGAAGAAATAAGATTAACAGAAAACCTAATAAAAACGAATTTAATTGAATATTTTAAAACAAAAGATATAGAATATTTAGAATATCTTAAAAATAATATAGAAAACTTACAAAAACTAAGAGAAAAAGCTAAAGAATATTATAGCAAAATATTTAATCAACTACCATTTAATCACCCCTCAAAATATGAATATCAGTAACATTGAATATATTAATAAAATATATGAAAATAAAAAATACAAGAATGAAGAAAAACAGTTAAGGAATATTACTACAAAGTATTTAACAATTACATAAATTAATGGATACATCGTACGAAAAGAATAAATCATTAAAAGAAATCGAAACCCAACTATATAGTTTATACCAAGAAACCAAAGATTACATAGTACTAACGAGGATCCTAGAACACTAGATAATTTAATTACGATAATCTCTAATTTAAAATATGAATTAATAAAGCATCTTAAGTCAAGAAGATAAAAATGAAAAATATTTCAATCGATAATATTCACAAAATATATTATATAGAAATAAATACTTATTACCCAATAACTATTTATTTCTTAGTAAAGTTACCGCGCCTAATCCGCACCCCCCTACTCCAAAAAATGATCTTTTTTCATTCTCCCTTCCAATAAAATAATCAACAAAATGAATAAAAGAGTTGATTGCAAACACAATAAAATGCAAAGTTTAATTTTTTTATTACCAACCAAGAATTTAACGGAACTAAGAAGATATCAATTGGTACAACAGTCATCGAACACAAATACAAGAAACTACAAAATTAACCCAAACTATCTTTTCTTTAGTACAACCGACGATCAATGTAGATGATAAAAGATTCAGTTTTGGACACCACCCACTTAACCAAATACAATAAAATTCAAAAAATGAACTTTTTTCATTCTCCTTTCCAATGAAATAATCAACAAAATGAATAAAAGAGTTCATTACAAACACAATAAGTTATTACCAACCAAGATATTAACTGAACTAAGAAAATATCAATTGCTACAACATCGAACACAAATGCAAGAAACTGCACAATTAACCCAAATCAAACTTAAAAGAACAAGAAGATTTTGAAAAAAATACCCAAAAATGTTTCTATGACACGATTCGGCAAGCCTGTTTTCGCTTTCTTGAATCAATGTCCTGTATTCCCTTAGAGTTGTTCTCACTTTTTGAAGTTGCTCATCCGCAGACGTTGCGCTCTGCCAATGGGCCAATGGTTGGGGATGATTAATAAGGCTTCTCTCAGTTCCTTGAAGTTTTCGTTCCTCCATTTTGTATAAATGAAGCTTCCGCTCCTCTCCTGCAATTTCTTCAGCAAGCATGTTGAAAGAAATTTTTAGGAATGAATTTTTTTGTAGCAAGAGCACAAATCAAGATAACTGTTTTTAGTGAAGAAAGCAAGAGAGGGGGAAGGTTCTAAAATAATAAGATATATATAGAAAAAAAATTTAGGAATGAATTTTAGTTAAGAAGGCAAGAATCAAGATGGCAGTTTTTAGTTGGGAGAAAGGCGGGAAGGTTTTAACAATATGAATAAGAATGGGGTAGTTTTAGTATATGGAGCCCCGAAGGACAAATATATTTGTAAAAAGTCCCCTAAACTCTACTTTATGATCAAACCTCCCCCCACCCCAAACTCGGCGAACTTTATCTCCCCCCCTCCCCCCCGCCAAACCCGGTGACCTTTAACTAATACAGATACTATGATTTTTACCGATATATATATATATATATATATATATATATATATATATATATATTAGTTTAGTTACACGTGCCTCGCATGTGTAATTTTTAATTATTTAAAATTAGACGATTTTGTCTATTGTAAAAATTTTTAATGAAGTATAAAAAGTTCAAATTACTTCTCAAAGATCATTCACACTTTAATATAATAATATATACATAACATATATTTTATTGTAAGAACATATATATTTTACCAAAAAAAAATTCAATTAGTTAATGGACCGTCACTTTTACATTCGTCAATACCCTTTTTCCTTGCTGCTAGAGGTAAGAATACATCGATTTAAACTATATTTGTTACGACTATTTTTTATTTTTTTATATATTATTTTTTTCTTTTTAAAGTTAAATATTTAGAAAATCTTTGATCACTTAAGACCATAAGATTTAAAAGCTTTCTTATTTTCCTAAACTCTGTGTCAAGTTAAATATGCAATTCTTTTTTAAATGGATAGAGTAGGAAAATAGTGAAAAGGCGATTTTGTCTAAAGCAAAAACTTTTAATGAATTGCAAAAAGTTTGAAGTTCAAAGTTCAAATCACTTTTTAAAGATCTTTCACACTTTAATATGATAATGTAAACATAAACACATATTTATATATTATAGTGTAAGCATATATATATTTTACAACCAGAAGTTCCAATCACTTTTGCATTTGCTATGCAGTATCTTTTTCCATTGTTGTCAAATGTTAAGCATCAATTTGAACCATATTTGTGGTACAATTATTATTATTTCTATACTTAAAATCTTTCCTTATTTTTAAAGTCAAATCTTTGCAAAATCATTGATTGCATTCTTATTATGTACTTAAAACTTATACAATTTGATACTTTTAATTTTTTTTTTCTAATTCTAATAGTTTAAGATTTATTTTTAGATTTTTCAAATCTTCTTAAAATCAAATTTAGTTGATTTGAAAATCTTAAACTAATAGAAAAAATATTAGTTGTCATTAATTCTAATGGCTTCTAATAAGGAAAGATTTTATCATAAATATATTTAATTAATTTTTAATTCTTAAGTATTAGGAAAAACTGTGAAAATATTATTTTATCTAAAGCAGAGACTTTTAAGGAAGTGCAAAAAGTTCAAATAACATTTATAAGCTCCTTCAAATTCTTAAAATATTACAGATTATAGTTATAGATAGATATAGATTATAGATATGTCTGAACCTATAATTTTAAAATGCAATGATTCACTAAAAAGAACCTAAAATGATTTTTATTTGCTAAAAGAACCATAAAAACTGATCATAGAGTTTAAATTCTAGATTCGTCCTGCCCTTTTGTTAAGGCCACCAATTAAAGTCAATTACTAATTAATCTATTTATACGATTCTCTTCATATCTCCTCCTATTGTAATAATAATTTTAGCTCAACCAAAACAATCTTGAAAATAATAATAAGTGTATAAACATATAGTCCCACTAACTCTTTCAGTCATCCATTTAACGTTTAACTTCTAAGCATCTCTACATACATACAAAAATTGTCAACTCATAACCAATAAAGAGTGGTTAAAGATATCAATCAACACGTATATAATTAAAGAAAAATATGATACTGATTCTAATGATACATACATAATATATACATGCTAGTAATTATTTTGTGCTACTATACGATATTTTTCTAAAAGTAAAGAAAGAGTGTGTTCCTATACTACACATCTATCAAAAACAAAGTTTTTTTTTAATAAACTTTTCTGAATAGGAATGACGTCAGCTAGTACATATGAAGTCCTCTTACATTCAACCTCTAACTGTAATGGACATTTCTGCAAACTTGTCAAGCAATCAAGTTTTCTCGACTTATGAATCATCAATTTGGAGTCTGAATTCGTAAGAAGTTACAATGATTTATTATTAAGCCAAATGCATTATTAATAAACTTGAAACATAACAAAAGCAAATTGTAAGGAAACGTTAAATAATGAGATGAAAAAACTAAAGAGCACTGAATAATAATACTGAAATAATGCTAAAGTATAACTGAAATTCCATAAGGTTCTCAAAATACCGATATAACTACTAAAATACTGATAGAAATATTGAAAACTGAACATCTGTTTGAAATAGTCTAATATGAAAAGCCTCTAACTGGATTGTCTGAATATGGAGTTGATGGGACAATCCCCCAACTAACTCTGGCTACTGAACATACTGAACTAGTGAAATAAATGAACCTTGTACTCAAATTATGAGGACTCACCACTATATCTATTGCTGATAGTCTAAACAGCTAAGTACAGTCAGGAGCATGTGCATCTGAAACTATGATATGAGACATCATAAGGAAAAGGAAAGTGTATGCGTCAGTACTTCGAATGTACTGGTATGCTAAGTGAGGTAAGGTTGCATGCATGGGTTCATATGCATGAACAATAACTGACTGAGTGATAAGAATATAACTGACTAATAGTATGTGACTAACTGAACATGTTGCAAATACTGAGTGTGCAATACTGCACACATATAAGTATATTGTGTATGAGATTACATTAAGGTGGAGTACTGAGTTCTGATAACTAAGTAACTGATATCTGTGATTACTGATAACTGGGTGACTGTGTCTGACAATCCTGATCCCATAGAACTGAACTAAGTTCTATACCAAAACTGAAACTGTAACTATAATTGTAGAAGTGTTAATTTAACTGACACACCCCTATTATAAACTAAGTTGGGATCCAACCTATGACCCCAGTTGGAAGGGTGTTAAAACCTTGTAAAGGGATACTAATAATGCTGGGTCAACCCTATTCTAGCAGAAAGACTCATGAATGGTTTGCATATGATTGTGTCAACCCTAGTTTGGCAGGAGGACGACGACTTACCTTATGCTGGCTATGCAGTTTTGTAACACAAGGATTGCTTCTAAGGGTCAAACCTTTTGCTGGAAGGAATGCCCCCATCCCTGGATTCCCTTGGTACTAAATCCTACTTCCAACTAAATGGACCCTGAACTGATTTCTAAACTATACTAGGCTTGATTGAACTGACACTGATCGTGTTGACTGACTGAACTAGACTAAGTTTACTGAGTTTTATAACTGACTGGTTTTACTGTACATGAAATTACTGAGACTACTCTGTAGCTACTGTAATTCTCGGTTAACAACTAGATTTCGGGTAATAAATCCCCCCAGGACTCGATATCATCAATAATAATAAGACATGGAAATTTTTGAAAACATAACAATAGTCAATTATCCACAATGCAATCACTGAGACATTTTACTAAATATTTGGACTTGTACATGAATGGAAATGCATGCTAACATATCATAATTTCATTATTCCATTCACATGGACATTCCATCAAACACTTACAAGGCACAACTTTAACAAGGGAGTAATTTTAAACATGTAGTACTAGCATGAATTCATCATTAAGATCACCAATGGATCACAATGCACAATTTATTCACTTAGGCAATTTGACAAACACATAGGAGGCATAACTTAATACTTGGGTATGAAAAAAATTCTAATGTATCATGACTACAATAATCAATTCACAATTCAAGGATTTCAACATGAGAGAATCATAACTCAACACATAAGCTAACATAATTTCATGCAACTCATACAAGATCCCAACTTGGAGCCCAAACAGCAACTCCAACACCAACATGAGCACAATTTAATCCATAACATGGGAATCAAAATTATAGTTTTAAAAAGGTTTCTTGAACTCCAAGGGTGGAGAAAAACCCAATGATGAACACATAACATACCTTGGTTTGTGAATTCTTAAAGATTGTGGTGAGTTCTTGAGACTTGATTCTTGAGATGGATGAAACTAGGGCTTGTTCTTGAGAGGGTTTTGTAAGAAAATGATGTATCTATGCTATTTGGGGTAGAAATGATGTGTTTAGGAGGATTTTGATGTGAGACAAAAAACCTTATTTTCCTTCAACACGTGGAGTAACAAGCTGAAAATTTTAGAAGCATGCTATAGAGCGTGAGCCGCATTCTCTGGAGCTCCGAAATAGAGTGTGTTCCACATGCTCCTTAGGGGTGGATTGGATCGTGCGTCGTACGCTAATCACATGCAGTTATTGTTTTGGATTTCCAAATATGACTCAAACAGAGTTTAAAATTCCTAAACTCGCCCAATATGGCCTATTGACATCCCTGATCATGAATCAATTTAAAAATCGATATTCTAAGGTCAGAAAGATCGTAAATAATGTCACTAAAATATCGAGGCCAAAAATGAGACTAAGTGTCAACACTTAGCATAAATTTTCTAAGTTTGGGACCTCCTTTGGCATGCTATATAGGACTGGAATGACTAGGATTTTGTTGGGTCTTAAAATATCTCACCCTTGGGAGCATTCATCCTCTAATAAGAATGACTGAACTAAGAGGAACTGAAGAACTACACTTAAGCTGACATGCATGACGGAAGGATGACTAAACTATGGATACATGACACATGACTGAACTGTTTCATGAATGCATGAATGATAGGATAATGTTATGCAGCTGTAACTGAGCATGAGATTGAGTAAATCTAAGAAAGTTTGTTACCTTAATCTATAAATCTGATAATCAAGGATTTTGACTGGGACTTTCTCATACGAGAGACTGTTCTGAATATCTACTCTCTCTATAGGGACTAGAACTGTTGGGTCACCTATACACTTCTTTAGCAATAAGACATGAAACACTAGGTGCACTGATGCTAAGTCTGCAGGTAACTCAAGATCATAAGCTACCTAATCGAAACTTCTAAGAATTCTATAAGGACCAATATATCGGGGACTAAGTTTTCCCTTCTTGCCGAATCTCTTCACTTCCTTCATGGGAGAGATCTTTAAATACACAAAGTCACCAATCTCAAACTCAAGATCCTTTCTCCTCACATCTGCATAAGATTTCTGTCGTCTCTGAGTTGTTTTAAGCGTCTGTTTGATCAACTGTACCTTCTCTAAGGCATCAAACACCAAGTCAGGACCTATTATTGTGGCCTCTCCTACCTCAAACAAACCAATAGGAGATCTACATCTCCTCCTATAAAGTGCTTCAAATGGATCCATCTGAATACTGGAATGATAGTTGTTATTATACGCAAACTTGATCAAAGGCAGGTGGTCATCTTAAAGTCAACAACACACGCTCTCAGCATATCCTCAAGAGTCTGAATGGTCCTTTCTTCTTGACCATCTATCTAAGGGTGAAAGGCTGTACTGAGGTGGACTTGGGTACCAAGACCCTTTTATAAGGCTTTCCAAAAGTGAGAGGTGAATTGAACACCTCTATCTGAAATGATAGACATAGGGATACCACACAGTCTGACCAACTCTCTAACATAGAGCTTGGCATAATCCTCGACTGAGTAAGAGGTATGAACTGGTAAAAAATGGGTGAATTTGGTCATCCATTCTATAATGACCCAAATCGAATCATACTGATGACGAGTACAAGGTAGACCCATCACGAAATCCATGTTCACTTTCTTCCTATTCTATATGGGAATACTAAACTCCTAATTGGAACCACTAGGCTTTTGATGCTCAATATTCACCTACTGACATGTAGAGCACTTAGCCATAAACTCTGAAATCTCTATCTTCATCTCGCTCCACCAATAGACTTCCCGTAAATTGCGGTACATGTTAATGGCCCCTGGGTGAATTTGTAACGTGCACCATGCACTTCTGTAAGAATTTTCTATCCCATGTCATCCATACATGACACACAGAATCTACCCTGGCAACACAACACACTATCTCCTCCTTGTGAGATAACCTCTACGTTTTGGTCTCTAACAGACTCTTTTATCTTAACTAAACTGGGATCCCTGTCCTACTTTTCTTTTACTTCAGAAACCAAAGATGATTCCAAACTATTCTGCACCCAAAAACTACCCTCATCCGAATCTACCAAACGGACACCTATCATGGTAAGTTGATAACTTCCCGAACTAACTTCTTTCTACTATCCTCAACGTGAGCAACACTACCCATAAATAATTTACTGAGAGCATCTGCCACTACATTGGCCTTGCCCGAATGATACAAAATGCTCATGTCATAGTATTTCAACAACTCTAACCTTCTCTGACATAGATTCAAGTCCTTCTGAGAAAATACATACTACAAGCTTTTGTGATCTGTGAACACATCAACATGTACCCCATACAAATAGTGCTTCCAAATCTTTACAACAAACACAACAACTGTTAACTCAAGATCATGGGTGGGATAATTATTTTCATGGGGTTTAAGCTGTCTAGAGCCATAGACTACAACCTTACCTTTCTGCATCAAAACACACCCCAGGACAACTATGGAAGCATCACAATACACAACAAATTTGTCTAAACCATCTGGTAAAGCCAGATCTGGCGTTGTAGTGAGTCGAGCCTTCAACTCTTGAAAACTTCTCACAAGAATCTGACAACTAGAACTTGACTTTCTTCTGAGTCAATCTGGACATAGGGGATACAATGGACAAAAATCCCTCAACAAACCATCAATAATAGCTGACTAGGCCCAAGCCACTCCGGATATCTGATGGAGAAATGGGTCTAGGCCAGTTTCTCATTGTTTCAGTCTTTTGAGGATCATCTCTAATGCCATCACTGGAAACTATATAACCAAGAAAATTTGCTGACCTTAGCTAAAATTTGCACTTACTCAATGTAAGACCCCGTAAAACTCTAAGCTTAATTCAATCCATTAATGCTTGTCAAAGGGTCCCAGACTTAGAATATTTTAGCTAAGTATTCAAACTAGTTTTAATTTAGCCTTCAAAAGTTGGAAATCATGTTTCACGAACTTCACGCTCATTAAATGTTGATACTTGAGTTAATTCATGATCAGGAATGTCAATAGGGGTTCCGGATGAGTTTAGGATTTTTCATACCTCGTTTAGAATATGTTCAATTGACCAAAATAGTGAGTTGATACAATGATGGCACGTCACATCAATAGATAAAATTTTCCTAAGCTCAAGGCAATTTTTAGTGATCCCATGCAAACTCGATGCATGGCATCAATTATCGCGTTGGTACCCTCAATGCGCTGTGTCGACTATAGCATCGCTGGGCAGTTTTCATTCTTTAAAATACCATATCCTCAGGGTTATTTGGGTATTTTCCCCTAAACTCTCATCCCCCAAAACACAACATAATGCAACCAATAGAGCAAATAAACTCATTCTTTCTCAAAGTTGCTCAAGAACAAAACCCTAGAAGCTTTAATTTCAAACCAAGAACTCAAGATTTCATCATAAAATTTCAAGAATTAACCAACTAAGGTATGTAAAGAGTTCATCCAAGGGTCACTTCTACCTTTGGAGTCTAAGAAACTATTTTCAAAGTTCAAGTATAGGGCTTTCATGAATTCCATGTTGGGTTTGATTATATTCATGTCTATAATGATTAATTAGAATTCTAATCCAAGTTTTATGATAAGTTTTATTGAATTAGTTGATATATATGCAGTATCACACAAATCCATGTTGAACCCTTGAAATTGTCAATAAGGATTTGAATTATGATGCTTACTTTTTGTGTAATACTATTTACATATTCCATGCTCACTAAGTGTTTGATGAATTGCCTATGTAGACTAATAAGAGAAAGAAACCATGCCATGTTAAGAAATCATGCCATGTTAGCTTATGTGCAAGTTCTATTATGCAAGTGTTTGATTAGATGCCTCTATGAATGAGTTGTGAACAGGTGTACATGTATATGTTTTCCAAAACTATGATATGATTTATTTTTATGGTATTGAGTTTTGGGGGTGCTTGATACCCGACAATTTAGATGATTACTTAGAGTCAGTGTCAGTTTCACGATAAATCTCAGTCATGCCATAATCAGTAGAATTCAGTTAGTTAGAACTCAGAAAAAACTTAGTGAACTTAGTATCAGTCCAGTCTCATTCGGTACTCAATTCAGTCCTCAGTAAACCCAGTTAGTTAACAGAACTTAGTAGTATTTCGTTAGTCAATGGAACTCAGTGAATTAGTTTGGTTCCATTAAACAGTACTATCAGTATCATTTTAGTTAAGCCTAGTATAAACTAGGAAATCAGTTCAGTGTCTATTTAGTTGGGAGTAGGATTCAGCATTCTGTGAACACAAGGATGGGAACTCACCTGCCAGAAGAGGGTGTGATTCTTAGAAGCAATCCTTGTGTTTCAAAACTACGTAGCCAGAATAGTTTGAGACATCAAACCTATCAGATGAGGGTTGATGAGTTGGATTAATATGTTAGATGAGGGTCCCACCATTCTCGCTAGAGTACCTGCCAAATGAGGGTCACTTACAGGTTGTCCTTACCCCTTGCACGCTATTGACACCTTCCAATTGGGGTTGCATATTGGACCCCAACTAAGCTACCTTATTTTGGGCATTTCGGTTAGATGATTACCTCCCATAGTATCAGTCTCAATCTCAGGCTTTAGAATAGAACTCAAATAGTTCTACAAATTTTAGGACTGTCAGATATAGTCACTCAGCTCAGTATAAAACTCAGCTAGTTCTATCAGAATCAGGACTGTCAGACACAATCACTCAGTTAACAGTATATCAGTTATCAAAACTCTATGTTATTGGTATTCAGATTCAGTATTCAGTCTTATCACGATCTCAGTTACAGTCTACATATTCATGCATGTACTCTCATTCAGTATACTCATGTTATTTAGTTAGTATTGTTCATGCATATGAACCATGCATTTATCCTACCCCACTTTGCATACCAATATATTTCCACGTACTAACGTATACTTTTCTCTTACGCTATGGTGTTTTATACCATAGGTTCGGACGCTTAGGTTCTCGATCACACTTAGCAGTTCAGATTTCAGTAGTCAGAGTCAGTAATGAGTCCTCATAGTTCGAGAACATGATTATTATTTCATTATTTCTGTACTTATTTATTTTAATAGATAGAGTTAGATGGAGGATTGTCCCATCAACTTCACAGTTTATACAGTTTTATAAGCTTTTCAGACTGGAGTAACTTCAAATAGTTGTTTTTAGTTTTGGTATTGTTGTACCATTTATTCAGTACTATTTAGTTTTGAATCTTATGGAAAATTTCTACTAGATTTTCGTATTTATCTCATTTATATTGTTATTATAGTATTACTATTATGCAGTGGTCACAGCAGGTACAAGTCATAGGTTAGCTAATGGTCCTTTGGGATTGATAGTATCGTGTAGCATCTTGGGTACCAGACTCAGGGTATTACAAACTTGGTATTAGAGCCTAAGATTTAACAGTGTCCTAGGAAGTCTAAAAAGTCACATCTAGTAAAGTGTTGTGCATGGGTTTGTTGCGTCCCACACTTATAGGCAGGAGGCTGTGAGAAGTTTTAGGAAAGTTTCACTTCTTTAAGTAGTGATGTTGTACGAGTGAGCACTAGCTCCATTTAAACTCTCATTCTAGTCTTTTTCTTTCTTTCGTTTACAGAACATGCCTCCCAAAAGAACTACAAAAAAGAAGATACAAGAATTATTTAGCATCTCAACCCATTCAGGCAGATCCCCTAGACGAACACGTGTCTTATGAAGAATTCAGAGCTGCATTCATTACACTGGATAATTTAATAGCTTTATATAATGAACATCCAGATGCTATTTCATCCAACCAAGTGGCCAATTATACTACATCCAGGATTCGAGACTTCATCAGAATGAACCCTTCATCTTTTATCGGGTCTAAGTCAGATGAGGACCCTCATGAATTCCTTGATCAGGTGTAGAAGGTTACAGATATTATGGGGGTTTTAGCTAGTGAGAGTGCTGATCAAGCTATATATCAGTTGCAGGATATGGCTTACACATGGTTCAAATAGTGTAAAGCAGAGAGGGCTGAAGATGCAGGGTTCATAGAATGGCAGGAGTTTTCCACTGCATTCTTAGATAGATTCTTTTCCCTAGATCTTAGAGAATCTAAGGTGTTGGAGTTTATCAATCTCAGGCAGGGCAACATGACAGTGAAAAAGTATTCTCTCAAGTTTACTTAATTAGCTAGATATGCTCCTCATGTAGTTGCAGATAGCAGATCTAAGATGAGAGTTTTTTCCGGGGTGAATAATAGTGTGATTAAAAAGTGCAGAACTGCTATGCTGATTAGTGAGATGGACATAGCCAGGCATATGATCCATGCTCAACAGATAGAAGAGCATAAGAATAAGGAGAGAGAAAAACATAACAAGAGATCTAGAATAGGTAGCTTCAATTTCTATCAGCCTAAGTCAAATGGTGGTAGCCATTCTCAGTTCCTCCTAAAATCTCTAGTTAAATCTACTTCCTTAGCCAGTGCTCCAGTGCTGAAATTCAGAGACGACAATAGATATAGGGCATCAATCCCTAAACCTCAGGGCAGTGTTAGCAGTTCCCGAACAAATCCTCTTTATCAGACATGCGATAAGAACCATCAGGGTGTCTGCAGGGCTGGCAGTGATGTGTGTTTCGAATGTATTGAGCCAGGAGACATAATTAGAGATTGTCCTCAGTTAGGTTCTCAGGGTCAGCATAACCATCCTCCAACTAAGTATGGTCGCTCGAATCAGCAGGGTGCCTCATCCAACGCCACTAGTGGGCAACGCCGAAATAGACTCTATGCTCTCCAGTCTCGAATGGATTAAGAAAATTCTCCTGGTGTGGTCACTGACATATTACAGATCTTTTATTTGATTGTTTATGCTTTGCTAGATCCAGGAGCTTCTTTGTCTTTTGTTACTCTATATATAATAGTTGATTTCGGAGTCAGTACCAAAATTCTAGTAGATCCTTTTTCAGTCTCCACCCCAGTGGGTACATCCATCATAGCCCAGAGGGTATACATGAACTGCTCGATTATGGTATCTAAGGAAGTTACTTCAGCAGATTTAGTTGAATTAGAGATGACTGATTTTGATGTCATTCTCGTTATGGATTAACTTCATTTCTTCTATGAAACAGTCGACTGTAGAAATAGAATTGTCCAATTTTAGTTTCCAAATGAACCCGTCCTAGACTGGAGGGGTAGTACTTCAGCATTCAGGGGTCAGCTTGTTACCTACGGGCTAGGAAAATGATATCTAAGGGATGTGTATATCATCTTGTTTGAGTTAAGGACTCTAGTTCCGAAACTCCTAGTCTTTTATCAGTCCCAGTAGTAAATGAATATTCAGATATTTTTCTCGAAGATCTTCTTGGAATTCTCCCAAAAAGGAAATAGACTTCGACATTGACCTTCTTCCAGACACTCAGCCCATATCTATTCTGCCATACAGAATGGCACTAGCAAAACTCAGATAATTGAAAGAATAATTGAAGGATCTCTTAGATAAGGGATTCATCAGACCCAGTGTGTCCTCGTGGGGTGCACCGTCTTATTCATGCAAAATTAAGATGGTTCTCTCAAAATATGTATAGATTACCATTAGCTGAGCAAATTCACAGTCAAGAACAAGTATCTACTTCCCAGAATCGAAGAATTGTTTTACCAACTTTAGAGTGCCAGTTACTTTTGTAAGATAGACCTTAGATCAGGCTATCATCAGCTCAGAGTCAGAGAATGTGACATCCAAAAATAGATTTCAAAACTCGACATGGTCACTTTAAATTCTTAGTCATGTCCTTTGTTCTTACCAATACCCCAACAGCTTTCATGGACTTGATAAATCATGTATTCAAGTAGTACTTGGACATGTTCATCATAGTCTTCATAAATGACATTCTTGTCTATTTCTACAATGAGCATGATTATACAGAACATCTCAGAATAGTATTGCTGACTCTCAGAAATCATCAGTTGGTCACCAAATTTAGTACATATGAATTTCGGCTAAGTATAGTATCATTCCTTAGCCATATTATTTCCGGTGATAGTATTAGAGTTTATCCTCAAAAGTCTGAAGTAGTAAAAAACTGGCCCAAACCCATCTCTCCGACAGATATCAGGACTTTCTTGGGTTTGGTTGGCTATTGCAGATGGTTTGTTGAGGGATTTTTGTCCATTGTATCTCCATGTCCATATTTACTCAGAAGAAAGTCAAGTTTCAGTGTTTAGATTCATACGAGAAGAGTTTTTAGAAGTTGAAGACTCGACTCACCTCAGCTTCAGTTTTAACTTTACTAAATGGTTCAGATGGGTTTGTTGTATACTGTAATGCATCTATAGTAGGATTGGGTTGTTTCCTCATGTAGCATGGCAAGGTCATAGCCTACGCCTCAAGACAACTTAAGCCCCATGAGAAGAATTATTTAACTCATGATCTTGAGTTAGCAGCCGTAGTATTTGCCTTATAGATTTGGAGGCATTACTTGTATGAGGTGCATGCAGATGTTTTTACAGATCACAAGAGCCTTCAATAAATATTCTCTCAGAAAGATCTTAACCTCCGTCAGAGAATTTAGCAGATTACTTAGAGCCAGTGTCAGTTTCACAATAAATATCAGTCATATAATGATCAGTAAAATTCAGTCAGTTATAGAACTCAGGAAAAACTCAGTAAACTCAGTATCAATCCAGTCTCATTCAGTACTTAGTTTAGTCCTCAATAAACCCAGTCAGTTAACAGAACTCAATAGTATTCTGTCAGTCAATGAAACTCAGTGAACTCAGTTCAGTTCAGTTAAACAGTACTATCAGTATCAGTTCAGTCAAGTCTAGTATAAATTAGGAAATCAATTCAGTGTCTATTTAGTTGGGAGTAGGATTCAGCATCAAGTGAGCCCAAGGATGGGAACTCACCTGCCAGAAGAGGGTGTGATTCTTAGAATCAATCCTTGTGTTCCAAAACTACGTAGACAGCATAGGTCGAGACATCAAACCTTCCAGATGAGGGTTGATGAGGTGGCTTCGCCTGTCAGATGAGGGTCCCACCATTCCCATTACAGTACCTGCAAGATGAGGGTCATTCATAGCTTTTCTTTACTCGTAGCACAGTATTGACACCCTTATAATTGAGGTTATAAATTAGACCCCAACTCAGCTATCTTATTTAAGGCATGTCGATTAGATGATTACATCCTACAATCTCAATTTCAGTCTTCAGAATAGAACTCGAATAGTTTTACAAATTTCAGGACTATCAAATACAGTCACTCAGTTCAGTACGAAACTCAGCTAGTTCTATCAAAATCAGGACGGTTAGATACAGTAACTCATTTAACAGTATATTAGTTATCAAAACTCTATGTTATCAGTATTCATATTTAGTATTCAGTGTTATCATGATCTGAGTTACAGTCAATATATTCATGCATGTACTCTTATTTAGTATACTGATGTTATTCATTTAGTATTGTTCATGCATAAGAACCCATGCATTCAGCCTACCCCACTTTGTATACCTGTACATTCCCACGTACTGATGCATACTTTTCTCTTGTGCTATGGTGTTTTATACCATTGGTTTGGATGCTCAGGTTCCTGATTGCACTTAGCAGTTCAGATTTCAGCAATCAGTGTTAGTGGTGAGTCCTCATATTTCGAGGACATGATTATTATTTTATTATTTCAGTACTTAGTTATTTCAATAGGTGGAGTTAGTTGGGGGATTTTCCCATCAAATTCATATTTCAGAAATTTTAAAAGCTTTTCAGACTAGAGTAATTTCGTATAGTTGTTTTTAATTCTGGTATTGTTATACTGTTTATTTAATATTATTTTGTTTAAAACCGTATGGCAGATTTCTGCCAGATTTCTGCATTTATCTTAGTTATATTGTTATTATAGTATTACTTTAATGTAGTGCTCACAGCATATACCAGTCATGGGTTAGCTAATAGTCCTTTGAAATTGTTAGAATCCTGTAGCATCCGGGGTACCAAACTTAGGGCGTTCCACTGAATTTGGAGAATAATTAATGGGCTTTGAGAGCCTATAATACTATCTTTAGATAGTCCGTGCAGTCACTTTCATTGTGGGAGTAGACAAGAATATCATCAATGAAGACTGTAATGAACATGTCCAAGTAATGCTTAAACACATGGTTCATTAAGTCCATGAAAGGTGCTAAGGCATTGGTCAGACCAAATGATATGACTAGAAATTCGAAGTGACCATATCAAGTTCTCAAAGCTATTTTTGGGATGTCATATTCTCTGACTCTGAGCTGATGATAGCCTGATCTGATGTCTATCTTAGAGAATTAACTAGCACCCTGATGTTGGTCAAGCAATTAATCGATTATGGGAAGTGGATACTTTTTCTTGACTATGACTTTGTTTAACTAACGGTAGTCTATACACATTCTGAGAGAACTATCTTTTTTAAGCATGAATAGAACTGGTGCACCCTACGGGGAAATACTCGACCTTATGAATCCCTTATCTAGGAGATCATTTGACTGTTCTTTTAATTCTTTGAGTTCTGCTTGAACCATTTTGTATGGAGAAATAGAAATTGGCTGAGTATCTAGAAGAAGGTTTATTCCAAAGTCAATTTCCCTTTTGGGAGTAACTCCGAGAAGATCTTCAGGAAACACATCTGGAAATTCACATATTACCGAAATTAACTCAAGATTAGGGGTCTCAGAAATAATGTCTTTAACTCAAATGAGATGATAGATACACCCCTTGGATATCATTTTTCTCACTTTAAGGTATGAAATAAGCTGACCCCTAAGTGCTGAAGTACTACCCCTCCATTATAAGATAGATTCATTTGGGAACTAAAAATATAAAACCTTGTTTCTATAGTCAACTGAAGCATAGCATGAATAAAACAAATCTATGCCGAGAATAACGTCAAAATCTGTGATCTGCAACTCTACTAAGTCTGCTGAGATAACTTTATGAGATACCATAATCGAACAATTCCTATATACCCACTGGGCTATGATAGAATTACCCACTAGGGTAGAGACTGAGAAGGGATCTTTTTAAATTTTAAGACTGACTCCAAAGTCAACAGCTATATAAGGAGTCACAAAAGACAAAAAAGCTCCTAGGTCTAGCAAAGCATTAACATGTAAATGATAAACTTGTAACATACCTGTGACCATATCAGGAGAACTTTCCTGATCCTGTTAGGACTGAAGTGCATAGAGTCTGTTTGAGTATTGCTCGCCGGTGGCACTGGAAAAGGCACCCTACTAAGATAGGGGATTGAATCGAGCTAGGGGACGATTATGCTGACTCTATGAACCCACTTGGGGACACTCTCTAACCCTATGACCTAGATTTCTACATCCAAAATATGCATTACTGCCAGCTCTGCAGACACCCTGATGGTTTCTGCCACACTTATGGCATAGAGGGTTTGTTTGGGCACTGCTAACACTATCCTGAGATTTAAATCCTAGCGCCCTATCCTTATTACCATTCTTGAATTTTAGCACTGGAGCACTGGCTGAGGATGGAGCTGGAATTGAAGATTTCAGGTAGAACTGAGGACGATTTCCACCCTCTGACTTAGGCTGGGTGAAGTTGAAGCTACCTATCCTAGCCCTCTTATTCTCTCTCTATTTTTCCTTAGTCTTCTGCTCCTTTATCTTATGGGAGTAGACCATAAACCTTATCCAAGTCCATCTCCTTAATAAGCACTATGATCCTACACTCTTTGACCATACTATCTGATACTCTAGACACAAACTTACTCATTTTAGATCTGCTATTAGCTACCACATAAGGAGCATATCTGGATAACTGAGTAAACTTGAGGGAATTCTCTATCACTATCATACTTCCCTACTTCAAATTAATAAACTCTAAAACCTTAGCCTCCTTTAACTCCAATGGGAAAAAACTATCTATAAAGGCAGTAGCAAACTCCTCCCATTCTATAGGCCCCACATTTGCGGTGCTATCTACTTTTCATTGCTTAAACCATGTATAAACCACATCCTACAACAGATATATAGATAAATCACCAATCTCACTAGCAGTTACCCTCATAATGTCATTGGTCTTCTGCACCATGTCAAGAAATTCCTGTAGGTCCTTTTCAAACTTACACCCTGTGAATGAAGGAGGGTTCATTCGGGTGAAGTTTCAAATTCTAGTTACTGCAGCATTGACCACTGGGTTGTCCTGAAAAATAGTTGGTTGATCATTCTGGGCTACTACAGAATAGGCTAGAGTGGTGAAAGCTTCTCTGAATTCTGTGTGAGAAACATGCTCATCAGGGGATCTGCCTGAACGGGCAGAGGTGTTGGCTGGTTTTTAAGTTCTTCTTCTGCTAGTATTTTCGAAGGCATATTATGTAAATAGAAGGGGAACTTGGATTATACAGATATTTTAACTTAAGATCATGCTCACTTGCACGACATGAATACTGAAAGAATGGAACTTTTTCTAAAATGTCTCATAGCCTCTTGCCCATAAGTTTGATATGCTACACACCCATGCACAAGAATCTACTTGATAAAGCTTTTATACTCCTTAGAAGTCTGTTGAACCTTAGGATCTGATACCAAATTTGTAATGTCTCGAGTCTACACCCCGAATGCCACACAGTGCTTACGACCTCGAAGGATCATAAGCTAACCCATGACTGGTACCTACTATGAGCCTAGAATAATAATACTGAAATAGTATGGAAATATAACTGAAATGTCATAAGGTTCTCAACTACTGATATAAATACTTAAATACTGATAGAAATACTGAAAACTAAACATATGTCTTAAAAGCCTCTAACTGGATTGTCTGAATATGTAGTTGATGGGAAAAGCCCCCTAACTAACTCTGTCTACTGAACATACTGAACTAGTAAAATAAATAAACCTTGTACTTAAATTATGAGAACTCACCACTATATCTTTTATTGATAGTCTGAACTGCTAAGTACGATCAGGAGCCCGTGCATCTGAACCTCTGATATGAGACATCATAGCGTAAAGAAAGGAGTATGAATCAGTACTTTAACTGTACTGGTATGCTAAGTGAGGTAAGACTATATGCATGGGTTCATATGCTTGAACAATAACTGATTGAGTGATATGAATATAACAGAATAGGAGTACGTGACTAACTGCACATGCTGTAAATACTAAGTATGCAATGTTGTAAATACTGAGTATGCAATACTGCATATATACTAGTATACTTTTTATGAGATTACACTGAGGCTGAGTACTGAGTTATGATAACAGAGTAACTGATATCTGAGATTACTGATAACTGAATTACTAATAACTAGGTGACTGTGTCTGACAGTCTTGATCCGGCAGAATTGAACTGAGTTCTATACTGAGACTAAAACTAAAATTGTAATTGTGGTAGTGTTTATCTCACTGACATACCCCGATTATAAATTAAGTTAGGGTCCAACCTATGACACCAATTGGAAAGGTGTTAGCACTTTGCCAAGGGATACTAATAATGCTGGGTCAACCCTATTCTGGCAGGAAGACTCATAAAAGGTATGTATATAATTGTGTAAACCCTAGTTTGGCAGAAGACCAACTTACCCTATGCTGGCTACATAGTTTTGTAATGCAGAGACTGCTATGAAGGGTTAAACCCTTTGCTGGCAGGAATGCCCTATCCCTGGGTTCGCTCGGTGCTGAATCCTACTCCCAACTGAATGACCTTGAACTGAATTCTAAACTGTACTAGGCTTGACTGAATTGACACTGATCATGTTGACTGACTAAATAGGACTGAGTTTACTGAGTTCTATAACTGACTAGGTTCTACTATTGATGACATTACTGAGACTATTCTTTAGCCACTATAATTATAGGTAAACATCTAGATTTCGGGTAATAAATACCCCCAGGACTCGATAGCATCAATAATAATAAGACATGGCAATTCTTGAAAACATAACAATAATCAATTGTCCATAATACAATCACTGAGACATTTCGTCAAATATTTGGACTTATATATGAGTGGGGATACATGCTAACATATCATAATTTCACTATTCCATTCACATGCACATTCCATCAAACACTTACAAGGCATAACTTTAACATGGGAGTAATTTTGAACATGTATACTAGCATGAATTCATCATTAAGATCACCAATGGATCACAATGCACAAATTATTCACTTAGGCATTTTGACAAACACATAGGAGGCATAACCTTATACTTGTGCATGAACAACATGCTAACGCATCATGACTACAATAATCAATTCATAATTCAAGGATTTCAACATGAGAGAATCATAACTCAACACACATGCTAACATAATTTGATGAAACTCACAACAGATCCCATTTTGGAATCCAAACAACAATACCAATATGAGCATAATTAAATCCATAGCATGGGAATCAAAATTGTAGTTCTTAAAAGGTTTCTTGAACTCCAATGGTGGAATAAAACCTAGTGATGGAAACCTAAAATACCTTGGTTTGTGAATTCGTGAAGATTGTTGGAACACCCTAAAAATGGGTCCCAATATGTCACACTATGCTTAGGTCCACAAGTGATCCCAAGTTAACCATTCTACTGGCATAACTTATAAGAACCTAAATAAAATGCATAAATCTGAACGAAATCAGTGAAAGATAACTCTTTTCTAATTTTGACCAATACAAAATTAAATTAAAATGACTAAAACTCTGCTTTTACAAGGCAACACTAAATTCAAATACATTAACTCTACTAACTGTCTATGAAGCCCCTACTAGTATTGACTATAGGTAGCTGGGACATGACCCCTAACTATCCCAAATAAATTCAATAAAGAAAAATAAAATATTGCTCAAACTGTATAACTGACTCGAGCCCTTAAATAAAAAAGACTCATCACCTGCTGACTGGAAGCTGTAAACTATCTGAATATAGTATGCATGCTATAACTCGTACCTGTATTATGAGACGATGTAGCATATAGACATATATGTGAATCAGTACTTTGAGGATCTACTGAGTATATTGGGGTAAAATGCATAAGGTAAACATCATCTCATCATCATAATTTATAAAACAATGCATGCTAAATGTAAATGACTCACATAAGGTGGAATATCTGAAATACTAAAATATATTGCAATTCAAAGCAAAACATACTTTATAAATCTTGTGAGCCATAACATTTAGTTCTAAAAGTTATATTTGTATTATTTTTGAAAATCAAAAGATCAAAGATTTACTAAAAATCTGTAAATAATCTACTCATAAGATGCTCATGGCATCATCTTTCTTGAAATAACAATATTAAAACTTGGCGTAATGATCCATGCATTACTCTCATGTCAAAACATCCTAATAATCATCCTTGAAAATGAAAACAATAATAATTCATCTCAAAATCTATAATTTATGGCAATAGGCATGAAAACATGAAAATAGACATGAAATTCACCTTCAAAATATCTCAAAACTCATAGCTTTACAAATAGCAATAATGGGTATGAACCCAAATTTAAAATATCATGAATATTCATTCAAAATCATATAAAATCATAATTAAAACTTGGTTTTGGGCACAAGGATGGAAGAAGATCCTTGTTCATAAACCCCACATACCTTGATAGATGATTAGATGAAGAAACTTGAATTATTGATTCCTATTTGAGTTCTTGATGATGAGTTCTTGATTATCTTGTCTTGGGAATCCTCAATTTAGAGCTTTCTTTTAGAATTTATGGAAGGTTTTGATTTCTTGGAGAAGAAGCTTTAGGGCTCTAGGGTTTTGCTTGGAGTGAGAATAGATGAATTTGGCCATAAAGTGCTTTGAATAGGCTAAAGTCCTTGTTTTGGATGAATTGGGGGCTTGAGAATTGACCAAAATACCCCTTTTAAACCCTAAGTCAGAACTAAAAAATGTAACATTTTTTCGATCTGGAAGGCCACCACGATGCTCCACTATCACGGTGGCTCACTGGAAAAGTAATATTAGGAACTTGGCATTCTATGTGACGTACCACTATCGTGGTGCCCCATTAGAATGCCATTTTGGCCACTGGCATGACGCACTACTGTCGCGTTGGGCTACTAGTTTTTGACAGATGGGAATTTAGGCTTATCTGCGATGAGGGACTATCACGGAGGGCCACTGAAATTTGATGATTATTATTTTCCCCGCCTCTGCGACGCGCTAAGTGCTCAGGTGGCACACTGTCAACTTAAAAATGCTATAACTTCTTCATCAAGTGTCGAAATTAGGAGAATTTGGTATCGATGGAAAGCTTATTTAATTTTCCACACAATGAAAAGTCAAAGTCAAGAAAATTCCATATGCAAAAAATGATATTCATTTTTGAAGCTAGCCTTTGACATTCTAGGGGCGAAATTAAGCTAGGAAAAAATACGAGGTATTATAATATCTTCCCTTTGGGAATATTTGTCCTTGAATATGGCTAGTTAAAATGAAAATACTGAGGAGTCTGAGGCTATAACATATCCTACACACTGAAATAAACTGAATAGGTAAATCTTAAACACAGTGAGTTACTGAACTGATCTGCGAGTACATGAGTTCTCATGAAAATAACTATATGGATGAGATAGAAACGAGAGAGTCAACTTATGATCAACTATTACTTTAGACTGAATCTGATTTCGTAAGAGAAAAAAGAGGGGTTTATGACATGTAAACTCGGGGTATTACAATTGTAGTGAGTTCTTGAGACTTGATTCTTTAGCTTGATGAAGCTAGGGCTTGTTATTGACAACTTTATGTGAAAAAATAATGTATCTATGCTATTTGGGGCAAAACTTATGTGCTTAGGACGGTTTTGATATGAGACAAAAGACCTTATTGCCTTCCAATACACAAAATAACAAGCTAAAAATTTCAGAAGCGTGCTATGGAGCCTGCGTTGCATGCTCTGGAGCTTCGAAATGGAGCGTGCGCCGCATGCTCCCTAGGGGTGAACTGGAGCTTGCGTCAAACGAAACTACTATTTTAGATTTCCAAACATGACTTAAACATAGTTCAAAAATTCCTAAACCCACCCAAAATGACCTATTGACATCCCTGATCATGAATCAATTTAAAAATCGACATTCTAAGGTCAGAAAGATCGGAAATGATGTCACTTAAATATTAAGGTAAAAAATGAGACTATGTGTCAACACTTGACTGAAATTTTCTATGTTTTGGACCTCTTTTGGCATGCTATATAGGACTGAAATGACTAGGATTTTGTGATGTCTTACACTTTCTCAAGCTACTCTGCTTTTCAGTTTTTGGACTGTTTTATTGGTTATTGTTCATCTGGGAACACTATTCTATTAAAGTTGAATCATTTGGTATCAGAGCATTATCTTGAGCTCTGTGGGTATTAGCATGACAACTAATATGAGTGAGATTAAGTCGATATTGGAGAGGGTCCCTTTGGAGATGACTAATTTATCATTGAGACAATCTCAAATGGAAGAACAACATGAGAAATCAATTGCAGCTTTAAGGAAAACCTTGGAATGATCAAGAAGGCTCGATCGGAGAAAGGGGGTTAATGGAACTGATGGATGTGGAGAGATCTACACCGCATCATGGAACCCCATGGCTTGGATGAACCAAAATTACAAAGGACAAGTCTCTTGCAGGACCTCATCTCGAAGTGGATTCTACCCCTCAATTTAAAAATAATGTGGAGACCTTTAAGGTTGCATCAAAGACCTCAGGTGCATACTTCACAAGGGTTGCATCAAAGACCTTTAAAATGATATTTGAACTTTTTGTCCTTCATTAAAAGTCTTTATTTTAGAAAAAATCATCTTTCTTTATTTTTCTAATATTTAAGAATTAAAAATTAATTAAATATAATTATGATAAAATCTTTCATCATTAGAAGTCAACAAAATTAATGACAAATAAATACTTCTTTCATTAGTTTAAGAATTAAAAATTAACTAAATTTGATTTTAAAAAGATTTAAAAAATTTAGAAATAAATAAAAAAGCATCAGAATAATAAAACTTTAAGAAATACCAAATTTTTAAAAGTTATAAATACTTAATAAGAATATAATCAATGATTTATAAGGATTTGACCTTAAAAGTAAGAGAAGATTTTAAATATATATATATATATATATATATATATATATATATATATATATATATAGAGAGAGAGAGAGAGAGAGAGAGAGAGAGAGAGAGAGAGAGAAATTAATTGTACTACAAATATGATTCAAATTTAATTTTAAATAATTAAACGTTACACGTGAGAGATACGTGAGGTTAAACTAGTTATATTGAAAGTGTGAAGAGTCTTAGAAATGTTGTTTGAACTTTTTTCCCTTCACTAAAATACTCTACTTTAAACAAAATCCTCTTTACACTATTTTCCTAATATTTAAGAATTGAAAATTAATTAAATAATTATAGTAAAATATTTTCTAATTAGAAGTCATTAGAATTAATGCCAACTAATTCCTTTTTTCAATAGCTTAAGAATTAAAGTTGATTTTAAGAAGATTTGAAAAATCTACAAATAAATACAAAACCATTAGATTAAGAAAAATATAAGAAGTACCAATTTTTTAAAAGTTTTAAGTAAGTACTCAAAGATTTTCTAAAGATTTAACTTTAAAAATAAGAAAAGATTTTAAATATAGAAAAAATAAAAAATAATCGTATTACAAGTGTGATTCAAATTGATGTGTCTCTTTTAGCCTCTAGCAGTAAGGAAAAGAGGTACTGAATGACAAACGGAAAAATGATGATCCATTAACCACCTGAAACTTTTGGTTAAAATATGTCTGTTCTTATAATAAAATATATGTTATATTTATATTATTATATTAAAGTATGAAGAATCTTTGAGAAATGATTTGAACTTTTTGCACTCCATTAAAAATCTTTGGAATAGATAAAATCATTTAATTTTAAATAATCAAAGATTACATGTGCAAGGCACGTGTGATTAAACTAGTATATTAAAATTGTGCAGGACCTTAAAAATGCCGTTTGAACTTTTTGCCCTTCATTAAAAGACTCCGCTTTTAAAAAATCGTCTTTTCACCCTTATTTCTTTAATTTATAATATTGAATATTGCCTGTAATAAATATAAAAAATAATTAAATAAAGAAGATTTTCTATTATAGATGAATTTCTAAATTTATAATAATATTTTTATTGAATTTTTTATTAGCGTGACTTTTTTCAAAAAAAAAAAACCAATTGTTTTTTCTTAGTAACATTCAGTGTCGTTGGGCTATAATTCCTCCATAAAACGGTAATGCCCAATAAGCAATGCCAAATATATTAAAAGCCTATATCGGAAGGGAACTTTTAACTTGCAAAGGACAAATACTTCCATAGTTAAGGGTTTCCCATTCATGCTCCCTATTTAGCCATGAAAATCATAATTTTTGAAGTTAAAGTTGAATTGAAATTGTGTTTGATCATGAATATAAATTGAGTTGCTTTTAAAATTTTATGACAAAAGTAGGAGTGAAATCAAATTTTACTTATTTTCACTTTTACAAATATAATTTTAAATTGTATTTTGAATTTTCATGGCCAAACACATACTGTTTTCACTAAAGTGAATTAATTTTTAGGAAAAAAGCTAAAAAAAAATTCATGGAAAAATGGCTACTTATTATGATCAAATATTAGAAAACACATTTTAAGTAAAATTTTGATTTGGTATTTAATAAGGTTTGTAAGGTGTGTATGTTGTCAATGTATTTACGAGAAGAATAGTTGTATATCTGTTTTTCTTGGTTAAGTGATTCAGAATATGTATGTATCTGGGAGGTGCAAATGCTTCTAAATTTTGTATTTTTGGTGTATATGGTTTTGAAAATATTTGGCTGAGTTTATAATTCATTTTCTTTGGTATTTCAGGTCTATTTTGAGTGACTATATTTTACGAAAATTGAAACCCAAAATCAAAATTGAAATTATTGTATTAAAAAATAATAGTAATTACAAAATTGACAATTTGAAAGTGTTTGAAGTTTATATTGTGCATTCAATTTCGAAAATCTAACTCAAACCAATAAAAAAATTGATTTTCATTATGTTGAAACTGAATTAATTTTTATTGCGTATTAGATTTAAAAAAGGATTCCAGTAAATAAATTCAATTAAAAAAATAATTTGCGTAAATCGTATATACCAGAATTTTGTATTCTCTTGTAGATCACAATTTTTCTTTTAAAAAAGTTTTCAACTTTTGAGGGAGTGAATAATGTATAAATTCGTATTTATTGATTTGTTATATCAGAGAAATAAATGAAAAGTTGGAGAAGATTAAGGACATTTATTACATTAAAATTTCTTTTTTTATCTCTTTTTATTGTTATGATTTTTTTTTATTTTATATATATATATATATATATATATATACATAAAACTTTCATTTATTTTTTGTATGAATTGTAATATTAAAATTTAGACTAAAAAGTTAGTTATAAATACTCTAACTAACTATATATGAATTTTTGCTATAATATAATTCATGACGGCAAACTTTTTCCAATCAGGAATTGGGATACTATACTCATAATATACTAAGGGAAGGAAAAGTACCCCACCCATTTAATTTTTCTGTTCTTATTAATACTAATTTGGGATTAGAATCCAACTAGTATAAATGAAACCTATTATTGTTGAAGAGTTAAAACAAATACCAAAAGTCCTCTTTGTTGTGCCGGTCTGAAGCTAATCTTGAGGTGATCTCTCTTATTTAGGTGAGTTTTTGCTTCTTTTTCTTTTGTTTTCTTTATATCTTAAGAGTGATGAAGGCTCAACGTGTAACTGCTCCTGCGGTATATGTTGAGCTTCCAGATTTAATTATATTTCGCATCTTAAGTTACTTGCCCCTTAGGTTTTTGCACAGATTCAAGTGCATTTGCAAGTTGTGGTCTACCCTGTTTCTGCACCCAACATTCGTGTACCTTCGTACACAGAACTCCCCCCTCAGTCATGTCCTCGGTGAGGATGTAGATATCTTGAGGCAGCTCGATTTTGACAATCCGGACCGATGGTGGGGCTTTACAACAATCTGTCGCAGTAGTAGCGACTTACATGTGCAGCTCAGAGACATATCATCTTCGACTTCTCAATATCGCATAGAATCCGTTCTCATGCGCGACACCCTCCTAATCCCCAGTCCACAATATCCTAGTTTGTGTATTGCGTTAGAATTTGTTCCCATTACGTCTAACCCACAAGCTGGTTCTGTCAAGTTGGTTTCTGTTCATGATGATGGAAACAACAACCTCGGTTATGAAGTTCTCTATCTCGACAATATTGGGACGTCCTTTTGTCACTGGCGGGCTATTGACATGGTGGTACCACCACTGCTTAGTGATGGACGAATGAGGAACAGCATTCAGCTCTTCTTTAGAAAGGGAGTCGCTTATTGCATTTGCTTTCTTGAAACAACAGAGGAGGTCGATGATATACAAGTAGATGTTGTAGATATGGTTAATGAGACCTACATTGGTCGTACTACTTTCCCTAGAGTAAGTTTCTTCCCAGAGTTGGCTATGCTGCATCTCTTGGATTGGAATGGACGCCTCTCATTCTCCCAACTACTGAAAGATGAGCTGCATGTCTTGGTATTAGATGATCACACAAAGTTGAAATGGGCTGAAAGAAAGCGCATCATCAAGCTAAACTTCTTGAAATCATCCCCGTATCATAAAGAGGAGCTAATAACATTTCATGCCTGCGATAACATGTCTACTTTGATATTTATTTGGCAACACAAGGACAATCAATTCTTCTGTTTTTATGACGTTTATACGGGGGAGTTGTTTACTTCTAAAATGTTTGTCTCCAGCTACAGCGACTTAAATGATGCTGAACATGATGCTGCGCTGGTTGCATTTAAGGTCGCTGAATTCACCTTCCACAGAGCAGGCTTGTAGGAATTAATGCTTTCTTAGATATTATTCTTGTTAGATGAAACATATTTATGTACTCTTTATCTATGTGGAGACTTACTTTAGTGTGGATGTTATCACTGATTGATTGTCTAATCCATGCTATAATTGGCCCATGTTTATAAGTTTTAGATATTCTGCTTAATCCTTGCGTTTTATGCCTCTTGAGTTATCATGTTTCAACAAATTTTGTTTTGCTCATCTACTTTTGCTGATATTTTGAGTTTATGCCTCTGGTATTGAAGAGCTTTTGAAATGGAATCTTTCGATAAGTATGGAGCTATGGAATGTGCTTGGCACGAGTATTTCAAAAAGATGCATCTTCTTTCCAACTTCATGAGCTCTGCTTTTGTGTGTTATATTTACTTTTAAGCATATGAATCTTATGTGATGGGAAAACTTTAGCCAAAACTCTAATGCTACAAGTATTTATTATTTGATAAGAAACTAATTATAGTATGTAAGGAATTTAGTTTTAATTATTTGTAAGCTTCAAGTAAGTGGATTAGTAACCAACACTCAAAAGGCTTATATAGCTGGGTAGTATTATTTTGTGTCTCATTCCTTACAAAGTTGCGACATGAAAGTTCCTTCAACTACTTTGTCATTTGTTAACCGTTATGAACCCAATGGACGTATTTGCCTCTGTAGATCACGTGAGATGCAAAGAAAAGTTAAATAGCAGAGTTCAAGGCAAAGAAAGGCGTGCTTATTTTGAGTCAAATGTCTGGTACTCCTCACCTCCCTTCTGAAGTGTTTTGTTACTGTTGCATTGAACTTGAGTTCTTTATATTATGATTCCTTCTATGATAAATATTTCTCTTTGTTTTAATTGGTTTTTTTCATTTTGCAATGTACTGAGTCAGAGACTAATTAAATACCAAATGAATTATCAATGATGGAAGATTCAGGACGTGAGACATGAAAAAAAGTACAGAAAAAGATAAAAAATACTCCTCAACTATCTGAAACGGATTAAAAATATTCCTCATTAAATTTTTAGCTCAAAAATACTCCTCCGTTAAATATTTGGCTAAAAACTAACCCTCCCTCTAACTCAACAAGCATGTCACCTGGGTAAAAATGGTTACGTGGCTATGTCACATCATCATCCATGTGTAAAATTTCCTCTTTTTAATTTCATTGGTCCATTTATCACCCAACCCGATCCAAAAGAAAAAAAAAAATCCAAGAGCCACATCATGTTAGCACAGATTTTCCTTGCTGTATAGTGATCCTTGAGGAACGCTACAACAAAAAGCCTCAATTTCAATATAAGTTGGGATTAATTATATGAATCCTCAGATGATGCTTCATCTAAGCCGGTTTGTGTCCAATATGATATAAGAATCACCATGTTCTCTTGAAAAAACAATTGAGTACAAGAAGAAATCAAGCACCACATAAGGTTCTTTGATAATGAAATTTTTCTTCTTTTAACAAACACGCATCTATATTGCCATGGAGTGCAGAGACTGACATTATACATGCATAAACAAGAATACATCAGTCTAATGGCCAATCCAAATTTAAGGATACATTGGGATGGCCCTTCGATAAATTCAGTACACTAAGCTATTAAAATCAGACTGCTTCAGCTACTAACTCTTAACAAAAGCTCTTAATAAGATGTCAATTCCTTTGGGTTTTGGGATCAGGTTTTTTTCCTTTTGGATCGGATCGGGTGATAAATGAGCTGATGAGATTAAAGAGAGGATTTTACATATGGACGATGATGTGGCTTGACCACGTGGCCATTTTTAGTCAGTGACATGCTTGGTAGGGATCTGTTGGAGGGAGGAGCATTTTTTAGCTAAATATTTAATCGAGGAGTATTTTAAAATAAAAAATTAAGAGACATATGTTTTATCCATTTAAAATAGTTTAGAGTTATTTTTGACCCTTTCTAAAAATGTATTAGATTCTTTTTTTCTTTTTATTTTTTGGTTAACGACATTCTTCTTTTTCATTAATAAGCTATTTACTGAAAATGTGTATTCTATGGTGCATTGCTTTACAATTTCAACATATTCTGAAGTATTATAATTATTTTGCCTTTTGAAAGTGAAAGTATTACAAAGAAAATTAAAATTAACAATGAATTTACTGCATATTTGTACATATATTTTCAATTTTCCTCATCCATCACCACACACAGTCACTCCCACGGCTCAACTCACGGTTACACAATATATTCCTTACCGTATAGAGAAATCCATACACTGCCCACATTATATTCCTTTTCCTTTTCCTTTTCCTAGTTAATTTGGGATGAGATTCCTAATTGTTTTATAAATAAACCTTTCTTAGTTAATTTGGGATAAGGAATTCTAAGAGCTTATTGTTTTTTATTATAAATGAAGGATAATTCTTGTTAGACGAGCAAAAAAAAAAATCTCAAACTGAGGTGACAAATTTCCATCATGAAGCTACTTCGTGGAATTTCCCCGTCGGTTTCTGTTGAGCTTCCGGAACTTAATTATGTTTTGCATCTTGAGTTACTTGGCCCTTCGGTCTTTGCACAGATTCAAATACGTTTGCAAGATGTGGTCTACACTATTTCTGCACGCAGGGGCGGATGTAGAGTATTACGTGCGGGTTTCCGTAAATTCAGTAACTTTCGTACGGTTATTGAATTTATATTGAAAAAACTAGTAAATATATAAGAATTATAAGTTGAGGACTCACAAACAAAGTGTGTTATTGGTCTAGTGGTAAAAAAAGAGCTTACTAAAGCATTGTTAGGAACCCACAACCTTTAAATTCTAGATTCGCCTCTGTCTGCACCCAATTTTCTTGTATTTTCGTCTAAAATGTTGGATCATTTGCTCTTCGAGGATGCAAATATCTTGAAGCAGTTCAATTTAGATTATCCGGAGAGATGGTGGGGCTTTACCACAATCTATCGTAGTTGTCACCACTTACATCTGCAAGTGAGAAACATATCTTCTTATTCTCAATGCCACGTAGAATCAGATCTCCTGCGCGTTACGCTCCCAATCCCCAATCCCCAATATCCTAGTTTGTGCATTGCCTTTGAGTTTTGTTTTCGTTACCTCTAAACCACATGGTGGTTTTGTCAAGTTGGTTTCTCTTCATGATGATGGATACTATTGGGTTCAAATGAAATGTGTGAATGACAAATGGATGGAACGAAATTTGGAGGGAAAGTGAAAATGTCACTTGGGGAAAGCTAAGTTCTCCTACATTGGTGGGAGAAAGAAGTTTTTTAGTGTTTATATCAGAAACAACTTCTTCATGTGGATAGTGAGGAAAGAACAAAGAGATACATCACGCCGTTATTGTTATCGCTCGCTCGGTTTTGGATTTGGATTTTGAAAATGATCGAGAGGTTATTATTTTTGGAAAAAGTTTATTTTGAAACTTGAAAAACAAGTAAAATTTTAATCTAAAGGAATTGTTTTTTTCCACGTGCGGGCGTGTTTCGGACGCCATGCAAGCGCAAACGCAACGCACCTTGAAGGGACGTGACCCTTTAGGGAAATGAAACACTGTTTTCAAAAGGGGTAACCTGAACACGCAGGTCATACGTAGACCTGACATTGGCTGGCTCTTCCTAGCTCAGGTCCAACGTAGAAGCTACTGGAATGGCCAAAAAGTCATCTATGGCCGCAGGTTAGACGCAGCTCCAACGCAGACCAGGCGCAGGTGACGTGACTGTTCAGAAATGATTCCTCTTTCTATGAACCATTGCTTCCTTTCAAAGGGACACTTAATGTCTATAAATACCTGAACTTCTTCTCAGGTATAAATACGATTTTAAGAGAAGAAAACATTCTTCTTCTTCTCTAAAACTCAATTGTGATTATCAACTGTTGAGTGTGTTCGAAGTTTTTGAAAGTTTGAGGTACCGCTACTTTCAAAGGTTAAACCATTTTATCTTGGGAGGAAAGATTCCACAACCTCGGGTACTGGAGGAGAATAAATTCTTAAGGATACACCATGAAGTCGGCAGACTTGGCTCTAAATTCTGCTTCATCTTTATTTCTTTAAAAATTGATAAACATACTTCTTTGACAGTTCATTTTGATTTCTCATTTGAGTTTTGTTGAAGGTTTTGAACTTCATTGTTGTTCTTGAAAACTTATTCTTTGAACTTAGGCTGAAGTTTATATTGAAAACATACAGATTGTGAATCCGGAACAACAATCTTAAAGAATTTAGTATAATCTGTATTGTTTGGTTTCTAGAGATTAATGCTTATTTCTTTCTACTCTGTTTGAACTTAACAAGTTATTTGAAGACATAAACACGTCATCACAAGTTAAAGGTCATTTGGTTAACGATTAGAAGAACGTAAAAACTTCATCGTTAAACTAGAAATAAGAGGTGTTTAAAGTTGTTTTAACTTTATAATTAATATTTTGATATACTAAGTTGATTGTCTTTTTGTGACAGAAAAATGACTACTGATGGTTATGCAACTGATGGTATGACAAGTATATCACTAACAAATGTTCTACAATAGGCCGTATAAGTGCTCTGCACGCAATAACACCTGCGGAGAAACCTGGAAATTTTTGGGCATAGATTTTAAACGCTGGCAGCAGAAGATGTTCTTCTATTTGACAACTTTATGTCTTCAAAGATTCATATCTGAAGATGCTTTAGAGTTATTTGAAGATACATCAGACAATGAGCGGTTCATCGTAATAGAGGAATGAAAACATTCGGATTTCTTATGCAAGAATTATACCCTAAGTAGCCTCCAAGATGATCTGTATAATGTGTACAACAGATTGAAGAAATCAAAAGAGTTATGAAATGCACTGAAACGAAAGTAAATAACTGAGGATGCAGGAACTAAAAAGTTCTTTGTTGTAAGGTTACTTGACTACAAGATGATTGACAGTAAGACTGTCGTATCTCAAGTATTCATCACCGATCTCTTTTCTGAAGGTATGAATATAGTAAATACCTTATTTGAACATGTTAAGTATGTTCTCAATGTTCAAATGACCTTTAATATAGGTTTAATTATGAACGAGACATTTCAAGTAGATACAATAATAGAGAAGTTTCCACCTTTGTAGAAGGACTTCAAAAATTACATGAAATACAAAAAGAAGGAGATGTCACCCGAAAACCTCATTGTAAGGTTGCGCATTAAGGAATACGACAAAGTCACCGAGAAGAGGTCGAAAGAAAATTCTGCAATGAGTGAAGCCGGCATTGTAGAGGACGACCCTAAAAACTCAAAGAAACGGAAGAAAGCTGGACAACAAAGCAATCCACCTAAGAAGAAATTCAAGGAGAAGTGCTTTAGTTGTGGCAAAGCTGTCCATAAGTCAATAGATTGTCATTCCCCAAAGAAAGGCAAGAATAAGGATCAAGCCAATATGGCTGAATCCAAATATAAAATAGATGATCTATGTGTTATGCTTTCTGAATGTAACTTGGTGGGAAATCCTATTGATTAGTGGATATATTTCGGTGCCACTCTCCATGTTTTTGATAACAAAGAGTTGTTTGCTACATACGCTTCAGGTTAAGAAGAGGAGAAGATATATATGGCAGGCTCCGCAACAACAAAGGTTGAAGGAAAGGGAAAAATCTTCTTGAAAATGACGTTAGGTAAAGTTTTGACTCTCAACAACGTCCTTTATGTACCAGAGTTGAGAAAGAACTTGATTTCCATATCACTTTTGACTAAAAATGGATTGAAATGTGTATTTGTTTCTAATAAGGTCGTAATTAGCAAAAGAGAAGTGTGTGTAGGAAAAGGCTACCTCACCTAGGGCCTGTGTAAGATGAATGTAATGAAAGTTGAAATAAATAAATGTTCTATTTCTTCTTACTTGCTTGAGTCTAATGAATTGAGGCATGAACAATTAGGACATGTCAATTACAAAACTTTACGAAAATTGATTAACTTAGACATTTTGCCAAACTTTGAGTGCAATAAATCAAAATGCCAAACTTGTGTGGAATTAAAGTATGCTAAGCAACTGTATAAGTCTGTTGAAAGGAATTCTAATCCCTTAGACTTAATCCACACAGACATTTGTTATATGAAGTTAACACTATCTCATAGTGGAAAAAAGTATTTTATAACTTTTATTGACGGTTGCACATGGTACTGTTATTTCTATTTTCTAAATAGTAAGGATGAATCAATAGATTCAGTTAGGCAATATAAAACAAAAGTTGAAAATCAGTTAGGGAAAAAGACCAAAATGATAAAAAGTGATAGGGGTGGAGAATATGAATCTCCTTTTGTGGAGATATGTGTAAAGAATGGAATTTTTCATCAAACTACTACCTTGTATTCACCTCAATCTAATGGTATTGTAGAAACAAAGAACCAAACCTCAAAGGAAATGATGAATGTGTTACTTATAAGTTTGGATTTACCGTAAAACTTGTGGAGAGAAGATATCCTTACAGCTAACCGAATACTTGATAGAGTGACCCATACTAAGACACTGTTAATTCCATATGAAAAATGGAAAGGAAGGAAATCCAACTTAAAATATTTCAAATTGTGGGGTGTATCTCGAGAGAAAGTTTGATATGAAAGACCTTGGAGTTGGATGTGATCTTAGAAATAAGAATCCATAGAACTCCACAAAGGTTGGTGTTGTCACAATCTCATTACATTGAAAAGGTACTTGACAAGTTTAAGTATTTGGATTTTGGTATTGCCAAGACTCCATTAGACGTGAGCTTTGCACTTTAAAAGAATGTAGGTGAAAGTGACTCATAATTGGACTACGTAAGAATGTTGGAATGTTTAATGCATATCATGAATTGTACACGTTCGTACATATCATGCACTATTAGTAAATTGAATCGGTACATGAGTAATCCCAATAAAACTTATTGGATAGCAATGAAAAGAGCTTTGGGGTACCTTAAATACGCTCAAGACTATGTTTTACATTATAATAAATATCCAGCAGTAATTGAAGGATATAGTGATGCAAATTGTATCACCGAATCAAATGAAATAAAATCCACAAGTGGATATGTATTTACTTAAGGTGGAGGAGCAGTTGCTTGGAAATCATCCAAATAGACATGTATTTCCCGCTTTACAATGGAATCTAAATTTATCGCATTAGATAAAGCTTGTGAAGAAGTTGAATGACTCCAAAATTTCTTGGAATATATTCCTTATTGGCCCAAACCATTGACACCAGTATGTATACACTATGATAGCCAAGTTATGATAGGTAAGGCAGGGAGTCTGATGTATAACGGTAAATTTCATCATATAAGACGGAGACATAATACCATTAGATAACTACTCTCTAGTGGAATTATCACTGTTGACTATGTGAAGCCAAAGGATAATATATCGGATCCATTTACAAAAGGCATATCTAGAGAGGAAGTTGATAGAACATAGAAGAAAATGAGTTTATGGCTTAGGACAAGTAATCATGGTGGTAACTCTACCTATCATACCGGAGATCCTAAGAGCTAGGTTCAAGAAGATAAAATAAAGTTGTGACTGAGGGTTTAACATTGTCAATATACTCAACTCATTCTCATGATGTAGACAATGTTTAGGAAACAAGGATAAGGCTTATGGTGTGAAGCTTTTTAATGATTATCTAAATTTGACAGATTTGAACAAATAGTTTAATTTATAAGATTGAATGTTTAGAAATCACCCATCTTAGGGTAAAGTGGAAGCCGCTTCAAGGAGAATTTTAGTAAAGGCCTATTCTCCACGTGCTCCTCCGGGGTATTACTATAAATGACTATGTCATCCAAGTATACCACCACGAACTCATCAAGGTATGGCTGGAAAATCTTATTCATAAGAGTGGTCTCATGAAACCAGGACGTGTTCATGGCTGAAACAAACAAAATTGTGACTGAGGCTTCCGATAATAGTGTATTCATACAGTTATCTCAGTTTTTGGTATTGATATATCTTATTCAGTATTATTTCAATTGTGAACCTTATGGTTATTTTTGCCAGATTTCCGCATCTATCTTAGTTATATATTATTACAGTATTTCTATTATGCAGTGTCATGGCAGGTACCAATCATGGGTTAGCTAGTGGTCCTTCAGTATCATTAGCACTGTGTAGCATTCGGGGTTTAGAATCTAGGGTGTTACAAACTTGGTATCAGAGCGTAAGGTTCAACAGTGTCCTAGGAATTCTAAAAGTCGCATCTAGTAGAGTCTTGTACATGGGTGTTTTGTGAGCCATTCTTATGGACATGAGGCTATGAGATGTTTTAGGAACAGTTTCCCTTCTTTCAGTATTCATGTCGTGCAAGTGAGCATGATCTCAAATTTAATTCTCAGTCTGATCTATTTCTATCTTTCATTTATAGAACATGCCCCCCAAAAGGAAAAATGGGAATCAGTCAGTCCCCCAACCTATCCAACTAGATCACTTGGAAGAACACGCCTCTCATATAGAGTTTAGAGATATATTTACTACTCTTGCTAATTCAGTTGCTGCTCAGAATTAACGGTCAACCGCTATTTCAGCCAATCCTGTGGCCAACACTACAGTAGCTAGGATTCGGTACTTTACTCGAATGAATCCTCCATCTTTTACTAGGTCTAAGACAAATGAGGATCCTCAGGAATTCCTAGATTAGGTGCAAAAGGTTACAGGTATTATAGGGGTAACTTCTAGTGAGAGTGATGAGCTAGCTTTATATCAGTTGTAGGATGTGGCTCACCCATGGTTCAAGCAGTGGAAAGAAGAAAGGTCCACAAGTGCAGGGACCATTGAATGGAAGGAGTTTGCCACTGCCTTCTTAGATAGATTCTTTCCCATAGAGATGGGAGAAGCTAAGGTGTGGGAGTTTATTATCCTCAGTAAGGGAAACATGACAGTGAAAGAGTATTCTCTTAAGTTTACTTAACTAGCTAGATACGCTCCTCATGTAGTGGCAGACAACAGATCTAAAATAAGTAAGTTTGTATCTGAGGTAAATAATGGTGTGGTCATGGAGTGCAGGACCGCTATGTTGATTAGTAAGATAGACATAGCCAGGCTTATGATCCATGCTCAACAGATAGAAAAGTAGAAGAATAAGGAAAGGAAAAAGTAGAATAAGAAAGCTAGAACAGGTAGCTTTAATTTCAATCATCCTAAGTCAAAGGGTTGGAATAGTTCTCAGTTCTGCCTGAAATCTTCAGTTCTAGCTCCTTCCTCAGCTAGTGCTCTAGTGTCGAAATTTAGAGAGGGCAACAAGGATAGAGCATCGGGTCCTAAATCTCAGGGTAGTGTTAGCAGTGCCCGAACCCATCCCCTTTGTCAGACTTATGGCAAGAACCATTAAGGTATTTGCAGAGCTGGCAGTGATGTTTGCTTCAGATGTGGAAAGTCAGGCCACACAGAATCAGAGATTTTCCTTAGTCAGGTTGCCCGAATCAACAGGTTACCTCTTTCAGTGCCACCAGTGGGCAACACCCAAATAGACTTTATGCTCTTCAGTACCGAAAGGATCAAGAAAATTCTCCTGATATGGTCACTGGTATGTTACAGATCTTTCATTTTCATGTTTAAACTTTGCTAGATCCAGGAGCTTCTTTGTCATTTGTTACTCCTTATATAGCAGTTGATTTCAGAGTCAGTCCCAAAATTCTAGCAGAGCCCTTCTTAGTATCTACTCCTGTGGGTAAAACTATCATAGCTCGACGGGTATACAGGAACTGTCCAGTTATGGTATCTCAGAAAATCACTTCAGTAGACTTAGTCAAATTAGAGATGACTGATTTTGATGTCATTATCAACATAAATTGGCTTTGTTACTTCTATGCCACAATCAACTGCAGAAACAGAATTGTCCAGTTTTAGTTTTTGAATAAACCTGCCCTAGAGTGGAGGGGTAGCACTTCAACATTTAGAGGTCAGCTTGTTTTCCACCTAAGTTTAAGGAAAATGATATCTAAGGGATGTGTCTATCATCTTGTTCGAGTTAAGGACTCTAGTTCCAAAACTCCCAGTCTTGAATCAGTCCCAATAGTGAATGAATACTTAGATGTCTTTCTCGAAGATCTTTCTGGAATTCCTCTATAAAGGGAAATAGACTTCGGTGTTGACCTTCTTCCAGATACTCAACCCATATATATTCTTCCATATAGAATGGCACCAGAAGAACTCACAGAATTGAAAGATCAGTTAAAGGATCTCTTAGTTAAGGGATTCATCAACGTTAGAATGTCCACATAGGGCGCACTAGTATTATTCGTGCGCAAGAAAGATGGTTCTCACAGAATGTTTATAGACTATCGTCAGCTAAATAAAGTCACATTTAATAACAAATATCCACTTCCATGAATTGATGACTTATTCGATCAACTTCAGGGTGCCAGTTACTTCTCTAAGATAGACCTCAGGTCAGGCTATCATCATCTCAGAGTCAGAGAAAGTGACATTCTGAAAGTAGCTTTCAGAACTCGGTATGGTCACTTCAAATTCTTAGTCATGTCAATTGGTCATACCAATGCACCAGCAACTTTCATGGACTTGATGAATTATGTGTTCAAGCAGTACTTGGACATGTTTGTCATAGTCTTCATAGATGACATTCTTGTCTATTCCCGCAGTGAGCATAATCATGCAGACCATTTCAGAGTAGTATTGCAGACTCTCAGAAATCATTAGCTGTTTGCCAAATTTAGTAAGTGCAAATTTTTTCTAAGGTTAGTAGCATTCCTTGGTCATATCGTTTTCAGTGATGGCATTAGAGTGGATCCCCAAAAGACCGAAGCAGTGAGAAACTGGCCCATACCCATCTCCCCATCGCATATCAGTAGTTTTTTGGGTTTGGTTAGCTATTACCATCGGTTTGTTGAAGGAGTTTCTTCGATCGCATCCCGTATGTTCAAATTGACTCAGAAGAAAGTCCAGTTTTAGTGGTCAGATTCGTACGATAAGAGTTTTCCAGAATTGAAGACTCTACTCACCTCAACCCCAGTTTTGACTCTTCCAGATGGTTCAAATAGGTTTGTTGTGTACTGTGATGCATCCAGCGTAGGTTTGGGTTGTGTCCTTATGTAGCATGGTAAGGTCATAGCCTACACCTTCAGAAAACTTAAGCCCCTTGAGAAGAACTATCCGACTCATGATCTTGAGTTAGTAGCCATAGTTTTAGCCTTAAATATTTGGAGGCACTACTTATATAGGGTGCATGTAGGTGTGTTTACAGATCACGAAAGCCTCCTATTCGTATTCTCATAGAAATATCTTAACCTTCATCAGAAAAGGTAGTTAGAGCTCTTGAAAGATTATGACATGAGTGTCATTTATCATCTAGGCAAGGCCAATGTAGTGGTTGATGGTCTTAGTAGACTGTCTATGGGTAGTGTTGCTCATGTTAAGGACAGTAAGAAGAAGTTAGCCTAGGAAGTTCATTAGCTTTCCCGATCAGGTGTCTGCCCAATCGATTCAGCAGAGGGTAGTGTATGGGTTTATATCAGTTCAGAGTCATCTCTAGTTTCTGAAGTAAAGGAAAAGCAGGATAGAGATCCCAGTTTAGTCAAGTTGAAAGAATCAGTTAGAGATCAGAAAGTAGAGGTTTTCTCCCAAGGGGGAGATGATGTGTTGTGTTTTTAGGGTCGTTTGAGCATTCCAGGTGTAGATTACTTGAGGCAACTAATTTTGGCAAAAACAGATGGTGCACATTACTATATTCATCCATGGAACACAAAGATATATTGCGATTTGTGGGAGATCTATTGGTGGAGTGGGATGAAGAGAGATATTGTAGAATTTATGGCTAAATGCTCAACATATCAGCAGGGTAAGATTGAGGTTCATAAGCCTAGTGGGTCCATGCAGGAGTTCAATATTCCCACTTAGAAGTGGGAAGAAGTGAACATGGACTTTGTGACGGGTTTGCCTTGTACTCGCCGTCAGCATGATTTAGTTTGGGTCATTGTAGATAGAATGACCAAATTAGCTCATTTTCTTTCTTTCCATATCTCTTATTCAGTCGAGGATTACGCCAACCCTATATTAGGGAGTTGGTCATATTACACGGTGTTCTATTGTCCATTATATCAGATCGAGGTACCTAGTTCACCTCTTATTTCTAGAAAGCATTGCAAAAGGGTCTTGGTTCCCAAGTCCACCTCAGTACAGCCTTCCATCTTCAGAAAGATGGTTAAGAAAATTCATACCTTGGAAGATATGCTAAGGGCGTGGGTAATTGATTTCAAGGGTAGTTGCGATGACCACTTTCCTTTGATTGAGTTTTCATACAACAATAGCTATTATTCCAGTATTCAGATAGCTCCTTTTGAAGCTCTCTATGGTAGGAGATACAGATCTCCAATCGATTGGTTTGAAGTCGGTGAGGCCACAATTGTATGGCCTAACTTGGTGTTAGATACCTTAGAAAAGGTTCAACTGATCAGAAAAAGGCTCAATACAACTCAAAGCTGTCAGAAATTATATGTAGACATGCGTAGAAAGGATCTCGAGTTCGAGATGGGTGACTATGTGTGCTTGAAAATCTCTCCCATGAAGGTAGTGAAGAGGTTCTTCAAGAAGAGAAATCTTAGTACCCGATATGTCAGTCCCTTCAAAATTCTCAATCGCTTCGATAAGGTAGCTTATGAGCTCGAATTGCCTTTAGATCTACCCTCAGTGCATCAAGTATTCCATGTCTCCTTTCTAAAGAAGTGCATAGGTGACCCAACAGTTGTAGTCCCTATAGATGGCATAGATGTTCATAACAATCTCTCCTATGAGGAAATCCCAGTCGAAATCCTTGACTACCAGATTCACAGACTGAGGAACAAAGAAGTTCCTCTAGTTAAAGTTGTTTGGAAAAATCAGTCCGTTGAGGGAGCTACTTGGGAAGCGAAAGCAGACATGCAAACCAAGTATCTTCACCTATTCTCCACAAACTTAGACTCAGATCAAGGTAATAATTTTCCTTAAGCTTATTCAGTTTATGTTCAGGTTTCAGTTATAAACTTGGTATCAAATACAGTTGCATGTTCAGTTGTATATTCATGAGTCAGTTCAATCATGTATTCATACATCATATATGCATGCACAGTATAAGAAAATCAGCTTATCAGTAATCCCAATCATGCATTCATTTTTCAGTTATTCATGCATCATATATGCATGCTCAGTTTAAGAAACTCAGCTTATTAGTAATCCCAATCATGCATTCATGAATCAGTTATTCATGCATCAGATATGCATGCTCAGTATGATAAGTTTAACTTATCAATTATGTCAGTCATGAAATCATGTTGTAGTTGTGCATGTACAATATGTACTTTAGTTAATCTTTTATCCCATCTCAATCAGTCTCATTCGAGGATGAATGTCCCCAAGGGGGAGATATTGTAAGACCCCGTAAAAGTCTAAGTCAAAGTTCAGCCCCTACAGCTTGCTAAGGGATCCAACATTTAGAAAATTTTAGCTAAGGACTTAGTCTCATTTTAAGCCTCCGAACTTCAAAGATTTATTTCATTACCTTCCTGACCTTCATTTGTCAAATTTTAAGTTGATTCACGATGGGGTAAGTCAATAGTATATCTCGGGTGAGTTTTGGGAATTTTGGAATAGCATAAGGGTATGTTTGGATGTCAAAAATAGTAGCTTAAGAAATTTTCCCCACACTGCCCAGCTCATCCCAGTGCTCCAGGCAGGGAGTCACCTAGCTTAGTCCGATGCTCCAGCCAGGGCACCTCCCTAGCTAGTACGGCTGGGCTAAAATTCCGCGCTCTAGCCTCAAAATTTTAAGGGTAGAAGGGTCATTTCTCTACCCCTATATAGCCCTAAAACATGAGATTCAACTCTCCTTAAGAAAATCATACTTGTTTTCTCTCAAATTCCCTCAAGAACAAGCCTTAGGGTTTTAATTGAAGATCTAAATCCAAGAGATTTCACCGTTAATATTCAAGAAACTATTAACCAAGGTATGTAAAGTGTTCATCCAAGGATCCCTTTCATCCTTGGATCTCAAGAAACCAATTTTAAATCATGAATTGTGATTTCAATAGTATGTATTGTATTTCATCCAAGTTAATGTTAATGTATGGTTTCCAAGTTGAAATCTTTATTGTATTTCATGATATTATGATAGCATGTATGTTGAATTTGAATTCACTTATGTTGATCTCTTGAATTATGAACTAAAAATGATAGTCATGATGCTTTATCATGTTTTCCATGTCCAAGCACAAGATTATGCCATCTAGGTGTTTGACAAAATGTTTAAGTGAATGAATTATGCAATTGTGACTCATTTGTGATCTAAATGATGACCCCATGCTATATCCATATGTTTAAGTTGACTCCCATGCTAAAGCTATGCCTTGTAATTGATTGATGGAATGCTCATGAGATTTTATTTGTCAAATTATGATATGTTAGAATGCATTCCCTACTCATATACAAGATTATGATTATCAAGTGCTTCATGAAATCCCTCAATGATTGTATTATGAATTATTGACTATGGTCATGTGTTCAAGAGGTGTTATGTCCTATTTATATTCATGTTATCGAGTCCTGGGTGTATTTAATACCCAAAAATTTAGCTGTGTGCCTAGAGCCAGTGTCAGTTTTAAAGATACTCTTATTCAAGCCATGGTCAGTAGAATTTAGTCAGTTACATGACTCAGGAAAACTCAGTAAATTCAGTATCAGTCCAGTCCTATTCAGTACTCCATAATCTCAGTATACTCAGTCAGTTAATATGTAACACCCCGATTTTCTGAATTAGAACGCTATGCGGTGCCTATGACCTTAAAGGACCACAAGCTAACCCATGACATATCTGTACCTGAGAATGGAATAACTATACTGTAAAATATGTGGGAACATAATACTGTATGTCCATAAGGTTCAAATATAAATAAAAATCTGATAAAATAATATCTGAAAATGGTATAACAATACCAACACAAATCTGAAATAACTATCTGACATGCCGTAGTCTGAAAGCCTCTAAACTAAACTGAATAAGGAGTTAAAGGAAAATGTCTCCAACTAACTCCATCTACTGATACTGAACTGAAATAATAAATAATAATAACATAATCATCCTTGAAGGATGAGGACTCACTGTTAACTCTGGCTGCTGAAATCTGGGATGCTACTGATGCTCTAGAGCTCGTACTTCTGAATCTATGGCGTAAAGTAAAACACCATAGAGCGAATGTGTCAGTACGATGGAATATACTGAGTATGCATGTGAGGTATTATAACTCATGGGGTTCATATGCATGAACAATACTTTCTAAATGGCTAATATGAAAGTGAGAATACATACATGCATACGTAACTGTAACAAATTTCGTGATACTACTGACTATAGAGTACTAGACTCTGAGTATTGATTTAATAACATCAGAGTTTATTAATACTGATAATTGAGTCTGATGATACTGAACTACTAAGTGTTAAGGGACTATTATGACATTACTAATAAATGAATGATTATTTTCTGATAGTTCTAATTTTGAAGAACTGGTCTGATTGACTGTATTCAAAAATCCTAAATCTGAATACTGATGACATGAGTACTAAGTCTGAGTACTAATAACGTGAGTTTACTGATAACTAGTATAACTGATACTGAGTTCTCATAACTGATATACTGATAACATGAGTGACTGTATCTGAAAGTCCAGAATCTGATGGAACTCACTGAGTTTCATACTGTATCTAAGCTGACTGTATCTGACAGTCCTGAAAACTGAAGAACTATCTGAGTTGTATTAAAGAGACTGAATGACTGTGTCTGACAGTCCTGATTCTGTAATTAAAACTGTGGGAAGTAGTTATCTAAGCGACATGCCCCGAATCTGAACTAGTGGGGTCCAACCTGTAACCCCAGCTGAAAGGGTGTCAGTACCGTGTCATGAGTAAAGAAAACTACTGTGAGTTACCCCTCTCTAACAGGATGCTCTTTTTGCAACCCTCGCTGGCAGAAAAACTCTCATGCGATGTGTCAACCCTCTAATCTGGCAGAAAGATCTCTCAACCTACGTTTTCTACATAGTTCTGTAAAATAGGAATTGCTACTAAGGGTTAAACCTTCTGCTGGTAGGAATGCCCCCATCCCTGGGTTAGCCCGATGCTGAATCCTTCTCCCAACTGAATAGATACTGATATGATTAACTGACTGAATTGATTTCCTAGTCATACAAGGATTAACTGAACTATTATTGATTACTCTATTTAATAGAACTGAACTATGTTACTAAGTTTATTGAGTTACCATGACTAGCGGAACACTGCTGAATTCTTATAACTGACTAAGCATGAGTTCTGTTAGCTAGCTGAGTACTACTGAAATTCCTGAGATCTAATTCAAATACTGAATACTATTGTACGGATACTGAGTTTTACTGAATTCCATAGACTGTCTAAATATTACTGAATCCATTAACTGACTGAATTCGTGAGATTTCTTAGATTACGGAGCTAATACTGAAGTTACCGAGTTTTGTTGAGTCATGAGACTAACTGAATTCTACTGCTCATGGATTAACTGAGAGTATCGTCAAAACACGACATGGCTCTAGGCACACAACTATATTGTTTGGGTATAAGTACCCCCAGGACTCGATAGAAGGAAACTGACACAACAGGACAATTCTTGATCATAGGACTAAAGTCCGCAATGCATAATACCATAAGTTGGGGATTTCATGAAAGCACTTGATAATCATAATCTTGTACATGAATAGGAATGTATCCTAACATATCATAATTTCATAATTTTAATTTCACTTGCATGACATGAACTTGTATACATGCTAATACAATGTAGTTTCATTACTTAACTTTCATGAACCATTTGTCAAACACTTGCAAGACATAGCTTCAACATAGAAATCATTTTGATCATGTAGTAGTAAAATGAATTCATTATTTAGATCACCAATGGATCACAAGGCACAATTCATTCACTTGAACATTTTCACAAACGCATGAAAGGCATGGTTTTATACTTAGGCATATATAACATGCTCCCAATTCATGATCATAACCACCAATTCACATATCAAGGTTTTCAACATATGATGGTCATAATTCAACCTACATGGGAAACATAAATATTTCATTCACCAATTAATATATATCAATATTATGGGTATAACATCCAACTTGCAAATCTCAGAACTCAACATAAAGTTCATATGAATAATACCACAAATAAATTAGTTTTCATGATTCTTGAGATAACTCATGAAATTAAAACTCAATTTAACATCAACAACATGATTATAAACACCCCACAACAAAATATTCATGAAAAGTAACTTAAAACTTGATTCTTGAACTGCATGGATGAAAGGAATACATGGATGAATACTATGCATACCTTAATACTTGATTCTACAAAGATTGACGAAGAGAATTTCTTGAAATTAAATCCCCAATTGAAAACCATCTTTTTTTTCTTGAGAGAAAATGGAAGAAAAGAGTGTATTTTGGTTGAAAATGGGGTTAATTCCGTGTTTATGGAATATATATAACGGTGAAAGATGACAAAAATGCCCTTAAGAAAAGAGGGAAAGACGTAGCTGTCGCTCTATAGACTATCTGACAGGCTGAAGTAAATTGATCATAACATTTTTACTACGATGTTGGATTTGGATGAAACCAATTGCATTGGAAAGAAGACTCAAAGCACTTTCATTTTATATATAGCAGTCCTCCTAGTTCATTATATACAGGAAGGTATGGTCGTTTGAAATTGACTCTGGAATGTTGGCCTGAAATACGCCTGGAATGCGGGAGCATTTCAAACCAGTGAGTTCAACCACTGAAATGTGCCCAAAATGCACCCGAAATATGACCAGTATGTACTAGGGACTTTCTCCATCGCAACACAATTTTAAATTCCAAAAATGGAGGTCGGGAAGGTCGCCAAATAAAGCCCCGAAGTTCGGAGGAATAAAATATGACTAAGTGTTGAACACTTAGTAAAAAACTTCTAAGTGTTGGATTTTCTTTTTATCAAGACTTAAGGAGCTGAGTTAGACTTAGAATTTTACGGGTCTTACAATATCTCCCCCTTGGTAACATTCTCCCTCGAATGAAACTGACTGAGAGGGGAAATAATAAGCTTAACATGAACTGAACATGAATGGCTGAAACATGATTTCATGACTGATATGACTGATAAGTTGAATTTATATCATACTGGACATGCATATCTGGTGTATGAGTAACTGATTCATGAATGCATGACTGAGTGTTCTGATGAACTGAATTTCTCAAAATGAGAATGCATATCTGATGCATGATTATAAAACTGATCTGATAAATGAATGCATGACTGAATAGGCAATGGTATTAGTACCAAAATTGTAATGGGAATGTGAGCATGAATTTGAATACCAAGTTTTGTACTGAAATCTGAACATGAAACTAAATGAGTTCAAGGAAGACTGTTACCTTGAACTGAACATGCTGATGAGCCTGAGATTTATTACCAATTATGCCTAAGTAGAAATATGAGAACGTAACTGAGTCTGGATCGTGATGCATGAAATAAATATCATGATTTAAACTGAGCCTGTAACGTGTGACATGGATAGAGTATCGTGAACTAAACTGAGCCATTGAGTATATGGCTTACGACTGAGATTTTAGAGCTAGAGGTTCAACTTATGAGTAACCCTTCCTCTAAACTGGACTCACTAAGAGAAAGAGAGAAGCATGTTTATGTCATGAAGGTTCGGGGAATTAGAGTGTAACTCCCACTTGGGACACTATGTACCTTGAAGAAGGCTGGACAGACTTTGCCGAAATATTAAGAAAAACTGAGGCGATGCACTAGGCACCTAGGAACTGAATCATGACTGATTATCTGGGTTACAAAACTGAGGCATATTATAGGAATTGAGATGAGCTTGCATCTACCTGGCTAGTTTATCTAAGAATAGTTACATTCTTTCATGAGATTTCGGCTAGTGCGGAAAGATGGAGAGATAGGAAAACCAAACTGTACAAACTTGTCTATATAAGACAGCTGAGTACGAAAATCACATCCTGATTAGGATTCGGTAAGGTGAGTTGAGGCCTATGAACATCATTTAAGATGAATTGACTAAGCCTCATGCACTGTATCTGGGACTACTGAAAATATTCATATGGGTGCTGAGCACAAGGGAGCAAATACACTAACTTATCTGATTAGCTAAATAACTGGTAGCTGAATACTGGGCCTGTAAGGATGAACTATACTTGGCCTGAATAGCTGGATTGAATTTATAGAGTATTATGCATAGAAAGTAATGACAACTGAGTAACATGAGGTGACTGAGCATGGATTCCTGAAGTCTATATTATTTGTGAATGTGAGACCAAACGTGTTACATGGTTCTGAAATAGTCTATAAACTGGAGTATTGAAACAATGATAACTGAGTAACTGATAATCATATGCTATGGTCAAGCAAACCTGAAATTGAACTGAGTTTCTGATCTGGTTACTAAACTGAAGATGACATTATAACTAAGACTATAGCTGGTACAGAAGTACTGAATTCTGAGGCTAAGCAACTGGTAATTGAAGCTAGTTCTGTAGGACTATCTGATTCCTTTACTGAATATTGATTTATGAACTATCATTGTAACTGAGGTTTAGAATGATACTAAAGTATTGAATTCTGGGACCAAACACTGATTATTGAAACAATATATGAGATGGTAACTGAGTTTTGATAGCTACGCGATGGGGACTGAAGGGGTATTTCTGAGTTTGTGGCCAATCCCATAACTGTCTACAGGGACTGTATGAGAAAGCCCTTTCTTTAGGACCTTGAGCTTTACTATTTCTGTTACCTTTAAGTTAGGTAGAGTTGACATGCGTGGAACATGATGAAAATCTACATGAGTTTCTTAGAGAACTTTTCTATACCACGATCTGAGACATGAAAGAAGAAAAATTGTTCCTAAAACATCTCATAGCCTCCTTCACATAAGTGTGGTGCACAATAAACCCATGTACAAGACTCTACTAGATGCGGCTTTCAGACTTCCTAGGATACTATTGAACCTTAGGCTCTGATACCAAGTTTGTAACGCTTCAATTTTCTGAATCGGAATGCTACACGGTGCCCATGACCCCGAAGGACCATAAGCTAACCTATGACATATCTGTACTTGAGCACTGAATAACCATACTGTAAAATATGCGGAAAAATAATACTATAAGGCCATAAGGTTCAAATATGAATAAACAACTGATAAAATAATATCTAAAAAGAGTATAACAATACCAACACAAATCTAAAATAACTGTCTGACATGCTGTAGTCTGAAAGCCTTTAAACTAAACTGAATAAGGAGTTGAAGGAACATGTCTCCAACAAACTCTATCTACTGATACTGAACTGAAACAATAAATAATAATAACATAATCATCCTCAAAGGATGAGGACTCACTGCTAACTCTGGCTACTGAAATCTGGGATGCTACTGATGATCTGAAGCTCGTACTTCTGAACCTATGGCGTAAAGTAAAACACCATAGCATGAATGCGTCAGTACAATGGAATGAACTGAGTATGCATGTGAGGTAGGCTAATGCATGTGGTTCATATTCATGAACAATACTATCTAACTGGCTAATATGAATGTGAGAATACATACATGCATCCGTAACTATAACTGATTTCGTGATACTACTGACTAAAGAGTACTAGACTTTGAGTACTGATTTACTGACATTAGAGTTTATTGATACTGATAATTGAGTCTGCTGATACTGAATTACTAAGTGTTGAGAGACTGTTATGACATTACTTATAAAGGAATGATTGTTTTATGATAGTTCTAATTATGAAGAACTGGTCTAATTAACTATATTTGACAGTCCTGAATCTGAATACTGATGACATGATTACTAATAACATAAGTTTACCGATAACTAGCATAACTGATATTAAGTTCTGATAACTGATATACTGATAACATGAGTGATTGTATCTGACAATCCTGAATCTGATGGAACTAACTTAGTTTTGTACTGTATCTAAGCTGACTGTATCATACATTCCTGAAATCTAAAGAACTATCTGAGTTGTATTATAAAGACTGAATGATTGTATCTGACAGTCCTGATTCTGTAACTGAAACTATGGTAAGTAGTTATCTAACCAACATGCCCCAATTCTATACTAGTGGGGTAAAACTTGTAACCTTAGCTGGAAGGGTGTCAGTACCGTGCCACGGGTAAAGACAACTACTGTGAGTTAACTGTCTCGGACAGGATGCTCTTTCGACAACCCTCGCTGGCAGGAAAACTCTCATGGGATGTATCAACCCTCTATTCTGGCAGAAAGATATCTCAACCTACGTTTGGTATGTAGTTATGTAACAAAGGAATTTCTACTAAGGGTCAAAACCTCTGCTGGCAGGAATGCCCCCATCCCTGGGTTAGCTCAATGCTGAATCCTACTCCCAACTGAATAAATACTGATATGATTAACTGACTGAATTGATTTCCTAGTAATACTAGGATTAACTGAACTGTTACTAATTGCCCTGTTTAATAGAACTGAACTGTTTTACTGAGTTTATTGAGTTACCATGACTAGCGGAACACTGTTGAATTCTTATAACTGACTGAGCATGAGTTCTGTTAGCTGGCTGATTACTACTAAAATTTTTGAAATCTGAGTTGAATACTGAATAATACTGTACTAATAATGAGATTTATTGAATTTCATAGACTGATGGAATATGACTGAATCCGTTAACTGACTGAATTCGTGAGATTTTTGAGATTACTGAGCTAATACTGAGTTATCGAGTTCTGCTGAGTCATGAGACTAACTGAATTCTACTGATCATGGATTGACTGAGAGTATTGTGAAAACATGACATGGATCTAGGCACACAACTATATTTTTCGAGTATAAGTACCCCCAAGACTCAATAGAGGGAAACTGACACAACATGACAATTATTGATCATAGGACTAAAGTCCACAATTCATAATTCCATAAGTTGGGGATTTCATGAAAGCACTTGATAATCATAATCTTGTACATGAATAGGAATGTATCCTAACATATCATAATTTCACAATTTTAATTTCACTTGCATGACATGAACTTGTATACATTCTAACATAATGTAGTTTCATTACTTAACTTTCATGAACCATTTGTCAAACACTTGCAAGACATAGCTTCAACATGGAAATCATTTAGATCATGTAGTATTAACATGAATTCATTAATTAGATCACCAATGGATCACAAGGCATAATTCATTCACTTGAATATTTTCACAAACACATGAAAGGCATGGTTTTATACTTAGGCATATATAACATGCTCCCAATTCATGATCATAACCACCAATTCACATATCAAGGTTTTCAACATATGATGGTCATAATTCAACACACATGGGAAACATGAATATTTCATTCATCAATTAACATATATCCATATTATGGGTATAACATCCAACTTGCAAATCTCAAGAACTCAACATAAAGTTCATATGAATAATACCACAAATAAATTAGTTTTCATGACTCTTGAGATAACTCATGGAATTAAAACTCAATTTAACATCAACAACATGATTATAAACATCCCACAACAAAATATTCATGATACATAACTTAAAACTTGATTCTTGAGCTCCATGGATGAACACTATGCATACCTTAATACTTGATTCTACGAAGATTGATGGAGATAATTTCTTGAAATTAAATCCCCAATTGAAAACCATCTTCTTGTTCTTGAGAAAAAATGGAAGAAAAAAGTGTATTTTGGTTGAGAATGGGGTTAATTCCGTGTTTATGGAATATATAGGGGTGGAAACAAAAATACCCTTAAAAAAAGAGAGAAAGACGTAGCTGTCCCTCTGTAGACTATCTAACTAGCTAAAGTAAATTGATCATTAATTTTTACTACAATGTTGAACTTGGATGAAACCAATTGCATTATAACGGAGACTCAAAGATCTTTCATTTGATATATAGCAGCCTTCCCAGTTCATTATATACAGGAAGTTATGTTCATTTGAAGTTGACCCTGAAATTTTAGCATGAAATGAGCTCGAAATGTGGGAGCATTTCAAACCAGTGAGTTCAGCCACTGAAATGCGCCCAAAATGTGCCCAAAACATGACCAAGACGTACTAGGGACTTTACCCATCACAACGTAACTCAAAAATCCAAAAAAAATAGGTCGGGAAGGTTGCCAAATAAATCCCCAAAGTTCGGAGGCTTGAAATTTGACTAAGTGTTAAACACTTAGTAAAAATTCTTCTAAGTGTTGGATTTTCTTCTTATCAAGACTTAAGGAGCTGAGTTAGACTTAGAATTTTATGGGGTCTTACATAATAGATCTCGGTAGTATTTATTTAGTCAATGGAACTCAGTTCAATTTTGTTCCGCATAATCAGTTCAGTGTCTATTCAGATGGGAGTAGGATTCAGTACTGAGTGAGACCAAGGATGGGAACTCACCTACTAGTAGAGGGTGTGATTCTTAGAAGCAATCCTTGCATTCTAGAACTACGTAGCCAGCGTAGGTTTAGACATTAAACCAGCTAGATGAAGGTTAATGAGGTGGCTTAACCTGTTAGATGAGGATCCCACCATTCTCCTTAGAGTACCTGTTAGATGAGGGTCACTCACAGCTTGTCCTTACCAGTGGTGCGGTATTGACATCCTTACAGTTAGGGTTATAAATTCGACCCTAACTTTTCTATATTAACTTATTTGGGGCATGTCAGTTATATGACTACTTCCCACAGTCTCAGTATCAGTCTTCAGAATAGAACTCGGATAGTTCTATAGATTTTAGGACTATCAGATACAGTTACTCAACTCAGTACAGAACTTAGCTAGTTCAATCAATATTAGGACCGTCAGACTCAGTCACCTAGTAATCAGTATATCAGTTATATCAGTTATCAGAAATCCATGTTTCAGTATTCACATTTAGTATTTACTGTTATCACAATCTCAGTTATAGTTCATGCATTTATGCATGTACTCTCATTCAGTTATACTCATGTTATTCAGTTAGTATTGTTCATGCATATGAACCCATGCATTCAGACTACTACACTTTGTATACTAGTACATTCACACGTACTAACGCATACTTTTATTTTGTGCTATGGTGTTTTATACCATAGGTTCAGTAGCACAGGCTTCAGAGCACCCTTAGCAGTTCAGTTCCAGTCAGCAGCAGTAGACTTAGCAGTGAGTCCTCATCATTCAAGGATGTTCTATTATTTTATTATTTCATTAGATACAGTATTTCAGTAGATGGAGTTAGTTGGGGGATTTTCCCATCAACTCCACAGTTTAGACAGTTTTAGAGGATTTTTAGACTATAGTATGTTCAGACAGTTATCTCAGTTTTGGGTATTGATATACCTTATTCAGTATCATTTCAGCTGTGAACCTTATGACACATTTCTGCCAGAATTCCACATTTATCTTAGTTATTTTGTTATTAAACTAATTTTATTATGCAGTGCTCACAGCAGGTAGCAGTCATGGGTTAGATAGTGGTCCTTGGGGATCGTTAGCACTGTGTAGAGTTGGGGGTTCAGAATTTGGGGCGTTACATAGCTAGATACATATATATATACATGTAAACATGATGTCATCTCAAAGAGTAGTATAGATCATCATATCCTCATTTTAAGACCTCATCATGATACTATCAGGATTCAATACTATCATACTCAGGGTTTCTAATCCACATGGGTAAACATGATATAATCGTGTACAATAATACCATCATAAGATAGAAGAGGACAAAGACATACCTCAATTCTTGATATTGGATCAATGTGCATTCCGTCATAATTTAGCCATAATAATGATCATAATAATGATAATAGCAATATCAATAGCGACACGAATAACCGGCTACTCCATACAACCAAATACCTATCCGAGCCTATGCGTACACCCACCGAACCAAACTCAGAAGGTTCAATCAATATATAACAACACAAGGCATATTCTTCAATCATTTTTATGGAACCGCCCCGTACCGATTGATAGACATAGGTGCATACTGGTGATAGGCGATGCGCATGCAGGAATGAATATAAGGTATACAATCAATATCACAACTCATGATAACCGCCATCATCATTATAATCAACCTCCAACCTTGTCGTGTAAAAACGTATTATCATAATATTCTCCGGCCTTGCCGAGTATCAATATCATCACCAATAGCATCCTCCGACCTTGGAGGGTATCAATACCACATTAGTATCCTCTGGCCTTGCCAGGTATCAATATCATAATAGTATCCTACAGCTTTGCCAGTTATGAATATCACAGTAGTATCCTCCGGCCTTGCCTGGTATCAATATAACAATAGTATCCTCCGGCCTTGCCGAGTATCAATATCATAATAGTCACTACAAAATAACATATACTAATATACTCAGGAATATAATCATATCACCAGTCATTAGCTAACCAATGCTTATTTTAATGAAACCACTAGACTATTAATCAAATAGCCAACAACTAACATCTTGCCTAGATTTATCACTAGACCATAATCTCTATTTATCCACTATTCAATATTATCAACTAAACAACATATATCTATTAACCATTATTAGAAAACACATAACCACTTATCATCTAACCATCCTTTATTAACTGACAACATTTATTAACTAACCATTGTTAACCAACTAATCCTCATTTAACTATTCATTAATCAAGCATTTATCAACTATTTATCGTTATTAACTAGTCACCTCTTATTACCAACATCACTTATTTATCTAGCCTCATTAATACACAACTCCTCATTTTTAAAACTAATCGACATTATAAACTTAGCCATCAACATCACTAATCTTCACCTAAGCTAAACCCAACATCATCATTAGCCACGTATGAATCATCGATAGCTACCATGTTTCAATTAAGCAAGACTCATTAACTAATATATTTAATTCCTAGACACTAAGTGCTATAGTCTCCTAAAAGGCAAATAAATACCACATAGCTTAACCCATAATTAAGCAGAATAGTCATAAGATCATATTTCATCTGGAATCACATAAGTTACCGATACAATTACCATGAAAGTACCAAAGCTATGCATGCCATGACCAGTATCTAATCAAATAATTCATAATCAACATACCACATCCTCCTACGTCCCATGTCGTAGTACATAAAACATGTATATGAATCCATAAAATTTATCGTATCCTTTACAATGACATCTCAACTAGGCCTCCTATCCGCAACTAATCCCATAAGGGCTAACAAAAGTCATGGACTAAGTGGGTTGGACGATCCCACTTCTAATCCTCAATCTCCATATTCAGGCAAACTATGCCCAAAACTAGGCTAAGGTGTCTAGTTTAACTTTTAGATGTTAAGTAAGCCATAACCAATCTTAAAATAGGAAATTCATCTAGAAACATGGGTAATTATGTCAATTTTACCCCAAAATATGATTTCAAGATCACTATATTAGCCCAACTACGGTCAATCACACTAACCATGATTCCAACACTAGGACCACATCCCAAACTTAGCATCATAATATTTCCATTCTACAAACTAATTCAATCTAAGGAGAAGGTAATAGAATTCTAAAAGGTCATAAACATGCTACCTTACGAGTCCAAAACCCTCATATAATTCCCCAAAAAAAATATACAATACTAGTTCTTTTATTCATAATCAAGCCTAACATTAATATTCATAGGCCATACATAACACACATCATCTTTGAAGAAGAGTAAGTAGAAACCTACCTCAAGCACGAACCACAAAACCTCATATCATGTATCACATGCTCGTCTTCATTTCACAATCACTAAAATGTCATCCTTCTATCAAAAACATAATCTATTCATCAATATGAGTCTAAGGATACTCATATTGCACTATTGTTCTTTGGGTCCAAAAACGATACCAAAAACCCCAAGTGGATTAAACGTACAAAAATTGCATTTTTGAGGTCAACCCAATGCTCATACATCACCAAAGAATAATAAACCTCATTTAATGGGTGCAAACAAACCAAAATTCAGGCTAAATTAGGGTTTTGGCTCAAGAACTTAGAAATTCACCAATAAAGTGATGAAATTTTACCTTAATTCGGATGATACTCATGATAAAAGATATTTACCAAGCTCCCTAGATACCCACCGGACTTAATTTTGATTTATTATACCTATTTAGGGTTTTAGGCTCTCAAAGATGAAGGAAAATGCCCAAATTTGTGACATTGGGGTATATTTATATACCCTTCAACAAAGAGATGCGGTATCCCCATGACAGCAAAGTCAAATATATGTTCTTGACCCTCAAAACTCACCCGTAACCCAAAATATAGGATCCAATAGTGAAATTTGAGTGTAAACCATATTTAAATCCATTGAAATTATCAAAACTTTCATTTGAGATTGTTTTGGCAAAAAGTGGGGCCCATACCTTTAGTTTCAATTTTCCAACTTTCCAACTAATAGTTGAAATGAGCTTGGGTGAATTGGAACCTGAACCAAAGGTATACCTAGACTAATATCAATATTTAAGATCTATTGGCATAGTCAAAATTTTCATCCGAGATCGTTTCGCCAAAGTTTTCGCCCAATGGCCATTTGGAACTAACAAAGATTTTAAAATAGAAAATTGACTCTAATAATCAAATGAACTACCCGGTAACTGACCGTCGGTCCCACAAGTCATAAATGACTTAAGAAATCTATGGAGAAGCTCAAACAACAAAAATAAGCATAAATATGAAAAATGACTTGAAGGTCATTACAATTTGAGACATAAAATTAAGCTTATAAAAAGTATATGGGTTCTGAACCCCCTATAGGTCCTACTTGGTAGTGAAGGATCAGTGGGTGTATATTGAAAGTTATGGATAACTTTTAAAACATTCATAATTATCCTATCATTATCACTATATTACATTGCATCATTTACATTGCATTGATATGATTTAATATTATCATTGAGTTCTTACTTTTATAGTTAGTTATTATGATTTGAACCTTATTTGTGATATTGTGTTTGAGCATATATTTCACTTCATTACATTATCTTATTTCATCTTATATTGATTGAGAGGTTGAGGTATTATAAGAAGTGGGGTATGACAGTGGCTTGATCGAAGAGATAGCAATGTAACACCTTATGGTAGCATGGGATACACCTTTATATATATGCACACTCTTACCAAATGACTTCTCTTATTTTTGAATAAAAATGAAATAGTTGACTTATCATAATTAATGTGGCTACACTATATTTGATATACCTTTTAACTGTTATATTAGGTTACTTGATAGGATAAAGTATTATGATTTCACACGTTGTAGGTTATTTAGAATACCTTGGGTAGTTACGTTGGTAGTTCTCTCCATTATTTTGGATTAAGGTCGGTTATCGATGATGCTTGCTAAATATATGTGGTTTTGTACTCACCCTTACGTTTCTTTTCTTTTTCTTATTTTATACATCCTATGTAGGTATCGGTTCTATCAATAGATTATTAATCACACTACTTTCAATATTGGCATTACAAATATAGAGGTAGTGGTTGATAGACCTTTAGGTCTTGTAGAATCTTTATACTTTTATCTTATGCAATTATCACATTTAAGATACTTTAGAAGATTAATTATATTCTCAACCTATATTAGAGGCTTGTATTAATGACAATCAGACCTAAGATGTATTTTGGAGACTTGGATCTCTTTCATTTCTTTTCCTTAAATTGCCTTCTTTAGTATGAGTTTCATTTACTTGTCTAAAGGTTGTGACAAGTGCCATCACATGCCTATTTTTTATCGTGACAAATTGAAATTGGAGTCCTAAATTGATTAGTCTCATTTATATAAGCTAAGTCTTAGAGAGTCTTTAGGATCGATGTGGAGATATTTGTTATCTATCTCATAGAGGCTACACGACTATAGAAGGAGTTTGTTCCTTTATTTTGTTTTAGGCATTAATAGCTTTATATAACTTAGAAACTTTTTATTCACTTCATCACAGATGGTGAGCACGTGTTATTCTGCGGCTAAAGATTTAAAGCTCGTACATTTAGAGTGAAAGAAATAGGGTTTGAGGTAGAGGTTAGATTGGGATGTCCAAAGCAACTAGAGGTTAGGCCAGGGTTACCTCTTTAGTTTATATGGTTATTAATATTGGTAGATATAGTGAGTTGGAGGGGTTGAATCCAGTACAGAATCCACCTGTGACCATACCAATGATTGATGATTGTTTATTTTGAGTGTTGGGTTTTCTTTAGAGGGTAGCTCCTATTTTGATTCAGTATGATAACTTAGGACTTCATACTATATATATACATATGACTACTATTAGTCCTCCTAGTGTTGATGGAGTAATATTAGAGATTGGTCCACATTCAGTAACTTTACCCTTTTTGTCCATGAAAGGATAGATTAGATATAAAGATTCAGGTCTACCTCATTTCAATAGAGACCCTAGGTTTGACGATTATATATTATTCTTAATTGTTATGAGAGGTTGAACAAGTTAGGCTTAGTGAATCCTAATGGAGTCGACTTCACTTTCTTTTAGCTTTTTGGGGAAGCTAGATAATGGTGAAGGATTTTGTATAGGGTAGATCAGTTGGATCACCTCCTATTTTATTGGACCAGTTTGATTAAGTATTTTTATGGGAATTCATATGGAGATATAAGAGGCTTGTAATCCAGAGGACCCAATGATTCAATGATAATCACGATATTCATTGTGGAAGTCAAGATCTTCGTGGCTATACTTATAGAAGGTTAGATCAGGATGGTCCTTCAGATCTTTTGGGATTGGTTCAGGTGGATCCTACTTCTTTGGGTTACTTTCGGTGTGGAGGTCTAGGTCACTATAGGAGAGGTTGCCAATAACTTAGATAAAAATATGCTTTATCAGTTTCTTTGAGAGCTAATAAGTTTTAGTATCAGGTTCCACAAGATGGACCTAAGGTAGGAGTTTTTGGTATATTAGCCACAACTATAATTTTTGTTTGCCTTTGCTTTGTCTTGGTAGTGTTTGATTTGGTTTTAAATCCTTCTATGTGTTTGTGTCTTTGAAATTGAGTCTTGATATAATTATTGGCTTTTTCTTGGATCTACTGACATTGTTACCCCATAGATGATTCCTTAGTAGTGGATTAAATTTGAAGATCCTATATTGTACTTTGAGTGCATAGAAGGATTAAGCTTGAGTTCTTAAGTTTTATGGATTTTAGTATATTTAGGTATGATCTCTTTGATGGCTATGTTGTAGACTAGTGGTGGATTGATGGTGGGTTTTGGCATATATTTAGGCTATAAAAGGTGATCCAAAGGTTCTCTAGAAAGTCATGGTCAGTTGGGTATCAAGGAGGTGTTTTGATTATTGGTATGGCGAGTTGTGAATAAACAAAGTTACAACAGGTTTCATGTTGTAGGCATATTGAGGTTGAGGAGATCAAAGGAGATATTCGCAGGATGCGGCGGGGGAGGGAGACAGGACCAGACGAGATTCCAGTAGAGTTTTGTAATGGAACTAGTGGGGAAAGTTTGGAGTGGTTAACTAGGTTGTTTAACAACAATTTTAGGACTACAAAGATGCTGAAACCTTGGAGGTGGAGTACGATGGTTCCTTTATATAAGAACAAGGGATTCATTCAGAGTTGTAACAACTATAAAGGCATTAAGTTGTTGAGTCATACTATGAAGGTTTGGGAAAGTGTAAGACCCCGCTAAGTTCCTTCATCGTTAAAGCTTTCAAAAAGAGTCACAAGAAGCTTTACATTTAGAGTTTTAGCTAAGTGTCCAACATTTAGTTTATTATTGAGCCTTCAAACTTCGATGAATTATTTCACGATCTTCTCGACCTCTATTTCTTGATTTTTTTGTTGCGTTACGATGAGGCAGGTCAAGGGTACCTCTCGGGCGAGTTTCAAAATTTTTAGACAAGCTTAAGGGCGTGTTTGGGTTGCAGAAATAGTAGCTCAGGGTGATAGGACCACGTCTCCCTAGGTATCACCCTGCACTAAGCGGGACGACACCTTACAAGTCCAGCAGACTAAGCAGAGCAACGCCTTGCTAAGTCCGATGGACTAGGCAGGACGACGCTTTGGATGCTCCACCTGGCATAATTTTTAGCTAACTTCTCCGACTCATTAAGGGTAAACTTGGTATTTTCCACTCATTTATCATCTCTAACACAAGATTTAATCCTAAATACACCAAAATACATCATATTTCATCAAAATTACTCAAGAACATTCATTAGGGCTTCAACCTAAAGATCAAAATATCTCAAGATTTCACCATGGGTTTTCTAAAATTCTTCAAGATTCGAAAACCCCGTTGCAAGGGCTACAAGAAGCACCCATTAATTTCACGAATAGCAACCCAAAGTTAAGAGGTCATTCAAAGCTTCAAATTCAAGGTATGTGGGTTTTAAACAAGAATACCTCTTTTGTTCTTGTGCCCAAAGTTTTAGTTTTTCTTAAAGAATTTCATATTTTAAGATGAATTCATGTCTAGTTTGCTATATTTCAAATTTATAAGATTATAAGTTGTTCAAGCCTTGAATTTCATGATTATTTTGGTTAACTACAATTTGAATTGATGATTCATGCTATAACTGCACATTTATATATTGATGTGACATTTTTCTAGTATTTCTAAAGTTATTGTCATGAACTAAGCCTTATTGTGAAATTGTGATCCTTTTAAGAATGAATTGTTGACATTATTCTAAAGTGTTTCAAGCGCTTTACTTATATCTCCATGCTATTGAAATTTTAAAGTTTATTGATGATAAGTCTATCAAAGTTTCAAGAAAAGAGTTGATTTTGATCCAAAGTTAAGAAAGTAGTCCACACCATTCCGATTTAAGTTAAAAGGAAGCATAGTTGGCTTCCATTACATAATTTTGAACTGTTTAAGGTGGATTTTTCTAATCTTAAGTAAGGGAGTAGTATTTAGCACCGAGTTGGGCTTGATTCCAAGGTTTTATACCCCAAAACTACGAACCACCGTAGGGTTTGATATACCCCAAGAGGGTTAAGTTAGTGATCACTAAAAAGTAAAGGTTCTAGTCCTATGGAAAGGATAGAATAGCTCTCCCCAATGTGGGAAAGATGTTGGACTCCATGTAGCTCACATGGTTTATGTCGGTTAAAAGAAACTCCCAAAGTTATATAATCCCAAGTGTCCCGAATTCCAAAGTAGTCCCCCACTCTATTTAAGATAAAAGTACTTGTATTTCGAAAGATATAATTTTAAGATTTCTAAGGTTCTCAAGTGTCATAATCTTGAAGTTTCAAAGAAATTTCTTATTTTATAAGATTAAAGTGTATCTTTTGAAAGTTGTTGTTTAAGACTTTATTTGGCTTACAAGTTTGATAACAAAGAGAGAATACCGATTTAGAATAAAGTGTAATGACTCACATGATTTATTTTAAATGTTTCCCTATTCATGATTATGAGAGTTTCATTCAAGCTATGTGAGTCATTGACAATTGCATGCATGTTTTCCATAAAGATTGTATATATGCATATATATATATATATTATATATATATTATTCAAATTGCATACACCCCCATATGCTCAGTACATTCTCAAAGTACTGATCCACATATACATCTGTGTGCTACATTATTTTATAATGTAGGTTCAGGTGCTCGGTCCCAGCCTCATCAGTGATTCTCGAGTACCTTTATCTACATCACCACAGTGGTGAGTCTCATGGTTTGAGGACCTATCTTCAGACATTTCAATATTTTTAGTAGTTGTGTTATTGCTTTCAGTTTAGTTTGAGTCAGTTGGGGATTTGTCCCAATGGCTCTCTAGTTTATTAAGTAGTAAAGGCTTTGTCAGACTAGATTATCAGTATATTTAGACTTTTAGTATTTCAATTGTTTAGATGAGTTTACTTCATATTTCTTATGATCATGATATGTCAGTATTATTATTTTTCTATATTTATCTCCAAGTAAGATTTATATGAAGTAGCAGGCTTGAAGAGTTAGCTTGGGGCTACTTGTAGCCTTAAGCACCGCGTGACATTCTGGGGTAAGATTTTGGGGTATTACAAAAAGGGTGGTAGAGTTGAGGTTAAGAAGGACCGTGAGTATCTCTGAGAATCATTTTGGTTTCATGTCAGGTCGCTCGACCACTGAGGCCATTTACCTCGTGAGGAGACTAGTGGATCTATTTTGGGAGAGGAAGAAGGACTTGCACATGGTGTTTATTGATCTACATAAGGCATATGATAGAGTTCTAAGAGAGATTCTGTGGAGGTTCTTGGAGGCTAGAGGAGATTTAGGAAATGTATGATGGGGTAAAGACTCGTGTGAGGATGGTAGGTGGGAATTCAGAGCACTTTCTAGTTCTGATAGGGATGCACCAGGGATCAACTCTTAGCCCATTTTTATTTTCCTTTGTGATAGATGTTTTGATTCCATATATTCAAGTAAAGTTCCTTGGTGTATGTTTTTTTACAGATGATATGGTACTGATTGACAAAACTCAGAGAGAAGTTAATGATAAATAAGATATTTGGAGATAGACACTTGAGTCTAAAGGATTTTGGTTGAGTAGAAATAAGACAGGGTACACAGAGTGTAAGTTTAGTGAGGTATCATAGGAGGATGCAGTGGGGGTAAAGCTAGACTCATAGGTCATTCAGAAAAGGGAGAGTTTTAAGTATCTGGGGTCTATGATTAAGGGTAATGATGAGATTAATGAGGATATCACGCATCATATTGGGGAAAGTTGGTTGAAATAAAGGCTTATTTCGGGAGTCTTATGTGATAAGAAGGTGCCCCAAAAGCTTAAATGTAAGTTCTATAGAGTGGCAATCTGACAGGCTATGTTGTATGGAGCAGAATGTTGGCTAGTTAAGAACTCTCACATCCAAAAGTTGAAGGTGAAGAGATGCAAATATTGCGATGGATATGTGGAAATACCAGGAAAGATTAGGTAAGGAATGAGATTATTCAGGAAAAGGTCAGAGTTGCATTGGTGGAGGTTAAGATGATAAAAGTGAGGTTATATTGGTTTGGGCATGTGTTAAGGAGGGGCTTGGATTCTCCAGGATGGAGGTGTGAGACACTAGCTATGGATGGTTTTAGGTGGGATAAAGGTAGACTGAAGAAATATTAGAGGGAGGTGATTAGGCATGATATGGCATAGTTAAAACTTATGAAGAACATGACCCTTGATAGGAATGTACGGAGGACGCAGATTAGGGTAGAGGGTTAGGAGGTGGGAGTGGGTCGTTAATAATAAAGGAGTGCTCTTATGTGTTTGTAGTTTGTATGTGTGGTGCTGTCTGATGTCTATGATTTATGTTAGATAGTTCTTATTTTTATTTTGTGGTGGTAGTATTGTATTGTTGCTAGCAATGTTAGTTAATTTTGCACTTATCTTCTGTGTTTGTTATACTATTATCCGATTTAAGCGGGGGTCTATTGGAAACAACCTCTATACTTCACCTGAGGTAGTGGTATGGTCTGCGTACACTCTACCCTCCCATACCCAACTATTTGAGAATACACTGGGTATGTTATTGTTGTTGTTGTACAATAGGAAGGCTTATGTAAAATTGGCTGCAAGTGTTATTAACGATATTGTGCATGAGTTGGTTGTTGTAGTGGGTTCACTTAGATGTATTTATGGATTGTGTGAATGTCATATTGATGATATTGACACTGTAGGATGATTAGTTATTCTTAATAAATTTAGCAAGGAGATCCTTATGGTGGATTGAATATGGTACAACTAAATTATAAAGATTGTCATTGAAAAATTTTGGTTGAAAAAAGAAACATTTTCAGGTATCCATACCTTGTGATTGTATCTTTCTTAGCGTTTGGCCTATGTTGCATGATGAAATTTGATGGTATCGAGTCACTCCTTCGTTAGATTTGAAGGATTTCAGCTTATAGAAAATGTTACTTCTAGATCTAAGCAACCTAATGGAATATTTTTGCTCATGAGTTCTATTTTATAGCATGTGTTATTATTCTATAGTTCTTGTGTTGAAGAATTACTAAATGGAAAATTAAGCCGAGGAAAGGATAAAGAAAATATACATAAGGAGTTTTGACATATTCAGAGTTTAGCTGTGGGATCAAGTTGGAAAATTGAAGTACTGAAAAAATATTTCATTTGTAGCTTATGCAAAGTCTAGCAGTGATTCTTTCGTGTTTGATCCATGATTTGGGTTTCCATCAGCATGATATAGTGATGGTTTCACTCCTTTTATAGTTTGTTTGATACCTTCTGGATTTTTAAGGGCTACATGTGTTATTGTAATGAGTATCTTGAGTGTTTGATGTCATTTAGAGATTTCATGCCTTTGATTTATAGAGTGTTATGGTGATTCTAAATTGCCTCAAAGAACTGAGTTGTAGGTATTGATAATTGGGTGGTGATCTGGTGTACTAAGTGTGACTTTTGAGGTTTTGTGTAGCTTTGATACTGGTTTATGGTCTTGTAGTTTTAGCCTAGGGCTATGGAATGGTTTGGTTTAATAGTAATTGTATCTTCCTTAGGTAGGTTGATTCACTATTTTGGAAGATAGTGATGTAATTTATGGTTTCTTTGCTTTTGATGGATCTGAGGATAATTTTTGTGTTGTGGTTGTAGCTAGTGTCTTGTGGGGTCTTGGTCATGTTTAGGTTACCCAAGTATGTTCAGAATTTCTGTTGTATCTGACTTAGTTTTTCGGTTATAGAGAAGGTTTGAAAATATAGAAATTCAGCTTTATTGATAGTTTGGTTTTAGATTCTAGTGTTGTGACCTAGTACATCCTTATGTGATATAGTTTTGGTTTTATGATAAGACTGGTAGTTCTATAATTATGACTCCATGTTGGAGTGCTTGCTTGATATCTCTATGGTTGTTTCCTATCCTACAACTGTTTTTGGCTTTTTCATGACTGTACATTCGAGGATGAATGTGAATTTTAGTTATGTATACTATAATTACCCTTATTGGTTTTTAAATTTTTATATTTTGACTATTTTGCCCTTCTCATAGTTTCTTTATCTCAATTATGAGTTGTAGGGATAGTTGGCACAATTTTCAATGAATTTGAGAGTATTTTAAATGAATATGTAGCTTTGAACATCCTCAAATGATGATTCTGATAGTTCCATTAGCTATAAAATGTCAATTTTGGGTTAGCAGCATAGTTAGTTTGAGTCCTAAGTCTTTATTTTACATTTCGACCTTTTATTGTAAATTAGTTAAATTTTGCCTTAAAGGTAATTTGTTGAAAATAATTATTTTGCAAAAATATGACACTACCATAATGTTTGGAACGTTTAACTTGGCTTAGTAGTTGGTTTATTTCTATGGGGTCAAACACAAATCTTGATGGTCAATTCGGAGAGTCCTGATTAGTGTATTTGCTAGTTTTCAACTATTTTCTGGTGTGAGCTCCTTTCTTCTTCGCATTCGTGAAGCTCTATTATCCTTACCTTGGCGTTTGCGAAGGGATGAATAATTCCTCTTCACATTCACAGCTCTAGGTCTCGCATTTTTGAAGGTCTGGGTTAGGCAACCTTGCGACATTGACCAAGGGCTCGCATTTGAAAAGGCCAACAGACCTGGACAAAATATTAAATCCATATTTGACCCCAAGATGTTTTTTCTTCTTGGACTGCTAGAGCTTAAATTTAGGCAATTTCAAATGGTTTTTGATGATTTCTTATGTGGGTAAGATCCTAAACCCTTATTCTATCATTTTCTATTAATTTCATCTTCAAAATAAATTCAAAACCTAGATATTAAATATGATTTTGGGGATTACCTCGTAAAGTAAATTAGATTTCTTTGATTTGAGTTCGATTTCTTCTTATTTTTTCTTAAGTTTTCAACCATAGACTCATCTTGACATGAGAAACATCATTATTAAATATTTTTTTTAATTTTTTCTCTTTTATTTTTGACTCGTTTTATCAAATCCCTTTTGGACCCATCTTAAGTAGGGTCGATACAAGTATCATTAGCTTCTTTTTAACTTATAGATGACTTATTTGATTAGATTGAACACATTTGGTGTTGATTTGAGAGAGTTGAGTTTCCAGCTTAGTCTTTGGACTGTGCTTAGGCTTGTGGAACTTATGTAAAGGAAAGAGTTGAGATATACCTTGATTTTTTTGGTAACCAGATTTTATTACCTCATATAGCAATCTGATAAAAGTTCAAGATTGGGTTGGACATCGTCCCAACCTCAGGCTATATAACTCATACAAATTACTTTAGCAACATCACACATTCAAGGATAAAAGTTATATTTAATCATGTTGCCTACAATTTTTGGATACAAGATTGCTCAACAGTGTATTTCCTGGATGATCATCCTCACAAGTACCTCAGGTGCTTTCTTCTTTTGCTGAAAGTTTCTTTGATTCCTCTCTAACCATATATGATACACAGTGGCTTCCATACTTATTCTTAAAATCTCACTTGCTGTACTCTTTCCTTTTGCATGAATTGTAGCCCATCTTAGCTCCTCCTTCCACCCTATGTTACCTCTGGGAATTTCTTGCCATTGTAGCACCTTTTTCCATATACTTGCAGATACATGGCAGATGAAGAATAGGTGATTATGGTCCTTAGGTTCCTCCTTACATAGGCCACATACTCGATTCGTATGGATGCCCCACCTATCCCATCTATGTTTTGTATAGAGTCTCTCATTCATTACAAGATAATAGATGAACTTCCATTTGTTGTTTCAGATAAGCTTCCTCCACTTGACTTTGGAGTATTGACCCCTTAGTTTGGTATATATGCTTTTGATTGAGAAAGATTTGACTGTCATAATGTCTTTAATATCCATTCTGTTCCTTTAAGCCACCTACATGCTGTCATTATTTTTTGGACTATCCAGGGCACCTATTTAGTTTCTATGTCCCATGGTTTCCTGCCCATTAAGTAATATTGCATAAGTTAATATCAGTTATGTTAGGGCCTCCTGTTGATTTAGGATGACATAGCACATCCCAAGAAATGATATACCTTGACTTTTCCAAAGTGCTTATGTGTTGTATGCTTAATTATTGTATTTGGTGTACCGCTGTCACGCCCCTAGGTGTAGAAAAAGCATACAAGAACCGTATAAGTATGTGCTATACAATTGACATACATTCTAAGCAAAAAAGTTACTAATCCTAAATAATTATGAAGGTCAATGTAAATGCACAATTCTGGCTCATTGAATCTAACTGATATAGACAGGTGAAACTATGACCGCACATAACAACTAAACACGGTCTGCGAAGCCTCTAAGAGAAATTATAACTATTATAGGGAAGATGATCGTGGTAGGGCCCCAACATACCCAAACTATAACCAAAAATCATGATTAAATAGTACTAGAAAGTTATTAACTCCAGGTAAGAGAGGAGCTCACCGACTGCTTTGTTGAATACGGACAAGTGCCTAGTATAGAAGTATGCACATTGTTATATCTGATCGTGTATTTAAAGAAATGCAGTTCCCCCAAACATTGGGACGTTAGTAAATATATGTTATGTACTAGTATGTAAAGCAGACAAAATAACTAGTAAACGTATAAGAATGATCAATGAGTCAAAAAATAGAATGAGCAACTACGGATGGCTGAATACTAAAACCTATTTATGATGCTATAACTTATGAAAGAAGGGGTGACACATACATTGTATAAGACTATTACCTATGTATTTACCTTATAAGCTTATCATAAAACTTCTTATGAATACATCATCGTTATTAAGGGCCTAGGAGTTTGCCTAAGTGATGTCCTGTGCCTATTTTTAATAGAAATAATCATATGATGGACCACTAAGGGAATTCTATGTCAAGTGTACCATATGTGTTACACAAATGCTCCTAACTATGATTTTATATGTATAACTGTAATTGCGGTCTGATACACGGTACGCCCCTCCTTGAAACTCACTATAAAGGTCTGCCCGCAGGCCATATGTTCCATATATTGACTTGAGCTAGGGGAAACCCAGCTAGATCCAAATACAAATGATGCCACAAGGGTAGGTACACCATAATGTTTGGGCTCACCGTAGTGGTCTGGTCTCGATCCTGTGCGCAGTATCACGTTGAGTGATATGCCAAGCCAAACCTATGCACCCTCCCATTGATAAATTTTATCAAGTAGTGACAGATAGGCCTATGCAAGTGTCTCATGATAAATACTATTCAGACATTAATGTAATGCTTCTTATATTTCACAACTTCTCTACTAGTGTCGAGGTATTCAAACTCTAGTTCTTATTTTATTCTATCACTATATTACTATGTGATCCAATAGGCAAATCTGATTACGACCATTTATTCTAAACTTTTTGCATGTGATAGACCTAATATATGAATTCTAAGAATTTTCAGAACACATGAATACATGTGTCACTCAATAGATACTTAATTGACAAGGGTAAGAATGACTACTTCACTCCAATAAATGGATAAATGAAGGATGGAGAAAAGTGATTAAAAATGAGAAGGTAACATGTATTTTGTGGTGATATTAAGCATATGGTCACGTGTTAGATGCATAGAAGGTGAAAATTTTGTTCCTGTAAATCAAGTAAACAATATCAATTCTTCTAGGAGAAATAAATGACTATGAGTTATGCCTTCACGACGAAGGAGGGTTTAGCTTTACATACCTCAATTTGGGTTCCATATTATACAATGGCCTATCCATTTATCTTATAATAAAAAATCTCGAGGACTTCATAGGTAGATTTGTGGGTTTCAAACCACTCCAAAGATTCAATCAACATAGCCATAATTCATTCATTTCATACTTGACTATGAAATTAAATAATTGAATCACTGCGACATTTTATTGAACACCTACTGGACATAGAGCTCTACAACCCTCATTGATAGTGCTTAAATAATCAAATACTCTTATCCTTAATGAAGAAATTTCCATAAACATGCTTACATATAGAACGATTTACTTTACCACCAATGAATTAACAGTTCACCCAATACATAATTCCATCAATTCTATCCAATTTCAACTTTTCCTTTTTATTCAAGAACCTCAAATAATACAAACCACCTCAAGGTATAGTATAAAGATTTTTTTAATAAACATTAGGGGATGAGCATCACCCCCAGGACTTATCATTAATCATAAAAACTATACATAGAGGGGGCGTAACCTAACCTCCAATATGTGTTTACAGAGAAATTGCATCTATAGTAAGTGAATACAATGACTGTGATCTATAACTATGAAATATTAAGCTAGCTCTAAGGTGGTTCATGTATCTTTGTCATCTTTCTTCTCCTAAATCTTGGCATGCCTATTTTATCAAGGTGGAAGTATATGACTACTGTTGAACGAAGTTGAATGCTGTGAAAGTAGTGTTGTGGTTGATCATATTGATGAATGACTTTTGACAATGAATCTGCTATAAGATTAGCTTCTTTGAACATATATCTACAAATACACAGCTGAAGTTGTGAGCTGAGCAGCAGTAAAGAGTCTACCAAGGGATGCAGGTGCCAAAGTACTGGTAAGTATTTCCTGATCCAATTGATCAAGAGTTCAGAGTCCACTTCCATCACAACATGTTCGATACCATTAATTAAACACCAAGATATCCCCTGTATAGCAGCTTCCACCTCATCCTGATTATTAGTTCCTTGTCCTAGGGGAGCAGCATATGCATAAATGAGATCACCTTTATAGTCTCTAATCACAGCCCCTGCACCAATTTTACTAGGGTTAGTGATAGCACTACCATCAGAGTTCAACTTGACCATTGGAACAGGTGGTTTGGACCATTATACAATTGTTACTTTAGTCTCTTGGTAATATTTCTCAACATAAGCTGCTAGATTAGTCCATTTAGAAGGTCAGGAGATGTAGGGGAATGCACTGCATAACAAAAGTAAAATGTCTTTGTAAATCTGGAACTTGACTCTGGATAATTGAGGCTTCTTTTCTCCATATTTAATAGCACACCTGTTCTTCCACAAGTTCTAGAATATGATAACTGGAAGCACCTGTAATACCAACCTATGTGCTCTATTGAGAGCTTTAGTTTTCCACAACTTCAGCAGCATGTTCTTGAGTAGTTCAATATCATGGATAATCCTCATAGTTGAGGATAAATACCTCCATATTTGTCTTACAAATGGACCCTCAACAAAGGTATGAGAGATAGTGTCCCATCCAAAATTAGAGAAATATCCACACTTGATAGGAGCTATGCCAAATTGACTTATCCTTTCATTTATTGGTAACTTCCTTCTCAACATTCTCCATGTAAGGAAGGAACATTTGAATGGAATTTATCTATTCCAGATATGAATGTGCAGTAGTGATACATCTCTATGCTCTCTAATCACTCCCCAAGAAGATGTACAACTGAATTCACCATTTGGAGTTATAGTCCACAATGGGAGGTCTGGAGATCCTTCCTGAAACTGGATATGAACTCTAAGGATAAACTATAGCAGTGGAGAGGGAAGTATAGTAGCTAATTTCTACATATTCTATTCACTTCAATTTAAGAATTTATCAACTTTAATATTACTGGACCTTATACATCGGTTTTGTGATTCTGAAATGCTCCCAGACCAGACTAGTTATCCCACCAGAAGTAACATGTACTTGATCTGATCCTCCAGAAGATATGCTACTCAGCTGCCTTCTTGTTATTCATCATTGCTTTCCATATCAGGGATTGCCCAACACACTTTTTCCTGGCTATTGCATTCACTCTTTTGTAATATTTGGCTAGTAAGAAATACCCTCAAATAGTGTGGTTTCTTTTGAAATTCCACCAGTGCTTCATCTGCAGAGTCTTACATGTATCTGCAACATTTCTTACTCCGATGCCACCTTCTGTAATTATGAAACCAAGCTGTTTCTAAGAGGCCCAATAATATTTCTTCTTATTGTCCTTCCATCCCCAAAAGACATCAACAAACAACTTACAAGCTATTTAATAATACTCCTTGGGAGAATGCAAGTAGAGAGGATGTGGATAGGTATTGATTGTAAGACATGTTTAATCATTACCATTCGACCACCATAGCTTAGCAATTTAAAATGCCGTCCAATAATTCTGGAAGATACATTGCTAACCAGACCAACATAGTGACTGATTCTTTATCTTTCTATATAAATGGGGCATCTAAGGTAATTAATAGGGCTATTTTTTTGCTTAAAACCTATTTCTTCTTTGATACTTAAGACCGTAGAGGGAAAAGCATGATCTGGCAACATGAAATGACTTATGTTCTTGTTGATTAATTGGCCAGAAATTGTTTCATAAGAAGCCAAAATCTTCATCACCAATCTAAGGGTTTTCCTTCTTCAAATAGTAAAGATGATGATATCATCTGCAAAACTAAGATGGCTAATTTGAGGACCAGTCCAATCCATATGAAAGCCATAATAGTGAGGGTGATGGTTTAAGTTGGTGAGGGATCTTGACAATACTTCAACCCTTAGAATGAATAAAGTAGGTGATAGTGGGTCACCCTGATTTAGACCTTTTGTAGAGTGGAAAAACCCATGTCTAGTACCATTAACCAAAACTGAGTACCAGTTGTTTGACAAAGTCCTCCAAATCATGTCAATAATGGTTTCACTAAATCCAAATCTTCTTAATACCAGGCAAGTGTATAACCAAGGAACCCATCATATGCCTTGGTCATATATAATTTAATAACCATATTTCCACCAAAAACTAGTTTCTTGATGCCACAGATGATCTCCTAAGCAAGCATTATGTTTTCAGCAATGCTCCTTCCTCTCACAAAACGTGATTTTTTTGCTTGAGATGAGATTGGGAAGAATTGGAGCCAATATAAGGTAGATAAGTTTAGAAATGATTTTTTTGGTAAAGTTACTCAAACTGATTGGCCTGTAATCAGATAGTTTTCTATGTTGAGATACTTTTGGTTAAAGAATCAAGCAAGTATGAGTAAAGTAATTTGGCATATCATGATCGTAAAAGAAGGAAATCACCACTTGGAGAAGGTCCATACCAATAATACTCCAGTAGGATTTAAAGAATTTACCATCCATACCATTTAGACTTGCTGCTGAGTGGGGGCTCTTGGAGAAAACCAGCTTCTTTACTTCTTTCAAAGTAGGAATAGACTATAATCTCTCATTTTGTTCATCAAATATTAATTTAGGGATATTGTCTAGCATCTCTCCAGGTACTTACTCTACTTTCCCAGTAATGACACCCTTGAAATATGTAATTATAGCTGTAACTATGTCATCATCCTCTTGGAACTATACCCCTTCCTCATTCTTGACTTTGTGCATGAATATCGTTCTTCTTCTTCCTCTGATGAAGACATGGAAATAGCTTGAATTAGCATCACCATATTTAAACCATTGTAGTTGTGATTTCTTCCATAAGATAGGATCCTCCACCTTGAGATATCTGACATATTAAACTTGTGTTTTGTGAAATTGCATCCTGTTTTCATCAGTACTATCCAGGATGAATTTTTCCTTAGCTACCTTGGCCTTTTCTTCATAGATTTTAACATTGGCATATATATACCCATATACTTCTTTAGACCATTGACTAAGAATGGGAGTTAATCTCTTTAGTTTCTGTTAAAATCTTCACATAGGAGTGCCGGTACAATACCTTTGCAAGCAGGTCTCCATAGTGTTAAGGAATGTGGGATGCTCTACCCAACAATCCAGAAATTTGAAATATTTGACATTTTCCTCAACCTTTTCATGTATCTCCAGAAGCAAAGGACAATGATCAGATCCCATAGAAGACAAGTGAGTAATGGTGGTCAATGAAATATCTTTCAACCAAGCATCTAGCACAATTGCTCTATCCAATCTTTTCTATATTCTAAACTATACACCTCTTGTAACGTATTGATTTTCTGAACCGAAATGCTACATGGTGCTCATGACTCCGAAGGACCACAAGCTAACCCATGAATGATATCTGTACCTGTAGACTGCATAGTATATAACATGAATACAGAAAACAAGACAAATGGCCATAAGGTTCAACTAAATATAAAATCTAGAAAATGATAACATCATCATGGGGTAACGAATACCCAAAATAACTGGGAATAATTAAAGTCTGAACATAAATCATAAATCATAAATCAGAAATCCGAAAGCCTCTAAGTACTGTCTGAACAAGGGGTCGAAGGAACATGTTTCCAACTAACTTCGCAAAACTGAACTGAAGTAATAAGTGAATAACTCAAATCATATTATCCTCAAATGGATGAGGACTCACTGCAACTGAAATGCTACTGCTGGTCTGGAACTCGTGGCTCTGTACCTATGGTCTAACAAGAACAGAAAGCACCATTGCGTAAATGCGTCAGTACAGTAATGAGTATATGAGTGAGGTAGGCTAAATGCAAAGGAGTATATGCATGAACATGCGAACTGATATAGACATGAGAGTGCAAACAGGGAAACATAGAAACTGAGATCGTGATAACATGCAGACTGAAACTGTATACTGATAGCATGGTTTTTCTGCTATACATAACATGACTGATAACTGAATTATGATAAAATAGGTGACTATAACTGACAGTCCTTAATCTGATGGAACTATCCGAGTTCCGAACTATACTGAGTTTGACTGTATCTGACAGTCCTAATATTCAGAAATCTTTATAACTATATGAGTTCTTTTACTAAGACTGATACTGAAATTGTGGGAGGTAGTTGTTTAACCGACATGCCCCATGTGCGCTAATATAGCTAAGCTGGGGTCCAATCCTTGCCCTGACTATAAAGTTGTTAATACTGAGCCACTAGTAAGGACAACGTGTGAGTAACCCTCATATAACTGGTAACTCTAGTGAGAATGGTGGGAACCCTCATATAACAGGTTAAGACACCTCATCTACCCTTATATAATAGGCTGCGATGTCTCAACCTATGCTGGCCATATAGTTTTGGAATGCAAGGATGATTTCTAAGAATCACACCCTCATATAACAGGTATACAAGGATGATTTCTAAGAATCACACCCTCATATAACAGGTAAGTTCCCATCCTTGGGTTCACTCGGTGCTAACTTCTACTCCCATGTAAAGAGACTAAATCATGAATAACTAACTGTACATGGTCTAAGTTTACTGAAGTTCGTTGGCTGATGGAATACTACTGATATCTGACATATGACTGAGATCATAAGGTTTTCCTGAGTCACATGACTGACTAAATTCTACTGAATCATAGCTCGATTTCGGATATCGTGAAACATGACATGGCTCTAGGCATACAACTATGGTTTTTGGGTACGAATACCCTCAAGACTCAATAGAAGGAAACTGACTCACACATGACGTTACTTGATCATAAGATTGGAGTCTACAGTTCACAGTATCATAAGTAAGGAATACTATACTTCATGCATTTATTCAACACCTCAAACATGGTAGGGAAAACATGGATATATTTAGTGTACAAAATTCATATCTCCATCATCATACATTCTTCATACCACAACTACAACAAAACATAAATAGCATGAAAATTCATATTGAAGTGTATAGCTATCATGGACTTATAATCTAGGTATCATGGAATTATGTAAATATGACTTTCTATCACCCTAGGCATTTTATCAAACACCCTACATGCATTTTTTTTAGGCATAGCTGGATTTCACACTTGCATTATATCAAACCATCTAAAGTTCATGCTTTTCAACTAACAACCACACATATTCCATGAAAACATCCTTAGATATCATCTTGAAACTTAAGCAACAATCATCAACAAGTACATGCTCATAGCACCACAAAAAGTTTACAAAACAACATTTAAAGGCGTGTCTCGAGCTCTATGAACTAATTGAAGTCCATAGATGAACACTACGCATACCTTAGAGTAATAATCTACGAAGATTCTAGTGTAATAGGATTGGAATCGAAAACCCCCAATTGAACCCTAGATTTGTTCTTGGTTGTTCTTGAGATAAAATCAAGAAAACTAGTATATTTTGGTGATATTGGACTCAAATACCGTGTTTAAGCCTATATATAGGGTAGGGAAAATGTCCAAAATACCCTTTAAAACACGGAAGTTGAATGCTGAAAACTGGGTACCCACCGAACTGGCAGAGCGGCGCCTTGCTCTGACCCCCTCTCTAAGCTGGGAGGCACCCCTTATCACGGAGAGCTACTATTTTTCAAATCCAAACATGCCCTTACGCTATCCCAAAAAATTCCAAAACTTACCTGGAACGTACTACGACCTTGCCCCATCGCAACACAACTTGAAAATCCAGTAACAGAGGTCGGGAGGGTCGTCAAATAAATCCCGAAAGTTTGGAGGTCTAAAATGAGACTAAGTGACTTATGGAAATTTGCTAAGTCTTGAGGCTTGTAAAGCCAAATGAGCTGAATTCGGATGCAACAATTTTGTGGGGTCTTAAAATATTACCCCCTTGGGAATATTCATCCTCGAATGAGAATCAACTAAGAGGGGATACAAGACAACTGAACACGCACTAGACATGAAGGACTGAAACATGATCTCAGGAATGACATGCTAAACATACTGAACTCATGCATATTTGATGCATGGATAACAGATGCATAAAATGCGTAACTGAGCAATCTAATAAACTGAGTTTCTTAAGATGAGAATGCATAGCTGATGCATGATCTTATAACTGAACTGATACAAGAATTCATGACTGAGTAAGCAATGGTAATAGATACCAAGTCTATACTGGGAACATGAATATAAACTGAATAAGCTTAAGGGGGAACTGTTACCTTGCACTGGATGTAAATTGGCGTACAAGAGGTGAGGATACTTGGTACATATATCTGCTTCTGCTTCCCAAGAAGCTTCCTTGACCGACTGATTTTGCCAAAGTACCTTGACTAGAGGGACATCTTTGTTCCTCAGTCTATGAGTCTTGTAGTCAAGAATTTCGACTGGGATTTCCTCATAGTAAAGGTTGTTCTGGACATCAACGCTATGAATAGGGACCACAACTGCTGGGTCACTTATACACTTCTTGAGCAACAAGACATGGAAGACTGGATGAACTGAGGCTAGATCTGAAGGCAAATCTAGCTCAATATCTACCTTGCCGAAATGATTGAGAATCTTGAAGAGACCAACATATCGAGGACTGAGTTTCTCTTTCTTGTCGAACATATTCACTCCCTTCATAGGAGATATCTTAATATAGACATAATTATTGAGCTCGAACTCGATATCCTTTCTACGGACATCTGCATAAGACTTCTGTCGGCTCTGAGCAGCCCTGAGTCTCTCTCTGATCAACTGAAATTTCTCTAAGGCGTCGAATACCAAGTCAAGACCTATAACTGAGGCCTCACTAACTTCAAACCAACCAATCAGAGATCTACATATTCTACCATAGAGAGCTTCAAATGGAGCCATCTAAATACTGGCATGATAGCTATTGTTGTATGCTAACTCAATCAAAGGTAAGTGGTCATCCCAACTTTCCTGGAAATCAATTGCACACACTCTTAGAATATCTTCAAGAGTCTGAATGGTCCTTTCTGCTTGACCATCTGTCTGAAGGTGAAAAGCTATACTGAGATAAACTTGGGTACCGAGACCCTTTTGGAATGCTTTCCAGAAGTGAGAGGTGAACTGGGTACCTCTATCTAAGATGATAGATAAAGGAATACCATGTAATCTTACCAACTCTCTGATGTAGATATTGGAATAATCCTCAGCTGAATAAGAGGTATCATCCCATCTACAATGACCCAAACTGAATCGTGTTGACAATGAGTTCTAGGCAAACCCATCACGAATTCCATGTTCTCTTCTTCCCACTTCTAAGTAGGAATGGTGAACTCCTGCATGGAACCACTAGGTTTTTGGTGTTCTATCTTAACCTGCTGACATGTAGAGCACTGAGCTACGAACTGTGCAACATATCTCTTCATCCCACTCCACCAATAGATCTCCCACAAATTGTGGTACATCTTAGTGTCCCCTAGATGAATCGAGTATCGTGCACCATGCGCTTCTGCAAGAATTCGCTGCCTCAAGTCATCTATTCCTAGAACACACAGACAACCCTGACAACAAAGGACACCATCTTCCCCTTAGGAGAAAACCTTAACTTTCTGATCTCTGACAGACTCTTTGAGATTGACAAGGCTAGGATCCCTGTCTTGCTTCTCTTTCGCCTCAGAAACTAGAGATGATTTGGAACCACTCTGAACACATACACCACCCTATGAAGAGTCGACTAAGAGAATGCCTAGTCTGGCAAGATGATGGAATTCCTGAGCTAACTTATTCTTGCTGTCCTCAACGTGAGCAATACTACCTATGGACAGTCTACTAAGAGCATCGGCCACTACGTTGGCCTTTCCCGGATGATAAAGGACACTCATGTCATAATCCTTCAAGAGCTCTAACCACCTTCTCTGGCGAAGATTTAGATCTCTCTGAGAAAAGACATACTGAAGGCTCTAATGATCTGTGAAGACATCTACATGAACTCCGTAGAGGTAGTGCCTCCAAATCTTTAAAGCAAATACCACGACTGCTAACTCAAGATCATGAGTAGGATAATTCTTCTAGTGGGGTTTCAACTGTCTGGAGGCGCAGGCTATGACCTTACCATGCTGCATGAGGACACAACCCAAACCTACTCTGGATGCATCAAAATAAACTACGAACCCATCAGAACCATTTAGAAGAGTTAGAACTGGAGCTGATGTTAGTCGAGTCTTCAACTCTTGAAAACTCTTCTCGCAAGTATCTGACCACTGAAACTTAACCTTCTTCTGGGTCAATCTGTACATAGGGGATACAAAAGAAGAAAATCCCTCAAAGAACTATCTGTAATAGCCAGCCAATCATAAGATACTCCTAATATCTGATGGAGTGACAGGGCGTGGCCAGTTTCTTACTGCTTTGGTCTTTTGCGGATCTACTCTAATGCCATCTCCAGAGACAACATGGCCAAGGAATGCTACTGATCTTAGCAAAAACTCGCACTTGATGAACTTAGTAAATAGCTGGTGATCTCTAAGAGTCTGAAGTACTGTTTTGAGATGGTCTACATAATCTCGCTCTATATGGGAAAAAACCAGAATGTCATCGATGAAGACTATGATGAATATGTCCAAGTATTGCTTGAACACACGATTCATCAAGTCCATGAAAGTGCAGGGGAATTACTAAGGCTAAAATACATAACTAGAAACTCGAAGTGACCATACCGAGTATGGAAAGCTGTCTTCGGGATGTCACATTCTCTAACTCGGAGCTGATGATAGCGTGATCTGAGGTTTATCTTAGAGAAGTAACTGGCGCCCTAAAGTTGGTCGAATAGATCATCAATCCTGGGAAGAGGATATCTATTCTTGACTGTGACCTTGTTGAGCTGACGGTAATCAATACACATCCTGAAAAAACCGTCCTTCTTGCGCATGAATAAGACTGGTGCGCCCCATAGGGAAATGTTGGGTCTGATGAATCCTTTATCTAAGATATCCTTCAACTATTCTTTTAGTTCCCTTAGTTCTGCAGGTGCCATTCTATAGGGAGAAATAGAGATAGGCTGAGTATTTGGAAGAAGGTCTATGCCGAAGTCTATTTCCCTTTTAGGAGGAATTCCTGGAAGATCTTCGGGAAAGATGTCTGAATATTCATTAACCATCGAAATTGTTTCAAGGCTGGGAGATTCAGAACTAGAATCTTTAACATGCATGAGGTGATAGATACAACCCCTAGATATCATTTTCCTTGCCCGAAGATAGGAAACAAGCCGACCCCTAAAAGATGAAGTACTACCCTGCCACTCTAAGACAGGTTCATTTGGAAACTAAAACTGAACTATTCTATTTCTGTAGTCGACTGAGGCGTCGACTGAGGCATAGAAAGAATGGAGCCAATCCATGCCGAGAATGACATCGAAATTAATCATCTCCAACTCGACTAAATCTGCTGATGTAGATTTCTGAGATATCATAACTGGGCAGTTCTTGTATACCCACCAAGCTATGATGGTTTTACCCACTGGGGTAGAAATGGAAAAGGGATCTACTAGAATTTGGGGACTGATTCAAAAATCTCCTGCTATATATGGAGTAACAAAAGATAAGGATGCACCTGAATCTAGCAAAGCATAGACATGAACATGGAAAACCTGTAACGTACCAGTAATGACATTAGGAGAATTTTCCTAATCATGTCGGGTCTGAAGAGAATAGATCCTATTTGGGCGCTGCCCACTGGTGGCACTGGATGTGGCCCCCTGCTGATTCGGGCGACCAGACTGAGCTGTGGAATGATTCTGCTGACCCTGAGAACCTGGATGAGGATAGTCCCTAAATCTATGGCCTAGCTTACCACAGCTGAAACAAACACCATGACCCGCTCTACACACACCTTGATAGTGCCTACCGCAAGTCTGACACTGAGGATAAGTACGAGCACTACTAACACTGCCCTGAGATTTAAGACCTAGTGCTCTATCTTTGTTGGTGTCTTTGAACTTCGGCACTGGAGCACTGGCAGAGGAAGGGGCTGGAACTACTGACTTGGAGTAAAACTGTGAACGGTTTCCTCCATCTGACTTGGATTGAGTAAAGTTGAAGTTACCTGACCTTGCTCTCTTATTCTACCTCTCCTTAGTCTTAATTTTCTTCTCCTCTACTTTCTGGGCATGGGTCATGAGTCTGGATAAGGTCATATCATTGATCAGCATCACAGACCTACACTTATTTACCATGCTATCATTGACCCCTGATACAAACTTGCTCATCTTAGCCCTGCTGTCGGCAACCATATGTGGGGCATGTCTGGATAACTGAGTAAATCTAAGTGAGTACTCCTTAATCGACATATTTCCCTGCCTGAGGTTGATGAACTCAAGAAATTTTGCCTCCCTCAGCTCTTGGGGAAAGAATCTATCTAAGAAAGCCGTGATAAATTCCTGCCACTCAATAGGATCTGTATCCTCTAACCTCTCAGAATTCCACTGCTTGTACCAAGCATGAGCAACATCTTGTATATGGTATGTGGCTAACTCGGCACTCTAACAAGAAGTGACTACCATAATACCTATGACCTTCTGTACTTGGTCAATAAACACATGTGGGTCCTCATAATACTTAGACCCTAAGAAAGAAGGAGGATTTATCCGGGTGAAGTCTTGAATCCTCGCTGCTGCTGAGTTGGCCACTGGGTTGGCCGGAGTGGCTATTGGTAGTTCATTCTGGGAGGTAACAGACTGGGCAAGAGCAGTGAATGCGGCTCTGAACTCCGTATGGGAAACATAATCTCCCAAATAATCTTCGGGCTGGGGAGCTGGCTGGTTTCTCTTCTTTGGAGGCATTGTCTGAAATTGAAGAGAAGAGACGGATTAGACTGAGAGTTTTAAACTGAGATTATACTCAATAGAATGACATGAACAATGAAAGAAGGGAAACTATTCCTAAAAAATCTTATAGACTCTAGTACATAAATGTGGCGCGCAACACACCCATGCACAAGACTCTACTAGATGCGGCTTTCAGACTTCCAAGGACACTATTGAGCCTTAGTCTCTGATACCAAGTTTTTAGCACCCCAATTTTCTGAACCGAAATGCTAAACGGTGATCATGACCCCGAAGGACCACAAGATAAACCATGACTGATATCTATACCTGTAGACAGCATAATATGTAACATGAAATGCGGAAAACATGGAAAATGGCCATAAGGTTCAACTGAATATAAAATCTGGGAAATCATAACATCATCATGGGGTAATGAATACCCAAAAATACTAGGAATAACTGAAGTCTGAACATAAATCATAAATCATAAATCATAAATTCGAAAGCCTCTAAGTACTTTCTGAACAAGGAGTTGAAGGAACATGTCTCCAACTAACTCCACAAAACTGAAATGAAGTAATAAATGAATAACTCAAATCATATTATCCTCAAATGGATGAGAACTCACTACAATACTGCGACTGAAAAGCTACTGCTAGTCTAGAACTCGTGGTTCTGGACCTATGGTGTAACATGAAAAGAAAGCACCATAGCGCAAATACGTCAGTACAACTGAGGTACTGAGTATACGAGTGAGGTAGGCTAAATAAAAATGGGTATATTAAAAAACATGCTGACTGATATGGACGTGAGAGTACAAACATGCAAACATGCAAACATAGAAACTGAGATCGTGATAACATGAAGACTAAATCTATATACTGATAGCATGGTATTTATGATATACGTAACATGACTGATAACTGAATTTTGATAACATGGGTGACTGTAATTGACAGTTCTGAATCTGATGGAACTATCTGAGTTCCAAAATGTACTGAGTTTGGCTGTATCTGACAGTCCTGATATTCTGAAATCTGAAGAACTATCAGAGTTCTTTTACTAAGACTGATACTGAAACTGTGGGACGTAGTTGTTTAACCGACGTGCCCCATGTGCACTAATATAGCTAAGCTGGGGTCCAATCCTTGCCCTGAATGGAAGGGTGTCAATAATGCGCCACTGGTAAGGATAACGTGTGAGTAACCCTCATATAATAGGTAACTCTACTGAGAACAGTGGGAACCCTCATATAACAGGTTAAGACACCTCATCTACCCTCATATAACAGGCTGCAATGTCTCAACCGATGCTGGCCACATAGTTTTGGAATGCAAGGATGATTGCTAAGAATAACACCCTCATATAATAGGTGAGTTCCCATCCTTGGGTTCACTCGATGCTAACTTCTACTCTTATTTGAAGACACTGAATCATGAATAACTAACTGTACGTGGGATAAGTTTACTGAATTCTGTTGACTGATGGAATGCTACTGATATCTAACACATGACTGAGATCATGAGGTTTTCCCGAGTCACATGACCGACTGAATTCTACTGAATCATAGCTAAATTCGGATATCCTGAAACATGACATGGATCTAGGCACACAACTATAATTTTCGGGTACGAATACCCCCAGGACTCGATAGAAGGAAACTGACTCATACATGACTTGACTTGATCATTAGATTGGAGTCCACAGTTCACAATATCATAAGGAATACTATACTTTATGCATTTATTCAACACCTCAAACATGGTAGGGAAAGCATGGATATATTTTGTGTACAAAATTCATATCTCCATCATCATAGATGCTTCATACCACAACTACAACAACAAATAAATTACATAAAAATTCATATTGAAGTGTATAGGTAACATGGACTTGTCATCTAGGTAGCATGGTATTATGTAAATATAACTTTCTAGCATCCTAGGCATTTTATCAAACACCCTACATGCATTTTTTTTAGGCATTGGTGGATTTCACACTTGCATTATATCAACCCATCTAAAGTTCATGATTTTCATCTAACAATCACACATATTCCATGAAAACATCCTTAGTTATCATCTTGAAACCTAAGCAAGAATCATCAATAAGTACATGCTCATATCACCACAAAAAGTTTACAAAATAACATTTAAAGGCATGATTCTTGAGATCTATGAATGAATTGAGTCCATAGATGAACACTACACATACCTTAGAGTAATAATCCACGAAGATTGTAGTAAAATAGGCTTGGAATTGGAAACCCCCAATTGAACCCTAGACTTGTTCTTGTTTGTTCTTGAGAGAAAACAAAGAAAACTAGTATATTTTGGTGATATTGAACTCAAATCCCGTGTGTAAGCCTATATATAGGGTAGGGAAAATGTCAAAAATACCCTTTAAAACATGGAGGTTGAATGATGAAAACTGGGTACCCACCGGACTGGCAGGGAGGCGCCTTGCTCTGACCCCCTCTCTAAGCAGGGCGACGCCTTTCTTAGAGAGGCTCTCTAAGATGCGCGGCGCCCCCTTATCGCGGAGAGCTACTATTTATCAAATCCAAACGTGCCCTTACTCTATCCAAAAAATTCCAAAACTTGCTTGGGACGTACTAAGACCTTGTCCCATCATAACACAATGTGAAAATCCAGAAATGGAGGTCGGGAGGGTTTTCAAATAATTCCTCAAAGTTTGGAGGTCTAAAATGATACTAAGTGTTTAACACTTATGAAAATTTTCTAAGTCTCGAGGCTTGTAAAGACAAATGAGGTCTATTCGGACGCAACAATTTTGCGGGGTATTACACCTCTCAAGTTAGACCAAGTCAACTTGGGTCCATGAAACCCTAAATTAGTTAGCCCACAAGCCTCAATCATCCACAGAAACTCAAAACTTTTCCTTGTGTCATAAGGGATGGTCCCTAACTTCTCACATACTTTAGTAATAACATTGAAGTCTCCAACTCTACCCTAAGGTAGAGTTGAAGCTGACAGTTGTACCATCTTATTCCATAATGGTATTCTTAATGTGTCTCTATAATTGGCATAAACAAAGGTAAAAAAATATGTTTAAGAGAAAACAAAGTGTGAAATTGTGAAAGAAATCTGTTGTACTTCATTAGTATTGATATCACAACAGATATCCAGAGACTAGAAGAGCCAAATCTTGCTATTATAATTACAGAATGCATGTTCCATTTTAAGTTTCCTTTTTGCTACTTCAAGTTGTATATTGTTGGAGAAAGGTTCCAGTATAGAAATCAAAGAGATGTGATGAATATTTATAAGTTTTTGGAGTCTTTCAATAACACCTTGGGTAAATATACCCCTTGCATTCCAAACAAGATGACTAATCATTGGATTGTTTTATGGGAATGATACCTGGTGAAAGGTCTAGCTGTGTGCCCATATGGGTTGGGTATAGTGTGCTTACCTATTTTCCTTGATTTAATTAAGAACCCCCTAGGAGATAATACATGCTGGCTAGAAATTAGTTTTAAATATTTCACAAACTCCTCTTGATGTCCTAGATTAAATACATCAATCCCATTTTCAACATTATTCCCCAACTGACCCATGTTACCATCATTTGTATCATCCTCTGAGTGTATCACTTTGTATTCATCATCAAGTTCCTGAGATAAACTCTGGGGGTACATTTCAGTGACTTGCTCCTGCACATATTCAAGGTCCACTTTCTCTTGCAAGCTAGGGGAAACCTCTTATATATTGTTTCTGTGGGTTTCCCACCAAAATTCATTCCCTCATCCTGCATCCCAGTATTTTTTAGTTGGTCAATATCCATAGGCTCATTCATTGTCACCTCTTTAGAAATTATCCTATCTACTCTATGTTTCTCAGTAACCTCTGGTCTATTCACCTAATCAGATAAAGGGTTAGATACATTAATCATTTGATGATCCTCATGTTTGTCACTATCAGACTCATCTATCTGCCTTGGACTTAGCTTAGGGTCCCTTTCAGTATTTCCTAGGTAAGCACAGGTGTTCTCACTCTCCTGCTATAGGGATATAAAATCATTTAATATGGATAGAGCAAAAGTATCTTTCTGACCACCTTTGTACTAATTTGGAGACCTTGGTTTGAATACAAGTCTTTGGTTGTCTCTACTCTTTCTCTTTTGGTTCTTCCATTCATTGATAGGTGCCTTGCCTTTATTTGTAGTTTGTTGTTGCACTATGCCAAATGGATTCTGCATTCCTTGGCATGTTAAAGTTTCCTTCTTAGGTCCATCTCCCTGATTATCTTTAAATAGCTTTTGCCTTTCCTCCTCATCTTTACCTTTGATAGCACAAGATCTTGCAGCATGACCTTGGTGCTTGCAATAAAAGCAATATTCAGGACTCTCATAATACAAAATGGCTTGCCACCTGCCTTCACCATGATTATTATCATCATAACCCAACAAAACATGCTGGGGTCTAGGATTGGTGAGGTCAATTTGCAACTTGACCGTAGCCACACTACCCCTAGTTTTCTTATAAGTCTCCAAATCTAGAAACAACACCTTGACAATAGGAGATACGAGAGGTTCCATTACCTACATATAGTAGCAATGCTAGGGGAGCTCAGGTAGGCTAACCCATACAGTAACTAAGGGAGTTTCTTCATTAGGATTAAAGGTAGGGATCCACAATTGAATTCTCATCAGCTGTCCATGGATAAATATCTTTCCTTTATACAAAACTGTTGAGTGATCATACTCATTGTCCAGGTCAATACATAGATGCCTGGAATCGAAATGTGTAAGTTTAACCTTCCCTTTTAGTTCTGTTTGAAGAACAAATTGTCTCCTAATCACCTCCATTTTGGGCATGTTGTTATCAAATTTCCCAATCAATGTAAGTCGACATCTCTTTACTAGTTTTATTTTGAAGTTCTCAGACCTAAATACAACTGATGGAAGGCCTTGTTTGGTTGTTATTCTTGGTGGTTCAATTTTACTACACTCATATTTTATCGCCTTTATGCCCTCATTTTCATGGCCAAGGAATGAGTGACCCTAGGCATATGGGGTCATTTTCCATGACTAGGTTTGGTCCATATAGCAGCAGTGCCTTAAGCTCCAACAGGTATAGGGGATCCATTCCCTGGATTGGACATCGGAAAAGCCACACCATTCCCCTCATTGGGCGAAACTAGGGATTCTACCATAGTAGGTATCTACCAGATGAGTGATGAACAGGAAGCTTACCTTCATCATTAGATACTAGTTGATTCAGAATAGAGTGTGAATATACTATAGACAATTATACAGGAATCGTATGTAGCTTCGGTGTTGGTGCTATATCTAGCTGATTATGCTTTAGATAAATCGCCGGTGTAGAATTTATTGTCACCTCTCCCATATTTCCTTGTATTTCCTATTGAGCTTGGTTGATAATCACCTGAGACCATCATAATTGACTTTCCAAAACTAGAGCTGAGTGACCATCCAATTAAAGTATAGGCTGAGAGGTATGTGTCATATAAGTGGGTGAAGATTTCTATGGGGACTGGATACATATATACCTGTCTTGTGAGAAACTATCCGGCGGTTGGAGAAGCTCCGTCGGTGACTGAGAAGACATGGTACCAGGTGTAGAGGTGGGAACTACCAGTTGTAACTACCTAGAGAGAGAAATTTAGAAAAAGACTTGTATATTTTTTTTTTAATTACATATCTGAAATGCTTATCGATAGCCATATTCAAAAATAGGATAAGAAATGTTCCTCTTGGATTTCAAAGTTCAACTATAGATACTATAAAATAATTCTTGAAAATCCTTTGAGCTTTCCATAAAATCATTTAGCTTACGATCCGAAGGACGTAGGTATCTCTTCTCCATTTATAATCCCTTCTTGATAAGTTTGATTAATTATCTTATTGAAAGGAGAGAAAAAGAAGAAATAAATGTAGGGATATCATTTTTCTTGTTTTCTGGAAAATTCAGTGAATAGCAATGATACTCTCCTCCCTTTTCACTTAATACTAATTAGGGGAATAATTAAAAGGTGGCCCCTCACATTTTCCCGATATTAATAAAAAATATATAAAAAGAAAATATATAGAGGAATCACTTACTATTTTATTCCAATAGGCATCAAATTGAGATAAATAATTATACTTACACTACTCTTCGTAAACTTAATATTATACTCTTCTATAGTATTAACTTAGATTTTTTTTTTTTGAGATGCTACAATATAATTCTCCTTGAACTATATGTACCACATCACTCTCTATAGACTAGAAGTTATACTTACTCAAAGTATCAAAATAAATTCAATTTTTCCTAAGGTGTTACAACTGCATAGGACTGGGGTCCCTCTTAGTTGAAATGATGAGCATCTCTGTCAATACCAGAGTCTTTGATGGATTGTAGTTAAATTATTATCTTGATCAGTTAGTAGTGCTACTTGTAAATATCATTTGACTAGAATATAGATATATAACCTAGTGATTGTCGAATAATTGATATTGAATTCATATTTTAAAGCTTGACTCTTATTATCTTTATTGTGATGATTGTTGTTTAGAGCCACGCTACGAGGGGGTAATTATGTTATTATTGTCATTATTAATGAATTGATTGAGGTTCTAGAGGATACTTAGAGTATGCATAGACTTGTAATAGTTGATAAGGTTTAATGAATGGAACAAGCTAGGTTTGGATAGTTTCATGATTAATTGTTCCTCGAATTATGGTTTGTTTTGTGTTTCCCATGTGGGGCTTATGTGCGTATAATTAAGGATATGATTATTAATTATGATCATGGGACCGAGTGGGGGATTATGTATATTTCTTTTGATTTGAGATGATATATTATCGTGATAAGTGCATGAGGGCTTGACGTGATGTTATTGATCATTTTTTTTGCATTAAACTCCCTATTAGGTATTGTGTTTTCTGAGTGAGGGCTTGACTTTACATTATAGTTCTTTATTTGTAAATCCCCGAAAATGGTTCCCAAGACATCACATGGTGGTCAAGACTATAAGTAGCCTCAGCTAACCCTGTAAACCTTCTACTAGATTTGGATATTCATAAATAGAGAAATATCAACATAATATCAAAGTTAAAATGTGAAACTCTATCTATTCTAAGCTAAAATTATCTAAACATAATATTTAAAAGTATTTGTCTCAAAAGTCTGGAAAATTAATATTGAAAATCTAAATTAAATGTAGCAGTCTGCAAAGCCTCTACTACTAATAAAAAGAGAGTCACTGGGACAAACCCCCAGCTGACTTGAACTATCTAAAAATATTGAATATTCTATGCTAATAAGCTGAAAAACTGAAGGACTAGGTCCCTATACTATAAGGACTCACAAACTATTAAGATGTAGATAGAGATCCTCGAAATAGCTCACGCTGCTTAAATTGAGCAGCTGCACCTACATAACGAGACAATGTGGCACATAGACGTATATGTGGATAAGTACTTCTGGATTGTACTGAGTATATGGGAATGAATGCATAAGTAAAACAATTTCTCAATATGAACATAATTTGTAAAACAATGCATGCTAAATGTAAATGACTCATACTAGCTTGATTAAATGTAAACTAAAAAGCATAATCATGAGTAGCAAAACATGTTGTGTAAATCTAGTGAGTCATAACATTTAGTTTCAAGAAATCTACACTGGTATTCTATCTTTAAATCGTGCTGTCTAAGTATATAAAGACTTATATTTATATCTATAAACTTAAAGATAAAATCTCATAGCTAGTATCTTTCTGTAAAGCAATATCTGAATAAAGTTGTGAGCCTTTAAACTTAGTTTCTAAAAGTTGTTCTGTTATTCTTTTTTGTAGTCTTTTCTATTAGGAAATTCTTTTAAAAACTATCCTTCAAAGGAGGTTCTTCTAACCGATATACATTATGTGAGTCATACTGTCGCTCGTCTAGTTCCTTTATGGGAGAACCTCACGTTGGGGAAAGGTGTCATACGTTTGCCAAGGATTATAACCTAATCTAAGTGATCACATTTGTATCTTTCATCCATATAGAAATGAGAATAATTTGATAATCTAAATCTACATTGACTCATAGTTATGGGGCATGTGAACATACCTAACTCGGTGATAAATACTACTCCCTTTAATCTGTATGCTCATTTTTTAGGAAATCCACTTTAAAACTAATATAATGGTTTAAAGATGAAAACCCATTGTATGTTTGTTAATTTAAAGTATAACTGAAACTGTAAAGTGGATTCCATGTCTAAGCTGAGATCAAAAGATCAAATTTTTAGTAAAATCTCAAAATAACTAGTCATGGGATGCTTAAAGCATAGTCATTCTTGAAATATGAACATTCAAACAAGGGCTTAGTAACTGATACATTAAATTCATGTCTAATCATAATAAAGTTCATTCTTGATAATGAAATCATTGAAATTCAATTCTAAATCTGGAAATTTATATCATACGCATGAAAATACAAAAAATAGTCGTGCAATTGATCAATTAAATCACTTAAAAACTCATAATCTTAAAATAGCAATATTTGGGTATGAACCCTAAATTGAAATTCATGGATAATCATACAAAATCATGTAACTTGTAATTAAAAATTAGTTTTGGGCACAAGAATGAAAGAATTATCCTTGTTGAAAGGCCCACACACCTTAATGGATGACTAGATGAGAAAGCTTGAGCTTTTGGTTCCTAATTGTTCTCTTGAAGATTGATTCTTGAATATTCTTGAATTGGGAATCCTTAATTTTGGGTTATCTTGGAAAAACAATGGTGGAATTTGGATTTCTTCGGGATTAACATTTGAAGCTCTAGGGTTTCTTGGAGTGAATTTTGATGAGAAGTGAGCATATTAGGCTTAGAATAGATTTAATTCTCTATTATTCACGATTTGGGAGATTGGTAAAAGACTAAATATCCCTTTAAAAATTTAACGCAGAACTGGAATCCCAATTTTGGGTCCCACTGTAATATGGTACAATCGCAGTGGCTCACTGGAAATCAGACGAACGCCATTTTGGCCTTTGATGCGACATGGCGTTATTGCGTTGCGTCACTGAAAAATAATGAGTTCCATTTTGCACTCCACCACGATGCAGTGTTTGTCTAATTTGGAATTTTGATGCGATACAGGAAAATTGCGTTAGGCTATTGGAAAGGGACGAACGGGAACTAAAAATTCTCCGCGATGCGAGCTAATTGTGGTACTACACTGGAATTGGACAATTGCGAATTTATCCTTCAACGCGACGTGGTTCTTATGGTGGTGTTCTATTGTTTTCACCAAAATCGCCATAACTTTTTATCATGGCCCCAATCGAGGCCTTGGCCGTGATGAGCATCCCAAACCAAGAAGGCCTGGATGCCCTTCTGTATATGGTAACCATGCACAATATTCATACTATAAAAGAAGATACGGAAATATATAGCTAAATAGAAACATGGTCATAAATCTGAAATCTCTTTAACAATACTAGAATAGCTTCTTCAACATAAAACAACATCTCTATTCGTCTACGAAATCTCTACTACATAATACATCAAAACTTGTCTGAATCTAGGACAAGGCCCCCAGTAGACCAAAACCATAATAAATGATAAACTTCTAAAAGTAAATAGGACTTCTAAAATATAGAAAGCTCACCAACTAGTACTCTTCACTCCTGCCTGAAGAAATCTACTACTTATCAGGACCCATAGACTGTACCTCAGAACCTGGAGAGAGGAGGGTCAATACAGTTGTACTGGTACGCGAAGAAATCCAAAATAATGTATTTGTAATATAAAAAAGTTGAGAGCTAGTCATAAAACATAATGAAAGATATAAATTCAAAACACATGGGCATTTTTGATAATCATAAAACCTTTCTGTCAACGCAGTTTTCTGATCTTTGTATTACTTTTGAGTTAGGTGGCACTCCCCTACAAGTCTAATATTCCGCGAGCTATATGGAATCCTCCATTGAATCTGCGAGGAAGTCCCCAACCCTAGTGTGCCGTAAGGGTTGGAGTGTATAAGTCTGATACGCCACAGGGCACTAGGCCAGCGTATAATAATATACCCAGATTGGCAAATCACGGTTTTGGAAAATGAGTTTTCTGAATTCATGCCTTATTCAGCGAACCACCTAACGTCTATTTATGAAAAGTTTTAACCATTTCTGTACTTGTATCATTCTGAATCTCAAAATCTGAAAGTCTAATTTTAAACATGTATTCGATACTCTTCTAAATTACCATGGCATAATCTGAGTTGGTGTCGTCACACCAAGACTTGCAAGTCCTATTTTCTGAGCCATAATGTATCATGCATGATTTTTTCATTAAAAAATAGTTCAGACCACCCAAACATATAAACAGTATAATGGATTTCATGTTTAAAAAAAAGTCAAAACTATGCAGAGATTCTTCAAACATATGGTGGTCATGTGTTTTTGGCAAACCCTACTACTCTTTATTATATGTATATTCAACAAGAATCAATATTCACAACCCTCTCTTTTGAATTCAAAAATCATGCTCAAGTCATATCATAAATCAAGACATTTCTTATCTTGTTTTTCAAGATGCATTTCAAAATAATTCATGTCATACGAAAGATGGAAAACATCTTAACCAGAGAGCGATTCTTTATTATTCATTCTCTTAATTGAATATTCATCCTTAAACATATCCATACATATATATAAAAGTTCAAATCAATTTGGGGGAAGGCCTAAAGACCAAAACATTATTATTAAGGCTTCTAAAACATGAATGTATTAATAAATCCAAAACCCTTTTCTTAAAATCATGATTTCTATGCCCATGATATCTTAGGAAAATGCTGCGTACCTTAAATTAGAAGCTTTTGAATGAACTCTAGCTTTTGGGGTGCTATACGTATGATTTATGGGTGCCTCTTTTAGCCCTCGCAATGGGGATTCCAAATCTTGAAGGATTAAGGAAAACCCATGGTTAAATCTTTAGATATTTAGGTTTTTAGTTTGAAACCCTAGGGTGAGTTCTTGATGAATTTGAGAGAAAAGAATCATATTTTGGTATTTTGGGAGCTTAATCAATGTTATAGCTGGATAAGGGCTGGAAGATACCCATTTTTCCCTTAAAAATGTGGAAACAAAACCTGAAATTTTGGTGCGTGCAATAGGGCATGTGTCTCACTCTTATCGCATGATGCTACTGTCTCAGTCACTAAAATGGCCATAACTTTTATCTCGGGTATCGTATTTTGGAAAAAATTGGTATCGTTGGAAAGTTAATTCGAAGAGCTTTCATTTCATAGTATGCCCTATAATTCATTATATACAAAGAGTTATGGTCTATTAATGTTGACCTAAGTTTCGATGCTCACTCAAACACGAATTATAGGAAAGCTTTCAACTCATCCCTGAGTTAGGGGACCTCTATGATCTCAATTCATGCTTAAATAGGTTCACACACTACATAATTGATTAACATGCCAAATTTCCATAGGATTTATGGCTTTTGGATCTTCTACACATAGAAATGATGATTTTCGCTCTAGCCCAAAATACAGGGTGTTACACTTCTTAATTGAGTATCGGATTGAGGCAAAATTAGTATTGTTGAAAAGACGATTCAATTATCTACACATTTGTGGGTCTAGAGATGGAAAATTCTATATGCATCAAGAGTTATATGGTTTTGAAGTTAACCCTTAACACACTAGGAGCTAAACTGATCTAAAAAAGTATAGGGTATTACAATATCTCCCCTTTGGGAACATTCATCCTTGAATGAGACAAATTTTACAGAAGATACCGAGGAACTAAGGCTATATGCTGGTATGCACAACTGAAGCAAACTGCATGACTGAATCTAAAACATACTGAGTGATTGAACTAATATGCGAGTACATGAATTTACAGGAAGATTACTATATCGCTAAATCTATGACTGGAAAAGAACTGAATTAAGGAGAAGTATTACCTTCGACTGAGTTTGAGTTTGTGGAGAAGAGGTGAGGATACTTGGTACGCATGTCTACTTCTGCTTCCCAAGTAGCACCCTCAACGGAATTATTTCATCACAAAACTTTGACAAAGGGAACTTATTTGTTCCTTAGTCTACGGATCTGATGATCAAGAATCTCTACTAGAATTTCTTCATATGAAAGGCTATTATGAATATCTGTTCTTTCTAGAGGGACTACAACAGTTGAATCTTCCATGCAGTTGTTCAATAAGGACACATGGAACACTTGGGTGAACTGCTGACAAGTCTGTGTATAGCTCAATCTCATACTCTACCTTCCCCACACAACTCAAAATCCCATGGGCCAACACCCCCGGGGATTAAGCTTCCCCTTTTTGACAAACCTCTTCACCCCCTTTATAGGTGAAACCTTCAAATACACAAGATTATCTACTTCAAACTCAAGATCTCTCCTCTTTACATCTTCATAAGATTTCTGATGACTCTGAGCCACTTTAAATCTCTCTCGAATAAACTAAAATTTCTCCATGGCTTTAAATACCATATCTGGCACAACAAATGTGGCCTCACCCACTTTGAAACAACCGACTGGTGATCTATATCTCCTCCCACAAAGAGCCTCAAACGGGGCCATATGAATACTAAAATGGTAACTATTATTTTAAGAAAACTCGATCAATGGCAAGTGGTCATCCCAACTGACTTTGAAATCAAGAACACATGCCCTCAATATATATTCTAAGGTCCGAATGGTCCTCTCTTCCTGACCATCTGTCTTCGGATGAAAAGCTGAACTGAGATGAACTTCGATACCAAGATACTTTTGAAAGTCTTTCCAAACTGAGAGGTAAACTGAGTAACCTTAGCTGAAATGATAGATAAGGGAATTCCATGAAATCTAACCAACTCCCTAATATATAGCTTAGCATAATCTTTAGCTGTATAGGATGTGTGAAACGGAAAAAAATGGGCTGATTTGGTCAATCTGTCTACTATAACCCAAATCAAATCATGCTGACGATGCAAATTGGGTAATCCAGTCACAAAGTCTATATTCACCTATTCCCACCTCAAAGTGGGAATACCAAACTCCTATAATTACCACCAGGTACAAGTTTTACTCTTGGATGAATGAAGTAACGCACATCATGCGCTTCTACCATAATCCATTGTCTCAAATTATTAACACATGGCACACATAATCTACTCTGGTATCTCAACATACCATCTCCCCCCTAGGAGAAAACCTCTACCTCTTGGTCTTTAGCTGACCCCTTCAGTTTGACCAAAATAAGATCCCTATCCTGCTTCTCTTTCACTTCCAAAACTAGAGAAGATTCTGAACTACTCTGAACCTAAACATTCCCTTTAGCTGAGTCAACAAACCTCACACCCAACCTAGCTAACCAGTGAAATTCCCAAACTAACTCTCTTTTACCATTTTCCACATGAGCAACACTCCCCATAGACAATCTACTAAGGGCGTCTTCCACTACATTAGCCATGACCGGATTATACAACACACTCATATCATAATCCTTCAACAATTCTAACCACCTTCTCTGATGAAGATTTAAATCTCTCTGAGTAAAAACAAATTGCAAGCTTTTATGATCCATAAACACATAATGATAGTGCATCCATATCTGTAAGGCAAACACAAAAGCTGCAAGCTCAAGGTAATGGGGAAGGCAGTTCATTTCGTGAAGGTTAAGCTTTCTAGAGGCATATGTTATAACTTTACCTCTCTGCATCAAAACACATCCCAGACCGATTCTAGAGGCATCATAATAGACAATGATCCCATATGTACCAACGGTAGCGCTAGAATTGGGGATAAGGTGAGTCGAGTCTTCAACTCTTGAAAACTCTTCTCACAAGAATTGACTACTAAAATTTAACTTTCTTCTGAATTAGTCTAGACGTAGGGGATGCAATGGAAGAAAAACCCTCAACAAAGCATCTATAATAGCCAACTAAACCCAATAAAATTCAGATATTTGATGGAGAGATAGGTTGAGGCCAGTTTCTTACTGCTTTTGCTTTTATGGGGTCAACTCTAATGCCATCACTGGAAACAATATGACCAAGAAAAGCTACTGATCTTAGCAAAAATTTGCATTTGCTGAATTTGGTGAACAACTAGTGATCCCTAAGAGTTTGCAACACAATTCTAAGGTGGTCTGCATGATCATCCTCACTACAAGAATAGAAAAGAATATTATCGATAATGACTATTAAAAACATATCCAAATACTGTTTGAACACTCTGTTCATCAAGTCCATGAAGCTGTTGGGGCATTGGTAAAAACAAATGACATGAATAGAAACTCAAAATGACTATAACTAGTTTCGAAAGATGTCTTTAGAATATCACATTACCTAAATCTAAGATGATGATAACCGGATCTAAGGTCTATCTAGGAGAAATAGTCAATTCACATTCACAAAGAATCACCTTTCTTTCGCGCGAATAGGATAGGACCTCCCCATAAAGAGATACTAGACCTTATGAAATCTTTATCTAAGAGGTCTTTAAGATTCTCTTGTAACTATTTAAGATCGTATGGAGCCATGCTATATGGAGGAATGGAGATAGGATGAGTATTTGGAAGAAGGTCATAGCAAATTCTATATCCCTATCGAGAGGTACCCCTGGCAAATCTTTGGGGAAAATATTAAGAAACTCATTGACTAAATAAACTGAATGAACAGTTGGGGTCTCAAACTTAGTGTCTTTGACTCTAACTAAATGATATATACACCCTTTTGGGATTACCTTTCTATCTTTAATATAGGATATGAAATGACTCTTGGGAGACACTGAATTACTTTCCTACTAAAAAACTGGCTCATCTGGAAATTGAAACTTCATAACTCGGGTGCGATAATATATGGATGTATAAAAGGAATGGATCCAATCCATACTAAGAATAAGGTCAAAGTCGACCACATCTAACTCTATTAAATCTGCTAACATAATTTTATGAAGGGTAGTGATAGGAAACTTTCTATAGATCTATTTGGCAACAACTGACTCACCCACTTGTGTAGAAACTAAGAAGGGCCCAGTGATCTTTTCAGGACCTATTTCAAAATTTATTGCAACTAATGGGGTCACATAAGAGAAATTTGATCCAGGGTCTAACAACATATAAAATCAAAGATGAAATACACAAAGCATATAAGTAACAACATCTGGTGAACTCTCCTACTCCTGAAAGGATGGTAAAGAATAAAATTGATTCTGGCATTGACCATCATTGGTACTGGATGATGCACTTTAAGGAGGGACTGGGTGACCTAGTGGAGCTGGTGCGCTAGTAACCTGAGTTTGGAGATGAATATCCCTGTTTCCTTGATAGCATGAGGACACTCTTTGATTCTATGACCGAAATTACCACATCTATAACAACCTTTATGTCCCAATAAACACGTACCAAGATGATTCTTACCACACTTAGCACATGAAGGATAACTGGGCTTTCCACTAACTCAATTTTGAGATCTGGACATAGAAGTCTTACCCCACTACTCTTGTCTAGATCTGTGAGTGGAAAAGCTGGCTGAAGATGGCACTGACATTGATAAATGAATCTGAAATTCCCCCTCTAAACTTTGTCTAGCCATACTCAAACTTCCCGGTTCTAGCCTTTTTATTTCCCTCTCTCCCCTTCAACTTTTCTGCCTCAATCTTCTTGGCATGAATCATCAATCTAGCAAGATCCATGTCTCTAATAAGCATGGTAGTCCTACACTCCTTGACTACCAAACCACATACTCTAGTAACAAACTTACTCATACTCGTCCTAGGGTCAGCCATCGTATTAGGGTCATACTTAAAAAAATTATTAAACTTAAGAAAGTAATTCTTCACTGTCATCGAGCCCTACCTCAAGTTCAAAAACTCCTCTATTATAATACCCCTCATTCCCTTAGCATAATCTAAGTACCATTACATGAGTTTTCATATATAAAATTTTTGAAACACATATTTTTTTTTAGTTTAGAGCATGCCATTGCAAAGAAAATTGAATTAGCTTTCCAATGATATAAAATTTGCCCAAATTCGATAACTGGGTAAGAAGTTATGACGATTTTAAATTTCAGTCATTAAACATTGTCATTTTGACCCTTAGCATGTCGCAGAGCCAGTGTAAATAGCAATTGTCATTTTCCAGATAAGGTACGCAATATTGGTGCATCACGCCAAAGGCCAATTTCGAATTTGGCAGTTTCTAGTATCTTTTCGTGATTCCACGGCATCGTGGTGATCTTCCAAGTCATAAACAAGGTGGCAATGTGATACCACCACATCTTGCCACCATATAATTTCCCATCTGTTAATTTCCAGTGACATGGTGTGATAGTGCTGCATCGTGCTAAGAAAGGAATTGGAAAAATTTTGAAGAAGAATTTTTATTTCGTCAAGGTTAAAACAGTCCGTTTCCCTAATTTTAATCTACCAGGTGTGCTTTTAATCCCTAAAAACGTTTTTAACTCATTATTTTATAATTTTTCCCCCAAAATTAAAGAATATCCTCTCTCAATCAAGAATGCTAGCTCTCAAATTCAAGGCCAATCCTCAAGAATTCACCAAGAACTTCAAGAAATTCATCCATGATGGTATGTTAGATATTCATCCATGAGTTCCTTTCACCCATGCAGTCCAAGTACCCAATTTAATTTCAAAGTTATCATATTTTTCAAGGGTTGTGATATCAAATAAAGATTTCACCCATGAATCTCTATGAATTATGATTTATTACCATGTTTCATGAAGTTATTATTCTTATTTGGTTCTTTATGTTTTTAATAGTATTATTTATTGAACTAAACCATGATTTACTACTTGTATGTTGAATTCATGCTATTTCTATGAACTCCATGATATTCCTATGATTGTCTTAAATCATGAACTATAAGTGTTTGATAAAATGCCTACAAGAGTGATTGATTTAATATAAGGCTTTATGCTTTGTCCTTCATGTTTTAGAGTCATTTTACCATTGTTGTTTTTGAGTCCTGGGGGTATTAAATACCCAAAACCATAGCTGCTTATTTAGTCTAGTTTCAGTATATTACAGAATAGCCTTCAAAATATACTATGAGCATTATCAGAATAGTGAAATATCAGTCAGTTAAATGCAGAACAGTCTAGTGCTTCAGTGTATTTCAGTTGGGAGTAGGATTTAGCTTCGAGCAAGTGTAGGGATGACAATTTCCATGTAAGATAGGAAGAGTTGTTAGTAGCAGTCCCTATACTACAAAACAACGTAACCAGCGTAGGATATAAGTAGTCACCTGTAATGCCCCAAAATTTTGTCCCGAGATGTCACACGGTGCTTAAGGCTACACGTAGCCCCAAGCTAACCCTCAGAGCCAAAAACCACCTCAAGGAATACAATTCTGCAATAATCATGCAAAATAAATAGATGTATCACATCGGGTTCAAGAGAAATACTAAATAATACTAGACTGTACAACCAAAATATAAATTGAATATCTGTATATACCGACCCTCTAGTCTGACAAAGCCTCTGTACATCAAAATCAAGGAGCCGTTGGGACAAATCCCCAACTGACCCCAACAGTACTGAAAGCCATAACAACAAAACAATATCACAAAAACATAAACATGGTCCTCGAACCATAAGGACTCACACTGAGGAATCGCAGTTGAGGCGCTCGAATATTGCTAACGCGGCTGTGGCTGAGTACCTGAACCTACATTATGTAAAAATGTAGACCATAGGAAAATTGTGGGTCAATACTTTGGAACGTACTGAGTATGTGGAGGGCGTGCAACAATATAAATATCATCATCAATTTCATGAAAACATGTATATGCACAATGATGGCTCACTTGGCTTGAGTTAGCCTAAAAGAATCTTTTCATGATATCATAGTAAATAAATCATATTATAAAAACCTCATAAATCATCATGAACAATTCAAACTTTTTAAATCAAGACTCGAAGTGACTCGGTAATTCAAGTAACTCAACTCTTATGGACATGGGAGGTTCTTATAACCGACATAAACCATGTGAGCTACATGGATTCCAATGTTTTGCCCTCCTAAGGAGGGAACCCCACATTGGCGGGAGCGTCGTACTCTTGCCAGGGAGTACAAACTAAATTTAGTGATCACAATCTCATACCCAGCCTCCAGTCGACAATTATCAATATCAATCCTATGGTGGTACGTAGTTTCAGGGAAAATACCACATTTCCCGCTCTGTGCTAAATACTACTCCCAGACGCAATCTCAGACGCGTTAGGGAATCCACCACAAACATCACGAGGGTCCATCATGAAGACCAAATAAAATCTGTTTCAAGTTTATCAAATCATAAACAATTTGTGGATTCCTAACTCGACTCAAATCAAATCAATCTTTCTCAATATCAAAATGTATCAATTCCTTAAATCATAACAATATTAATAACTTTGAGAAAATAGTAAGACTTATTGTAACAACTCAATTTCATGAATCAATATACTCAATAATTCAATTTGTCATAAGGGATCTTAAAGCTTAACACATACCTTTAAAGCACTTGAAATATCAACTCATGGTAGTAATATGAAATTCATAATATTAAATATCAAGTCATAACTTGGGAATAAAAAAATGATCATGTATAATAAAGCTTGAACAATTTATATTCTTATAGTCTCATGATAACATAATTTGGATATAAACCCACTTTTAAAATCAGATAAATCAGTAATAGAAATTGAAGCTTTGGGCACAAGAACGAAAGGAGTGTTCTTGTTCAACCCTACATACCTTGGATTATGATTTCAATATGCACAGGTGTGATTGGGAACTCTTCTTGTTACTCTTGAGTTAGGGTTCTTAAATCCCTTGACTTGGGTACCTTAAATCTTGAACAAATTTGTGAAATCTATGGTTGGATTCTTGAATTTCTTGGAAGATTTGGATTGGATTTTGGAGAGAAACCCTAGTTTTCCTTGATTGTGGAAGAGGGAAATAAGGATTTCTCCTTGCTGGGGGTATTTATAGAGGGTTAAAACAGGTGGAAAAGACCAAAAAGTCCTTTTAAAAATAGTCTAATTTTCCAGTTCGGGGCATGCAACGGTGCTATGCGACGTTGAGTCGGGCATCCCCATCGGACTACTCCAGAAAAGGGCCTCACTGCGTCGGTGCAACGGCGTTGGTCGACGTTCAATCGATTGTCCAACGGTTCATTGAACCCCAACATCGAATTATTCCAGTGAGTTGGGATTCTTCATTGATACGACCATGCTGGTCGATGTTCCATCGATAGTCTGACGAGACGTTGGACCCCACAATCGAACCTGGGCATTTCAGACTATTTCTGTTTTTAGTGAATCGGCCATAACTTCTTACTCCGACCATCGATTTTGATGAAATTAGTATCGATGGAAATCTCATTCAATTCTCATATACTTAAGTCATTCACATGTTTTTAAAAATCGTTCACTTTTTAAGTCATTCCCATATACTCGAAAAAATGATTAAGGCTTAAGGAATGATCGGAGTATTATAATATCTCCACCTTGGAAACATTTATCCTCGAATGTTGTTAGGTAGGTTCAAGATCAAAGAGAAAACAAAGGATACTTCATAGAGTGCACGAATTTAGGATGGAAGAGAAATATGTAGCTGAATACACTGATTTAGAAAAATATTGAATTAAGGAGGAGTAGTACCTTCATCTTGATCTGAGCTTGCGGAAAATAGATGGGGATACTTAGCTCGCATGTCTACTTTTGCTTCCCATGTAGCACTCTCGACTGACTGGTTTTGCCACAGAACTTTGACCAAGGGAACCTCTTTGTTCCTTAGTCTACGCACTTGGAAGTCTAGGATCTCAACCAGAATCTCTTCATAGGAAAGACTATCCTGAACATCCAAGCTTTCTGGTGGACCCATAACAACAGAATCACCGATGTTCTTCTTCAGCATAGAGACCTGAAAGATGGGATGAACAACTGACAACACTGCGGGTAACTCAATCTTATAATCTACCTTCCTAACACGGCTCAAAATTCTGTAGGGGCCAACATATCGAGGACTAAGATTCCCTTTCTTTCCAAATATTTTCACCCCTTTCATGGGTGAAATCTTCAGGTACACCAAATCGTCAACTTCAAACTCAAGATCCCTTCTCCGTACATCGGTATATGACTTCTAACAACTCTAAGCTATCTTAAATATTTCTCGAATTAACTTAACTTTTTCCATAGCCTCGAATACAGTATCAGGCCTAATCACAGCTGCTTCCCATGCTTCGAATGGGGCCATCTGAATACTAGCATGGAAACTATTGTTATACGCCAACTCGATCAATGGAAAGTGCTCATCCCAAATACCTTTAAAATCAAGCGCACATGCCCTCAACATATCCTCTAAAGTCTGAATGGTCCTCTCGGCTTGACCATCTTTCTGCGGATGAAAATCGGAGCTAAGATGAAACTGGGTACCAAGGCCCTTCTGAAAGGCTCTCCAAAACTGAGAAGTAAATTGAGTACCCCTATCAGAGATAATAGTCAAAGGAACTCCATGGAGTCTGATGAATTCTCGAATATACAATCTAGCATAATCCTCATCTATATAAGATGAATGCACTGGTAATAAATGAGCTGATTTAGTCAACAGGTCTACAACAACCCAAATGGAATCATGATAACGACGAGAAGGAGGCAAGACAATTACGAAATCCATATTCACTTCTTACCACTTTCAAGTAGTAATGCTAAACTTTTCCATCACGCCACCGGGCCTTTGGTGCTCTACCTTAACTTGTTGACAAGTAGAACACTTTGCCATAAATCCTGCTATGTCTTTCTCTATACCGTTCCACCAATAGATTTCCCGCAAATCGCGGTATATCTTGGTAGCACTGGGATGAATAGAGTATCGCGCACCATGTGCTTCCGCCATAATCCTCTGTCTCAAGTCATCAACATTCGGAACACAAAGTCTACCCTGTAATATTAACACGCCATCTCCCCTTTGGGAGAAAACCTCTACCATTTGGTCCATGACGGACCCCTTTAATCTGACCAAGTTAGGGTCCTTATCCTGCTTCTCCTTTACTTCCAAAACTAAAAAGGATTCGGAACTACTTTGAACCCTTATACTACCTTCAGAAGAGTCAAACAACCTAACTCCCAATCTATCCAAGCGATGTACCTCACAGGATAACTCCTTCTTATCATTCTCTATATACGCCACACTACCCATAGACATCCTGCTAACGGTATCTGCCACTACATTGGCCTTTCCCGGGTGATACAACACTCTTATATCATAATCTTTTAATAGCTCTAACCACCGTCTCTACCTAAGGTTCAACTCCTTCTGGGTGAACACATACTGCAAGCTTTTATGGTCTATAAATACATCAACATGAACACCATACAAATAATGTCTCTAGATTTTCAAGGCAAACACCACAGCAGCCAATTCAAGATCGTGAGTCAGGTAGTTCTTCTCATACGACTTCAACTGTCTGGAGGCATAGGCTATAACCTTACCTTTTTGCATCAACAAGCAACCCAACCCAACTATGAAAGCATCGCAGTATACCACAAAACCATCAACACCATCAGGAAAAGTCAACACAGGGGCTAAGGTGAGTCAAGTCTTCAACTCCTGAAACTCTTCTCGCAAGATTCCGACCACAGGAACTTCACTTTATTTTGAGTCAAACAAGTCATGGGGGACGCAATAGAAGAAAACCTTCAACAAAGCGACACTAGTAACTAGCTAGACCCAAGAAGCTCTTGATATTAGATGGAGAAATAGGTCTAGGCCAATTGTTTATAGCCTCTATCTTTTGAGGATCAACTCTAATACCTTCGAAAGAAAAAATATGACCCAGAAAAGCTACGGACCTTAGCCAAATCTCACACTTGCTGAATTTGGAAAACAATTGATGAGCTCTAAGGGTTTCCAACATGATTCGAAGATGATCTGCATGGTCATCCTCACTTCAAGAATATACAAAAATATCATCTATGAACACGATAACAAACAAATCCAGATACTGCTTGAATACTCGGTTCATTAGATCCATGAAAGCTGTTGGAGCATTGGTTAACCCAAAAGACATGACCAAGAACTCAAAATGACCGTAACGGGTTCGGAAAGCTGTCTTTGGAACATCACATTCCTTAACCTTAAGCTAGTGATAGCCGAATCTAAGATTTATTTTTGAGAAGTATCTCGCACTTTTTAACTGATCAAACAAGTCATCAATTCGAGGAAGAGGGTACCTATTCTTGATGGTTACCTTGTTTAGTTGATGGTAGTCAATGCACATACTGAATGTACCATCCTTATTACATACGAATAGAACAGGTGCACCCCACGGGGATACACTAGGCCTGACAAAGACTTTTTCTAAGAGATCCTTGAGTTTCTCCTTCAACTCTTTAAGTTCTTCGGGAGTCATATGGTATAGAGGAATGGAAACAGGCTGAGTGTCGGGAAGGAGGTCAATCCCAAATTCTATCTCTCTATAAGGTAGTACCCCTAGGAGATTTTCCAAAAAAAACATCGAGAAACTCATTAACAATGGCAACTAATTGAATAGTCCGAGTCTCAGACTTGATGTCTTTAACTCGGACTAGGTGGTAAATGCAACCCTTGGAAATCAACTTCCTAGCTTTGAGGTAGGATATGAAGTGGCTCTTCGGAGTTACAGATCTCCCGAAACACTAGACAACGGGTTCATCAGGAAACTGACACTTGACGACTCGGGTATGAAAATCTATAGACGCATAGCATGAATGAAGACAATCTATACCTAGAATGACGTCAAAATCAACCATATATAGCTCAATCAAATCCGCCCATATGACCTGATGAAGGACGGTGATAGGACACTTCTTATACACTCGCTTAGAAATAACAGATTCTACTACCGGGGTAGAAACTAGAATAGGCTCAGGAATTTGTTAAGGGTCCACTTTTAAATTTACAGCAACCAAAGGTGTCACATAAGAGAAGCTCGAACCGGGGTCCATCAATACATACACATCAAAATAAAATACAGGAAGCATACCAGTTACAATATCTGGGAAGTCCTCCTGCTCCTGGTAAGGTGGTATAGTATAGAAACGATTCTGGCATGATCTGCCAATAGTACTAGAAGAGGCACCCTGAGGAGGAACTGGGTGGACTGTGAGAGAGGGGGAACTGGTAGCCTGACTCTGGGGACGAGCATCTCGACTCGCCTGTCTAGAATACAAAAAATCTCTAAGTTAGTGGCCTAGCTTTCCACAGCCAAAATAAACTCTATGATCAACAAAACACTCGCCCAAATGATCTCTACCACACTTGGGACATGAAGGAGGATGAGGTGGGTTACTTACACTTTCCTGAGACTTGGAGCGGATAGGCCTACTTCCGTGCTCTTGCCTGCTTCTAGGTACAAGAGCACTAATTGAGGAAGGTGCAGGCATAAATGGATGTTTCTGAAATTGAGGCGGTTCCCTCCATAGAATCTGGATTGTCCAAATCCCTGCTACTTTGAACTAGATCTTTTATTCTTCTTACTCTCTCCACCTCTTTCACCTTATCAACATTAATCTGTTGGGCATGAATCATCAACCGAGAAAGGTCCATCTCCCCATTGAGCATAGAAGATCTACACTCTTTCACGATGTAACTTGACACACTGATCATGAACTTACTCATGATGGTCCTGGAGTCAGCCATCATAATAGGAGAATATTTGGACAATTGATTGAATCTAAGACAATACTCCTTAACAGTCATGGATCTTTGTCTCAAATTTATGAATTCCTCTATCTTTGCTTCCCTCATCTCAAGAGAAAAGAATCTATCCAAGAACGCATTCTGGAATAACTACCAAGTCATGGGAGTGTCATCCTCCCCTCTACTCTTCCTCCACATCTCCACCTAATCATATGCAACATCTTTCATTCGATAGGCAGCCAATTCAACACTCTCCTCCTCAGTTACGTGCATAATCTGGGTGATCTTTGTCACTTCATCCAAGTATATCTGTGATCTACCTTTGACCCATAGAACTCAGGCGGATTCATTCACATAGAGTCACAAACCCGAGTTGTAGTAGAATTATTATCTTGTAGAGGAGAAAATGCAGCCTGCATGTTAGCTTGAGCATTAGCGGTAACTGCCAGGGCTAGCACCTGAAAAGCTGCTCGGAATTCTGTATGAGACACATGCTCATCCAGGGGATCAAAAGGTCGAGGTCGCTTGTTGTGTCTATGCACTCGACGAGGTGGCATTTTTTGTTATAAGTGGGCACGATTTAATCACAAATAAAGAGGCAGTTGTAGGCATGCTATACCTTAGAAAGAAAGAAATGACTTTTTTTAAAACTTTCTGTATCCTCTTGCTCGTAGATGTGGAGCGCTACACATCGATGATCAAACTCTACATAACGCGGCTTGTCAGACTCCCTAGGACTCCTTAAACCATAGTCTTTGATACCAAGTTTGTAACGCCCCAAAATTTTATCCCGAGACATCACACGGTGCATAAGGCTACACGTAGCCCCAAGCTAACCCTTGGAGCCAAACACCACCTCAAGGAATGCAATTCTACAATAATCAGGCATGATAAAGAGACGCATCACATCAGGTTCAAGAGAAATACAGAAGAATACTAGACTGTACAACCAAAATATAAATTGAATATCTGTACATACCGACCCTCTAGTCTAACAAAGCCTCTATACATGTAAATCAAGGATCCGTTGGGACAAATCCCCAACTGACCCCAACAGTACTGAAATCCATAACAATAAAACGATATCCCAAAAATATAAATACGATCCTCAAACCATGAGGACTCACACTGAGGGATCGCAGTTGAGGCGCTCGAATATCTCTAATGCGGCTGCAGCTAAGTACCTGAACCTATATTATGTGAAAATATAGCCTATAGGAAAATATGTGAGTCTGCACTTTGGAACGTACTGAGTATGTGGGGATGCGTGCAATAATATAAATATTATCATTAATTTCATAAAAACATGTATATGCACAATGATGGCTCACTTGGCTTGAGTTAGCCTGAAACAATCTTTTCATGATATCATAGTAAATAAATGATATGATAAAAATATCATAAATCATCATGAACAATTCAACTTTTCAAATCAAGACTCAGAGTGACTCGGTAATTCAAGAAACTCAACTCTTATGGACATAGGAGGTTCTTATAACTGACATAAACTATGTGAGCTACATGAAGTCCAACGTTTTGTCCTCCTAAGCAGAGAACATTGGTGTGAGCATCGTACTCTTGCCAAGGAGTACAACCTAAATTTAGTGATCAAAATCTCATACCCGTCCTCTGGCCCACAATTATCAATATCAATACTATGGTGGCACGTAGTTTCGGGGAAATACTACATTTCCCTTTCGGTGCTAAATACTACTCCCAGACAGAAGTTCAGAACGCATTAGCAAATCCACCACAAACATCACGAGGGTCCATCATGAAGACCAAATCAAATCTGTTTCTTATTTATCAAATCATAAAGAGTTTGTCGATTCCTAACTCAACTCAAATCAAATTAATCTTTCTCAATATCAAAATGTATCAATTCCTTAAATCATAACAACATCAATAAATTCGAGAAAATATCAAGACTCATTGTAACAACTCAATTTCATGAATCAATACACTCAATAATTCAATTTGTCATAAGGGAGCTTAAAGCTTAAAACATACCTTTAAAGCACTTGAAATATCAACTTATGGTTGAACTATAAAATTCATAATATTAAATATCAAGTCATAACTTGGGAATAGTAAAATGATCATGTATAATAAAGCTTGAACAATTTATATTCTCATAGTCTCATGTTAACATAATTTGGGTATAAACCCACTTTTAAAATCATATAAATCCCTAATAAAAATTAAAGCTTTGGGCACAAGAATGAAAGGAGTGTTCTTGTTCAACCCCACATACCTTGGATTATGATTTCAAGATGCACAAGTGTTATTGGGAACTATTCTTGTTACTCTTGAGTTAGGGTTCTTGAAGCCTTTGACTTGGGTACCTTAAATCTTGAACAAATTTGTGAAATCTATGGTTGGATTCTTGAATTTCTTGGAAGATTTGGATTGGATTTTATAGATAAACCCTAGTTTTTATTGATTGTGGAAGAGAGAAATGAGGATTTCTCCTTGCTGGGGGTATTTATAGAGGGTTAAAACAGGTGGAAAAGACCAAAAAGTCCTTTTAAAAATAGTCTAATTTCCCAGTTCAGGGCATGCAACGGTGCTATACGACGTCCCATCACTTGGGCGACGTTGAGTCGGACTTCACCGTCGTACTACTCAAGAAAAGGGCCTTACTACCTCGGTGCAACGGCGTTGGTCGACGTTCATTCGATAGTCCGATGGTCCATCGGACCCCGACGTTGAATTATTCCAGTGAGTTGGGATTTAGTCTTGATACGATGGCACTTCTCAACATTCCGTCGATAGTTTGACAAGACGTCGGAGCCCACCATCGACCCTGGGCATTTCAGACTGTTTCTATTTTGTGTAAATCGGCCATAACTTCTTACTCCGACCTCCGATTTTGATGAAATTGGTATTGATGGAAAGATCATTCAATTATCTAAATGAAAAAATTTGAAATTAGGGAAATACTACATGGTTTAAAAATCATTCACTTTATATGTCATTCCCATATACCTAAAAAATGGATTAAGGCTTAAGGAATGATTGAGGTATTACATCACCCATTAGATTAGACTTGACTATCTTGCAAGGGTCACCCATCAGTTTAGTCTTGACAAAATTCATACTTTGGACATTATATTAGTACAGTGGATCCACATAGCCAATGATAGTACTCATGGCACAGTATTAACACCCTTCTGGGGTTACAGGTTGGACCCCGATTAGCTCAGATTGGGGCATATCGGTTAGATGATACCTCTCTCAATCTTATTCATAGTCTCAGTTACAGTATTAGTTCAGTTATTCAGTCATAAAGTTATTTAAAAAATGTATACAGATTTCAGTTATTCCAATATTTCAGTCAACAGATTTTGTACAGTCATGTTATATGCTTGGTCATGCATCCTTGGTATCGATAGATTTCCTTGCATTTATAGTATTTATAGACTTTCATGCATGTACAATATTTACATGCTCCATATGTCTCCAGTGTTTTCAAACTCTCATGATCTCTATTCAGTATTCCTTGTATTTTATGTATATTCAGACAGTTCATTATTTCTATTCATGAAACCTTGCATACCATTTACTAATTTAACATACCAGTACATTCAAAGTACTGATCGCATACTTTTCTTTTACGCTATGATGTATCATATCATAGGTGCTGACACTCAGTTCCTGAATCGTACTTAGATTTACTTCTCAGGATATTAGCAATATAGTAGAAGTGGTGAGTCCTCATCATTCAAGAATAATTTATTTTACTTCATATCTCTATTTCAGTAGTTAGTAGAGTTAGTTGGGGCCTGTCCCATCAACTCATATTCAGTCAGTCAGTTTTAGAGGCTTTTTAGAGATTGAGCTAGTCATTCAGTATTCAAATCCTCAGCTGACATGTCAGTTTATCATTATTTTAATAGATTTCGTCAGTTATTTATATATATCCATATTCTAGTTGTGATTTAGTTATTAAAAACTTATGTCAATATCAGTTATTTTTCTACAATTATGATATTATTGTTCAGTGCTAACAGCAGGTACCAGCTCATGGGTTAGCTTGTGGTCCCTCAGGATTGTAAGCACTATGTGACGACTAAGGGGTAGTCTCAGGTCGTTACAAACATAGTATCAGAGTCTAAGGTTTTAAAGTTTCCTACAAAGTCTGAAAGCTGCGTCAATTAGAGTCTTGTGCATGGTTGTGTAGCGCACCACACTTATGGACAAAAGGATACAATGTATTTAGGAAAAAGTTTCCCTTCTTTCAATATTCATGTTGTGCGAGTGAGCATGAGGTCATGTTAAACTCTTAGTCTAATACTTTTCTCTCTTCCGTTTACAAAACATGCCTCCTAAGATGAATGAAAGAAGAACAGAAAATCAACTAGCCTCTCAGCCCATCCAAGTGGATCCTTTTGACGAGCATGTCTCTCACGTAGAATTCAGGGTTGTGTTCACCACTCTATCCAACCCCATGGCAGCTCAGAATGAACGGCTAGTTATTGTTCTAGCAAACCCAGTGGCCAATACTGCTTCTACTACAATTTGGGATTTCACCTGAATAATACTTCTTCTTTCATAGGATCTAAGTCCGAAAAGGATCCACAAGAATTCTTACATATGGTTCAAAAAGTAATGGATGCTATGGGGGTGACATCTAGTCAGAGTGATGAGTTGGATGTATATCAGTTATAGGATATAGAATATACTTGGTTTAAGTAGTGGAAGGTGGATAGGGGTATTGATGCAGGGCCTATAGAATGGGAAGAGTTTACCACAGCTTTCTTAGACAGATTCTTCCCATTGGAGTTGAGAGAGGCCAATGTGTTAGAATTTACTATCTTGAGACAGGGAAGCATAAGTGTGGGAGAGTATTCCCTCAAGTTCACTCAGTTAGCGAGATATTCTCCTCATGTGGTGGATGATAACAGGTCCAAGATAAACAAATTTATGTTTGGAGTGTATGATAGAGTGGTCAAGAAGTGTAGGATTTCAACGCTAATTAGTGAGATGGACTTATCTAGGCTGATGGTCCTTGCTCAATATATGGAGGAGTAGAAGATTAAGAATAGAAAGAGAGGAAACAAGAGAGCTAGAATGAGAAGCTTTAACTTCATTTAGCCAAAGTTAGGGGGTGGTAACCATTCTTATTTTCAACAAAGGTCTTCAACCTTAGCACCCTCTTCAGCCAGTGTTCCCGTACCTAAATTCAGGAGCGACAATAAGGATGGGGCACCAGGCTTTAAATCCCAGGTTAGTGTTAGCAGTTCCTGTACCAATCCTCTATGTTATTAATACAAAAAACACCATTAGAGTGAGTGTAGAGCGGGTAGTGATGTATATTTTGGGTGTGGCAAGCCAGGCCATTGTATTCGAAAGTATTGGGTGGTTACTAAAAAATGTAGGTATGTACTCCATAAGGGCCAGTCCCATTCGGTCACCCAAATTAGCAGGGTGCAACTTCCAGTGCTATTAGTGGTCAGCAACCAAATAGGTTATATGCTCTTTAGTCCTGCCATTATTAACAAAATTCTCCTGACGTAGTTACTGGTACATTGCAGGTCTTTTACTTACATTTTTATGCTTTACTAGACCCTGGAGCTTCTTTTTCTTTTGTAACTTCACATATAGTTGTCAATTTCGGAGTCAGTACCAAAGCTCTTGCTGAGCTCTTTTCAGTGTCTACCCTAGTAGGTATTTCCATTGTAGCCAGATAGGTGTAAAGGGACTGTCCAATCACAATATTTCAGAGAGTTACCTCAGTTGATCTTGTGGAGTTAGTGATAATGGACTTTGACATCATTCTAGGAATAGCTTGGCTCCACTAATGCTATGCCTTAGTTGATTTTCGAAACAAAATAGTTCATTTTTAGTTTCCAAATGAACCGGTCCTTGAATGGAGGAGTAGTACTACAATTATTAGGAGTCAGCTGATTTCCTACCATAGAGAGAGAAAGATGCTATTGAAGGGGTGTATTTATCATCTCCTGCGATTCAAATAATCAAATTTAAAAAATCCAACTTTTGAGTCAGTTCTAGTCATAAACAAATTCTCAGACGTATTTCCTGAAGATCTTCCTGAAGTTCCTCCCAATAGGGAAATTGACTTCGGAATAGACCTTTTTTTAGATACTTAACCCATATCTATTCTTCCATATAGAATGTCCCTAGCTAAACTTAAAGAGTTTAAAGAATAGTTAAAGGATCTTCTATATAAGGGTTTCATCAGACCCAGTGTCTCCTTGTAGGGCGCATCTTTTCTCTTCGTGCATAAGAAAGATGGTTCTTTTAGAATGTGTATTTACTACCATCAGTTGAACATGGTCACACTCAATAATAAATATCCACTTCCAAGAATCGATGACTTGTTTGACCAACTTCAGGGTGCCAGCTATTTATCTAAGGTAGCCCTCAGATCAGGCTATCATTATGTCAGGTTCAGGTAATGTGACATTTCAAAAATAGATTTCCGAACCTGGTATGGTTACTTTGAATTTCTAGTCATGTCCTTTGGTCTCATGAATGCCCCAGCAGCCTTCATGGAGTTGATGAATCGAGTGTTTAAGTAATACTTAGATATGTTCATCATAGTATCCATTGATGACATTCTTGTGTACTCCTGTAGCAAAAATGATCATGCAGACCACCTCAGAATAGTTCTTCAAACTCTTAGAACTTATTAGTTATTCGCTAAACTCGGTAAGTATGAATTCTGGCTAAGATCAGTAGCTTTCCTTGGCCATATGATTTCTGGTGATGGTATTAGGGTTGATCCTCAAAAAACCGAGGCGGTGAGAGACCAGACCCATCTCTCCATCAGACATTAGGAGTTTCTTAGGTTTAGATAGCTATTATGTGTGCCTAGTGTAGATGATTTTAGGCAATGAATTCTTAAAAAAACGCATGGTGTGCATTACTCTATTCATCCAGGGGCTACAAAGATGTAATGCGATTTGTGGGAGATCTATTGGTGGAGTGGGATAAAGAGAGATATTGCAAAGTTAGTATCTAAGTTCTCTACATGCCATCAGGTTAAGATTCAGCACCAAAATCCTAGTGGGTCCATGAAGGAGTTCAGTATTCCTACATGGAAATAGGAAGAAGTGAACATAGTTTTTGTGATGGGTTTGCCTCATACTCATTATCAGCATGATTCTATTTGGGTTATTGTAGACAAGGGACAAAATTAGCTCATTTCTTGACAATTCGTACCTCTTATTCAGCCGAGGACTATACCAAGCTCTATCTCAGAGAGTTGGTTAAGTTGCACGGTGTTCCCTTGTCTATCATCTCAACTAGAGGTACACAATTTACCTCTCACTTATGGAAAGCTTTCCAAAAAGGTCTTAGTACCCAAGTTCATCTCAGCACAACTTTCCATCTTTAGATAGAAGATCAAATAGAAAGGACCATTCAGACTCTTGAGGATATGCTGAGAGCATGCATGGTTGATTTCAAGGGTCGTTGGAATGACCACTTGCGTTCGATTGAATTTGCATATAATAACAACTATCATTCCAGTATCCGAATGGATCCATTTGAAGCTCTCTATAGGAGGATATGTAGATCTTCTATTGGTTTGTTTGAAGTAGGTGAGGCTACAATAGTAGGGCCTGACTTGGTGTTTGATACCTTGGAGAAGGTTTAGTTAATCAAAGATAGGCTTAAGGTTGCCCAGAGCCAACAGAAGTCGTATGCAGATGTGAGAAGAAAGGATCTAGAGTTTGTGTTTTGTGATTTTGTGTACCTGAAAAGCTCTCCCATGAAGGGAGTGAAAAGGTTCAGCAAGAAAGAAAACTCAGTCCCCGCTATGTCGTTCCCTTCAAAATTTTCAGTCATTTTGGAAAGGTAGATTACGAGCTTAAGTTGCCTTCAGATCTAGCCACAGTACACCTAGTGTTTCATGTCTAATTGTTGAAGAAGTCTATTGGTGATCCAGCTATAGTTGTTCCTTTAGAAAGCATAGATGTTCAAAAAAGTCTTTCCTATAAAGAAGTTCCAGTCAAAGTTCTTGATCATCAAGTTCGTAGACTAAACAACATAGAGGTTCCACTAGCCAAAGTCCTTTGGAGAAGCCAGTCTATTGAGGGAGCCACTTGGGAAGCAGAAGAAGATATGCGGAACAAGTACCCTTATTTTTTCTCTGTGAATCTAGGCTCAGTTTAAGGTACTATTCTTCTTAATTTTTCTATCTATCATGCTCAATTTCAGTTGCACATCATGTTCATGTCAGTCATGCATTTCAGTCATGCATTCTATGCATCAGATATGCATGTTCAGTGTGTAAGCTTAGTTCAACAGTCTTCCTTAGCTTAACTAGTTTTATTTGAGGATGAATGATCTCAACGGGTAGATATTATAATACCTCGCATTTCCTTAGCATAATCTATGTCCCATTGCATAAGTATCCGTATATAAAAAATTTTAAACACTATTATTTTTTAGTTTACATCCTGTCATTACATAGGAAATTGAATTAGCTTTCCAATGACATAAAATTTCCCCTAATCCTATAACCGGGTAAGAAGTAGTGGAAATTTTAAGTTTCAGTCTTTAAACATCATCATTTTGACCCTTAGCGCATCGTAGAGCTAGTGTAAATAGCAATTGTCATTTTCTATTGAAGGTGCGCGATCTTGGCGCATCGCACCAAAGGCCAATTTTGCAGTTTCCAGTGTCTCTCCAGGATTCCACTGCGTCACGGTGATCTTCAATGTCAAAAAAAGGTGGAAATGCAATACCACCACGTTGCACTACCATGCAATTTTCCAGATGTTAATTTCCAGTGACATGGCGCGATAGCATTGCGTCAAGCCAGGGGAGGAATTTGGAAAATTTTGACGAAGAATTTATATTTCATCCAGGTTAAAACAGTTATTTTCCCTAATTTTAGTCCGCCCAGGTGTTCTTTAAAGCCCTAAAAATGTTTTTAACTCATTATTTTTTAATTCTTCCCCCAAAAATTAAAGAATATCCGCTCTTAAGCAAAAACTCTAGCTATCAAATTCAAGGTCAATCCTCAAGAATTCACCAATAACTTCAATAAATTCATCCATTAAGGTATGTTAGATGTTCATCCATGGGTTCCTTTCACCCATGGAGTCCAAGTACCCAATTTAATTTCGAAGTTATCATCTTTTTCAAGGTTTATGATATCAAATTAAGATTTCACCCTTGAATCTCTATGAATTATGATTTATTACCATGTTTCCATGAAATTATTATTATTATTTGATTCTCCACGTTTTTAATAGTATTGTTTATTGAACTAAACCATGATTTACTACTAGTATGTTGAATTCATGCTATTTCTATAAACTCCATGATATTCCTATGATTGCTTTAAACTATGAATTATAAGTGTTTGATTAAATGCCCACAAAAGTGATTGATTTAATATAAGCCTTCATGCTTTGTCCTTCATGTTTTAGAGTCATTTTACTATTATTGTTTTAAGTTCTGGGGGTATAGAATACCCGAAGTTTCAGTATATTACAGAATAGCCTTCAAAAAATACTGTGAGCATTATCAGAATCGGAAAATATCAGTCAGTTAAACTAAGAATAGTTTAGTGCTTCAGTGTCTTTTAGTTGGGAGTAGGATTTAGCACCGAGTGAGTGTAGGGATGATGGCTTCCCTATCAAATAAGAAGAGTAATTAGTAGTAGTCCCTATACTACAAAACTACATAGCCAGCGTAGGTATAAGTAGTCACCCGTCAGATTAGGCTTAAGTATCTCGCATCAATCACCCATCAGTTCAGGATTGGCATCCTTAGTCCTTTGGATATTATATTAGTATAGTAGATACACACAGGCAGTTTTAGTATTTGTGGCATGATATTAACACCCTTCCAACTGGGGTTACAGGTTGGACCCCGATTAGCTCAGATTGGGGCATATTGGCTAGATGATACCTCCCTCAGTCTCAGACATAGTCTCAGTAGCAGTATCAGTTCAGTTATTCAGTCATAGAGTTGTTTGACAAAAACATAAAAATTTTAGTTAGTCCAGTATTTCGGTCTACAAATTTTGTACAGACATGTTATATGCTTGGTCCTGCATCCTCGTTATCTATAGATTTCCACGCATTTCTAGTATTTATGGACTTTCATGAATATATAGTATTACATGCTCCATGTGTCTCCAGTATTTATAGACTCTCATGATAACTATTTAGTATTCCATGCCTTATATGTATATTCAAACATTTCAGTATTTCTATTCATAAAACCTTCCATACCGGCCATCCTCATTTAGCATTCCAGTTTATTCAAAGTACTGATCACATACTTTTCTTTTGTTCTATGATGTATCATATCATAGTCACTGGCACTTAGTTCTCGGATCATACTTAGACTTCACTTCTCAGGCTATCAGCAGTACAGTAGCAGTGGTGAGTCCTCATCATTCGAGGACAGTTTATTTAACTTCATATCTCTATTTCAGTAGTTAGCTGAGTTAGTTGGGGTTGTCCCATCAACTCATATTTAGTCAGACAATTTTAGAGGCTTTTCAGACATTGATTTAGTCATTCATTATTTAGATTCTCAGTTGACATATCATTTTATCAATATTTTAATAGATTCAGTTAGTTATTTATATATATCCATATTCCAATTGTGATTCAGTTATTAAAACCTTATGGCAATATCAATTATTTTTCTACAATTATGATAGTATTGTTCAGTCCTCACAGTAGGTACTGGCTCATGGGTTAGCTTGTGGTCCTTTGGGATTGTAAGCATTGCGTGGCGACTAGGGGGTAGTCTTGGGTCAGTACATCTACCTTAGCTTCTCTCATTTCACATGAAAAGACCCTGGCTATAAATACATCCTGAAAACCTGCCAACTCATAGGATATGCATTATCATCTCTACCATTCTTCCATATAACTACCCAATGGCTCATCCTTCAGCTTGTAGGATTCCAACTCTATAATCTCTTCCTTAGTAATATGCATAATCTGGGTGATCTTTCTAGTCTCCTCTAAGTAAAGTTGTGGGTCCTCACCTACGTTTTACTCAAAGAATTAGGCGAATTCATTCTCATGAAGTCTCTAATTTTTGTTGCTGCTTAATCTTTATTCTGCTGAATTAGGACTGTCACATGATGGTTTCCCTAAACATTAGCAGTCACCACTTGGGCTAACGCCTGAAATACGGTCCATAATTCAGCATAGGATACATTCTCATTTAGATGGTCAGAGGGATGGGGTCGCTGGTTGTCATTTCTGTGTGCATTATCTCGGTGAGGAGGCATATTCAACTATTATGAAATAGCATGAGTTAAAATAAGATAGAGACACTATAAGCAAGATATATCATGAAAGAAAAAGATGATTTCCTAAATATATCCTATAGCATCTTGCTTATAAATGTGGTGCGCTTCACACCCATGATCAAATCTCTATGTAAAGTATCTTGTCTAACTTCCAAGGACTCTTATGAACCTTAGACTCTGAACCAAGTTTATAACACCCCAAAAATGGGTCTTGAGATGTCACACAGTGCTTAAGACTACGAGTAGCCTCAAGCTAACCCAGTAAGCCTTCTACTAGATCTGTATACTCATAAATAGAGAAATATGAACATAATATAAAAGTTAAAATGCAGAACTCTATCTTTTCTAAGCTGAAATTATCTAAACATAATATTTGAAAGTATTTTTCTCAAAAGTCTAGATAATTAATACTGATAATTTGAATTAAATCTAGCAGTATGATAAATCCTACTAGTAATAACTAGAGAGTCACTGGGAAAAACAGAATAACTAGGTCCAAGAACTATGAGTACTCACCAACTATCGGGAGGCAGATAGAGATACCCTAAATCACTCACGCTGCTGAAACTGAGCACCTGAACCTACATTATGAGACAATGTAAAACATAGACGTATATATAGATCAGTACTTCTGCTTTGTACTGAGTATATAGGGGAGAATTCATAAGTAAAAAAATATCTCAACATTAGTGTAAATTTGCAAAAGAATGCATGCTAAGTGTAGATGACTTACAATAGCTTGAATAACTGAAAACTGAGAATCATGATCATGAGTAATAAAGCATGTTAGTTTCTAAAAAGCTACATTGGTATTCTGTCTTTAAATTATGTTGTCTAAGTGTAGAAAGTACTCACTTTTATATCTGAAACTAAAATCTAAAATCTCATAGCTGGTATATTTATGTAAAGCAATATTTGAATAAAGTTGTAACCCTTTACACTTGGTTTCTAAAAACTATTCTGTTATTCTTTTCTGTAGTCTTTTATATTAGGGAATTCTTTTAAAAACAATTCAGCAAGGGTGGTTCTTCTAACCGACAAATACTATTTGAGCTATCATAGTGTACAGCGTCTAGTTCCCTTATGGGAAAACCTCACATTAGGGAGAGGTGTCATACTCTTTCCAAGGAGTATAACTAATCTAAGTGATCATATTTGTATCGGTCATCTATTTAGAAATCAGAATAATTTTATTATCTATACCGACGTTGACTCGTAGTTCTGAGGCATGTGAACATCCCCAACTCGGTGCTAAATACTATTCCCTTTAACCTATATGCTTATTCTGTAGGAAATCCACTTTAAAACTAGTATAATGGTTTAAAAATGAAAACCAACTGTACATCTCTTAATTTAAATTGTAACTAAAACTGTAAAGTGGATTCCATGTCTAAGCTAAGATCAAAAGATCAAATCTTTATTAAAATCTGAAAATAACTAGTCATGGGATGCTTAAAGCATAGTTATTCTTGAAATATCAATATTCAAACTAGGGTTTAGTAACTCATGCATCAACTTCATGTCAAATCATAATAAAGTTCATGCTTAGTAATTAAAGCATTGAAATTCAATTCTAAATCTAAAAATTATATCATATGCATGAAAATATGAAAATAGCTGTGCAATTCGTCATCTAAATCACTTAAAATCTCATAATCTTCAAATAGCAATATTTAGGTATGAACCCTAAATTAAATTCATGGTTAATCATACAAAATCATGTAACTTGTAATTTAAAAATAGTTTTGGGCACAAGGATGAAAGAATTATCCTTGTTGAAAACTCCACATACCTTAATTGATGACTAGATGAAGAAGATTGAACTGTACATTCCTATTTGTTCTCTTGAAGATTGATTCTTGAATATTCTTTAATTGGGAATCTTGAATTTTGGGTTATCTTGGAAAAAGAGTGGTGGAATTTTAATTTCTTGGGGATTAAGATTTGAAGCTCTAGGGTTTCCCTGAGAGCAGTTTTATGAGAAGTGAGAAGATTAGGCTTATAGTAGGTTTAATTCTCTTTTATTCATGATTTGGGGCTTGGAAAAAGACTAAATTATGTTTTAAAATTTAACTCAAAATTGGAATCCCAAGTTTGGGCCCCATCGTGATGCAGCACAATCGCGGTGGCACTGGAAATCGGACGAATGCCATTTTGGCCTTTGGCACGACACAGCGTAATCACGTTGCGTCGCTGGAAAAGGAAGAGTCCATTTTGTACTCCACAATGACGCAGTGTCTATCCAATTATGAATTTTGATTCAATACAGACAAAATGCATTGAGCTACTGGAAAGGGACGAACGAAAACTAGAACTTCTTCGCGATGCAGGCTAATCATGGTTCCTTACTAGAATTGGACAACTGCGAATTTGTCCTTCACCGCGATGTGGTGCTTATCATGGTGTTCTACTATCTTCATTAAGATCACCATAACTTCTTAATCGAGTGTCAGATTGAGGAAAAATTGGTTTCATTAGAAAGCTGATTCCATTATCTACACATTGGTGGGTCTAGAGCTGGAAAACTCTATACACATCAAGAGTTATACACTTTTGAAATTAACCCTTGACACACTAGGATCTAAACTAAGCTAAGAAAAGTATGGGGTATTACATTATTGCATGTTCACTATAGTGATGCCCGACTGAGGGTTGAAAATGATAATATTGATGACTACATGACTATTTATTCTGGTTTTCCAGATGGAAACTTAAATCACAAATTATTGTTATATTGTGTTGATTCTGAACTCACTTATACATGTGTTGAATGGATTTTGATCATCATACTAATAGGTTGTGAGTATTACTTACTCATATCACGTATGCATATTCATGAGATACTGGTCACTAAAACATTCTAAATTTTTTAAGAAATTGAGACACCTTATAAAATGCCTATACCGAGAAATGTGCAGATAAGGTTGATTTGAGATATGATATTGAGATTATAATGACTATATGGGTTGTGAGCTTCTCATGAGTCGTACTTGAAAGCGGTGAGGCTTGGTAGGTTTACAAAGAAATTTATGTGATAACTTTCAAAACATTCATCATCATCCCATCATCATTACTACATTACATTGCATTGCCATAATCATCATCATCCCATCATCATTATAGTTTGATATAATCGCTGAGTTCTTACTTTTGTAAGTATCATGATTGAACCTTGTTTGTGATATTGTGTTTGAGCATTTATTTTATTTTATTAACTTAAGTTATCTCATCTTATATTGGTTTGGAAGTCAAGGTATTATGAGATATGGGATATGACTGTGGCTTGACTGAAGATATAGTTGGGTAGTACCTTATGGTAGTGTGGGATAAACCCTTATATATGCACACTTTCCCTATATTTATCCTATATTAATTATTGGTTTAATTGATTAAGAATGATATATTACATTTGTAAGTTATTTTCATCAATGACTTCTCTTATTGTTGAATATAAATGGAATAGCGTTGACTTACATGGATTACTGTGTCTACCTTGCATTTGTTACACCTGTTAACTTTTGTGTTAGGTTAAATAATATGATAAAGTATTATGATTTTGAGGGTTATAGGTTGTTCGAAATACCTAGGTAGCTGGGTTGGTAGTTTTCATGATCACTTTGAATTAGATTTTGTTATCGATGATGCTTGCTAAGTACATGTGATTTCGTACTCACCCTTGCTTCTCTATTTTTTTTATTTTTTTCATCCTTTGCAGGCACTGGTTTGAGTAGTAGATCATAGATTGAATTACTTTCAATATTGACATGGGGTAGATCGAGGTAGTGGCTGATGGACTGGACCTTCAAGACTTCTTGAATCTCTCTAATTTTATCTTATGCATTTATTATATTTACGATACTTTAGATTATTAATTATACTCATAATCTGTATTAGAGGATTGTAATAATGACAGCCAGACCAGAGATGTATTTTGGAGACTTGAGTCTCATTATATAAATTGAGACTAATCTGCTGCTTCTTCTTTTATTTCTTTTTCTTAAAGTGTGTTCTTTGAAATGGGTTAAGCTTACTTATCCGAAGGGTGTGGCACGTGTCATCCCATGCCTATTTTTGGGTCATGATGTAAGCTCATAAACATTGGTGATGAGACTTTTGGTACTTAATAATTCAAAGGAGAGAATAATGTAGGATATCCAAAAACACCCTTGAATTAAAAGTTTAAGTAAAAATAAGATAAATATAAGATATTGTAATAATCTCAATGATATGATGCTTTTTGGAAAAATCATAAACACTAATTGTCTTAAAATAGACAACACCCTTAAAAGAATTTTAGAGAAAGTTCAAGAAATTAGAGTCAGGAACAATGGTATCTAAATGGTGTGTTTTTAGAAAAGAAAAATATTTTTGATCCATTGGTTAAAAAAGATACTAAACATGATCATAATTCTATAGATTGTAATAGTACCCATCTCAGATCTGCCCCATTAAGAAAGAGGTGGTCTCAGGATAGATCAACTTGGTTTATCATCATTGAACCAAAGCTTCTAAAATTCCTGGACTATATGTTTTCAAGGCATACATAGGAACTGACATGAACTTAATCCCTGCTCATCCTCAAGCAAGATATACACTGTTTTAGAATCTACAACAACTACACTAATTGAAATCAGATTACCCAAGCTAAGACTACAACAAACCACAACAAATGACAAGTTTATAAGGCACATGCTTTCTTCATTCAACATATTTACACTATTATCTTTACATTACCAGCACAAAAGCTCATCACCTATAATACCCAATAAGATCATAGAAAAGTATTCAACTATTCATCATACATTAAAGTATCCAAATCAATTATGTCAAATTATAATTAAGTTTCATGATCATTCACCCTGTGTGTAAAGTGTCTTTAATGTGATTATGGCCATAGGAAGAACTTAGAGCAAGGTTGAGTTGAGAACTTTTGTATTGTTTGAGTTTTAGCGTTTGATTCTTTAAGGGTCAACTTCAAACGAGTGTAAATTCTAGAATAAATAGAGTTTTGGAGGTCAAGACACAAGAAATGAAATATCATCTAGTCATTTTTCCAACACATCTGATTTCACCTTAATCTGATATCGGAGTAGAAAGTAATACTTATTTTACCTAGGAGTGTCTGTCTACTAGAGGCTGACTACTTGAGTCAATGAGCAATCAACTTAGTCATCAACCTTCACTAGAAAATACCTTAATGAATTTGGATATTGATAACTAAGTTGATGATCTATCAACTGGTTGACAAGCTATAAACTGATTCGTCAACCTTAACCAAAAACTATCCTAATCTAGCTAGAGATTGACAACTATGTTGATGAGCTGTCAACAAACAGACAGGAGCTATCCACTTAGTTTTCAACTGAGAAATTCCTGCAAATATTTGTAAGTTTCCTTGGTGGTAGTTTGGTCTTTTCCTCACCTCAAATTCCTCCTACCCAACTTAACTCATTCCATAAGCATTTTTACCCATTATTAGTCAGTTTTCAATTCTTATTTTCTCTTCACTCTCAAGATAAAATAAGTAGGGTTTCTTTCCAAAGTTTAACCCCCAGGGTTCTAATTCAAGTTTCCTTCAAGACATTTACTAAATTCAGGTATGTGGAGTTTGAACAAGGATAACCTTTCATTCTTATGACCAAAAGCTTTGATTTTAATAACTGAATATATTAGATTTAAATTAGGGATAATACCCAATTTCCATATTTTTTAAATTATACTATCCTGTGATTTAGAGTTCAGTTAACATAAGAATTTACTTTTACTCATGTTTTTACTTACATGATTGTTATTATGAGACGAATATTAGTATTTTGACATGAATTTCCATGAGATGATAAATGTATATGATTTTTAGTATGATTCTGTCAGTTTATAAGTAAAAGCATATGATTTTATCATGATTCTCTCAGTTTACAAGAAGTTTAGATTTACTATTTCAGATTACTATAGGATGATACTGATTTTCATTTTGATCTTATGATCTCAGACATGATATGAAATTCACATAGTTATTCATGAGTATGATTTACTGATAGAAGCATGATTGGCTTTCAGATTTATAAATCCATGTTCTTATTTTAAGGTGAATTTCATCGGTATGAGCATACAATATATATATATATATTGAAAGTAGTATTTATTAGCAAGAGAGGAATATGGGTTCAGCGCACATCCTATTTCTCAGAAACTACGTGCCACAATAGGTTTAGGGACCCTACTAGATAGTGTCCTCCTTTCCCAAGATGGGATTAATTAGTAATAAAACCAGTTCAATTCAAGCTCTATTCTGATGGTAAGGGTAGAACATCCCTCCTCAACATGGGTAGATATTAGACTTCATGCTAGCTCAAATGGTTTATGTCGATTATGAGAATCTCCCGTAGAAAATATAGTTTTCAAAAGCTAAGTGTAGTAACTCACCCAACTTATTAGACTATGCTTGTTTTTCATGTTTTAACATATCTAGGTCTTTAATTTATTTCAGCTTCTTGTTGAGTCTACTTACACTTAGCATGTATGTTTAAAGATTATGCATTGATAAAGTTTTACTTATGAATTCACCCTTAGATATTTTGTACATTCTAGAAGTAATGACCACATATATGTCTATGTGGTACATTATTTCATAATGTAGGTTTTGGTGTTCGTCCTTAGCAGCACGATTAAGCGCGACACCATTTCCTACATTCAGATAGATGGTGAGTCCTCATAGTTCGAGGGACAAGTTATGATGATTTCATATTTTTAATGTAGTTATTTTAGTTACTTAGATTATTTTTTGGGATAATGGGGTATGTCCAAGTATGTACTCTTATTCAGTGATTCCATATCGTTCAATCAATTACTGTTCATAAATACGAACCTTTACATTCAACTTTACCTTATCTAGCATAATAGTACATTCCATGTACTGATGCATACTTTCTCTTTGCGCTATAATGTCTCATATCATAGATTCGAACGCTTAGGTTCCTGACCATACTTAGACAAATTTAGTTAGCAGCAACAGGTTCAGTAGGGAATCTTCATCTATCGACGATATGCTTGTATTTCAGTATTTTAGTAACTTCAGTAATTTAGTAGTCAGAGTTAGTTGGGGGCTTGTCCCATCAACTCCACTTTCAGACAGATCAATTAAAGGCTCTTTAGACTAGACTAGTTTAGACAATATTTCAGTTTTCAGATGATATTACAATTTTTATTCTTTATCAGTATTCAGATTATAAACTTAATGGCATTTTAACCTATTTTCTGCATTATTTTAGTATTATTATTCAGTGCTCACAGCAGGTACCAGTCATAAGTAAGCTTGTGGTCCTTCGGGGTTATAAGCACTGTGTGGCATTTAGGTTACAGACTTGGGGCATTATAAAAGTAAAGGAGTTCATGAACATGTGGCACGAACCTACGATAGTGTAAAAGTACTACCTTAAGTTTACCCAGTTAGCTAAATGTGCCCTAGAGTTGTTATCTGACTCTAGAGATCGTATGAGTAAGTTTGTTACTGGGTGTCTGATTTTGTGGTCAAGGTATGTAGGTCTACCATGATGATTGGGGATATATATATTGCTTTGTTGATGACTCATTCTCAATAGATTGAGTCATAAAAGTTGAAGTAAAGGGGAGAAGAGAAACAAGATGCCTAGGACTAGACAGTTTGAGTATTGTCTGCCAAGGTATAGAGGAGGAAACTATTCACAGTTTTAGGGTCATTCATCAGTGCCTACGCCATCTTTAGTCAGTGCCTCTGCAACTAGGACCAGGCAGGAATAATGGGGTAGGACTTTGAATACTAGATCTCAGAATAGTATAGTCGAGAGACACAATTAGCCAACATGTGCAAAGTATGGTAGAACTCATCCTGGTGAGTGTTTGATGGGAAAAGGGAGTTGATATTGTTGTGGAAAGGTGGGCCACAAGATCAAGGAGTGTTTGTATACTAAGCATGGAGGTGGATATTCTTATCCTCTAACTCAAGTTACTAATCTAGTAGTCTAGCCAGCTAGCCCAGTTCCTAGACAGGGCGCATCATCTAGTACCGGTGCTGGTCAGTTCTAGAATCAGTTTTATACTTTACTATCCCATCAGAATCAAGAGAGTTCTTCAGATGTTGTCACTGGTATGATTTGTGACTTTCACCCTTATGTATATGTGTTGTTGGACATGGGATCAAATCTCTCTTATGTAACTCCACTGATTACTGTAAATATTGGGGTGGCTCCTAAAAATCTCCCTAAGCCCTTCTCAGTTTCTACCCCTGTGGGTGAGTTAGTTGTTTCTAGGAGAATCTATAGGGAGTGTCCTATTACCATCCTCCATAAGATCACATTAGCAAACCTAATAGAGTTAGAGATGATGGATTTTAATATTATTATATGCATGATTTGGATCCTTTCATGCTATGCATCCATAGATTATCGCACCTGTGTGGTGAAGTTTTAGTTTCCCAATGAGGTAATTTTTTATTAGGAGGGTATTTTTGTGTCTCCTAAAGGTCGTTTCATCTCTTATATCAAGGTCAGAATGTTAATATCAAAAGGATGTATCTATCATTTAGTTTGATTCAAAGATACTGAGTCTGAAGCCCCGACAGTTCAATCAGTCCGTGTATTCATTGAGTATCTTGAGGTTTTCCACAAAGATTTGCCAGGGTTAACTCCAGATAGAGAAATAGAATTCGATATTGATCTTCTTCCTAAAACTCAGCCTATCTTTATCCCTCCATATCGTATGGCTCTGGTCGAATTTAAAGAGTTAAAAGAGCAGCTTAAGGACCTCTTTGATAAAGGTTTCATTAGACCTAGTATATCTTCGTGGGTGCTCCATTCCTTTTCATGTGCAAAAAAGATGGCACTCTTAGAATGTGTATAGATTATAGACAGCCAAACAAGGTTACCATAAAAACAAGTATCCCATTCCTAGGATCGTCGATTCGTTCAACGAGCTTCAGGGTGCCCAGCAGTTTTCCAAGATTGACCATAGATTTGGATACCATTACTTGAAATTGAGGGGGAGGGACATTTTGAAAATAGATTTTCGAACAAGGTACAACCATCTTGAGTTTATTATTATGTCGTTTGGACTGACAAATGCTTTTACAGCCTTATGGATTTGATGAATATGGTATTCAAGCAGTACTTGGACATATTTGTTATTGTCTTTATAGATGACATACTGGTGTATTCCAGGAGTGAGGAGTAACATGTAAATCATTTGATAATAGCATTGCATACCCTCAAGGAACGTCAATTATATGTGTAGTTTGGTAAATGTGAATTTTTGTTGGAATCTAGTACTTTCTTGGGCATGTCATTTTAGGGGCTAGAATTCATATAGATCCTCAGAAGACTAATGCGGTAAACACTGGCCTAGACCAATCACTCCATCCGACATTAGGACCTTTTTTAGTTTGGTTGGTATTATAGAAGGTCTATTAAAGGGTTCTCCTCTATGGGGGTGTAGTAGTTCAAAATGATTCAAAATCATCTTTGGTAGTGGAAATGAAGGAGAAATAGCAAAATGATCCCATACTTAACTAAATATTAGAAGCAGTCTAGCAGCAAAAGATCAAGGTTTTCTCCCAAGCGGGACATGGTATACTTTGTTATCAAGGTAGGCTTTGTGTTCCAAATATAGATGGGTTGGGAGAAAGAATACTAGCCAAGGCTCATGTTTTGAGGTGTTCCTTTCATCCGAGTGCTACAACGATGTACCGCGACTTACGAGAAATTTATTAGTGAAATGGTATTAAGTGAGACATAGCAAAGTTTGTGGCCAAGTGTCCAAATTGCCAGCAAGTTAAAGCTGAACACCAAAGACCAGGTGGTAAGCTATAAGAAATTAACATCCCTACCTGGAAGTGGGAAGTAGTGAATATGGATTTCATCACAGGGTTGCCTCGTATAAGATTCCATCATGATTTAGTTTGCTTCATAGTAGATCGAATGACTAAATCATCTCATTTCCTACCTGTTAAGACTTCAAATTGAGTAATGTGCCTAGGTTAGTGGTTTATTGCATTCGACTTCTGAGGATCTACTTGAATACCAACCTCCGAAATAATATCCCCCAAAAATGTAATAGACTCTAACCAAAATTTACACTTACAAAACATTGCATAAAGTTGGCGATCCTAAAGGTTCTACAATACTGTTCTCAAATGATCTACATGCTTCTCCTCACTCCAAGAATACACAAGTATATCATCCATGAAAATTATGACAAACATGTCCAAGTACTATTTGAAGACCTTGCTCATTAAAACCATAAAGGTTGTATTAGCACTTGTTAGTCCAAAAGATATAACCACAAACTCAAAGTGACCATACCAGGTTCTAAAGGTAGTCTTCAGAATGTCACACTCCCTGAACTTTAACTAGTAATACCCCAACCTGAGATCAATCTTTGAGAACCAATAGGTGCCCTGAAGCTGATCAAATAAATCACCAATTCTAAGAGTGTCATCCTTTTTGCGCATGAATAGAGCAAGAGAATCCCATAAGGAAACACTAGGTTTGATGAACCTCATATCTAAGAAGTCCATAAGCTCCTCTTTTAATTCCTTAAGATTGGACCATGCTATATGGAAGGGAGGAAAAAAGATAAGCTAAGTATCGAGAAGGAGTTCAATCCCAAACTCTATTTCTCTATTGGGAGGTACCCCAGGTATATCCTTTGGGAAATCTCTAGAAATCTATTGACAACACAAATTGACTGGATGATGGGGCTTCGTAGTTAGTATCTTTTACTCGAGCTAGTGGTAGATACACCCTTTTGATATTAAATTTTTGGCTGTAATATAATAGATAAAATGACCTTTAAGATATACTGAACTACCCTTTCACTCAAAGATTGACTCATTAGAAAACTGAAACTTCACCACGCGTGTGCGACAATCGACCGATACATGGTATGAAAAGAGTCAATCCATGCCCAAAATAACACCAAAATCTATCATCTCTAGCTTTATTAAATCTTCTAAAGTAACCCTATGGAGGTTTATAATAGGGAATTTTTTGTATACTCGTCTAGAGATACTGACTCACCCACACTAAAATTTACAACAAAAAATGGGGTCACAAAAGAAAGCTTTGACCCTAAATCTAATAACACATAAACATAAAAGTGAAAGCCATGAAGTATACCAGTGACAACATCCTAGGAGATCTCATTCTCCTGATGGGATGGTATAGCATAAAACTAATTCTGACACTGAATTTCATTGGTACTAGATGATGTGCCCTGTTGTGGAGCAGACTCCTGACTGAACTGCTAAATTTGTAGCCTGAGTTTGAGGATGATCATATCTTACAACAATGATAGAAACCATATCTACTCATCAAGCGCTCTCCTAAATGATTTTTACCATGCTTAGTGCATGTTGTATTAGTCATTTCCCAAAAAACACTACCCTGAGATCTAGTATCTAGTGTCATCCCCCACTGTTCCTATTTAGTTCTAGGCATTGGGGTATGGGGAAGTATGGTGAAAGCACTGACGAACGTCCTTGAAACTGAGAATGATTTCCCCTCCTAATTTTTACTAACCATACTCAAACTATCTTGTCCAAGCCCTTTTATTCCTTTACACTCATTATTTTAACTTCTCTATCTCAATTTATTGAGTATGAGCCATCAAACAAGAAATATCCATATCCCCGATCAACAAGGAAGTCCTATACTCATTGACTACAAAATCAGACATTCCAGTAACAAATTTACTCATAAGAGCTCTAACATCTGACAACAACTCTAAGGCATACTTAGCTATATGGGTAATCTTAAGGCAATATTCCTTTACCAACATAGAGTCCTGCCTCAAATTCATGAACTCCTCTACTTTAGGCTTCCTTATGTCACAAGGAAAGAACCTGTTTAAGAATATAGTTTGAAATATGTCCCAACTTATAGGAGCTATATTCTCACCTCTACCTTCCTTCCATATGGTAACCCAATCATAAGCTACATCCTTTAAGTGATAAGAAGTCATTTTCACACTTGCCTCTTCTATAACATGGATAGCCTGAGTAATTTTCTTCACCTCATCAATGAAAAATTATGGGTCCTCATTCACCTTCGACCTAAACAACTCAGGTGAGTTCATCCTCATAAAATCTCAAATTCTAGCTGCAGCTAATTTACCATTCTATTGAAATGTAACTATTTCTGGTTGATTTCCCTAAACATTTGTATTCAAAATCAAAGCTAACACTTAGAAAACAACCTGAAACTCTGTATAGAGACATTTTTATTCAATGGGTTTGCAAGTAGTGGTGGTTATGGGGCTAGTTGATCCCCATTCTTATGTGTGTAAGATATACAAGAAGGCATTCTCCATCACATGAAAGAACAAATTAGAGCAGATAGAGATAACCTCAAAGCAGGATAGAGATCATGAAAGAAGGGATAGTTTCTAATACATTCCATAGATCTTGCTCATAAGTTTGACCTGCTTCATTCCCATGATCATAACTATATGCAACACGACTTGTCAGACTCTCTAGGACTCTTTAAAACCTTAGTATCTGATATAAATTTTGTGATGCATCGAAGATCCCCCTAGACTTCACACAGTGCTTAGGACTACGAGTAGCCCCAAGCTAGCCCAAGATATTTACTCAATGTTGAACTTTCAAAAATATAAACTTAAATATGTGTGAACACTGAAAAACTTTTATAAACTGAGTTTATAAAGATAGACAATCTCAACCAAAACACTATAACTCAATAACTCTCAAAAGTATGAAATACTAAAAGAATGTCTAGTCTAACTAGTCTTGACAAGCCTCTAAACTAATGACTAAAGAGACAAGATAACTGAAACTATTGTAAAATACTGAGTACACAACATTGTACGTATACATGTATACTGTATTTGAGCTTTCGCTGAAGTTGAGTACTAATTTATGATACTAAGTAACTGATATTTGAGATTACTGATAACTAAATTACTGATATTGTGTGAATGTGTCTGGCAGTCCTGATTCTGTAGAACTTAGTTCTATATTGAGACTAAAACTGAAACTGTGGGAGGTAATCATCTAATCAACATACCCCAAATAAGATAAATGGAGTCCAACCTATAACCCCAGTTGGAAGGGTGTCGGTAACGTGCCACGAGTAAAGATAATTGAAGAGTCACCCTCATCTGGTAGGTGCCCTGAATGAGAATAGTGGTACCCTCAATCGGCAGGTTAAAACACCTCATCAACCCTCAACTAGCAGGTTTATGTCTCAATCTACGCTGGCTACATAGTTCTAGAATTCAAGGACTGCATCTAAGCATCACACCTTTTACTGGCAGGTGATTCTAAATTCTTTGGTTTACTAAGTGTTGAATCCTACACCCAACTGAAGACACTGATTATTATACTGAGCTGAACTGGACTGATACTGAGTTTCACTGAGTTCTATAACTAACTGAGTACTACTGATCTTGACATTACCAAGACTATTCAGTAACTACTGCAACTCTAGGTAACCAGCTAGATTTTTGGGTATTGAATACCCCCAAGACTCTATAGTATAGAAAGTAAAGCATAGTATGATCTTGAAAAACATAACAATGTCCACTTATTCATAATTCATTTAAAGAGACATCTTATCAAACACTTGTAGTGCATAAACTTGTACATATTCTAGTATGTCATGTATTCACCATTTAATTCACGTGGACATTCTATCAAACACTTGGGGAGCACAACTTAATGCATATAATCATGGACAACATATAAATATTGTAACTACAATGCTCAAACTTGCATTTTCAAGGGTTATAACATGGGAATTACACAATTTAATAGACATGCTATATCAATTTCATGGAACTTACAATTAATCATGGATTGAAACTCAATTAATGTCATGAACATGAATACAATCCCATTTAAGCATGTAAATCATGAATCAATAAGCTTGTAGTTTTAAAAAGGGGTTCTAGGACTCTATAGGTTAAAAAAACCCAGAGATGAACACCTAATATACCTGAGAAGATTAATACTTGAGGGTTCTTGAAGGATTTATTGGGATTTTTTCTTGAAGGATTTATTGGGATTTGTTCTTTATTCTTGAGGCTAGGGTTTTACCATTTTTAGAGAGAGTAATTTTAATCTTGAAAGAAAGTGATTAAATAATGATATAATAGGTTATTTAGGGCATTAATCTCGTGTTTAGGCTGACTAGGTCTGTGGAAAATACCAAATTACCCATGCAAATAATTAAAAAATTTGTCACATGATATTGGTTTTTGGCCTTCAACGCAATGCGGTGGCATCGAGGTGAGCCACTGGAATATGGCTGGCACTGTGTAAAAATGGACGACTGGGAAATTTGCTCTTGCCGCAATACGGAACCATCACGGAGCCTCACTGGAATTTGACAATTAGGAAAATGGCCCTTGGTGCAGTGCGATGGGATTGCAATGGCATACTGGAAAATGACAATTGTAATTTGAGTCCTTAGCGCAACGCGGTGAAGTACCAAGTGGCACACTGTTTTACTAAAAATGCTATAACTCTTCACTCGGGTATCAGATTTGGGCAAATTTTATATCATTAGAAAGCAGACTAAATTTCCTATGCAATGGTAAGATCCAAAATAAAACAATTCTAAGTATTTGAAAAATTTTATATAGGAATACTCTTATACTGAGAATTAAACTGAGCTAGGTAAATATGAGGTATAGAACTTTAGCCTTCCTCATCTCATGAGGAAAGAACCTATCCAGAAAAGTACTCTAAAATACCTATCAACTTATAGGAGTTGTACCTCACCCCTACCACCCTTCTACATTGTTTCCCAAACTTAACCAGCATCCTTTAACCTATAGTATTTTAGCTCTACACCCTTGTAACACCCCGCGCCTAGTGCCGTGGATGCTACACGATGCTAATAATCTCGAAGAGCCAATAGCTAACCCATGACTGGGACCTTCTTGCAATAACTCTATAATAATACTGAATAATGCGAAACCAATGGGACGAAATGCCATAAGGTTCAATACTGAAATAATAAATGATAAAAAATGTTGAATGAGGTATAAAAATTCCCAAACCTGAAATAAACCGTCTAAATATGCTATAGTCTGAAAGACTCTAACACTAAACTGTCTAAATAAGGAGCTGATGGGACATGTCCCCAACTAACTCCAAACTGCTGAAATAATAAAATAATGAACTAATCACGTCCTCAAAATATGAGGATTCACCACTGACTCTGATATCTGAACTCCTAAGTACGATCGTGAACCTGAGCGTCCGAACCTATGGTATAAAACACCATAGCGAAGGATAAAAGTATGTGTCAGTACGTGAGAATGTAATGTTATGCAAAGTGAGGTAGGCCGAATTCAAGGGTTCATATACATGCACTATAACTGACTGAATGAAATGAACATGACTACGTGATAATACATGCATGAATACATGAACTGTAACTAAGATCATGATAACACTGAATAATGAATCTGAATGCTGCTAAGATAGATTTCTGATAAAAGATATCTGATTACTGGGTGACTAAGTCTGACAGTCCAAATTCTGATGGAATGATAACGCCCAAACTACAGCTCTCGTTAGAGAGTGTAAGCGGTCGCTGTCAAATATAGAACCCAACTGGGTTGGGTGTCGAATCCCACAGGGAATACTCTGGTCACTAAGTGTTTCAATTATTAGTAGACTGTTGGTCGAAAATTCCAAGGAAAAAGGGGGGTTTGGTTTAGGCGTGAACTAATATTATCAAAGTAACAATGGAACGATTTGCGTAGTAAGATTTAATCAGAGAGATTGATAAGTTAGGGTTATGTCCACCTTATAAGTTCTACTTCTCTATTAACTATGAGTAACGCGGAATTTAGACATGCATGCACTTCTAGAGAATCGTATTCTAATTCTAAATCCAAGTGTTTCTCAACCATCAAGGATTTATTTTGCTTTAGCTCTCTCGAGCCTAAAGTGTATAACAAATGGTACAAATTCTCCAAGAAGTTAATCCGGTTAAGGCATTAACGTGTAAATAGGGGTTGGAAACCCTATATCCTTGTCACACTCTTTTTTCCAAACATGTAACTTTTCTCTCGAACAAGTTAATGCTATAATGGCGTATTCTCTATGTTTGCAACCATGAGAATTCAATCAAAACGAAGAGAGTAATGATATAAGTAGCATAACACATCAAGAATTCACAAACTCATAGTAATAGATAGTATCTTACAAGGTTTCCATAACCCTAACAGATAAGTTTAGCTACTCATGAATACAACGAAAATCACAGTAGACATAATCATCATACCACAACTTAGAAAAATCTCGGCTATGGAGATGAAACGTGTTTTCTTTTTCCGTTCCTCAAGAAAGTCGTGTTCTCTGTTCTCAAAACTATTACAGAATCTCCCCCAACGTGAATTCTGAAAAATGCTGAATAAATAATCGAATGAATGAATGCTGAAAAATTCAGAAAATAAGGTTTTTATAACATCCTTGTCCTACTATGTTACTGTTGCATCCCTAAGTATTTAGAAATACTGATTTTACCCGGGACAAGTTCTCCATGCATCACATTCAGTCCACAAGCTTCCAAAAGCTGCCTTCCCTCGTATATGAAGTTTTCCTTTGCTGCCCAAAGGTCCACAAAGTGCTGAAATCTTCATCATTAATACCTGAAAACATGCTAATCACATAGGTTAGCTCACTTAAAGGAAAATGGACTAAAAGTGCAGGAATTATATATTTTATCCTCAAAACTTAGCTAAAATATGGGTAAATTATGGTTCTTAGGGGTATAAATACGCCCAACATCACCACCCCACACTTAAAGCTTTGTTCGTCCTCGAACAAAATATTACGTCCATGCAAACATCTAACTAGAATTTCACAGTAGCAACACAAAATGTTCAACAAGACATGCACGGCAATCATTAACAAAGAGTAGGTTTCTTGATCACTTCTAGAAACAATTCAACCTCCAACATAGACTCGTGAGGATGGTTAATTCGTATCCACAAGTTAAGCCACAAAGAATCATATAACACTACCCAAATATCATCAACCATGTGTGTCTCATACAGGATATCACCCATAATCACTCAAAAGTTTTGCATTATTCGAAACATGGGTATAAGACTCTCCTTGCTCTCACTCTCACAAAGAATTCTTATATTGCAACTGATGACCATATGCTTGCCCTTAGTGTAATGCTCTACTAATATCAGAATGCTAAGCTTAGGATCAAATAGGTCTTTACAGGTTGTAATGTAGGCTAAGGGACAGGTAGGACTATTTGGCCAGAAATAGTGACTATGTTCCCTAAGCGCTTTAATACACTACGTTATGTCATTAACACTCTCTTTTAAACAACCCCTCTACTTTCCTTTCATCTACCACCCCTTTTCACCTATTTTGTTATTCAATTATAAACACAACTATCTTTTTATTTTTCTATTTCTTTTTCTTTCTTTTTTTTTTTTTCATTATTCCATATTTTTTTATTTTTTTATAAAACACCTCTATGATAGCCACTCTTTTTCACAACAATTTCAAGTACCAATACACTCTGAGGCATCACTCTCACCCAATTTCCTCTTATTTTGTCACATGACTCTACAATTTAAAGTGCCTAGGAATTTGGATCAAATTATGGTCTTGAAAAAAAAATGGATTAGGCTACATATGAGGCTGTCAAAGAAAATAGCTAAAGGCTCAAAAGGGGGTTAACTAGGATAATGTACAAAGGTAGGTGAAAAGAAGGTAAACAATTACAGGCTGCCAAAGAAATGCCTAAATCATCTCCTAAACTCGCACTCTTTATTTCGCTTTACACACACACCAGGCAAGTTCTAGCATTAGTCACAACACAGAATATACTATAACCTCACACACACAATTCACATGGTCAACATTATTGGGAGCAGTATAGACTCTTGTCCCAACAGATGAATGAATTAAACCACACAATTATCACACAGTGAGTCACACTTAGAGCCTAAATGTCTCAATAGTAATGAATTAGCATAAACTCTTGTTATAATACCATGTCGTCTATCAGAACATTTTCATGCAAAATTTAAAAAAATTCGAAAATTTAACGAACTAATTACGACTAATTAGCAAAAACAAGAATAAATGTAGGCAAAGAAGTACCATACAGCATACAAATACCAGCACCCCACACTTAGACTGGATACACTGCCCTCAGTGGAAAATAAATAAGGAAAACCTGATTAGTCGGACTCTTCCTCTATGTCTGGGGTCATACCCCTTGCGTCAGAATCATCATCAGAGTCGTCGTCATTAGAGTTGTCCTCCACGTCTGAGTCTGGCAGTCAGCGATCATCGTCAGTTGGCACGTCATCATCGAGAGGTTCCTCAAAATGTACCCCTACTCCACACATAGCCCGCGCATGCTCATTCATCGGGTAGTCATAGTCCAAGTGCTGGAGCTCTGCATCAGTCGGAATACGACCCCCACTCATCATGGTAAACCTCGTCATGCCATATAGATGACAAAAGAAGCTTTCATCTCGAGCATGTATTTCTGCAGTGGTAAGGTTGATGCCATGACCAGTTTCAGGCTCTTTAACTTTCGTAAGATGAACCTTTTTCGGGTTGTGTGGAAGCTTATGATCTGCAGGTTCCTCTTCAATGTGCTCCTTCCTTAAAATCGCAGTTAACAAATTGCCAAAGCTGAAATGGGACCTTTTGTGCAGCCTAGCCTTACGCATTGACGATCGTATAACCGCACCAATGTTGATGGGAATATTAGTCAGCAGAGCGTACACCAAGCATACTCTATCACGTGTGATCTTTGTGTACTGTGTCCCAGGAATCAGGCAAGAGTTGACTATCCTCAACCATATACGAGATTCTCTGTTCAAGGAAGCATACGGGAAGGTATTGTGCCGACCGTTATCCTTGTGACGAATCCACTGGGCCATGGACCTTGTTCCGCACAGTGTTTGTCTGATTGCCCTGTAGGGAGGTCTGTGATAAAGCTCCTTGAGCGGTGATGGATCCACAGATGGAAGGCCCAGAAAAGAGTTGAAGAACTCCGCATTCAGTTGCAAGACTTGGCCCCGAATCTTTACTTCACTTCCGGTAGTCTTTGGGGACCAATTGGCATAAAACTCTCGCGTTAGTTCAAGATTGCATTCCCCCATATCTCGGAAAATGAAATCAATATTTAGTGCCATGATTTTAGCCAAAATGCGGGGCTCTCTCTTTGCTAGACTCTCCTTCTGCATCAAATCCACGTGAACATATTTGTTTACTTTGTTGTTCTTGTACCACTCCTTTCCTTCCTCCTCTAGGACCCATTTAATCCCGAAAGTGCATCGAGGCACTTACAAAGAGGAGGACTCAGCTTGCTCTTTTCTTGATCGTTTCTGACCTTTCTGTGAGGTGGACACTTTTTCTTTTCCTTGTCGTCCTTTTGGAGCCATTCTACCTGAGATCAAAATAGAGTCATGTAAGTTTCATCTCGGAAGATTCACTATAATCAAACAACAACCAGTGATGGCACCACCCCACACTTAATTTGTTGGCACAGACTAATTAAGTGAGTGATGTCGATTACTCAGACTTCGTCGACATACATTTAGGCGATATGTTCCAACAACATGTTTAGAACAGTCATATTTTCATGTAATCTTGACTATCCTTTCCGACTTTATTTCATTCGATTAGGGCAATGTTTGAACAAGACTACCACATAGCAATCTTATCAGGTTTTTGCATCGAAATAACCAACCCATGTTATACTTGTGGTTAATCATGATCAATACCTTCGATGAACGAGTCATTCAAACATTCAAGCTTACAACTTTCAAGATTATGCATTAACTTCACAATTTTGACTTCATAAAAATACGACAGTGAATACCAATCAAATACAAGTCGGAGTAAAGTCAAGAACACCCACACGAGTTCTACCACTCAACTAGATGCATCATAACAAACCAACCATATTCTCATCACCAAACACCACTTCACAATCTAATAAACCATTATAAGCGGAGTAGTGCAACACTTACGGAATATAAAAGAGTAACTTACGTGGTGATGGATCCGGAAGATGAACTTGCAATATTAGATGAGCAAAAAGAAAAACTTTGAGAGAATTTGGGAGCTTAGGCGTCACCTATCTTGAGCAAACAATGGAATTGTGTTCTAAGGTTGAGGATCTATTTAAAGACTAAGCCATGGGTCGGGTTTGATCCATGTAAAATCGGGTTAGGAGACAAAAAGGCATAAGTAGGCGGCGCCTAATGCTTTGCCTATGCTTAGCATAGGCGGCGCCTTTGTCAATGCCTAGTTGGACATAGGCGGCGCCTTTGCCATTGCCTTGTTGGGCATAGGCGGCGCCTTTGCCAAAGCCTTGTTGAAACAGTGAGCATAGGCAATGGCATAGGCGGCGCCTATGTCATTGCCTAGATTTGCATAGGCGGCGCCTATGGTATTGTCTAGATTTGCATAGGCAATGCCTTGTCCGTTGCCTATGTGAGGCAGTGAGCATAGGCAATGGTATAGGCCTTGCCTTGTCCATTGCCTAGATTAGCATAGGCCTTGCCTTGTCCATTTCCTAGATTAGCATAGGCCTTGCCTTGGCCATTGCCTAGATTAGCATAAGCAATGCCTAACCAATAGCATTTGCTCCATCATTCCTAGCTTACCACCCTTAGCATGGCTCACTTTCAACTCAAAATTTGGGACCAATCTCCTCCTTTATACATCTTTCACCTACACTTAATCAAAAACAACAAAAAATGATTAGAAGGATGGGTTGCCTCCCACCAAGCGCCTTAGTTTTTGTCGTGGCTCGACTCTTCTTTTTGGATTTTTATTTAACAAAAACAAACTCCTAGTGAAACAAAACTATTAAAAATGATGGGTTGCCTCCCATGTAGCGCTTGATTTATTGTCGCGGCACAACATAGTTAACTCGATTACTTTAGACTTCATCGAGATAGACGGTGGCGATACATTTTATCGAGTCAAGTGGACCGATACATGGCTTCACTCGTTGGCCATTCACCTCAAAGACACCACCATCATTGTCTTCTAACTCTACTACTCCAGACGAGTAGACTTGGCTAATTTTAAATGGACCAGACCATCTAGACTTCAACTTACCTGGAAATAGCTTCAGTCTGGAGTTGAAAAGAAGTACCAACTCACCCTTCTGTAAGTTTCGTTGGATAATCCTCCGATCATGGTACTTTTTCATCCGTTCCTTGTAAAAGTCTGCTCTTTCATACGCGTGTAGACGGAATTCATCCATCTCATTCAGCTGTTCCAATCTCAGCTTAATAGCATCATCCCAATTCAGGTTAAGCCGCTTCAACGCCCACAGCGCTTTATGTTCGAGCTCGATTGGCAAGTGACAAGCCTTCCCATAAACTAGTTGGTAAGGTGACATACCAATTGGTGTCTTGAATGCAGTCCTATAAGCCCATAAGGCATCATCCAGCTTTTGGGACCAATCCTTCCTACTAGCATTTACAGTCTTAGCAAGGATCAGCTTGATCTCCCGATTAGAAACCTCTACCTTCCCACTAGTTTGTGGGTGGTAAGGTGTAGCTACCTTATGTTGCTTGACCCCATATTTCAACAACACGGCTCTGAAAATCTTGTTGTAAAAGTGTGATCCTCCATCGCTTATGATGGTACGTGGTACCCCAAAACGAGAAAAGATATTTCTCTTTAAGAATGCTACAACACGCTTACCTTCATTATCAGCCTGTGCTACCGCGTCGACCCATTTGGATACATAATCCACAACAACTAGGATATATTTCATCCCAAACGAACTCACAAATGGGCCCATGAAATCAATACCCCATACATCAAATAGTTCTACTTCAAGAATTTTAGACATGGGCATCTCATGGTGCTTCAAGATAGAGCCTTGCCTCTGACACTGATCACATCTTCTCACAAAATCGTAAGCATCCTTGAATAATGAAGGCCAATAATAGCCGCTTTGCAATACCTTCCTGGCTGTCCGATCACCTGCATGGTGAACCCCAACTTGGGAAGCATGACTTGCTTCTAAGATGCTAGGCACCTCCACATCAGAGATGCATCGCCTAATAACACCATCAGCACATCGTCGAAAAAGATACGGTTCATCCCAGAAGTAGTGTTTCACATCATGTATGAACTTTCTCTTTTGATGAAAGGAGAGATTCTCAGGCATCACTTTACTTACCACGTAGCTCGCAAAGTCTGCATACCACGGTAAGTCTTTCACCATAGCGGCTAGGATCTCTTCGTCGGGAAATGCATCATCAATCTCAAGGTCGGGTTGCGCTATGTGCTCACTCTCAAGTCTAGATAGATGATCAGCTACTTGGTTTTCGCAACCTTTTCTATCCTTTACCTCGAAATCAAATTCTTGAAGCAATAACACCCACCGAATTAGCCTTGGATTAGCATCCTTCTTTGCTATTAAATATCTCAGAGCCGCATGATCTGTAGGAACCACCACTTTGGTTCCCAACAAGTAAGCACAAAACTTTTCAAAAGCATAAACAACTGCTAGAAGCTCTTGTTCCGTGACGGTATAGTTCTTCTGGGCTCCATTCAAGGCCTTGCTCGCATAGTATATTGGATGAAATAGCCTTTCTCTTTTCTGACCAAGTACAGCACCCAAAGCTACCCCACTTGCATCACACATAACTTCAAATGGTAGAGACCAATCGGGTGCTACAATAATAGGAGCTTCAACTAGCTTCCCTTTGAGGCATTCAAATGCCTTCAAGCAATCTTCACCGAAGTCGAACTTTGCATCCTTCTCCAAAAGTTTGCATAATGGACTAGCAATCTTGGAGAAGTCTTTAATAAACCTCCGATAAAATCCTGCATGACCGAGGAAACTACGAACTCCCTTTACAGAAATTGGAGGTGGTAGTTTCTCGATAACTTCAATCTTGGCTCGATCAACCTCAATTCCTCTTTCAGAGACTTTATGCCCAAGAACAATGCCATCCTTAACCATAAAATGGCACTTCTCCCAGTTTAGCACCAAGTTGAATTCAACACATCTCTGCAACGCCATACTCAGATTTGCTAAGCATGATTCAAACGACTCACCTACTACTGAAAAATCATCCATGAACACCTCCAAGGTGTCTTCAACCATATCAAAAAAAATGAACATCATACAACGCTGAAAAGTGGCAGGTGCGTTACATAGCCCAAATGGCATACATTTGAAAGCAAACGTACCATACGGGCATGTAAAAGTTGTCTTCTCTTGATCTTCAGGAGCAATGCAGATCTGATTATAGCCGGAATAACCATCTAAGAAACAAAACCATCCCTTCCCTGCCAATCGATCAAGCATTTGGTCCATGAATGGCATTGGGAAGTGATCCTTTAGCGTCCACGAATTCAGCTTCCGGTAGTCCATGCACACTCTCCACCCTGTGACAGGTCTGAGTGGAATTAGCTCATTCTTTTCATTTGCGACTACCGTCATGCCCCCTTTCTTGGGCACACATTGTACCGGACTTACCCATTTACTATCGGAGATTGGATACACCACCCCAGCATCTAACCACTTACTAATTTCTTTATTCACCACCTCTTGCATAGGTGGATTCAAACGAAGTTGATGCTCAATTGTGGGCACGCAATCTTCTTCGAGCTGAATCTTGTGCATACATATCCCAGGAGGGATACCAATTATATCAGCAATAGTCCAACCGATGGCTCTCTTGTATTTTTTTAGAACAGAGATGAGAGCCGCTACTTGCTGTTCACCTAAATCAGCCGCAACAATAACCGGAAGTGTATCACCACTTCCCAAAAACGCATACTTCAGGTGGCTGGGCAGCTCTTTCGATTCTAGCACTGGTGGTTCTTCAATGGATGGCTTTGTTGGTGGTGAAGGTCGATTCTTAAGATCAAGGTCCAGCTTCTTAGGAGCATGAGAATATGACCCTATTCCTGTTAGAGCATAAATAGTTTCTTCATACTCTTCAACATCCTCACGCTCAAAATTCATAAGCACAGCAGCCAATGGATCAACAATAAGCTGCTTCTCTACAGATAATTCTTTCTCATCTTCATAATAAACATCAGCTACAGAGAACACATTCATATCTTTGGGCTGCTTCATTGATTTGCATACATCAAAACGGACCACTTCGTCATTCATCCAAAATAAAAGCTCATTAGCTCTTAAATCAATAAGCACACTTCCTGTTGCAAGGAATGGACGCCCCAAGATTATGGGAACTTCAGAATCCACCTCACAATCCAAAATAACAAAGTCTGCAGGAAAAATGAAGGTGGAAACCTTCACCAACACATCATATAAGATACCAACAGGTCGTTTTACCGACCTATCTGCCATCACGAGCCGCATATTGGTTGGTGTAGGATCACCCAACCCCAACTTCCTGTAAATAGATAGCGGCATCAAATTGATGCTAGCTCCCAAATCGCACAATGCTTTAGCAAAATCCAAAGATCCAATCGTGCAAGGAATAGTGAAAGCACCAGGATCTGCCTTATTCTGAACTAACGGTCTTGTAGCGATTGCACTGCAATGATGAACATTATCTGCCAGCTCATTGCTTGCTGCCCTTTTCTTTGTCAAAAGGTCTTTCATGAATTTAGCGTACCCAGGCATCTGTTCCAGCGCCTCCACCAAAGGAACATTAATAGTCAGCTGCTTCAACATAGTCATGAATTTACTGAACCTGGTGTCATCAGCTTTCTTCTTCAGTCTCTGAGGAAAAGGTGGTGGTGGAAGGGGAATAGTTTTCTCCACCACTTCCTTTTTATCTTGCTTCAGATTATCAATCTTTTCAGGCTGGTGACGTCTAAGTGTAGTGTCATGAACGTTCTGACTTTCAGCTTCTACAGAATCATCACAATCTGCTTCAATCACATTCTCTTCTATATTATCAACCACCTTCTTGCCTTTGGATGGATTTTCCAACACCTTACCACTCCTGGTAGTAATAGCCATGCATGATCCATCATTCCTTGGATTTTGCACGGTGTAGCTAGGCAGGGTGCCATCTTTTCTTTGATTGAGTGCCGCTGATTGTTGACTCAATTGTTGTTCCAACTGTTTTATTGAAGTGGAATGCGAATCAACCAATTGATTTATTGAGGACAAATCAATTTTTACCTCCGTTACTCCCATGTTGGTTGCCTCCACTCCTTTCAACAGCTTAGCCATCATATCTTCCATGGACATCTTCCCAGAGCCAGATGCCGCGGCCTCACGATTTCCAGGAGGAACATACAAACCACTCCTGTCAGTTTTATTCTTGTATCCGGATTTATCATAATAGTTCCGACCTTGGTTTCCTTGGGCATTGCCTCGGAAACCCCCCTGATTATTCAAATAATTTGCTTCCTCCTCAGAATCGGATTCATCTCTTCCCTGTGATACAACGGCCTTAACCTTTTCGGTCTTCCCTCATAATAAATGCTTGGTAAGAAGATCCATCTGCATTTTCATGTGAGCCATATCCTGGTCACGTTCCTCTTCTCTTCGCCTTTGTTCTGCCGTCAAGCCAATAGATACAGTAGAGCTTGCTACCTCAGAATCCCTGGTATGCCAAGCTCTACTCTACTTTGTCATACGATCTAGCATATCACTTGCCTCAATAAAAGTAAGGTCCATGAATGACCCACCTGCAGCATTATCAACCACTGGCTTAGTCATCGAATTCAAAGACCTGTATAATATCTCCATCAAGTGGATATTGGTCATCTGATTGTTTAGTCACCGCATAAGCATCTTCTTGAACCTCTCCCATGTTTCGTGGAGAGTTTCAGTTGGAAGCTATCGAAAATTGCTGATCTCATCTCGTAACTGTGCTCTCTTGGATGGCGGAAAGAATCTTTCTAGGAAAGCGTCTTTCAGTTGCCTCCAATTAGTAATAGAGTCAGGAGTCAGCCCGTTCAACCATAGAGTTTCCTCTCCAGATAGAGACAACGGAAATAAGCGCAGTCAAATTGCATTCTGTCCAACTCCTGGATTGTCAAACGACTTGCATATTGAGATAAAGTTGATCAGATGCATATTCGGATCATCGCCTGCAAGTCCACCAAATAACCCCTTAAGTTGCAATAGCTCAATCATGGTGCTAGTGATATTGAACTTGGCTCCGGGTGCCAAGGGCGGAGGAATAATAGCCCCTGTGGCACCAGCCCTATCCAGATCGTCATCATCATCATCAAAAGGAGCCTGCACAGCTCGGCGTTCAGGTCTCATTCTAGCTTGACGATCTCTCCTGTTCACAGGTGCTGCCACCTCATCTGCACGCCGTGGATTAAGTAACTCATCATCATCCAGGTCCTCATCATCAGGATTTGTTGCCCGACCTGGGTTATCAATATTCTGTTGATGCACTTGAGCAGCTGCCAACGCAGCTAACCTAGCCTGCTCCTGTTGAGCAGCCCTTCTTTCAATGTCACGTTGTGCATCCATTCTGCCAATAAGTTGGGGTTCAGGATTTATGGGTAATAATGGCTGACCAGATCTTCGAGTATTTGATATGCACTCTACCAAACCTGAACAAAACAAAAACAACAAACAAAAAGTAAAATTCGAGAATCTTTGACCAAAGGGTCTAGTAACTATCACAAACTTAGTTGACAACCGTATTCCCCCGCAACGGCACCAAAATTTGATAACGCCCAAACTACAGCTCTCGTTAGAAAGTGTAAGCGGTCGCTGTCAAATATAGAACCCAACTGGGTTGGGTGTCGAATCCCACAGGGAATACTCTGGTCACTAAGTGTTGCAATTATTAGTAGACTGTTGGTCGAAAATTCCAAGGAAAAAGGGGGGTTTGGTTTAGGCGTGAACTAATATTATCAAAGTAACAATGGAACGATTTGCGTAGTAAGATTTAATCAGAGAGATTGATAAGTTAGGGTTATGTCCACCTTATAAGTTCTACTTCTCTATTAACTATGAGTAACGCGGAATTTAGACATGCATGCACTTATAGAGAATCGTATTCTAATTCTAAATCCAAGTGTTTCTCAACCATCAAGGATTTATTTCGCTTTAGCTCTCTCGAGCCTAAAGTGTATAACAAACGGTAAAAATTCTCCAAGAAGTTAATCCGGTTAAGGCATTAACGTGTAAATAGGGGTTGGAAACCCTATTTCCTTGTCACACTCTCTTTTCCAAACATGTAACTTTTCTCTCGAACAAGTTAATGCTATAATGGCGTATTCTCTATGTTTGCAACCATGAGAATTCAATCAAAACGAAGAGAGTAATGATATAAGTAGCATAACACATCAAGAATTCACAAACTCATAGTAATAGATAGTATCTTACAAGGTTTCCATAACCCTAACAGATAAGTTTAGCTACTCATGAATACAACGGAAATCACAGTAGACATAATCATCATACCACAACTTTGAAAAATCTCGGCTATGGAGATGAAACGTGTTTTCTCTTTCCGTTCCTCAAGAAAGCCGTGTTCTCTGTTCTCAAAACTATTACAGAATCTCACCCAACGTGAATTCTGAAAAGTGCTGAATAAATAATCGAATGAATGAATGCTGAAAAATTCAGCAAATAAGGTTTTTATAACATCCTTGTCCTACTAAGTTACTGTTGCATCCCTAAGTATTTAGAAATACTGATTTTGCCCGGGACAAGTTCTCCATACATCACATTCAGTCCACAAGCTTCCAAAAGCTGCCTTCCCTCGTATATGAAGTTTTCCTTTGCTGCCCAAAGGTCCACAAAGTGCTGAAATCTTCATCATTAATACCTGAAAACATTCTAATCACATAGGTTAGCTCACTTAAAGGAAAATGGACTAAAAGTGCAGGAATTATATATTTTATCCTCAAAACTTAGCTAAAATATGGGTAAATTATGGTTCTTAGGGGTATAAATACGCCCAACATCACCACCCCACACTTAAAGCTTTGTTCGTCCTCGAACAAAATATTATGTCCATGCAAACATCTAACTAGAATTTCACAGTAGCAACACAAAATGTTCAACAAGACATGCACGGCAATCATTAACAAAGAGTTGGTTTCTTGATCACTTCTAGAAACAATTCAACCTCCAACATAGACTCGTGAGGATGGTTAATTCGTATCCACAAGTTAAGCCACAAAGAATCATATAACACTACCCAAATATCATCAACCATGTGTGTCTCACACAAGATATCACCCATAATCACTCAAAAGTTTTGCATTATTCGAAACATGGGTATAAGACTCTCCTTGCTCTCACTCTCACAAAGAATTCTTATATTGCAACTGATGACCATATGCTTGCCCTTAGTGTAATGCTCTACTAATATCAGAATGCTAAGCTTAGGATCAAATAGGTCTTTACAGGTTGTAATGTAGGCTAAGGGACAGGTAGGACTATTTTGGCCAGAAATAGTGACTATGTTCCCTAAGCGCTTTAATACACTATGTTATGTCATTAACACTCTCTTTTAAACAACCCCTCTACTTTCCTTTCATCTACCACCCCTTTTCACCTATTTTGTTATTCAATTATAAACACAACTATCTTTCTATTTTTCTATTTCTTTTTCTTCTTTTTTTTTTTTCATTATTTCATTTTTTTTTTATAAAACACCTCTATGATAGCCACTCTTTTTCGCAACAATTTCAAGTACCAATACACTCTGAGGCATCACTCTTACCCAATTTCCTCTAATTTTGTCACATGACTCTACAATTTAAAGCGCCTAGGAATTTGGATCAAATTATGGTCTTAAAAAAAATGGATTAGGCTACATATGAGGCTGTCAAAGAAAATAGCTAAAGGCTCAAAAGGGGGTTAACTAGGATAATGTACAAAGGTAGGTAAAAAGAAGGTAAACAATTACAGGCTGCCAAAGAAATGCCTAAATCATCTCCTAAACTCACACTCTTTATTTCGCTTTACACACACACCAGGCAAGTTCTAGCATCAGTCACAACACAGAATATACTATAACCTCACACGTACAAGGCACATGGTAAACTTTATTGGGAGCAGTATAGACTCTTGTCCCAACAGATGAATGAATTAAACCACACAATTATCACACAGTGAGTCACACTTAGAGCCTAAATGTCTCAATAGTAATGAATTAGCACAAACTCTTGTTATAATACCATGCCGTCTATCAGAACAATTTCATGCAAAATATAAAAAAATTTGAAAATTTAACTAACTAGTTACGACTAATTAGCAAAAACAAGAATAAATGTAGGCAATGAAGTACCATACAGCATACAAATACCAGCACCCCACACTTAGACTGGACACACTGCCATCAATGGAAAATAAATAAGGAAAACCTAATTAGTCGGACTCCTCCTCTATGTCTGGGGTCATACCCCCTGCGTCGGAATCATCATCAGAGTCGTCGTCATTAGAGTTGTCCTCCACGTCTGAGTCTGGCAGTCGACGATCATCGTCAGTCAGCACGTCATCATCGAGAGGTTCCTCAAAATGTACCTCTACTCCACACATAGCCCGCGCATGCTCATTCATCGGGTAGTCATAGTCCAACTACTGGAGCTCTGCATCAGTCGGAATACGACCCCCACTCATCATGGTAAACCTCGTCATGCCATATAGATGGCAAAAGAAGCTTTCATCTCGAGCATGTCTTTCTGCAGTGGTAAGGTTGATGCCATGACCAGTTTCAGGCTCTTTAACTTTCGTAAGATCAACCTTCTTCGGGTTGTGTGGAAGCTTATGAAATGCAGGTTCCTCTTCAATGTGCTCCTTTCTTAAGATCGCAGTCAACAAATTGCCAAAGCTGAAATGGGACCTTTTGTGCAGCCTAGCCTTACACATTGACGATCGTATAACCGCACCAATGTTGATGGGAATTTTAGTCATCAGAGCGTACACCAAGCATACTCTATCACGTGTGATCTTTGTGTAATGTGTCCCAGGAATCAGGCAAGAGTTGACTATCCTCAACCATATACGAGCTTCTCTATTCAAGGAAGCATACGGGAAGGTGGACACTTTTTCTTTTCCTTGTCGTCCTTTTGGAGCCATTCTACCTGAGATCAAAATAGAGTCATGTAAGTTTCATCTCGGAAGATTCACTATAATCAAACAACAACCAGTGATGGCACCACCCCACACTTAATTTGTTGGCACAGACTAATTAAGTGAGTGATGTCGATTACTCAGACTTCGTCGACATACATTTAGGCGATATGTTCCAACAACATGTTTAGAACAGTCATATTTTCATGTAATCTTGACTATCCTTTCCGACTTTATTTCATTCGATTAGGGAAATGTTTGAACAAGACTACCACATAGCAATCTTATCAGGTTTTTGCATCAAAATAACCAACCCATGTTATACTTGTGGTCAATCATGATCAATACCTTCGATGAACGAGTCATTCAAACATTCAAGCTTACAACTTTCAAGATTATGCATTAACTTCACAATTTCGACTTCATAAAAATACGACAGTAAATACCAATCAAATACAAGTCGGAGTAAAGTCAAGAACACCCACACGAGTTCTTCCACTCAACTTGATGCATCATAACAAACCAACCATATTCTCATCACCAAACACCACTTCACAATCCAATAAACCATTATAAGCGGAGTAGTGCAACACTTACGGAATATAAAAGAGTAACTTACGTGGTGATGGATCCGGAAGATGAACTTGCAAGATTAGATGAGCAAAAAGAAAAACTTTGAGAGAATTTGGGAGCTTAGGCGTCACCTATCTTGAGCAAACAATGGAATTATGTTCTAAGGTTGAGGATCTATTTAAAGACTAAGCCATGGGTCGGGTTTGATCCATGTAAAATCAGGTTAGGAGACAAAAAGGCATAAGTAGGCGGCGCCTAATGCTTTTCCTATGCTTAGCATAGGCGGCGCCTTTGTCAATGCCTAGTTGGACATAGGCGGCGCCTTTGACAATGCCTTGTTGGGCATAGGCGGCGCCTTTGCCAAAGCCTTGTTGAAACAGTGAGCATAGGCAATGGAATAGGTGGCGCCTATGTCATTGCCTAGATTTGCATAGGCGGCGCCTATGGTATTGCCTAGATTTGCATAGGCAATGCCTTGTCCGTTGCCTATGTGAGGCAGTGAGCATAGGCAATGGTATAGGCCTTGCCTTGTCCATTACCTAGATTAGCATAAGCCTTGCCTTGTCCATTTCCTAGATTAGCATAGGCCTTGCCTTGGCCATTGCCTAGATTAGCATAAGCAATGCCTAACCAATAGCATTTGCTCCATCATTCCTAGCTTACCACCCTTAGCATGGCTCACTTTCAACTCAAAATTTGGGACCAATCTCCTCCTTTATACATCTTTCACCTACACTTAATCAAAAACAACAAAAAATTATTAGATGGATGGGTTGCCAACCACCAAGCGCCTTAGTTTTGGTCGTGGCTCGACTCTTTTTTTTGGATTTTTATTTAACAAAAACAAACTCCTAGTGAAACAAAACTATTAAAAACGATGGGTTGCCTCCCATGTAGCGCTTGATTTATTGTCGCGGCACGACATAGTTATCTCGATTACTTTAGACTTCATCAAGATAGACGGTGGCGATACATTTTATCGAGTCAAGTGGACCGATATATGGATTCACTCGTTGGCCATTCACCTTAAAGACACCACCATCATTGTCTTCTAACTCTACTACTCCAGACGAGTAGACTTGGCTAATTTTAAATGGACCAGACCATCTAGACTTCAACTTACCTGGAAATAGCTTCAGTCTGGAGTTGAAAAGAAGTACCAACTCACCCTTCTGTAAGTTTCGTTGGATAATCCTCCGATCATGGTACTTTTTCATCCGTTCCTTGTAAAAGTTTGCTCTTTCATACGCGTGTAGACGGAATTCATCCATCTCATTCAGCTGTTCCAATCTCAGATTAATAGCATCATCCCAATTCAGTTTAAGCCGCTTCAACGCCCACAGCGCTTTATGTTCGAGCTCGATTGGCAAGTGACAAGCCTTCCCATAAACTAGTTGGTAAGGTGACATACCAATTGGTATTTTGAACGCAGTCCTATAAGCCCATAAGGCATCATCCAGCTTTCGGGACCAATCCTTCCTACTAGCATTTACAGTCTTAGCAAGGATCAGCTTGATCTCCCGATTAGAAACCTCTACCTGCCCACTAGTTTGTGGGTGGTAAGGTGTAGATACCTTATGTTGCTTGACCCCATATTTCACCAACACGGCTCTGAAAAACTTATTGCAAAAGTGTGATCCTCCATCGCTTATGATGGTACGTGGTACCCCAAAACGAGAGAAGATATTTCTCTTTAAGAATGCTACAACACGCTTACCTTCATTATCAGCCAGTGCTACCGTTTTGACCCATTTGGATACATAATCCACAGCAACTAGGTTATATTTCATCCCAAACGAACTCACAAATGGGACCATGAAATCAATATCCCATACATCAAATAGTTCTACTTCAAGAATTTTAGACATGGGCATCTCATGGTGCTTCGAGATAGAGCCTTGCCTATGACACTGATCACATCTTCTCACAAAATCGTAAGCATCCTTGAATAATGAAGGCCAATAATAGCCGCTTTTCAATACCTTCCTGGCTGTCCGATCACCTGCATGGTGACCCCTAACTTGGGAAGCATGAATTGCTTCCAAGATGCTAGGCACCTCCACATCAGAGATGCATCGCCTAATAACACCATCAGCACATCGTCGAAAAAGATACGGTTCATCCCAGAAGTAGTGTTTCACATCATGCATGAACTTTCTCTTTTGATGAAAGAAGAGATTCTCAGGCATCACTTTACTTACCACGTAGCTCGCAAAGTATGCATACCACGGTAAGTCTTCCACCATAGCGGCTAGGATCTCTTCGTCGGGAAATGCATCATCAATCTCAAGGTCGGGTTGCGCTATGTGCTCACTCTCAAGTCTAGATAGATGATCAGCTACTTGGTTTTTGCAACCTTTTCTATCCTTTACCTCGAAATCAAATTCTTGAAGCAATAACACCCACCGAATTAGCCTTGGATTAGCATCCTTCTTTGCCATTAAATATCTCAGAGCCGCATAATCTGTAGGAACCACCACTTTGGTTCCCAAGAAGTAAGCACGGAACTTTTCAAAAGCATAAGCAACTGCTAGAAGCTCTTGTTCCGTGACGGTATAGTTCTTCTGGGCTCCATTCAAGGCCTTGCTCGCATAGTATATTGGATGAAATAGCCTTTCTCTTTTCTGACCAAGTACAGCACCCAAAGCTACCCCACTTGCATCACACATAACTTCAAATGGTAGAGACCAATCGGGTGCTACAATAATAGGAGCTTCAACTAGATTCCCTTTGAGGCATTCAAATGCCTTCAAGCAATCTTCACCGAAGTTGAACTTTGCATCCTTCTCCAAAAGTTTGCATAATGGACTAGCAATCTTGGAGAAGTCTTTAATAAACCTCCGATAAAAACCTGCATGACCGAGGAAACTACGAACTCCCTTTACAGAAATTGGAGGTGGTAGTTTCTCAATAACTTCAATCTTGGCTCGATCAACCTCAATTACTCTTTCAGAGACTTTATGCCCAAGAACAATGCCTTCTTTCACCATAAAATGGCACTTCTCCCAGTTTAGCACCAAGTTGAATTCAACACATCTCTGCAACGCCATACTCAGATTTTCTAAGCATGATTAAAATGACTCACCTACTACTGAAAAATCATCCATGAACACCTCCAAGGTGTCTTCAACCATATCAGAAAAAATGAACATCATACAACGCTGAAAAGTGGCAGGTGCGTTACATAGCCCAAATGGCATACATTTGAAAGCAAACGTACCATACGGGCATGTAAAAGTTGTCTTCTCTTGATCTTCAGGAGCAATGCAGATCTGATTATAGCCGGAATAACCATCTAAGAAACAAAACCATCCCTTCCCTGCCAATCGATCAAGCATTTGGTCCATGAATGGCATTGGGAAGTGATCCTTTAGCGTCCACGAATTCAGCTTCCGGTAGTCCATGCACACTCTCCACCCTGTGACAGGTCTGAGTGGAATTAGCTCATTCTTTTCATTTGCGACTACCGTCACGCCCCCTTTCTTGGGCACACATGGTACCGGACTTACCCATTTACTGTCGAAGATTGGATACACCACCCCAGCATCTAACCACTTAATAATTTCTTTCTTCACCACCTCTTGCATAGGTGGATTCAAACGAAGTTGATGCTCAATTGTGGGCACGCAATCTTCTTCGAACTGAATCTTGTGCATACATATCCCAGGAGGGATACCAATTATATCAGCAATAGTCCACCCGATGGCTCTCTTGTATTTTTTTAGAACAGATATGAGAGCCGCTACTTGCTGTTCACCTAAATCAGCCGCAACAATAACCGGAAGTGTATCACCACTTCCCAAAAACGCATACTTCAGGTGGCTGGGCAGCTCTTTCAATTCTAGCACTGGTGGTTCTTCAATGGATGGCTTTGCTGGTGGTGAAGGTTGATTCTTAAGATCAAGGTCCAGCTTCTTAGGAGCATGAGAATATGACCCTATTCCTGTTAGAGCATAAATAGTTTCTTCATACTCTTCAACATCCTCACGCTCAAAATTCATAAGCACAGCATCCAATGGATCAACAATAAGCTGCTTCTCTACAGATAATTCTTTCTCATCTTCATAATAAACATCAGCTACAGAGAACACATTCATATCTTTGGGCTACTTCATTGATTTGCATACATCAAAACGGACCACTTCGTCATTCATCCAAAATAAAAGCTCATTAGCTCTTAAATCAATAAGCACACTTCCTGTTGCAAGGAAAGGACTCCCCAAGATTATGGGAACTTCAAAATCCACCTCATAATCCAAAATAACAAAGTCTGCAGGAAAAATGAAGGTGGAAACCTTCACTAATACATCATATAAGATACCAACAGGTCGTTTTACCGACCTATCTGCCATCACGAACCGCATATTGGTTGGTGTAGGATCACCCAACCCCAACTTCCTGTAAATAGATAGAAGCATCAAATTGATGCTAGCTCCCAAATCGCACAATGCTTTAGCAAAATCCAAAGATCCAATCGTGCAAGGAATAGTGAAAGCACCAGGATCTGCCTTCTTCTGAACTAACGATATTGTAGCGATTGCACTGCAATGATGAACATTATCTTCCAGCTCATAGCTTGCTGCCCGCTTCTTTGTCAAAAGGTCCATCATGAATTTAGCGTACCCAGGCATCTGTTCCAGCGCCTCCACTAAAGAAACATTAATAGTCAGCTGCTTCAACATAGTCATGAATTTACTGAACCTGGTGTCATCAGCTTTCTTCTTCAGTCTCTGAGGAAAAGGTGGTGGTGGAAGGGGAATAGTTTTCTCCACCACTTCCTTTTTATCTTGCTTCAGATTATCAATCTTTTCAGGCTGGTGACGTCTAAGTGTAGTGTCATGAACTTTCTGACTTTCAGCTTCTACAGAATCATCACAATCTGCTTCAATCACATTCTCTTCTATATTATCAACCACCTGCTTGCCTTTGGATGGAATTTCCAACACCTTACCACTCCTGGTAGTAATAGCCATACATGATCCATCATTCCTTAGATTTTGCACGGTGTCGCTAGGTAGGGTGCCAGCTTTTCTTTGATTGAGTGCCGCTGATAGTTTACTCAATTGTTGTTCCAACTGTTTTATTGAAGTGGAATGCGAATCAACCAATTGATTTATTGAGGACAAATCATTTTTTACCTCCGTTACTCCCGTGCTGGTTGCCTCCACTCCTTTTAACAGCTTAGCCATCATATCTTCCATGGACATCTTCCCAGAGCCAGATGTCGCGGCCTCACGATTTCCAGGAGGAACATACAAACCACTCCTGTCAGTCTTATTCTTGTAGCTGGATTTATCATAATAGTTCCGACCTTGGTTTCCTTGGGCATTGCCTCGGAAACCCCCCTGATTATTCAAATAATTTGCTTCCTCCTCAGAATCGGATTCATCTCTTCCCTGTGATACAACGGCCTTAACCTTTTCGGTTTTCCCTGATAATAAATGCTTGGTAAGAAGATCCATCTGCGTATTCATGTGAGCCATATCCTGGTCACGTTCCTCTTCTCTTCGCCTTTGTTCTGCCATCAAGCCAATAGATACAGTAGAGCTTGCTACCTCAGAATCCCTGGTATGCCAAGCTCTACTCTGCTTTGTCATATGATCTAGCATATCACTTGCCTCAATAAAAGTAAGGTCCATGAATGACCCACCTGCAGCATTATCAACCACTGGCTTAGTCACCGAATTCAAAGACCTGTATAATATCTCCATCAAGTGGATATTGGTCATCTGATGGTTTGGGCACCGTATAAGCTTCTTCTTGAACCTCTCCCATGTTTCGTGGAGAGCTTCGGTTGGAAGCTGTCGAAAATTGCTGATCTCATCTTGTAACTGTGCTCTCTTGCATGGCGGAAAGAATCTTTCTAGGAAAACGTCTTTCAGTTGCCTCCAATTAGTAATAGAGTCAGGAGTCAGCCCGTTCAACCATAGAGTTGCCTCTCCAGATAGAGACAACGGAAATAAGCACAGTCGAATTGCATTCTGTCCAAATCCTGGATTGTCAAACGACTTGCATATTGAGATAAAGTTGATCAGATGCATATTCGGATCATCGCCTGCAAGTCCACCAAATAACCCCTTAAGTTGCAATAGCTGAATCATGGTGCTAGTGATATTGAACTTGGCCCCGGGTGCCCAGGGCGGAGGAATAATAGCCCCTAGGGCACCAGCCCCATCCAGATCGTCATCATCATCATCAAAAGGAGCCTGTACAACTCGGCGTTCAGGTCTCATTCTAGCTTGACGATCTCTCCTGTTCACAGGTGCTACCACCTCATCTGCACGCCGTGGATTAAGTAACTCATCATCACCCAGGTCCTCATCATCAGGATTTGTTGCCCGACCTGGGTTATCAATATTCTGTTGATGCACTTGAGCAGCTGCCAACGCAGCTAACCAAGCCTGCTCCTATTGAGCAGCCCTTCTTTCAATGTCACGTTGTGCATCCGTTCTGCCAATAAGTTGTGGTTCAGGATTTATGGGTAATAATGGCTGACCAGATCTTCGTGTATTTGGCATGCACTCTACCAAACCTGAACAAAACAAAAACAACAAACAAAAAGTAAAATTCGAGAATCTTTGACCAAAGGGTCTAGTAACTATCACAAACTTAGTTGACAACCGTATTCCCCCGCAACGGCGCCAAAATTTGATAACGCCCAAACTACAGCTCTCGTTAGAAAGTGTAAGCGGTCGCTGTCAAAAATAGAACCCAACTGGGTTGGGTGTCGAATCCCACAGGGAATACTCTGGTCACTAAGTGTTGCAATTATTAGTAGACTGTTGGTCGAAAATTCCAAGGAAAAAGGGTGGTTTGGTTTAGGCGTGAACTAATATTATTAAAGTAACAATGGAACGATTTGCATAGTAAGATTTAATCAGAGAGATTGATAAGTTAGGGTTATGTCCACCTTATAAGTTCTACTTCTCTATTAACTATGAGTAACGCGGAATTTAGACATGCATGCACTTATACAGAATCGTATTCTAATTCTAAATCCAAGTGTTTCTCAACCATCAAGGATTTATTTCGCTTTAGCTCTCTCGAGGCTAAAGTGTATAAAAAACGGTACAAATTCTCTAAGAAGTTAATCCGGTTAAGGCATTAACGTGTAAATAGGGGTTGGAAACCCTATTTCCTTGTCACACTCTCTTTTCCAAACATGTAACTTTTCTATCGAGCAAGTTAATGCTATAATGGCGTATTCTCTATGTTTGCAACCATGAGAATTCAATCAAAATGAAGAGAGTAAGGGTATAAGTAGCATAACACATCAAGAATTCACAAACTCATAGTAATAGATAGTATCTTACAAGGTTTCCATAACCCTAACAGAAAAGTTTATCTACTCATGAATACAACGAAAATCACAGTAGACATAATCATCATACCACAACTTAGAAAAATCTCGGCTATGGAGATGAAACGTGTTTTCTCTTTCCGTTCCTCAAGAAAGCCGTGTTCTCTGTTCTCAAAACTATTACAGAATCTCCCCCAACGTGAATTCTGAAAAGTGCTGAATAAATAATCGAATGAATGAATGCTGAAAAATTCAGCAAATAAGGTTTTTATAACATCCTTGTCCTACTGAGTTACTGCTGCATCCCTAAGTATTTAGAAATACTGATTTTGCCCGGGACAAGTTCTCCATGCATCACATTCAGTCCACAAGCTTCCAAAAGCTGCCTTTCCTCGTATATGAAGTTTTCCTTTGCTACCCAAAGGTCCACAAAGTGCTGAAATCTTCATCATTAATACCTGAAAACATGCTAATCACATAGGTTAGCTCACTTAAAGGAAAATGGACTAAAAGTGCAGGAATTATATATTTTATCCTCAAAACTTAGCTAAAATATGGGTAAATTATGGTTCTTAGGGGTATAAATACGCCCAACATCATGGAACTAGCTGAGTTCCGTACTAAGATGGGTGACTGTATATGGCAGTCCTGAAATCTATAGAACTATATGAGTTCTATTACTGAGAGTGAGACTTTAGACTATATATGTAAATAAAACTGTGGGAGAATTCATCTAACCTACATGCTCTAAATAAGATAAAATAGCTAAGTTGGGTTCCAATCTATAACCCCAATTGAAAGGGTGTCAATACTGCGCCACTGGTAATGATAAGCTGTGAGTAACCCTCATCTGGCAGTGTCCCCATATGAGAATAATTTAACCCTCATCTGAATGTGTTAATCCACCTTATCAACCCTCAACTGTTAGTGTTTATGCCTCAACTAGACTGACTAAATAGTTCTAAAATACAAGGATTTATTCTAAGAATCACACCCTCTGTTGATGGTGTGTGTTCCCATCCTTGGGTTCACTCAGTGTTGAATCAACCTCACACCTGAATAGACACTGAACTGATTATATTGAACTAAACTAGACTGAGTTCACTAAGTTTTGTTGATTGATGGAATACTACTGAGACCTGATAACTGACTGAGACTACTGATATTACTGAGTATTGAATTGAACTGTATTGATACTGAATTTACTGAGTTTTCCAGATTTATGTGACTGACTGAGTTCTACTGATCATGGCTTGACTGAGAGTATCATGAAAACTGATACTGGAACTAGTCACATAGCAAAATTATTGGGTACAAGTACCCTCAGGACTCGATAGCATAAAACTGACAAGACATGACACTTCTTGAAACACATGACCATAGTCAACAACTCATAATACAATCACTGGGGAATTTCATAAGGCACTTGATGATCATAATTTTATACATGAATAGGAATGCATATAAACATGTCATAATTTCATACTTCTAATCTCATCAACATTCCATCAAACGATTACAATACATAACAATAACATGGGAGTCTTTTTGAACATAAGGGTAAAGCATGGATTCATCGATTTGGTCACAATTGAGTTGCAATCCATAATTCTTATTCTCTTAGGAATTTTATCAAATACATTGCATACATAAATATAGGCTTAGGCATATACACCAAATCGATACATCATGGTTACTTTAATCAACTCAATTTCATTGTTTTTAACCCACACAAGATGCTAGATTAGCCCATCCAGAAGGTCAGGAGATGTAGGGGAAGACACTGTATAACAAAAGTGAAATGTCTTTGTAAATAAGGAACTTGCCTCTGGCTAATTGAGGCTTGTTTTCTCCATATTTAATAGCTCATATGTTCTTCCACAAATTCCAGAATATGATAAATTGAAGCACTTGTAATACCAACCTATGTGCCCTTTTGAGAGCTCTAGTTTTCCACCACTTTAGCAGCAGGTTCTTGAGTGGTTCAAGAGAATGGACAATCCCCATAATTGAGGAGAAATAGCTCCATATTTGTCTTACAAATGGACCCTCAACAAAGGTATAAGGGATAATGTCCCATCCAGAATTAGAGCAACATACACACTTGATAGGAGCTATACCAAATTGACTTATCCTTTCATTTATTGGTAACTTCCTTGTCAGCACTCTCCATGTAAGGAAGGAACATTTGAATGGAATTTATCTATTCTATGTATGACTGTGTTGTAGTGATACATCTCTATGCTCTCTAATCACTCCCCAGGCAGATGTGAAACTGAATTCACCATTTGGAGTTGTAGTCCATAATGGGAGGTCTAGAGATCCTTCCTGAAACTAGACATGAACTCTGAGGATAAACTGTAGCAGTGGAGAGGGAAATAAAGTAGCTAAATTCTAAATATTCCATTCGCTTCAATTTAAGTATTCATCTACTTTAATATTACTGGACCTTACACCATCAGCTCTGCTATTCTGAAAGGCTTCAAGGCCAGACCAGTTATCCCACTAAAAGTAACATGTGCCTGATCTGATCCTCCAGAAGATATGTTGCTCAGCTTTCTTCTTGTTATTCATCATTGCTTTCCATATCAAGGATAGTCGTGCACACTTTTTCTTGGCTATTACATTCACTCCTTTGTAATATTTGGCTAGTAAGAAATCCCCCCAAATAGTATGGCTGCTTCTAAAAATCCACTAGTGCTTCATCTGCAGAGTCTTACATATATCTGTAACATGTATTACTCCAATTCCACCTTCTGTAATTATGAAACCAAGCTGTTTCCAAGAGTCCCAATGATATTTCTTCTTATTTTCCCTCCATCCCCAAAAGAAATCAACAAACAACTTACAAGTTATTTAATAATAGTCCTTGATGGAATGCAAGTAGAGAGGATGTGGATGGGTATATATTGCAAGATATGTTTAATCACTACCATTCGTCCACCATAGCTTAGCAATTTAAAATGTCATCCTGTAATTCTAGAAGATACATTGCTAACTAGACCAACATAGTGACTGATTCTTTGACTTTCTATATAAATGGGGCATCTAAGGTAAGTAATAGGGTTGTGTTTCTGCTGAAAACCTATTTCTTCTTTGATACTTGAGACTGTCGAGGGAAAAGCTTGATCTGACAACAAGAAATGACTCTTGTTCTTGTTGATCAATTGGCCAGAAATTGTTTCATAATAATAAAAAATCTGCATCACCAATCTAAGGGTTTTCCTTCTTTAAATAGTAAAGATGATGATATCATCTGCAAAACTAAGACGGCTAATTTGAGAACCAGTCCAATCCATATGAAAGCCATAATAGTGAGGGTGATGGTTTAAGTTGTTGAGGGCTCTTGAAGATACTTCATCCCCTAGAATGAATAAAGCAGGTGATAGTGGGTCACCCTGCTTTAGACCCTTTGTAGAGTGGAAAAACCCATGTCTAGTACCATTAACCAAAACTGAGTACCAGTTGTTTGACAAATTCCTCCAAATCATGTCAATAATGGTTTCACTAAATCCAAATCTTCTTAATACCAGGAAAGTGTATGACCAATACAACCTATTATATGTCTTGGTCATGTCTAATTTAATCACCATATTTCCACCAAAAACTATTTTCTTGATTCCACAGATGATTTCCTAAGCAAGCATTATGTTTTCAGCAATGCTCCTTCCTCTCACAAAACCTTTTTGGTTGCTGGAGATAAGACTGGGAAGAATTGGAGCCCATCTGAGGTAGATAAGTTTAGAAATGATTTTTTTTTGTAAAGTTACTCAAATTGATTGGCCAGTAATCAGATAGTTTTCTGGGTTGAGACACTTTTCGTTGAAAAATCAAGCATTAGTAAAGTACTTTGGCATATCATGACCGCAAAAGAAGGCAATCACCACTTGGAGAAGGTCCATACCAATAATACTCCAGCAGTATTGAAAGAATTTACCATTCATACCATCTGGACTTGCTGCTGAGTGGATGCTCTTGGAGAAAACCACCTTCTTTACTTCTTCCATAGTAGGAATAGTCTGTAATCTATCATTTTTTCATCAAAAATCAATTTAGGGATATTGTCTAGCATCTCTTCAGGTGCATACTCTGTTGTCCCAGTAAAGACACCCTTGAAATGTGTAATTGTAGCTGCAGCTATATCATCATCCCCTTGCAACCATACCCCTTCCTCATTCTTGACTTTGTGCATGAATATCCATCTTTCTCTTCCTCTAATGAAGGCATGGAAATGAATTGAATTAGCATCAGCATATTTAAACCATTGTAGTTGAGATTTCTTCCATAAGATAGCATCCTCCACCTTGTGATATCTGACATATTCAACCTGTGTTTTGTGAAATTCCATCATGTTTTCATAAATACTAGCTAGGATAAATTTTTCCTCAGCTACCTTGTCCTTTTCTTCATGGATTTTAACATTGGCATATATATCCCCATATAATTCTTTAGACCATTGACTAAGAGTGCAAGTTAATCTCTTTAGTTTCTTTTGAAATCTCTACATAGGAGTGCCTGCACAATACCTTTGCCAGCAGGTCTCCACGGTGTTAAGGAATGTGGGATGTCTACCCAAAAATCTAGAAATTTGAAATATTTGACATGTGCCTCCACCTTGTCATGCATCTCTAGAAGCAAAGGACAATGATTCGATCCCATAGAAGACAAGTGAGTGATGGTGATCAATGGCATATCTTTCAACCAAGTATCTAGCACCATTGCTCTATCCAATCTTTTCCATATTCTAAACTGCACACCTCTCAAGTTAGACCAAGTAAACTTGGGTCCATGAAACCCCATATCAGTTAGCCCACAAGCCTCAATCACCCATAGAAACTCAAAACTTTTCCTCATGTCATAAGGGATGCTCCCTAACTTCTCACATACTTTAGTAATAACATTGAAGTCTCCAACTATAAACTAAGGAAGAGTTGAAACTAAAAGTTGTACCATCTTGTTCCATAAGGGTCTTCTTAATGTGTCTCTATAACTGGCATAAACAAAGGTCAAAAGATATGTTTAAGAGAAAACAAAGTGTGAAATTGTGCAAGAAATCTGTTGTTCTTCATTAATATTGATATCACAAGAGAAATCCAGAGACTAGAAGAGCCAAATCGTTCCATTTTAATTACCTCAAGCATGTTCCATCTTAAGTTTCCTTTTTGATACTTCAAGCTGTATATTGTTGGAGAATGGTTCCAGTATAGAAATCAAAGAGATGTGATGAATATTTATAAGTTTTTGGAGTCTTTCCAGAACACCTTGGGTAAATATACCCCTTGCATTCCAAAAAAGATGACTAATCATTGGACTGTTTTATAGGAATGAGACCTGGTGAAAGGTCTAGTTGTGTGTCCATGTGGGTTGGGTATAGTGTGCTTACCTCCTTTCCGTGAATTAATTAAGGACCCCTAGGAGATAATCCATGCTGACTAGCAATGTGATTTACGTATTTCACAAACTCCTCTTGATCTCCTAGATTAAATACATCAATCCCATTTTCAACACTATTCCCCATCTGACCCAAGTTACCATTTTCAACACTATTCCACTTTCTCCTGCAAGATAGGGAAAACCTCTTGTAGTGTTTCTTTAGGTTTCACACCAAAATTCATTCCCTCATCCTGCATCGCAATATTTTGTAGTTGGTCAATATCCATAAGCTTATTCATTTTCATCTCTGTAGAAATTATCCTATCTATTCTATGCTTCTCAGTACCCTCTATCTATTCACCTAATCAGATAAAGGGCCAGATACATCAATCATTTGATGATCCTCATGTTTTTCACTATCAGACTCCTTTATCTACCTTGGACTTGGCTTGGGGTTTCTTTCAGTATTTCCTGGGTAAGCACTGGTGTTCTCACTCTCCTGCTGCAGGGATGTAAAATCATTTAATATGGATGGAGCAGAAGTATCTGTCTGGCCACCTTTGTACTTATTTAGAGACCTTGGTCTGAATACAAGTCTTTGGTTGTCTTTAGTCTTTCTCTTTTAGTTCTGCCATTCATTGATAGGTCCCTTGCCTTTATTTGTATTTTGTTGTTGCACTGTGCTAAATGGATTCTGCATTCCTTGACATATTGAAGTTTCTTTCTTAGATCCATCACCCTGGTTATCTTCAAATAACTTTTGCCTTTTCTCCTCGTGTTTGACTTTGATAGCACAAGATCTTACAGCATGACCTTGGTGCTTGCAATAAAAGCAATATTCTGGACTCCCATCATACAAAATGGTTTGCCACCTGCCTTCACCATGCTTATCATCATCATAGCCCAACTAAATATGCTGGGGTCTAGGATTGGTGAGGTCAATTGTCAACTTGACCCTATCCACACTACCCCTAGTTTTCTTATATGTTTCCAAATATAGAAACAACACCTTGCCAATAGAAGATAAGAGAGGTGCCACTACCTCCATCTAGTAGCAATGCCAGGGGAGCTCAGGTAGGCTAACCCATACAGTAACTAAGAGAGTTTCTTCATTAGGATTAAAGGTAGGTGTCCATAATTGAATTCTCATCAGCTGTCCATGGATAAATATCTTTCCTTTAGACAAAAATGTTGAGTGATCATGCTCATTGTACAGGTCAATAAATACATGCCTGGAATTGAAATGTGTAAGTTTAACCTTCCCTTTTAGTTCTGTTTGAAGAATAAATTGTCTCCTAATCACCTTCATTTTGGGCATGTTGTTATCAAATTTCCCAATTAATGTAAATCAACATATCTTTGCTAGTTTTATTTTGAAGTCCTCAGACCTTAATACAAATGCTGGAAGGCCTTGTGGTGGTTCAATTTGGATACACTCAGCTTTCATCGCCTCTTGTTCCCTCAGTTTCATGGCCAAGGAATAAGTGACCCTAGAAATATGGGGTCCTTTTCCATGACTAGGTTTGGTCCATATACAAACAGTGCCTTAAGATCCAACAGGTATAGGGGCTCCATTCCCTGGAATAGACATTGGAACAGCCACACCATTCCCCCATTGGGCAAAACCAGGGTTTCTACTATAGTAGATATCTCACCAGATGATTGATGAACATGAAGCTTACCTCCATCATTAGATACTGGTTGATTCAAAATAGAGTGCGAATGGACTGTAGTCGATTATACAAGAATCGTATGTAACTTTGGTGTTGGTGCTAGATCCGATTGACTATGCTTCAGATAGATCACCGGTGTAGTATTTATTGTTACCTCCCCCATCTTGCCTTGCATTCCTATTGAGCTTGGTTGATGATCGCCTGATACCATCGTAATTGACTTTCCAAAATTAGAGCTGAGTGACCATCCAATTGAAGTATAGGCTGAAAGGTGTGTGTCATATGAGTGGGTGAAGATTTCTGTGGGGACCGGATACATATATACCTGTCTTGTGAGAACTATTCAGCGGTTGGATAAACTCCATTGGAAGCTAAGAAGACATGGTATCAGGTGTAGAGGTGGGAACTACCAGTTGTAACTACCTAGAGTGAGAATTTTTAGAGAGAGAATTTTAGAAAAAGACTTGTATAATTTTTTTTTTAATCAAATATCCAAAATGCTTATCTATAGCCATATTCAAAAATAGGATAATAAATGTACCTCTTGGAGTTCAAAGTTCAACTATAGATACTATAAAATAATTCTTGAAATCCTTTGAGCTTTCCATAAAACCATTTAGCTTACGATCCGTAGGACGTAGGTATCCCTTCTCCATTTATAATACCTTCTTGATAAGTTAGGTTAATTCTCTTTTTGAAAGGAGAGAAAAATAAGAAAGAAATTCAGGAATATCATTTTTCTTGTTTTCTGGAAAATTCAGTGAATAGCAATGAGTACTCTCCTCCCTTTTCACTTAATACTAATTAGGGAAATAATTAAAAGCTGGCCCCTCACATTTTCCCAATATTAATAACAAATATATAAAAAGAAAATATATAGAGGAATCACTTACTATTTTATTCCAATAGGCATCAAATTGAGATAAATAATTATACGTACACTACTCTTCATAAACTTAATGTCATACTCTTCTAAAGTATTAACTTAGATTTTTTTTTTTGAGATGATACAATATAATTCTCCTTGAACTATATGTACCACATCACTCTCTATAGACTATAAGGTATACTTACTCAAAGTATCAAAATAAATTCTATTTTTCCTAAGGTGTTAAAATTGCATAGGACTGGGGTCCCTCTTAGTTGAAATGATGAGCATCTCCATCAATACCAGAGTCTTTGATGGATTGTAGTTAGATTATTATCTTGATCAGTTAGTATTAATACTTGTAAATATTATTTGACTAGAACATAGATATATAACCTAGTGATTGTTGAATAATTGATATTGAATTCATATTTTAAAGCTTGAATTTTATTATCTTTATTGTGATGATTATTGTTTAGAGCCACGCTACGAGGGGTAATTATGTTATTATTGTCATTATTAATGAACTAATTGAGGTTCTAGAGGATACTTAGAGTATGAATAGACTTTTAATAGTTGATAAGGCTTAATGAATGGAAAAAGCTACGTTTGGATAGTTTCATGATTAATGGTTCCGCGAATTATGGTTTGTTTTGTGTTCCCCATGTGGGTCTTATGTGCGTATAATTAAGGATGTGATTAATAATTTATGATCATGGGACCGAGTGGGGGCTTATATGTATATTTCTTTTGATTTGAGAGGATATATTATTATGACAAGTGCATAAGGGCTTGAAGTGATGTTATTGATCATTTTTTTACATTAAACTCCCTATTAGGTATTGTGTTGTTTAAGTGAGGGCTTGACTTTTCATTATATGTCTTTATTTGTAACTCTCCGAAAATGGGTCTCGAGATATCACACGATGGTCAAGACTATAAGTAGTCTCAGCTAACACTGTAAACCTTCTACTAGATCTGGATATTCATAAATAGAGAAATATGAATATAATATCAAAGCTAAAATGTGAAACTTTGTCTATTCTAAGATAAAATTATCTAAACATAATATTTGAAAGTATTTGTCTCAAAATTCTGGACAATTACTATTGAAAACCTAAATTAAATCTAGCAGTCTGCAAAGCCTCTACTACTAATAAAAAGAGAGTCACTGGGACAAACCCCCAGCTGACTTGAACTATCTGAAAATATTGAATCTTTTATACTAATAAGCTGAAAAACTGAAGGACTAGGTCCCTGAACTATAAGGACTCACAAACTATCAGGATGCAGATACAGATGCTCGAAATCACTCACGCTGCTGAAATTAAGCAGCGGCACCTACATAACGAGACAGTGTATCACATAAACGTATATGTGGATCAGTACTTCTGGATTGTACTGAGTATATGGGGATGAATACATAAGTAAAACAATATCTCAATATTAACATAACTTTTAAAACAATGCATGCTAAATGTAAATGACTCATATTAGCTTGATTAAATGTAAACTAAAAAGCATAATCATGAGTAGAAAAACATGTTGTGTAAATCTAGTGAGTCATAACATTTAGTTTTGATAAATCTACACTGGTATTGTGTCTTTAAATCATGCTGTCTAAGTATATAAAGGACTCACATTTATATCTATAAACTAAAATATAAAATCTCATAGCTAGTATCTTTCTGTAAAGCAATATCTGAATAAAGTTGTGAGCCTTTACACTTTGTTTCTAAAAGTTGTTCTGTTATTCTTTTTTGTAGTCTTTTTTATTAGGGAATTCTTTTAAAAACTATCCTTCAAAGGAGGTTCTTCTATCCGATATACATTATGTGAGCTATCATAGTATCCGGCGTCTAGTTCCCTTATGGGAGAACCTCACGTTGGGGAAAGGTGTCATACTTTTGCCAAGGAGTATAACCTAATCTAAGTGATCACATTTGTATCTTTCAACCATATAGAAATGGGAATAATTTGATAATCTAAACCTATATTGACTCATAGTTATGGGGCATGTGAACATACCCAACTCGGTGAGAAATACTACTCCCTTTAATCTGTACGCTCATTCTTTAGGAAATCCACTTTAAAACTAGTATAATGGTTTAAAGATGAAAACCCACTGTATATCTGTTAATTTAAACTATAACTGAAACTATAAAGTGGATTCCATGTCTAAGCTGAGATCAAAAGATCAAATTTTTAGTAAAATCTGAAAATAAATAGTCATGGGATGCTTAAAGCATAGTCATTCTTGAAATACAAACATTCAAACAAGGGCTTAGTAACTGATACATCAAATTCATGTCTAGTCCTAATAAATTTCATGCTTAATAATGAAAACATTGAAATTCAATTCTAAATCTGGAAATTTATATCGTACGCATTAAAATACAAAAATAGTCATGCAATTCATCATTTAAATCAGTGAAAAACTCATAATCTTCAAATAGCAATATTTGAGTATGAACCCTAAATTAAAATTCATTGGTAATCATACAAAATCATATAACTTGTAATTAAAAACTAGTTTTGGGAACAAGAATGAAAGAATTATCCTTGTTAAAAGCCCCACACATCTTAATTGATGACTAGATGAAGAAGCTTGAGCTTTAGGTTCCTAATTGTGCTCTTGAAGATTGATTCTTGAATATTCTTGAATTGGGAATCCTTAATTTTGGGTTATATTAGAAAAAGAATGGTGGAATTTGGATTTCTTGGGGATTAACATTTGAATCTCTAGTGTTTCTTAGAGTGATATCTGATGAGAAATGAGCATATTAGGCTTAGAATTAGTTTAATTCTCTATTATTCATGATTTGGGGGCTTGGGAAAGGACTAAATTGCCCTTTAAAAATTTAACTTGGAACTGGAATCTCAATTTTGGGCCCCACCACGATGCGGTACAATCGCGATGCCTCACTAGAAATCAGACGAATGCCATTTTGGCCTTTGGTGCGACACGGCGTTATCGCGTTGCGTCACTGAAAAAGAACGAGTGCCATTTTGCACTCCACCACAACGCAGTATCTTTCTAATTGGGAATTTTGACGCGATACAGGTAAATTGCATTGAGCTACTGGAAAGGGACGAACGGGAACTAAAAATTCTCTGTGATACGAGCTAATAATGGTTCTTCACTGGAATTGGACAATTGCGAATTTGTCCTTCACCGTGACGCGGTCCTTATCGATGTGTTCTATTATTTTCACTAAAATTACCATAAATTTTTGTCACAACCCGAATCGAGGCCCTAGCCGTGACGAGCATCCCAAACCAAGAAGGCAAGGACGCCCTTCTGTATCTGGTATCCATGCACAATATTCATACTGTAAAAGAAGATGCAGAAATACATAGCTAAATGGAATCATGGTCATAAATTTGAAATCTCTTTAACAATACCAGAATAGCTTTTTCAACATAAAACAACATCTATATGCGTCGGCGAAATATCTACTACATAATACATCAAAACTTGTCTGAATCTTGGACAAGGCCCCCAGTAGACCAAAACCATAATAAATGATAAATTTCTAAAAGTAAATAGGCCTTCTAAAATATAGAAGACACGATCTGGTACTCTTTACTCCTACCTGAAGAAATCTACTACTTATCAGGACCCCTAGACTGTACCTCAGAACCGGAAGGGAGGGGGGTCAATACAGTTGTACTGGTATGCGAAGAAATACAAAATAATATATTTGTAATATAATATAGTTGAGATATAGTCATAAAACATCATGAAAGATATAAATTCAAAACACATGGGCATTTTTGATAATTATAAAACCTTTCTGTCAATGCAGTTTTCTGATCTTTGTATTACTTCTGAGTTAGGTGGCACTCCCCTACAAGTCTAATATTCTACGAGCTATATGGAATCCTTCATTGACTCGGCGGGGAAGACCCCAACCCAAGTGTGCCGCAAGGGTTGGAGTGTCTAAGTCTGATACGCCACAAGGCACTAGGCTAGCGTATAATAATATACCCTGATCGGTAAATCACGGTTTTGGGAAATGAGTTGTCTAAACTCATTCCTTATTCGAGGAACCACCTAACGTCTATTTATGCACAATTTTAACCATTTATATACATGCATCATTCTGAGTCTCAAAATATGAAAGTCTGATTTTAAACATGCATTCGATTCTGTTCTGAATTACCATGGAATAATCTGAGTTGGTGTCATCACCCCAAGACTTGCAAGTCCTATTTTCTGAGCCATAATGTATCATTCATGATTTTTTTATTAAAACACAGTTCAGACCACCCAAATATACAAACAGTATAATGGATTTCATGTTCCAAAACACAAGTTAAAACTATGCAGAGATTCTTCAAACATATGGTGGTCATGTGTTTTTGGAAAACCCTGGTACTTTTTATTATATGTATATTCAACAAGAATCAATATGCACAACCCTCTCTTTTGAATTCAAAAGTCATGCTCAAGTCATATCATAAATCAAGACATTTCTTATCTTTCTTTTCAAGATGCATTTCAAAATAATTCATGTCATACGAAAGATGGATAACATCATAACCGAAGAGGGATTCTTTATTATTCGTTCTCTCAATTGAATATTCATCCTTAAACACATGCATACTAGAAGTTCAAATCAATTTAGGGGAAGGACTAAAGACAAAAACATTATCATTAAGGCTTCTAAAACATGCATGTATTCATAAATCCAAAACCTTTTTCTTAAAATCATGATTTCTATGCCCATGAGATTTTAGGAAAACACTGCGTACCTTAAATTAGAAGTTTTTGAATAAATTCTAGATTTTGGGATGCTATACGTACGATTTATGGGTGCCTCTTGTAACCCTCACAATGGGGATTCCAAATCTTGAAGAATTAAGTAAAACCCACGGTTAAATCTTTATATATGTGGGTTTTTAGTTTGAAACCCTAGGGTGAGTTTTTGATGAATTTGAGAGAAAAGAATCATATTTTGGTATTTTGGGAGTTTAATCCCGTGTTATAGCTGGATAAGGGATGGAAGATACCCATTTTTCCCTTAAAATGTGGAAATAGAACCTGAAATTTTGGTGCGTGCGATAGGGCGTGTGTCGCACGCTTATCGCATGATGCTACTATCTCAGTCACTAAAATGGCCATAACTTTTATCTCGGGGATCGGATTTTGGCAAAATTTGTATCGTTGGAAAGTTAATTTGAAGAGCTTTCATTTGATAGTATGCCCTATAATTCATTATATACAAAGAGTTATCGTCTATTGAAGTTGACCTAGGTTTCGACGCTCACTCAAACTCGAATGATAGGAAAGCTTTCAACTCGTCCTTGATTAATGGGACCTCTATGATCTCAATTTATGCTTAAATATGTTCACACACTACATAATTGATTAACATGCCAAATTTTCATAGGATTTATAGCTTTTGGATCATCTATGCATAGAAATGACGATTTTCATTCTATCCAGAAATGCGGGGTGTTACACTTCATAACTGAGTATCGGATTGAGGCAAAATTAGTATCGTTGAAAAGACGATTCAATTATATACACATTGGTGGGTCTAGAGTAGGAAAATTCTATATGCATCAAGAGTTATATGGTTTTGAAGTTAACCCTTGATACACTAAGATCTAAACTAATTTAATAAAAGTACGGGGTATTACAATATCTCCCTCTTGGGAACATTCATCCTCGAATGATACAAATTTAACAGAAGATACCGAGGAACTAAGGCTATATGCTGGCATACAAAGCTGAAGCAAACTGCATGATTGAATCTAAAACATACGGAGCGACTGAACTAATCTGCGAGTGCATGCATTTATAGAAAGATTACTATATCGCTAAATCTGAGACTAGAAAAGAACTTAATTAATGAGAAGTGTTACCTTCTACTGAGTTTGAGTTTGAGGAGAAGAAGTGACGATACTTGGTATGCATGTCTGTTTCTGCTTCCCAAGTAGCACCCTCAACGGACTGATTTCGTTACAAAACTTTGACCAAGGGAACTTCTTTGTTCCTTAGTCTACGGATTTGATGATCAAGAATTTCTACTAGAAGTTCTTCATATGAAAGGCTATTATGAATATCTGTTCTTTCTATAGGGACTACAACAGTTTTAATCGTCCATGCACTTGTTCAATAAGGACACATGGAACCCTTGGTGACCTGCTGACAAGTCAGTGGGTAGCTCAAGCTCATACGCTACCTTCCCCACACAAATCAAAATCCCATAGGGGGCAACACACCGGGGATTAAGCTTCCCCTTTTTGCCAAACCTCTTCACCCCCTTTATAGGTGAAACTTTCAAATACACAAGATCATTTACTTCAAACTCAAGATCTCTCCTTCTTACATCTTCATAAGATTTCTGATGACTCTGAGCCGCTTTAAATCTCTCGAATAAACTAAAATTTCTCCATGTCTTCAAACACCATAGCTGGCACAACAAAAGTGGCCTCACCCACTTCTAAACAACCGACTGGTGATCTATAACTCCGCCTATAAAGAGCCTCAAACGGGGCCATCTGAATACTAAAATGGTAACTATTATTTTAGGCAAACTCGATCAATGGAAAGTGGTCATCCCAACTGCCTTTGAAATCAAGAACACATGCCCTCAACATATATTCTAAGGTTCGAATGGTCCTCTCTTCCTGACCATCTGTCTTCAGATAAAAAGCTTAATTGAGATGAACTTGGGTACCAAGACCCTCTTGAAAGTCTTTCCAAACTGAGAGGTACACTAGGTAACCTTATCTGAGATGATGGATAAGGGAACTCTATGAAATCTAACCAACTCTTTGATATACAGCTTAGCATAATCTTTAGCTATATAGGATGTGTGAAACGACAAAAAATGGGCTGATTTGGTCAATCTTTCTACTATAACCCAAATCAAATCATGCTGACAATGCAAATTAGGTAATCCAGTCACAAAGTACATATTCACCTCTTCCCATCTCCAAGTGGGAATACCAAACTCCTATAATCTGCCACCAGGTAGAAGTTGCACACTTTCCTAAAAATTTTTCTATATCTTTCTTCATACCACTACACCAATCGACTTCCCATAAATCACGATACATCTTGGTGGCTACTGGATGAATGGAGTAACGCGCACCATGGGCTTCTGCCATAATCCGCTGTCTCTAATTATCAACACATGGCACACATAATCTACTCTGGTATCTCAACAAACCATATCCCCCTTGGGAGAAAACCTCTACCTCTTAGACTTTAGCTGACCCCTTTAGTTTGACCAAAATAGGATCCCTATCCTGCTTCTTTTTCACTTCCAAAACCAGAGAAGATTCTGAACTATTCTGGACCCAAACATTCCCTTCAGCTGATTCAATAAAACTCACACCCAACCTAGCTAACTGGTGAGCTTACCAAACTAACTCTCTTTTATCATTCTCTATATTAGCAACACTCCCCATAGACAATCTACTAAGGGCGTCTGCCACTATATTAGCCATGACTGGATTATACAACACACTCATATCATAATCCTTCAATAATTCTAACCTCCTTCTATGATGAAGATTTAACTCTCGCTGAGTAAAAATATATTGCAAGCTTTTGTGATCCATAAACACATAATGATAGTTCTTCCATATCTTTAAGGCAATCACAACAGCTGCTAGCTCAAGGTCATTGGAAGGCTAGTTCTTATCATGATGCTTAATCTGTCTAGAGACATAGGTTATAACTTTACCTCTCTGTATCAAAACACATCCCAAACCGAATCTAGAGGCATCACAATAGACAATAATATGATATGTACCATCAGGTAGCGTTAAAATTGGGGCTAAGGTGACTCGAGTCTTCAACTCCTGAAAACTCTTCTCACAGGAATTGACCACTAAAACTTTACTTTCTTCTGAATTAGTCTAGACATAGGGGATGCAATGGAAGAAAAACCCTCAACAAAGTGTCTATAATAGCCAACTAAACTCAATAAACATCGGATATTTGATGGACAGATAGGTAGAGTCCAGTTTCTTACTTCTTTTGCTTTTTTGGGGTCAACTCTAATGCCCTCACTGGAAACAATATGACCAAGGAAAGATACTGATCTTAGCCAAAATTTGCATTTGCTGAGTTTGGCGAACTAGTGATCCCTGAGAGTTTGCAACATAATTCTAAGGTGGTCTGCATGATCATCCTCACTACAAGAATACAAAAGAATATTATCGATAACGACTATGAAAAACATGTCCAAATACTATTTGAACACTCTGTTTATCAAGTCAATGAAGCTGCTGGGGCATTGGTACGAACAAATAACATGACTAGAAACTCAAAATGACTGTAACTAGTTCAGAAAGATATCTTTGGAATATCACATTCCCTTACTCTAAGCTGATGATAACCGGATCTAAGGTCTATCTAGGAGAAATAGTCAATGCACATTCGCAAAGAATCATCTTTCTTTCAAACGAATAGGATAGGACCACCCCATAAAAATATACTAGAACTAATGAAATCTTTATCTATGAGGTCCTTAAGCTACTCTTGTAACTCTTTAAGCTTGACTAGAGCCATATGATATGGAGGAATAGAGATGGGCTGAGTATCTGGAAGAAGGTCATACCGAATACTATATCCCTATCGAGAGGTACCCCTAGTGTCTTTGAATCGAACTAAATGATTTATACACCCTTTTGAGATTACCTTTCTATCTTTAATATAGGATATGATAGGACTCTTGGGAGACACTGAATTACTTTCCTACTAAAAAACTGGCTCATCTGGAAATTGAAACTTCACCACTTGGGTGCAACAATCTATGGATGTAAAAAGGAATGGATCCAATCCATACTAAGAATAAGGTCAAAGTCGACCTTATCTAACTCTATTAAATCTGCCAACATAATTTTATGAAGAACAGTGATAGGTAACTTTCTATAGATCTATTTGGAAACAATTGACTCACCCACTTGGGTAGAAACTAAGAAGGGCCCAGTAATCTTTTCAGGACCTATTTCAAAATTTACTGCAAATATGGGGTCACATAAGAGAAATTTGACCCAGGGTCTAACAACACATAAACATCAAGATGAAATACACAAAGCATATAAGTAACAACATCTGGTGAACTCTCCTACTCTTGATGGGATAGAAAAGAATAAAATTGATTCTGGCATTGACCACCATTGGTACTGGATGATGTGCTTTAAGGAGGGAATGGGTGACCTAGAAGAGCTGGTGCGCTAGTAACCTGAATCTGGGGACGAATATTCCTGTTTCCTTGCTTAGCATGAGGATAATCTTTGATTCAATGACCGAAATTACCACATCCATAACAACCTTTTTTTCCCAACAAACACTTACCAAGATGATTCTTACCATACTTAGCACATGGAGGATAACTGGGCTTTCCACTCACACAATTCTGAGATCTAGACATAAAAGTCTTACCCCACTACTCTTGTCTAGATCTGTGAGTGAGAGAGCTAGCTGAAGATGGTACTGACATTGATGAATGTATCTAAAACTGTGAACGGTTCCCCCTCTAAACTTTGTCTAGCCATACTCAAACTGTCCGGTTCTAGCCATTTTATTTCCCGTCTCTCTCCTCTTCAACTTTTCTGCCTCAATCTGCTGGGAATGAATCATCAATCTAGCAAGATCCATGTCTCTAATAAGCATGACAGTCCTACACTCCTTGACTTCCAAACCACATACTGTAGTAACAAACTTACTCATATTCTCCCTAGGGTCATCCATCGTATTAGGGTCATACTTAGAAAAATGATTAAACTTAAGGAAGTAATTCTTCACTGTCATCGAGCCCTGCCTCAAGTTAACTAACTCCTCTAATATTATACCTTGCATTCCCTTAGCATAATCTATGCACCATTGCATGAGTGTTCATATATAAAATTTTTGAAACACTTATTATTTTTTTAGTTTAGAGCATGCCATTGTGAAGGAAATTGAATTACCTTTCCAATGATATAAAATTCAACCAAATTCGATAACTAGGCAAGAAGTTATGGCTATTTTAAGTTTCACTCATTAAACATTGTCATTTTGACCCTTCGTATGTCGCGGAGCCAGTGTAAATAGCAATTTTCATTTTCCAAAAAAGGTGGACAATATTGGCACATCGCGCCAAAGGCCAATTTGGCATTTGGCAGTTTGTAGTATCTCTCCGTGATTCCACGGCATCGCGGTGATCTTCCAGGTCATAAACAAGGTGGCAATGTGATACCAACAGGTCACGCCACCATATAATTTCCCATAGATTAATTTCTAGTGACACGGTGTGATAGTGCTTCATTGTGCTAGACAAGGAATTGGAAAATTTTTGAAGAAGAATTTATATTTTGTCAAGGTTAAAACAGTCCTTTTCCCTAATTTTAATCTACCAGGTGTGCTTTTAATCCCTAAAAACATTTTTAATTCATTATTTATAGTTCTTCCCCCAAAATTAAAGAATATCCACTCTCAATCAAGAATGCTATCTCTCAAATTCAAGCCCAATCCTCAAGAATTCACCAAGAACTTCAAGAAATTCATCCATGATGGTTTTTTAGATGTTAATCCATGAGTTCCTTTCACCCATGCAGTCCAAGTACCCAATTTAATTTCAAAGTTATCATCTTTTTCAAGGTTTATGACATTAAATTAAGATTTCACCCATGAATATCTATGAATTATGATTTATTACCATGTTTCCACGAAATTATTATTATTATTTGGTTCCCTATGTTTTTAATAGTATTATTTATTGAACTAAACCATGATTTACTACTAGTATGTTGAATTCATGCTATTTCTATAAACTCCATGATATTCCTATGATTTTTTTTAAAAATGAACTATAAGTGTTTGATAAAATACCTACAAGAGTTATTGACTTAATATAAGCCTTCATGCTTTGTCCTTCATGATTTAGAGTCATTTTACTATTGTTTTTTTGAGTCCTGGGGGTATTGAATACCCAAAACCATAGATGCTTAATCAATCTAGCTTTAGTATATTATAGAATAGCCTTCAGAATATACTATAAGCATTATCAAAATAGTCAAATATCAGTCAGTTAAATGCAGAACAGTCTAATGGTTCAGTATATTTCAGTTGGGAGTAGGATTTAGCATCGAGCAAGTGTAGGGATGAAAATTTCCACGCAAGATAGGGAGAGTCATTAGTAGCAGTTCCTATACCCCAAAACTATGTAGCTAGTGTGGATATAAGTAGTCACACATTAGAGTAGACTTGACTAACTCGCAAGGGTTACCCATCAGTTTAGTCTTGACAAACTTTGTTCTTTGGACATTATATTAGTACAGTGGATCCACACATCTAGTGATAGTACTCGTGGCATAGTATTAACACCCTTCCAACTGGGGTTACAGGTTGGACCCCGATTAGCTCAGATTGGGGCATGTCGGTTAGATGATACCTCCTCGTCTCAGTCATAGTCTCAGTTATAGTATCAGTGCAGTTATTCAGTCATAGAGTTATTTGAAAAATGTATACAGATTTCAGTTATTCTAATATTTTAGTCTACAGATTTTATACAGTCATGATATATGCTTGGTCATGCATCCTTGGTATCTATAGATTTCCACTCATTTTTAGTATTTGCAGACTTTTATGCATATACAGTATTTACATGCTCCATATTTCTCCAGTGTTTTCAAACTATCATGATCTCTATTCAGTATTCCTTGCCTTTCATATATATTCAGACAGTTCATTATTTCTATTCATGAAACCTTCAATACCATCTTTCCTCATTTAGCATACTAGTACATTCAAAGTACTGATCGCATACTTTTCTTTTGCGCTATGATGTATCATATCATAGGTGCTAACACTCAGTTCTTGAATCATACGTAGACTTTACTTTTTAGGATATCAGCAGTATAGTAGCAGTGGTGAGTCCTCATCATTCAAGAATAGTTTATTTTACTTTATATCTCTATTTCAGTAGTTAGTAGAGTTAGTTGGGGCCTATCCCATCAACTCATATTTAGTCAGTCAGTTTTAGAGGCTTTTCAGAGATTGAGTTAGTTATTCAGTGTTCAGATTCTCAGTTGACATGTTAGTTTATCATTATTTTAATAGATTTAGTCAGTTATTTATATATGTATCCATATTCTAGTTGTTATTCAGTTATTAAAACCTTAGGGCAATATTATTAATTTTTCTACAATTATGATATTATTGCTTAGAGCTCACAGCAGGTACCAGCTAATGGGTTATCTTGTGGTCCCTCAAGATTATAAGCATTGTGTGATGACTAAGGGGTAGTCTCGGGTCGTTATAAACTCAGTATTAGAGCCCAAAGTTTTAAGGTGTCCTAGGAAGTCTGAAAGTCGCGTCAAGTAGAGTCTTGTGCATGGGTGTGTAGCACACCACACTTATCTACGAAAGGCTGCAAGGATTTTAGGAAAAAGTTTCCCTTCTTTCAATATTCATGTCGTGCGAGTGAGCATGAGCTCATGTTAAACTCTCAGTCTAATACTTTTCTCTCTTCTGTTTAAAGAACATTCCTCCTAAGATGAATGAAAGCAGAACAGGAAATCAACCAGCAACTCAGCCCATCCAAGTAGGATCCTTTTGATGAGCATGTCTCTCACGCAAAATTCAGGGTTGTGTTTACCACTCTAGCTAACCCTATGGCAGCTCAGAATGAATGGATAGCTATTGTTATAGAAAACCCAGTGGCCAATACTGCTTCTACCAAAATTTGGAATTTCACATGAATAAATCCTCATTCTTTCATAGGATCTAAGTCTGAAGAGGATCCACAAGAATTCTTACATATGGTTCAAAAAGTAACGGATTCTATGGGGTGACATCTAGTTAGAGTACTGAGTTGGTTGAATATCAGTTATAGGATGTAGACTATACTTAGTTTAAGAAGTGAAAGGTAGATAGGGGTATTGATGTAGGGCGTATAGAATGGGAAGAGTTTTCCACAACTTTCTTAGATAGATTCTTCCCATTGGAGTTGAGAGAGGAAAATGTGTTAGAATTTATTAACTTGAGGTAGGGAAGCATAAGTGTGGGGGAGTATTCCCTCAAGTTCACTCAATTAGCTAGATATGCTCCTCATGTGGTTGCTGATAACAGGTCAAAGATGAGCAAATTTATGTTTGGAGTGTATGATAGCATCGTCAAAGAGTGTAGGATTTCAATGCTAATTAGTGAGATGGACTTGTCTAGGCTGATGGTCCTTTCTCAACATATAGAGGAGCAGAATATTAAGAAGACAAAAAGAGAGGAAACAAGAGAGCTAGAATAGGCAGCTTTACTTCAGTCATCCAAAGTCAGAGGGTGGTAACTGTTCTTAGTTTCAACAAAGGTCTTCATCCCTAGCACCCTCTTCAGCCAGTGTTCCTGTACCCAAATTCAGGAGTAACAATAGGGATAGGGCACTAGGCTTTAAACACTAGGTCAGTGTTAGCAGTTCTCATACCAATCCTCTATGTCATAAATATGGCAGACACCATCAGAGTGAGTGTAGACGGGTAGTGATGTATGTTTTGGGTGTGGCAAGCTAGGCCATTAGATTCGAAAGTGTTGGGTGGTTGATCAAAAAGGTATGGATGTAATCCATCAGGGCCAGTGCCATTCTGTCGCCCAAATTAGCTGGGGTGCAACTTCTAGTGCTATCAGTGGTCAGCAACCAAACATGTTATATGCTCTTCAGTCCTACCATAATTAACAAAATTCTTCTAACGTAGTTACTGGTACATTGCAGGTATTTTACTTACATGTTTATGCTTTACTAGACCCTAGAGCTTCTCTTTCTTTTATAACTTCATATATAGCCATCAATTTTGGAGTCAGTACCAAAGCTCTTGCAGAGCCCTTTTCAGTGTCTACCCTAGTAGGTATTTCCGTTATAGCCAGACAGGTGTACAGGGACTAACCAATCGTAATATTTCAGAGAGTTACCTCAGTTGATCTCGTGGTGTTAGAGAAGATAGACTTTGATGTCATTCTAAGAATGGATTAGCTCCACTCATGCTATGCCTTAGTTGACTGTCAAAAGAGAATAGTTCATTTTCAGTTTCTAAATGAACCAGTCCTTGAATGGAGTAATAGTACTACAACTCTTAGGGGTCAGTTAATTTCCTACCATAGAGCAAGAAAGATGATATTAAAGGGGTGTTTTTACCATCTTGGGTGAGTCAAATACTAAAATTTAGAAACTCTAACTCTTGAGTCAGTTCTAGTAGTAAACAAATTCTCGGACGTATTTTCTTATGATCTTTGTGGAGTTCCTCCTGATAGGGAAATTGACTTCGAAATAGACCTTATTCTATATACTCAACCCATATCTATTCCGTCATATAGAATGGCCCAGCTAAACTCAAAGATTTTAAATAATAGTTAAGGATCTTCTATATAAGGGTTTCATCATACCCAGTCTCTCTTCGTAGGGCGCACCTATTCTATTCGTACATGAGAAAGATGGTTCTCTCAGAATTTGTATTGACTACTGTCAATTGAACAAGGTCACACTGAATAATAAATATCCACTTCCAAGAATTGATGACTTGTTTGAACAACTTTTGGGTGCCAGCTAGTTTTCTAAGGTAGACCCCAGATCAAGCTATCATCATCTCAGGGTCAGGGAATGTGACATCTCAAAAATAGATTTTCAAACCTGGTATGGTCACTTTGAATTTCTAGTCATGTCCTTTGGTCTCACGAATGCCCCAGCTGCCTTGATGGAGTTGATGAACCGAGTGTTTAAGCAGTACTTGTACATGTTCATCATAGTTTCCATTGATGACATTCTTGTTTACTTTCGTAGCGAAAATGATCATGCAGACCACCTCAGAATAGTGTTGCAAACTCTTAGAACTTATAAGTTATTAGCTAAATTCAATAAGTAAGAATTCTGTCTAAGATTAGTTTTTTTCCTTGGTCATATTATTTCTGGTGATGGTATTAGGATTGATCCTCAAAAGACTGAGACGGTAAGAGCCTAGACCCATCTCTCCATCAGACATCAAGAGTTTCTTGGGTTTAGATAGCTATTATGTATGCCTGGTGTAGATGATTTTAGGGAATGAATTCTTGTAAAAGTGCATGGTGTGCGTTAATCTATTCATCCATGGGCCACAAAGATGTAACGCGATTTGTGGGAGATCTATTGGTGGAGTGGGATGAAGAGAGATATTTCATAGTTCGTAGCTAAGTTCTATACATGGCATCAAGTTAAGATTGAGCACCAGAATCCTAGTGGGTCCATGCAGGATTTTAGTATTCCCATATGGAAATGGGAAGAAGTGACATGGATTTTGTGATGGGTTCACCTCGTACTCGTTATCAGCATAATTTTATTTGGTTTATTGTAGATAGGTTGACCAAATCAACTCATTTCTTGACAATTCGTATCTCTTATTCAGCCGAGGACTATACCAAGCTCTATCTCAGAGAGTTGATTAAGTTGCACGGTGTTCCCTTGTCTATCATCTCAAATAGAGGTACACAGTTTACCTCTGACTTCTGGAAAGTTATCCAAAAGGGTCTTAGTACCCAAGTTCATCTCAGTACAACTTTTCATCCTCAGATAGAAGGTCAAGCAGAAAGGACCATTCAGACTCTTGAGGATATGCTGAGATCATGCATGGTTGATTTCAAAGGTAGTTGGAATGATGACTTGTCTTTGATTGAATTCGCATATAATAAAAACTATCATTCCAATATTCGGATAGCTTCGTTTGAAGCTCTCTATAGGAGGAGATGTAGATCTTCTATTTGTTTGATTGAAGTAGGTGAGGCTATAGTAGTAGGGCTTGACTTGGTGTTTGATACCTTAGATAAGGTTCAGCTAATCAGAGAGAGGCTTATGGCTGCCTAGAGCCGACAGAAGTCGTACATAGATGTGAGAAGAAAGGAACTAAAGTTTGTGGTCGGTGATTTTGTGTACCTGAAAAGCTCTCTAATGAAGGGAGTGAAGAGGTTTGGCAAGAAAGAAAACTCAGTCCCCACAATGTCGGTCCTTTCAAATTTCTCAATCATTTTGGAATGTTACATTACGAGCTTAAGTTGCCTTCAGATCTAGCCTCAGTACACCTAGTGTTCCATGTCTCATTGTTGAAGAATTCTATTGGTGATCCGGCTGTAGTTTTTCCTTTAGAAAGCGTAGATCATCAAAAAAGTCTTTCCTATAAGGAAGTTCTAGTCAAAATTCTTGATCATCAAGTTAGTATACTAAATAACAAAGAGGTTCCACTAGCCAAAGTCCTGTGGAGGAACCAGTCTATTGAAGGAGCCACTTGGGAAGTAGAAGAAAATTTGTGGACCAAGTACCCCCATCTTTTCTATGAGAATCTAAACTCAGTGTAAGGTGATAATGTTCTTAAGTTTTCTGTCAATCATGCTCAATTTCAGTTACACATCATTTTCATGTCAGTCATGCATTTTAGTCATGCATTCTATGCATCAGATATGCATATTCAATGTGTAAGCTTAGTTCAGCAGTCTTCCTCAGCTTAACCAGTTTTATTCGAGGATGAATGATCTTAAGGGGGAGATATTGTAATACCCCGCATTTCCTTAACATAATCTAAGTCCCGTTTCATAAGTATCCATATATAAAAAATTTTAAACACTCATTATTTTTAGTTTAGATCCTGCCATTGCATAGGAAATTGAATTAGCTTTCCAATAACATAAATTTCCCTAAATCCTATAACCGGGTAAGAAGTTTTGGCAATTTTAAGTTTCAGACTTTAAACATCGTCATTTTGACCCTTAGCGCATCGCAGAGCTAGTGTAAATAGCAATTGTCATTTTCCATTGAAGGTGCGCGATCTTGGCGCATTGCACCAAAGGCCAATTTGGCAGTTCCAGTGTCTCTCTAGGATTCCACTACATCGTGGTGATCTTCCAGGTCAAAAAAAAGGTGGAAACGCAATACCACCGCATTACTCCACCATGCAATTTCTCAAATGTCAATTTCCAGTGACACGGCGTGATAGCATCGCGTCGCGCCAGATGAGGAATTCAGAAAATTTTGACGAAGAATTTATATTTCATCCAGGTTAACATAGTTATTTTCCCTAGTTTTAGTCAGCCCAGGTGTTCTTTAAGCCCTAAAAACATTTTTAACTCATTAATTTTTAATTCTTCCTCCAAAAATTAAAGAATATCCTCTCTTAATCAAGAACTCTAGCTATCAAATTCAAGGCCAATCCTAAAGAATTCACCAAGAACTTCAAGAAATTCAACCATTAAGGTATGTTAGATGTTCATCCATGGGTTTCTTTAACCCATGGAGTCCAAGTACCCAATTTAATTTCGAAGTTATCATTTTTTTTCAAGGTTTACGATATTAAATTATGTTTTCACCCATGAATCTCTATGAATTATGATTTATTACTATGTTTCCATGAAATTATTCTTATTATTTACTTCTCCATGTTTTTAATAGTATTATTTATTGAAGTAAACCATGATTTACTACTAGTATGTTGAATTCATGCTATTTCTATAAACTCCATGATATTCCTATGATTGTTTTAAACCATGAACTATAAGTGTTTGATAAAATGCCCACAAGAGTGATTGATTTAATATAAGCCTTCATGCTTTGTCATTCATGTTTTAGAGTCATTTTACTATTGTTGTTTTGAGTCCTGGGGGTATAGAATAAGCAAAAACAATAGCTGTTTATTAAGTCTAGTTTCAGTATATTACAGAATAGCCTTCAGAAAACTATGAGCATTATCAGAATCGAAAAATATCAGTCAGTTAAACTCAGAATAGTGTAGTGCTTCAGTGTCTTTTAGTTGGGAGTAGGATTTATCACCGAGCAAGTGTAGGTATGACGGCTTTCCCATCAAATAGGCAGAGTCATTAGTAGCAGTCCCTATACTCCAAAACTTCATAGCCAGCGTAGGTATAAGTAGTCACCCGTCAGATTAGGCTTAACTATCTCGCATCGGTCACCTGTCAGTTCAGGCTTGGCACCCTTAGTCCTTTGTACATTATATTAGTATTGTGGTTCCACACATCCAGCTTTAGTATTCGTGGCATGATATTAACACCCTTCCAACAGTGGTTACAGGTTGGACCTCGATTAGCTCAGATTGGAGCATGTTGGTTAGATGATACCTCCCTCAGTCTCATTCATAGTCTCAGTTGCAGTATTAGTTCAGTTATTCAGTCATAGAGTTGTTTGACCAAAACATACAAATTTTAGTTATTCCAGAATTTTAGTCTAAAGATTTTGTACAGACATACTATATGCTTGGTCATGCATACTCATTATCTACAGATTTCCACGCGTTTCTAGTATTTATGGACTTTCATGCATATATAGTATTACATGTTCCATGTGTCTCCAGTATTTATAGACACTCATTATATCTATTCAGTATTCCATGCCTTATATGTATATTCAAATATTTCAGTATTTCTATTCATAAAACCTTCTATACCGGCCTACCTCATTTAGCATACTAGTTCATTCAAAGTACTGATCGCATACTTTTCTTTTGTGCTATGATGTATCATATAATAGGCGTTGATGATCAGTTCTCGGATCATACTTAGACTTCACTTCTCAGGCTATCAGTAGTACAGTAGCAGTGGTGAGTCCACATCATTCGAGGACAATTTATTTTACTTCATATCTCTATTTTAGTAGTTAGCAGAGTTAGTTAGGGCTTGTCCCATCAACTCATATTTAGTTAGTTAGATTTAGAGGCTTTTCATACATTAAGCTAGTCATTCATTATTCAGATTCTCAGTTGACATGTCATTTTATCAATTGTTTTAATAGATTCAATTATTTATTTATATATATCCATGATTCAATTATGATTCAGTTATTAAAACCTTATGGCAATATCAATTATTTTTCTATAATTATGATATTATTGTTCAGTTCTCACAGTAGGTACCGGCTCATGAGTTAGCTTGTGGTCCCTCGGGACCGTAAGCACTGTGTGGTGACTAGGGGGTATTCTCGGGTCATTACATCTACCTTAGCTTCTCTCATTTCACAAGGAAAGACCCTATCTAGAAATATATCCTGAAACACCTGCCAACTCATAGGAGATGCATTCTCACCTCTACCTTTCTTCCTTATAACTACCCAACGGCACATCCTTCAGCTTATAGGATGCCAACTCTACAATCTCTTCCTTAGTAACATGCATAATCTTGGTGATCTTTCTTGTCTCCTCTAAGTAAAGCTCTGGGTCCTCACCTATGTTTTACTCAAAGAATCAAGCGAATTCATTCTCCTGAAGTAGGACTATCACATGATGGTTTTCCTGAACATTAGCAGTCACCACTTGGGCTAACGCCTAAAAGACAGTCCGTAATTCAGTATGGGATTCATTCTCATTTAGATGGTCAGCGGGCTGGGGTGACTGGTTATCATTTCTGTGTGCATTAGCTCGGCGAGGAGGCATATTGAACTATCATGCAATAGCATGAGTTAAAAGAAAATATAGACATTATAAGCGTGATACATCATGAAAGAAAGAGATGATTTCCTAAAAATATCCTCCAGCCTCTTGCACATAAATGTGGTGCGCTTCACACCCATGATCAAGTCTCTATGTAAAGTAGTTTGTCTAACTTTTGAGGACTCTTATGAACCTTAGACTCTGATAACAAGTTTATAATACCCCAAAAATGGGTCTTAAGACGTCGCGCAGTGCTTAAGACTATGAGTAGCCTCAAGCTAACCCTGTAAGCCTTCTACTAGATCTGTATACTCATAAATAGAGAAATATGAACATAATATCAAAGATAAAATACATAACTCTATCTTTTCTATGCCAAAATCATCTAACCATTATATCTAAAAGTATTTTTCTCAAAAGTCTATATAATTAATACTGATAATCTGGATTAAATCTAGCAGTATGATAAACCCTTCTACTAATAACTAGGGAGTCACTGGGATAAGCCTCCAACTGACTTGTACAATCTGAAAATACAGAATCATCTATACTAATATGCTAAAAAACTGAATGACTAGGTCCCTGAACTATGAGGACTAACCAACTATCGGGATGCAGATAGAGATGCTTTAAATCACTCACGCTACTGAAACTGAGCACCTGAACCTACATTATGAGACAATGTAAAACATAGATGTATATATAGATCATTACTTCTGCTTTGTACTAAGTATATGGGGGTGAATATATAAGTAAAACAATATCTCAACAGTAGTGTAAATTTGCAAAAGAATGCATGATAAGTGTAGATGACTCACAATAGCTTGAATAACAGAAAACTTAGAATCATGATCATGAGTAATAAAGCATGTTGTATAAATCTAGTGTATCATAACATTTAGTTTCTAAAAAGCTGGATTGGTATTCTGTCTTTAAATTATGTTGTCTAAGTGTAGAAAGTACTCACTTTTATATCTGAAACTAAAAGATAAAATCTCATAGCTGGTATATTTCTGTAAAGCCATATTTGAATAAAGTTGTAACCCTTTACACTTGGTTTCTAAAAACTATTCTGTTATTCTTTTCTGTTGTCTTTTCTATTAGGGAATTCTTTTAAAAACAATTCTGCAAGGGTGCTTCTTCTAATCGACAAATACTATTTAAGCTATCATAGTGTATAGTTCCCTTATGGGATAACCTCACATGGGAGAGGTGTCATACTCTTGCCAAGGAGTAGAACCTAATCTAAGTGATCACATTTGTATCGGTCATCCATTTAGAAATCAGAATAATTTGATAATCTGAACTACGTTGACTTATAATTCTGAGGCATTGAACATTCCCAACTCGGTGTTAAATACTATTCCCTTTATCCTATATGCTTATTCTTTAGTAAATCCACTAATGGTTTAAAAATGACAACCAACTATACATATCTTAATTTAAATTGTAACTAAAAATGAAAAGTGGATTCCATGTCTAAGTTGAGATCAAAAGATCAAATCTTTATTAAAATCTGAAAATAACTAGTCATGGGATGCTTAAACCATAGTTATTTTTGAAATATCAACATTCAAACTAGGGTTTAGTAACTCAAGTATCAAATTCATGTCTAATCATAATAAAGTTCATTTTTAGTAATGAAAGCATTGAAATTCAATTCTAAATGTAGAAATTTATATACTATGCAGAAAATATGAAAATAGTCATACAATTCACCATCTAAATCACTTAAAATCTCATAATCTTCAAATAGCAATATTTAGGTATGAACCCTAAATTGAAATTCATGGGTAATCATACAAAATCATGTAACTTGTAATTTAAAACTAGTTTTGGGAACAAGGATGAAAGAATTATCCTTGTTGAAAAATCCACATACCCTAATTGATGACAAGATGAAGAAGCTTGAACTTTACATTCCTATTTGTGCTCTTGAAGATTGATTCTTGAATATTCTTGAATTGGGAATCTTGAATTTTGGGTTATCTTGGAAAAAGAATGGTGGAATCTGAATTTCTTAGGGATTAAGATTTGAAGCTCTAGGGTTTCCTGAGAGCAATTTTATGAGAAGTGAGCAGATTAGGCTTATAATGGTTTTAATTCTTTTTTATTCATGATTTGGGGGCTTGGGAAAAGACTAAATTACCCTTTAAAATTTAACTCGAAATTGGAATCCCAATTTTGGGCCCCACCGTGATGCAATACAATAGCGGTGGCTCACTGAAAATCGAACGACTGCTATTTTGGCCTTTGGCACGACACAGCGTAATCACGTTGCATCACTGAAAAAGGACGAGTCCATTTTGCACTCCACCATGATGTAGTGTCTATCCGATTGTGAATTTTGATACGATACAGGCAAAATACATTGAACTACTAGAAAGGGACGAACGGAAACTAGAACTTCTCCACGATGCAGGATAATCGTGGTGCTTTACTAGAATCAGAAAACTGCGAATTTTTCCTTCACTATGATGTGGTGCTTATCACGGTGTTCTACTATCTTTACTAAAATTGCCATAACATCTAAATCAAGTATCAGGTTGAGGAAAATTTGATTTCATTGGAAAGTTGATTCCATTATCTACACATTGGTGGGTTTAGAGCTGGAAAATTCTATACATATCAAGAGTTATACACTTAAAGTTAACCCTTGACACACTAGGAGCTAAACTAAGCTAAGAAAAGTATGGGGTATTACATTATTGCATGTTCACTATAGTGATGCCTGAGTGAGGGGTTGAAAATGATAATATTGATGACCACATGACTATTTATTCTGGTTTGCTAGATGGAAACTGATATCACAAATTATTGTTATATTGAGTTGATTCTGAACTCACTTATACATGTTTTAAATGGATTTTTATCTTCATACTAATAGTTTATGAGTATTACTTCCTCATATCATGCATGCATATTCATGAGATATTGGTCACTAAAATATTCTGAATTTTGTAAGGAAATGAGATACCTTATAAAATGCCTATATCGAGAAATGTACCCATAAGGTTGATTTGAGACATGGTATTGATATTATAATGACTATATAGGTTGTGAGCTTCTCAGGAGTCGTACTTGAAAGTGGTGAGGCTTGGTAGGTTTACACAAAAAGTTATGTGATAACTATCAAAACATTCATCATCATCCCATCATCATTACTACATTACATTGCATTGAAATTCTTAATATAGTTTGATATTGTCGTTGAGTTCTTACTTTTGTAAGTATCATGATTGAAACTTGTTTGTGATATTGTGTTTGAACATTTATTTTATTTTATTACATTAAGTTATTTCATCTTATATTGGTTTGGAGGTCAAGGTATTCTGAGATATGGGATATGACGGTGGCTTGACCGAAGAAATAGTTGGGTAGTACCTTATGGTAGTGTGGGATAAACCCTTATATATGCACACTTTCCCAATATTTATCCTATATTAATTATTGGTTTAATTGATTAAGAATGATATATTACATTTGAAAGTTATTTTCATCAATGACTTCTCTTATTGCTAAATATAAATAGAATAACATTGACTCACATGGATTATTGTGTCTACCTTGTATTTGTTATACCTGTTGACTTTTGTGCTAGGTTAAATAATAGGATAAAGTATTATGATTTTGAGGATTATAGGTTGTTCAAAATACCTGGGTAGCTGGGTTGGTAGTTTTCAGGATCACTTTGAATTAGAGTCTGTTATCGATGATACTTGCTAAGTACACGTGATTTCGTACTCACCCTTGCTTCTCGATTTTTTCTTATTTTTTTATCCTTTGCAGGCATTGGTTTGAGTAGTAGATCGTAGATTGCATTACTTTTAATATTGACATGGGGTAGATTGAGGTAGTTGCTGATGGACTGGATCTCAGGACTTCCTGAATCTCCATAATTTTATCTTATGCATTTATCATATTTACGATACTTTAGATTATTAATTATAATCATAATATGTATTCGAGGATTGTAATGATGACATCCAGACCAAAAATGTAGTTTGTATACTTGAGTCTCGTTATATAAATTGAGACTAATCTACTGCTTCTGCTTTCATTACTTTTTCTTAAAGTGTGTTCTTAAAATGGGTTAAGCTGACTTATTCGGAGGGTGTGACACATGCCATCACATGCCTATTTTTGGGTCATGATGTAAGCTCATAAACATCGGTAATGAGACTTTTGGAACATAATAATTCAAAGGAGAGAATAATGTAGGACATCCGAACACACCCTTGAATTAAAATTTTAAGGAAAAATAAGCTAAATATAAGATATAGTAATGATCTCAATGATATGATGCTTTTTGGTAAAATCATAAAAACTAATTGTCTTAAAATAGACAACACCCTTAAAAGAATTTTATAGAAAGTTCAAGAAATTAGAGTCAGAAACAACGGTATCTAAGTGGCGTGTTTCTAGAAAAGAAACATATCTTTGATTCATTGGTTAAAAATGCTACTAAACATGATCATAATTCTATAGATTGTAATTGTGCCCATCTCTGATCTACCCCATTAATAAAGAGGTGTTCTCAAGATAGATCAACCTGGTTTATCACAATTGAACCAAAGCTTCTAAAATACCTGTACTATATGTTTTCAAGGCATACATAGGCACTGACATGAACTTAATCCCTGCTCATCCTCAAGCAAAATTATACGCTCATATTTTAGAATCTACAACAACTACACTAATTGAAATAAGATTACTCAAGTTAAGACTACAACAAACTACAACAAATCACAAGTTTGTAAGGCATATGCTTTCTTCATTCAACATATTTACACTATTAGCTTTACATCACCACCTGTAATACCCAACAAGATCATAGAAAAGTATTCAACTATTCACCATACATTAAAGTATCCAAATCAATTATGTCAAATTATAATTAAGTTTCATGACCATTCACCCTATGTGTAAAGTGTCTTTAATGTGATTATGTCCATAGGAAGCACTTAGAGCAAGGTTGAGTTGAGAACTTTTGTATTGATTGAGTTTTATCGTTTGATCCTTTAAGGGTCAACTTCAAACGAGTGTAAATTATAGAATAAATAGAGTTTTGGAGGTCAAGACGCAACAAATGAAAGATCATCTAGTCTTCTTTCCAACGTATTTGATTTAACCTTAATCTGATATCGGAGTAGAAAGTAATACTTATTTTACCTAGGAGTATCTTTCTACTAGAGGCTGACTACTTGAGTCGATGAGAAATCAACTTAGTCATCAACCTTCACTAGAAAATACCTTAAGTAATTTGGATATTGATAACTAAGTTGGTGATCTATCAACTAGTTGACAAACTATCAACTAATTCGTCAATCTTAACCAAAAAATATCCTAATCTAGCTAGAGAATGACAACTATGTTGATGAGCTGTCAACAAGCTGACGGGAGTTATCCACGTAGTTTTCAACTGAAAAATTCCTGTAAATATTTGTAAGTATCCTTGGTGGTAGTTTGGTATTTTCCTTACCTCAAATTCCTCCCACCCAACTTAAGTCATTCCATAATCATTTTTACCCATTATTAGTCAGTTTTCAATGCTTATTTTCTCTTCATTCTCAAGATAAAAGAAGTAGGGTTTCTTTCAAAAGTGTAACTCCCAGGGCTCCAATTCAAGTTTCCTTCAAGACATTTACTAAATTCAGGTATGTGGAGTTTGAACAAGGATAATATTTCATTCTTGTGACCAAAAGCTTTGATTTTAATAACTGAATATATTAGATTTAAATTAGGGATAATACCCAATTTCCATATTTTTAAATTATGACACTATCTTGTGATTTAGAGTTTAGTTAGCACAAGAATTTACTTTTACTCATGTTTTTACTTATATGATTGTTATTATAAGATGTATATCCATATTTTGACATGAATTTCCATGTGATGATAAACGTATATGATTTTTAGTATGATTCTGTCAGTTTACAAATAAAAGCATATGATTTTATCATGATTCTCTCAGTTTACAAGAAGTTTAGATTTACTATTAGAAATTACTACAGGATGATGCTGATTTCCATTTTGATTTTATGATCTCAGAAATGATATAAAATTCACATAGTTATTCATGAGTATGATATATTAATAGAAGCATGATTGGCTTTCAGATTTATAAATCCATGTTCTTATTTTAAGGTGAATTTCATCGTTATGAGCACACAATATCTATATACGTATATATATACATATATATATATATATTGAAAGTAGTATTTAGCACCAAGAGAGGAATATGGGTTCAGTGCACATCCTATTTCTCAAAAACTATGTGCCACTATAGGTTTAGGGACCCTGCTAGAGAGTGTCCTCCTTTCCCAATATGGGATTAATTAGTGATCAATCAAGTTCAATTCAAGCTCTATTCCGATGGCAGGCAAAGGTAGAACATCCCTCCTCAACATGGGTAGATGTTAGACTTCATGCTAGCTCATATGGTTTATGTCGATTATGAGAATCTCCCATAGAAAATATAGTTTTCAAAAGATAAGTGTAGTAACTCACCCAACTTATTAGACTATTCTTGTTGTTCATGTTTTAACATATTTCGGTATTTAATTTATTTTAGCTTCTTGGTGAGTCTACTTACACTTAGCATGTATGTTTTAAGATTATACATTGATCAAGTTTTACTTATTCATTCACCCTCATATATTTCATACATTCCAAAAGTAATGACCACATATATGTCTATGTGGTACATTATTTCATAATGTAGGTTTTAGTATTCATCCTTAGCAACACGATTAAGCGCGGCACCATTTCCTACATTCAGATAGCTGGTGAGTCCTCATAGTTCGAGGGACAAGTTATGATGATTTCAGATTTTTAATGTAGTTATTTTAGTTACTTAGATTTTGTTTTGGCATAATGGGGTATGTACAAGTATGTACTCTTATTCAGTTATTCCATATCATTCAGTCAGTTACTGTTCATGCATATGAACCCTTGCATTCAACCTTACCTTATCTAGCATAATAATACATTCCATGTACTGATGCATACTTTCTCTTTGCGCTATGATGTCTCATATCATAGGTTCCAACGCTTAGGTTCCTAACTGTACTTAGACAAATTCAATTAACACCAGCAGATTTAGTAGTGAATCTTCATCTATCGAGGATATGCTTGTATTTCAGTATTTTAGTAGCTTCAGTATTTTTGTATTCGGAGTTGGTTGGGGGGTTTTCCCATCAACTCCACTTTCAGACAGATCAATTAAACTCTCTTTAGACTAGACTAGTTTAGATAGTATTTCAGTTTCCAGATGATATTACAATTTTTATTCTTTATCGATATTCAGATTATAAATTTTATGGCATTTTAGCCTATTTTCTGCATTATTTTAGTATTATTATTCAGTGCTCACAGCAGGTACCAATCATAGGCAAGCTTATGGTCCTTCGGGGTCATAAGCACCGTGTGGAATTCGGGTTACAGACTCGAGGCATTATAAAGTAAAGGAGTTCATGAACATGAGGCAGGGATATACGATAGTGTAAAATTACTTCCTTAAGTTCACCTAGTTAGCTAAATATGACCTAGAGTTATTATCTGACTCTAAGATCGTATGAGTAAGTTTGTTGCTGGGTGTCTGATTTTGTGGTCAAGGTATGTAGGACTACCATGTTGATTGGGGATATATATATGTATATATATATATATATTATATATATATATATATATATTACTTTGTTGATGACTCATTCTTAATATATTGAGTCATGAAAGTTGAAGAAAATGGGAGAAGAGAAACAATATGGCTAGGAGTAGACAGTTTGAGTATGGTCTGCCAAGGTCTGGAGGAGGAAACTATTTATAGCTTTAGGGTCATTCATCAGTGCCAACGCCATCTTTAGCCAGTGCCTCTACAACTAGGAACAGGCAGGAATAATGGGGCAGGACTTTGAATACTAGATCTCAGAATAGTATAGTCAAGAGACGCAGTTATTCGATATGTGCAAAGTGTAGTAGAACTCATCCTGGTGAGTGTTTGATAGGCAAAGAGGGTTGATATTGTTGTGGCAAGTTCGGCCACAAGATCAAGGAGTGTTTGTATGCTAAGCATGGAGGTAGATATTCTCATCCTCTATCTCAAGTTACTAATCCAGCAATCCATCCAGCTAGCCCAGCTCCTCCACAGGGCGCATCATTCAGTACTGGTGCTGGTCAGTACTAGAATTAATTTTATGTTTTACCATCCCTTTAGTAGTAAGAGAGTTCTTCAGATGTTATCACTGGTATGCTTTGTGCCTTTCACCTTGATGTATATGTGTTGTTGGACACGGGATCAAATCTCTCTTATATAACTCCACTGATTACTGTGAATATTGGGGTAGGTCCTGAAAATCTCCCTAAGCCCTTTTCAGTTTCTACCCCTGTGGGTGAGTTAGTTGTTACGAGGACAATCTATATAGAGTTTCCTATTACCATCCTTCATAAGATCACATTAGCAGACCTAATAGAGTTAGAGATGATGGATTTTAATGTTATTCTATGCATGATTTGGATCCTTTCATGCTATGCATCCATAGATTATCGCACCTGTGTGGTGAAGTTTTAGTTTCCTTATGAGGCACCTTTTAAGTAGGGGGTATTTCTGTGTCTCCTAAAGGTCGTTTCATCTCTTATATCAAGGTCAGAAAGTTAATATCAAAAGGATGTATCTATCATTCAGTATGATTCAAAGATACTGAGTCTGAAGCCCCAACAGTTCAATCAGTCTGTGTATTCATTGAGTGACTTAAGGTTTTCCACAAATATTTTCCAGGGTTCACTCCATATAGAGAAATAGAATTTGGTATTGATCTTCTTCCTAAAACTCATCCTATCTCTATCCCTCCATATCGTATGGCTCAGGTCAAATTTAAAGAGTTAAAAGAGCATCTTAAGGACCTCTTTGATAAAGGTTTCATTAGACCTAGTATATCTCCGTGGGTTCTCCAATACTTTTCATGTGCAAAAAAGATGGCACTCTTAGAATGTGTATAGATTATAGACAGCCAAACAAGGTTACCATAAAAAACAAGTATCCCATTCCTAGGATCGATGATTCGTTCGATCAGCTTTAGGTTTCCCAGAGCAAGATATTTTGAAAATATATTTTTGAATAAGGTACAACCATTTTGAGTTTATGGTTATGTCGTTTGGACTGACAAATGCTTCTACAGCCTTATGGATTTGATGAATAGGGTCTTCAAGCAGTACTTGGACAAATTTGTTATTGTCTTTACAGATGACATACTGGTGTATTCCAGGAGTGGGGGGTAACGTGCAAATTATTTGATAATAGCATTACAAACCCTCAAGGAATGTCAATTATATGTGAAGTTTGGTAAATGTGAATTTATGTTGTAATCTGGTACTTTCTTGGGCATGTCATTTCCAGGGCTAGAATTCATGTAGATCCTCAGAAGACTAATGTGGTGAACACTAGCCTAGACTAATCACTTCATCCGACATCAGGAACCTTTTTTGGTTTGGTTGGTATTATAGAAGGTTTGTTAAAGGGTTATCCTCTATAGCCACACCATTGATGAATTTTACCCAAAAGAAAGTGAAGTTTATATGGTTAGATAAGTGTGAGAAAAGTTTCCAAGAGTTTAAGGATAGGTTGACTTCGGCTCCAGTGTTAGATTTACCAGAGGGTTAGATAGGTTTGTGGTGTATTGTGATACTTCTAGAGTTAGGTTAGGTTGTGTGCTTATGAAAAATAGGAGAGTGATAGCTTATGCCTCTAGGAAACTTAGGGATCAAAAAAAGAATTACCCAACTCACAACTTGAATTTAGCTGTCGTGGTATTTACCTTGAAAATTTGAAGACACTACCTCTACGATGTGTATGTTGATGTTTTGACGGATCATAAGTGTCTTTAGTATCTATTTTCTAAGTGGGAGTTGAATGTTCTTCAAAGGAGGTGGTTGGAGTCATTGAAATATAATGACATAAATGTACTCTATCATCTAGGTATGGCCAACGTGGTGGCGGATGTACTAAGTAGGACATAGATAGTGTGGATTTGGAAAAAGAGATGCATAGATTAGCCTGTTTAGGAGTATGTTTTCTTTACATTAATGATGGGGGAGTAGTAGTTCAAAATGATTCAAAATCATCTTTGGTAGTGGAAATGAAGAAGAAATAGCAAAATGATCCCATACTTAACCAAATATAAGAAGCAGTCTAGTAGCAGAAGATCGAGGTTTTCTCCCAAGAGGGAGATGGTATACTTCGTTATCAAGGTAGGCTTTGTGTTCCAAATATAGACGGGTTGGGAGAAAGGATACTATCCAAGTCTCATGGTTTGAGATGTTCCTTTCATCCGAGTGCTACAAAGATGTACTGCGACTTACGAGAAATTTATTAGTGAAATGGTATTAAGTGAGACATAGCAGAGTTTGTGTCCAAGTGTCCAAATTGCCAGCAAGTTAAAGATGAACACCAAAGACCAGGTGGTATGCTAAAACAAATTAACATCCTTACCTGGGAGTGGGAAGTAGTGGATATAGATTTCATCACAGGGTTGCCTCGTATAAGATGCCATCATGATTCAGTTTGGTTCATAGTAGATCAAATGACTAAATCATCTCATTGCCTACGTATTAAGACTTCAGATTGAGTAATGGGCCTAGACTAGTGGTTTATTGCATTCGACTTCTGAGGATCTACATGAATACCAACTTCCGAAATAATATCCCCTAAAAATGTAACAAACTATGACCAAAATTTACACTAACAAAACATTGCATAAAGTTGGCAATCCTAAAGGTTCTACAATACTGTTCTCAAATGATCTACATGTTTCTTCTCACTCCAAGATTATATAACTATGTCATCTATGAAAATAATGGCAAACATGTCCAAGTACTACTTGAAGACCTTGTTCATTAAAACCATAATGGTTGTAGGAGAACTTGTTAGTCTCAAAGATATAACCACAAACTCAAAGTGACCATACCAGATTCTAAAGGTAGTCTTTAGAAAGTCACACTCCCTAAACTTTAAATAGTAATACCCCAACCTGAGATCAATCTTTGAGAACCAATGGTGGCCCTGAAGATGATCAAATAAATCACAAATATTGAGAGTGTCATCCTTTTTGCGCACGAATATAACTAGAGAATCCCGTAGGGAAACACTAGGTTTGGTGAACCCCATACTAAAAAGTCCATGAGCTTCTCTTTCAATTCTTTAAGATTGGTCAAAGCCATAAGGTATGGAGGAATAAAGATAGGCTAGTTATCGAGAAGGAGTTCAATCTCAAACTCTATTTCTCTATTGGGAGGTACCCCAGGTATATCCTTTGGGAAATCTCTAGAAATCCATTGACTACACAAATTGACTGGATAATGGGGCTTCGTAGTTAGTATCTTTAACTCGAGATAGTGGTAGATACACCCTTATGATATTAAATTTTTGGCTGTAATATAAGAGATAAAATGACCTTTAAGAGATACTGAACTACCCTTCCACTCAAAGATTGACTCATTAGGAAATTGAAACTTCACCACTCGTGTGCAATAATCGACTGATACATGGTATGAATGGAGTCAATCCATGCCCAAAATAACATCAAAAACTATGATCTCTAGCTTTATTAAATCTTCTGAAGTAACTCTATGGAGGTTTATAATAGGGAATTTTTCGTATACTCGTCTAGAGATACTGAATCACCCACACTAAAATTTACAACAACAAGTGGGGTCACAAAACAAAAGGTTTGACCCTGAATCTAATAACACATAAGCATCAAAGTGAAAGCCACGAAGTATACCAGTTACAACATCCTAGGAGATCTCCTACTCCTTATGGGAAAGTATAGCATAAAACTAATTCTGATACTGAACGCCATTAGTACTACATGATGTGTCGTGTTGTGGAGCTGACCCCTGACTGAACTACTGAATTTGTAGCCTGAGTATGAGGATGATCATCTCTACTTCTCTTTTTAGAATGAGGGCATTCTTTTATTTTACGTCCCATCGTACAACAATGATAGAAACCATATCTACTCATCAAGCACTCGCATAAATAATTTTTACCATGCTTAATGCACGTTGTATTAGTCATTTCCCAAAAAACACTACCCTGAGATCTAGTATCTGGTGTCATCCCCCACTGTTCCTACTTAGTTCTGGGCGTCGGGGTATGGTGAAGTATGGTGAAAGGATTGATGAACGTCTTTGAAACTGAGAATGATTTCCCCTCCTAATTTTACTGACTATACTCAAACTATCTTTTCCAAGCCCTTTTATTCCTTCTCCCTCATTATTGTAACTTCTCTGTCTCAATTTATTAAGTATGAGCCATCAAAAAAGAAATATCCATATCCCCGATCAACAAGGAAGTCCTATACTTATTTACTGCAAAATCAGACACTCCGTGACAAACTTACTCATAAGAGCTCTAACATCTGACAACAACTCTAAGGCATACTTAGCTAGATGGGTAATCTTAAAGCAATATTCCAAAGCCCTACCTCGAGTTCATGAACTCCTCTACCTTAGGCTTCCTTATGTCACAAGGAAAGAACCTATCTAAAAATATAGTTTGAAATATGTCCCAACTCATAGGAGCTACATTCTCACCTCTACCTTCCTTCCACATGGTAACCCAATCATAAGCTACATCCTTTAAGTGATAAGAAGTCATTTTCACACTTGCCTCTTCTATAACATATATAGCCTGAGTAATTTTCTTCACCTCATCAATGAAAAATTATGGGTCCTCATTCACGTTCGACCTAAACAACTCATGTGAGTTCATCCTCTTAAAATCTCAAATTCTAGCTGCAGCTAATTTACCATTCTATTGAAATGTAACTGTTGCTGGTTGATTTCCCTAAACATTTGTATTCAAAATCATAGCTTACACTTAGAAAACAACTTCAAAATCAGTATAGCGACATTTTTATTCAAAGGGTTTGCAAGTAGTGGTGGTTGTGGGGCTATTTGATCCTCATTTTTATGTGTGTAAGCTTTATAAGGAGGCATTCTCCATCATATGAAAGAACGAATTAGAGAAGATAGAGATAACCTCAAAGAAGGATAGAGATCATGAAAGAAGTGATAGTTTCTTATACGTTCCATAGCTCTTGCTGATAAGTGTGACCTACTTCACACCCATGATAAAAAATCTACGCAACGCGCCTTGTCAGATTCTCTAGGACTCTTTCAAACCTTACTCTCTGATACCAATTTTGTGATGCATCGAAGATCCCCCTAGACTTCACACAGTGCTTAGGACTACGAGTAGCCCCAAGATAACCCCAAATATTTACTCAATGTTTAACTTTCAAAAATATAAACTTAACTATGTGCGAATACTAAAGAACTATTATAAACTGAGTTCATAAAGATAGACAATCTCAAGTAAAATACTATAACTCAATAACTCTCAAAACTATGAAATACTAAAATAATATCTAGTCACTAGTCTTGACAAGCCTCTAAACTAATGACTAAAGAGCCAAGATAACTGAAACTACTTTAAAATATTGAGTACACAATGCTATTAATATACATGTATACTGTATCTGAGCTTTTACTGAAGTTGAGTACTGATTTATGATACTAAGTAACTGATATTTGAGATTACAGATAACTAAGTTGCTGATATTGAGTGACTGTGTCTGACAGTCCTGATTCTGTAGAACTTAGTTCTATATTGAGACTGAAACTGAAACTATGGCAGGTAATCATCTAATCGACATGCCCCGAATAAGATAACTAGAGTCCAACCCGTAACCCCAGTTGGAAGGGTGTCGGTACCGTTCCACGAGTGAAGATAATTAAAGAGTCACCCTCATCTGGCAGGTGCACTGAATGAGAATGGCGGTACCCTCAACTAGCAGTTTAAAACACCTCATCAACCCTCAACTGGAAGGTTTATGTCTCAATCTACGCTGGCTACATAGTTCTAGAAAGCAAGGAATGCTTCTAAGGATTACACCCTCTACTGGTAAGTGATTCCCAATCCTTGGGTTTACTAAGTGCTGAATCCTACTCCCAACTAAAGACACTGATTATTATACTGAGCTGAACTGGACTGATACTGAGTTTCACTAAGTTCTATAACTGACTGAGTACTACTGACCTTGACATTACCGAGACTATTTAGTAACTACTGCTTCTCTAGTAACCAGCTAGACTTTCGGGTATTGAATACCCCCAAGACTCGATAGTATAGAAAGTAAGTCATAGTATGATCTTGAAAAGCATAACAATGTCAACTTGTTCATAATTCATTTATAGAGACATTTTATCAAACACTTGTAGGGCATAAACTTGTACATATTCTAGCATGTCATGATTTCACCATTTAATTCATATGGACTTTCTATCATACACTTGGGGAGCACAACTTAATGCATATAATCATGGAAAATATATAAACATTGTAACTACAATGCTTAAACTTGCATTATCAAGGGTTATAACATGGGAATTACACAATTTAACAGACATGTTATTTCAATTTCATGGAACTTATAATTAATCATGGATTGAAACTCAATTAATGTCATGAACATGGATACAATTCCATTTAATCATGTAAATCATGAATCAATAAGCTTGTAGTTTTAAAAAGGTGTTCTATGACTCTATAGGTAAAAAAAATCCCATAGATGAACACCTAATATACTTGAGAAGATTAATTCTTGAGGGTTCTTGAAGGATTTATTGGGATTTGTTCTTTATTCTTGAGGCTAGGGTTTTGCCCTTTTTAGAGAGAATGATTTTAATCTTGAAAGAAAGTGAGTAAATAATGATATAATAGGTTATTTAGGGCATTCATTTCGTGTTTAAGCTGATTAGGTCTGTGGAAAAATACCAAATTACCCATGGGAATAATTAAAAAATTTGTCACAAGATACCCGTTTTTGGCCTTCAACGCGATGTGCTGGCATCGAGGTGAGACACTGGAATATGGATGGCACTGTGTAAAAATTAAAGATTGGGAAATTTGCATTTGGCACAATACGGCACCATCGTGGAGCCTCACCGGAATTTGAAAATTAGGAAAATGGCCTTTGGCGCAGCGCGATGGGATCGCAATGGCATAGTGGAAAATGACAATTTCCATTTGAGCCCTTAGCGCGAAACGGTGAAGTACCAAGTGGCACACTGTTTCACTAAAAATGCTATAACTCTTCACTCGGGTATCGAATTTGGGTAAATTTTATATCGTTGGAAAGATGACTGAATTTCCTATGCAATGGTAAGATCTAAAATAAAAAAATTCTAAGTATTTGAAAAAATTTATATAGGAATACTCTAATACTGAGAATTAAACTAAGCTAGGGAAATATGAGTTATTACAACTTTAGCCTTCCTCATCTCATGAGGAAAGAACCTATCCAGAAAAGTACTCTAAAATACTTGTCAACTCATAGGAGTTGTACCTTACCCCTACCATCCTTCCACATAGTTTCCTAAACATAAGTAACATTCTTCAACCTATAGGATTCTAGCTCTAAACTCTTGTAACGCCCCAATCTTGGTTCCCTGGACCCTACACGATGTTAACAATCCCGGAGAACCAATTGCTAATCTATGACTGGGACCTTCTTGCAATAACTCTATAATAATATTGAATAATGCGAAACCAATGGACCAAAATGCCATAAGGTTCAGTACTAAAATAATAACTGATAAACATTGTTGAATGAGTTATAAAAATACCCAAAACTAAAATAAACTGTTTAAACATGCTATAGTCTGAAAGCCTCTAACACTAAACTGTCTAAATAAAGAGTTGATGGGACATGTCCCCAATTAACTCCAAACTGCTGAAATAATAAAATAATGAACTAATCAAGTCATCAAAATATGAGAACTCACCACTGACTCCTGATGTCTGAACTCCTATGTGCGATCGTGAACTTGAGTGCCCAAACCTATGGTATAAAACACCATAGTGCAGAAGAAAAGTATGCGTCAGTACGAGAGAATGTAATGGTATGCAAAGTGAGGTAGGATGAATGCAAAGGGTTCATATGCATGCACTATAACTGACTGAATAAAATGAACATGACTACGTGAGAATACATGCATGAATACATGAACTGTAACTATGATCGTGATAACACTAAATAATGAATATGAATACTGCTAAGATGGATTTATGATAACTAATATAACCGATATACTAATTACTGGGTGACTAAGTCTGACAGTCCTATTTCTGATGGAACTAGTTGAGTTCCGTACTAAGCTGGGTGACTGTATCTGACAGTCTTGAAATCTGTAGAACTATCTGAGTCTATTATGAGTCTGAGACTGAGACTGGATCTGTAAATAAAACCATAGGAGAATTCATATAACCTATATGCTCTAAATAAGATAAAATAGTTAATTTGAGGTCCAATCTATAACCCCAATTGAAAGGGTGTCAATACTGCGCCATTGGTAAGGATAAGGTGTGAGTGACCCTCATCTGGCAGTGTCCCCATATGAGAATGTTGGGAACCTCATCTGACAGTGTTAATCCACCTTATCAACCCTCAACTATCAGTGTTTATGTCTCAACCTATACTGACTACATAGATTTAGAACGCAAGGATTGCTTCTAAGAATCACACCCTCTGCTGGCAGTGTGTGTTCCCATCCTTGGGTTTACTCGGTGATGAATCCTGCTCCCATATGAATAGACACTGAACTAATTATACTAAACTGAAATGGATTGAGTTCACTGAGTTTCGTTGACTGACGAAATACGAATGATACCTGATAACTGATTGAGACTGTTGATATTACTAAGTACTGAATTGAACTTGATTGATACTGAATTTACTGAGTTTTCTGAGTCATGTGACTGACTGAGTTCTACTGATCATGTCTTGACTGAGAATATCATGAAAACTGACACTGACACTAGTCACATAGCTAAATTGTTAGGTACAAGTACCCTTATGACTATATAGCATGAAACTGACAAGACATGACACTTCTTAAAACACTTGACCATAGTCAACAACTCATAATACAATCACTGGGAAATTTCATGAGGCACTTGATTATCATAATCTTGTGCATGAATAGGAATGTATATAAACATGTCATAATTTCATACTTCTAATCTCATCAGCATTCCATCAAACGATTACAATGCATAACAATAGCATGGTAGCCTTTTTGAACATAAAGGTAAAGCATAGATTCATCGATTTGGTCACAATTGAGTCGCAAGGCATAATTCTTATTCTCTTAGGCATGTTATCAAACACATTGCATGCATAAATATAGGCTTAGGCATATACACTAAATCGATACATCATGGTTACTTTAATCAACTCAATTTCATAGTTTTCAACCCATATACTAGCATAATTTCATGAAAAACACATAAACATTCCAACTTAGGATTCATACAACAACACCAATATGATTAAAATCAACTCACAACATGAAAATCACAATTCATGAATTTAAAGTTGGATTCTTGAGCTCCAAGGATGAAAGGGGTCCTACACCTTACATACCTTGGATAAAAGTTTCTTGAGGAATAACGGTGAAATCTCTGGAAATTGATTCTTGAATTGATGGCCCAAGGGTTTTTCTCTTGAGAATTTTGTGAATAATGAATATAATTAGCCAAAAGAGGGCTAAATTTCGTGTTTTGAGGGCTGAAGGTCGAAGAAAAATGACCTAATTACCCTTAAGGACACAGTCATTTAATGACTGAAACTAGGACACCAACGCGATACTCGAAGCATCGCTCCATGATCGCACCGTGACTCAGGGGTTTAACTCTGGCAACCTGCAACAATATTAACCAACGGGATAGGCGACGCGGCATTCCAAGATCGCGTTGGTCCACTATTTTGGGATACCGAACGTGGTCTAAATGCGGTTCAAATAATCCAAAACTTGTCTGGAAACACCTGTTGACCTTCCTGATCATGAATTAACAAAAATGTAGACCATTAAAGGACATTAAGGTCTCGAAATGAGATTGCCAACTTTCGAAGGCTATAAATAAACTAAGTCTGGAATATTAGCTAGAATTTTCTTAGTCTGGGACCCCTTAACAAGCATTAATTGACTAGATTAGCTTAGGATTTTGTGGGGTTTGAAACTCTCTTCCTCAGTAACATGCATGATTAGAGTAATCTTTCTCATCTCATCAATAAAGATTTGAGGATCCTCATCCATATTTGACCCATGGAACTCAGGTGGATTCATCCTTATAAAGTCCTGAATTCGGGCTGCAGCTAAGTTACCATTTTTCTGAAGTGGGACTGCTGCCTGTTGATTTCCCTGAACATTAGCGTTCACATCTTGGACCAACGCTTGAAAGGCAGCCTAAAATGTAGCATGAGACACATTCTCATTTAGAGGGTCAGCATACAGGGTGGTCGATCTCCATTTATATGTGCAGCATCTCGACAAGGAGGCATGTTCTATTACATAAAAGTATGAAATGAGCTAGATAGATACAATTGTAAGCACGATAGATTATGAAATATATGATGATTCCTAACTCGATTCGTGGTCTCCTTCTCATAAATATGGAGCTCTTCATATTCATGATCATGACTCTACATAATGCAACTTGTCTGACTTTCTAGGACTCTTTAAACCTTAGGCTCTGATACCAAATTTCTAATGCCCAAAAAGTACCCCCTGTATGTCACACGGTGCTCAAGACTACAAAAAGCCCTAAGATAACCCATGATATCTATTCTTCTTACAACTCGCCTGAACGGTGAACTATTATACGAATATGGACTGAAGATAAATAATTCCCCAGTATGACAAGACTTCACTACTTACTAGAGAGCTACTGGGACAGACCCCAACTGATCTGACCATAAATAGAAAATCCAAAGATCTAGAACAACTTTCAATCTTAAAAATGAGTCTTATAAACTGGGTCCTTGGACTATGAAGACTCACCAAAAGTTGGGATGCAGGGGATGATGCCCGTAATTAGTCACGCTTCTAGAAACGAGCACCAGAACCAATATTACAAGACAATGTAGCACATAGACATATATGTGGGTCAGTACTTCTGAAATGTACTGAGTATGAGGGAGTGAATGCATAAATATAACAAGAACTTCATATATATATATATATATATATATATATATATATATAAGATTTCAAATAATGCATGCTAAGTGTCGCACCCTACGTCAAACCGGTCAAAACAGCACAAAATATGTGGTGGCGTGTCATGACTCTCGGGTATTGAAAAATCATTTTTGAGTCGCCACCTAACTTTTTAGGAAACTTAGGAAATATAATTTTTGTAAAACTCTATTTTAGTCTATCGAAAATATTTTGAGATTCTGAGTAAGAGTTTTGATTACTCAAGGGGAAGGTGTTAGGCACCCCTTAGAGCCTATTCGAAGATAGTCCTCAAACTCAGTTTCAAAAAATATTTAAAAAAATTATTGTTTCGTTATTTCTAAGATAGTGATAGAAACTCTTTAGTTGTTTTGGAAAAAAGAATAATTTGAAGTATAAGAAAAATACACTACTACAATATACAAGGATATAATCTATTGCAAGATACGTATGCTTGAAAATAGAATGAAGGAAATGGTATTTTGTAAAATGGGAATGTAAAGTTTATTAACACTTAAGAGTAAATATGAAAAGTAATTTATGTTCCAGAGAAAATTCATTTGCGAAGTAGAAATATATATATAGCATCAAGATGAATTAGTTATTCATTAAAATAGACTGTTGTGTGTAAAAGACATGGTAATATCATGTATATAGGATAAATGGAAATAAGGTGTAAATAGGATAAATGATGAATAACAATTAGAAATACCTTGTATATTATAACGCGTATATATAAATATACCTCGTATTCGATCTTTTGGAATCTAAAAAAATAATCCAAACAAGCATTGAAAAATAAGAATGTTAGGATTATTCAACTTGTGAAGATAAATTGAAATTGATGGATAAGCTCTTTCAAAAATATTAGTTTTTAGCGATTTACTTTCCTATTAAATTAGCTTTGAAATTTTATGTTTTATTTCAAGAGAGACATGGAGATTACTACATTGATTTCATAAAAAATATATTTTGAGGCAAAAGTTAATTTTAAAAGAACTAGCCAAGTATCGAAATGGTAAAATTTACATCTTTTATGGAACCATTAGTTGTGTTTTATTCGCGAAAGGGTGAGACTATTAACCCATCTTAAGAATGTTCACAAACGAAAAGCAATATACATTTAATAAACAACTAATGTACATCAAGTGCAACAATAATAACATTAATTTGAGTTTCTAGGGAACATGACAATAATAAAGTAAAAGAGTAAGGCTAGGAAATACTAGACTCCTAAAGGAGTTCAAATTTCTATTTTTCGTGACTTCGAGGCTCTTGCAATCCTAGTTATGGTTGAGCCGATGCTTGGGTCAAAAATGAAGTTACGAATGAAATTCCAATTCACCGATTTACATGAAACAAAAAAAAAAAAAAAAAGGATTAGAGACGAAATAATTTTAATATAAATCAAGGGAAGCAAACATCGCATAAGCATTGAAATATCAAACTTAATCTCTCTAGTGGTGAATATGTGGACACATAACCTTGAGGGTCATACTCTTTAGCCGATTGTAAGAAGAGAATACCCAAGATCCATGATAACTTACGGGAATGACAATAGTAAAATGGCATCAATTGAGACCTATTATCTCCATTTACTAACTAAAACATCTCCTAACTCAAATGTACGTGAATAATATTACTCACAAAGTCACACATTTCATCTATCTAAAGAAATATATATTTTTTACTATTAGCGTTGCCAAGTAGGCTTCAAAGAACACTCTCACACTTGTCAATACACGCAAACACTAGCGAAAAATATTTCAAACATGTATTTCTATTTATAAAGCTAGTTTCGACTCAAAAGGACAAGAAAACAATTAATAGATTTAATTTATCAGTATTCCGACGCTCCCTGTATACGTTATAACTCTCAAACAAGAAGGGAAAAAGGAAGGAAAAGATAGAAAATTAAGACTGTCATATTCAAGTTAACTTGAACAAAGGGATGGCTTTCTGTTCATTAATGTATGACAAAGAGGGAATCAAAATAATAGAATAATAAATCAACAATCTCAAACTTTACAAAATTGAAGACATATATTACAGTATTGATATAGACATATTGTGTAAGTAGCCACATGCAGTAGACAATTTTTCTGCTTGACAGAGGTACTTAACGTTCCTTTAGAACTTATTACTAATCATTATTAGTGACAAGAAAACAGTTAACGAATTTAAACAAGCTATTAAAGTATACTCCCTTGATAAATACCAAATGAGATATGCAAGCTAAGGCCGACTTTTCTCATCCCTTTCCGAATATGCTCCAAAAGAGGTTATTACTTATTATAATCATATGAAAAATACTCATGTGAAAATAGTGTTTAAGTTATACCAAAAGAGTGAAGCACCTTCACAAAATGAATTATATTATCTCCATTTTCGAACCATGTGCAGAAACGAAACAAAATTGAGTTGAGGCTATTCCCAGCTCACTTTAGTTCAAGTGATGTAGTGTGCAAAAATGGTAGCAATTGTTTCAACAGCTTAGGCTAGTTTTTTTTCTTATGCCTCTTTCGACATGAAGTTAAAAATACGGTAAGTTCCCTGATAAATATCCCAATAAAGCAAATTTGGGCAGACTCTACGGACGAATTACTCGGGATGCCAAAGACATTATTTACGAACACAATAGAGCCTATTCACTATGTGAAATCTGAGGGGGCAGGGAGACGAAGAACTAACAGTATGAAGTAAGAGAATAAATCTACACTTTCACAAACAATCTTTGATAAATTTCGCCTAAGGACATGCTAGTCACACAAACTCATGAACATGGGGAAAGTGATGCGGAAAAAGTCCCCTTGCTTAAACGTTTAACGTACTTTCCTTTATTTGACTAAATCATTATGAAGTTGGAAATTAGACAGACCCACAATGATTCGAACGTTCATACGTCTACTTCAGTGAAATGAGAGAGGGACGAGCAATGTACTGATTAACGATATTACTCGGTAACAATGAGTGCAGGATTACAACAAAAGAACTTGAAAAACAACATACTTAATTTACCTAAAGGTAATTATATAAAACGAGATATGCCCTGACAAAACCAAACCGCAAAAATAAACAAAAAGGTGGTAAACAACGCAAGTTATTCCCCATGTCTCACATTCTAAGAACACCAAACAAACGCACATTTACTCAATTTCACTAAGAACGAAATATATCATATATGCTAAAATTGAGACAACAATACTCTGAAAAAGAAATTTATTAGGACAAAACCAAGTACATGAATGGATAATGAACACAACATAACCGAAACATTTTTCAAAATCAACATGCATTTTTATCCACAAAATCAAAGGAAACAACAAGGAGGTGAGTTTAAAACTGACACAAAATCATATGTTTCTGGAAATCAAAAATAGATGAAGTCAAGGAAACATGAAAATGAGGTGAGGGTTCACACCTTTTTTGGGCAGCAAACTAAGGCTCTAGCATCCAAGAGTTTTACGGTGAGAAACTCGACTTTGGGACCTTTTTAGAACCTTCTCGGAGCTTTTTGACTTGTTGAAGCCTTTTCACTTGATTTCTTGCCCATCAACTCTCCTTCTTTCACAATTTTTTGAAAACACTAAAAATTCATAATTTTGGATCCCCTGTTTCACTGTTTCTCAACTTGTTTATGTGCTTTTTTTTTATCCCTTGCTTTCTTCCTTGTCCCTCAAAGGGGTGGGAATCCATCTATTTATAGCCAAAATCCGGACTTCAGTGTCCCGATTTTAGACAACAAATAAGTAAAACATGGGAGAAACAGAGAATTTGAATTTTGAATTCAAACTTCTAAAGTAAATCCACCGATCTTAGCCTTTTCAGTTGTAATGACCCGAGTCGAGACCCTGGCAGCGATGAGCATCTCGAACCATGGAGGCTCGAGCGCCCCATTCGATCTGGAAACCATGCACAACGTTCATACAATATAAAGAAATGCAGAAAATTATCATACGGAAACATAGTCAATGTCATAACTCGACAATTCAAAAGGAAATCCTTAATGTTCAAAACGCATGACACTCATCTACGAAATCTCTAACATTACAAGATTCAACATATGTCTAAACAAACTAGGACAAGGCCCCTAGTCGGACCATGATTTAAATAAATAATAATGTTCTATAAACCCGCCCTTTCGGAATAGAGAAGGTTCACCAACTAAAAATCTCAGACACATCAATCCACTGCTTAACTGGCCCCCCAGGCTGAGCCTCAGATCCTAAAATATAGGGGGTCAATACAAATGTACTAGTACGCAGAGTAATCCAAAATAGTATAATTTTATACAACATAAGTGAGAGCAATTCATAAAAACATATTACATACAATATAGGAAAACACATGGGCATACTTTAAAGACTTTGAAACAATTCTTTGAAATCATAATTCACTCTTTATCTTACATTTGAGCTAGATCGTACAACGTACAAGTCTAGTACCCACGGGCTATATGGGTCTGCCATTAACTCATCATCCAAGCCCCCACATCAAAGTTTACCTCAAGGATAGGGGTTCTACATACTTGTCTAGTATACCAGTATCTCAAGGAAAAGTATACATTATCCTTAGCCAATTATATCACCCGAATCGGTAAAACTCAATTTCTAGCGATGAGTACTTACACTTGTAAGACCCCATAAAAGACTAAGTCAAAATTCATCCCTACATCTTGACAAAGGATCCAACACTTAGAAGATTTTCGCTAAGTGTTAAGGACTTAGTCCCATTTTAGGCCTTCGAACTTTGAGAATTTATTTCATGACTTTTCGACCTTCATTTGTCGATTTTTAAGTTGATTCACGATGGGGAAAGTCAATAGTACATCTCGAGTGAGTTTTGGGATTTTTTTAATAGTGTAAGGACATGTTTGGATTCCTAAACTAGTAGCTTAAGGCAATTAGCCCACGCCACCTAGCTCAGCCCGACGCTCCAGCAAAGGCACCGCCCCAGCTAGTCCAGCTGGGCCAAATTTCTGCACTCCAGCCCCAAAATTTTAAGGGTAAATGGGTCATTTCTCCACCCATATATAGCCCTAAAATATGAGATTCAGCTCTCCTTAAGAAACTTATACTTGTTTTCTCTCAAATTTCCTCAATAACAAGCCTTAGGGTTTTAATTAAAGATCCAAATCCAAGAGATTTCACCGTTAACTTAAAGAAACTATTAACCAAGGTATGTAAAGTGTTTATCCTAGGATCCCTTTCATCCTTGGAGCTCAAGAAACCAATTTTAAATTATGAATTATGATTTCCATATTGTGGATTGTATTTCATCTATGTTAATGTGAATGTATAATTTTCCAAGTTGAAACTTTTGTTGTATTTCATGATATTATGATAGCATGTACATTGAAGTTGAATTCTCTTATGTCGATCTCTTGAATTATGAACTAAATAGGATAGCCATAATGCTTTACCATGTTGTCCATTCCCAAGAAAAAGATTATGCCATCTAGGTATTTGACAAAATATTTAAGTGAATGAATTATGCAATTGTGACTCGTTTGTGATCTATATGATGACCCCATGCTATATCCATGTGTTTAAGTTGACTCCCATGCTAAATCTATGCCTTGTAATGGTTTGATGGAATGCTCATGAGATTTGATTTGTGAAATTATGATATGTTAGAATGCATTCCTATTCATGTACAAGATTACGAATATCAAGTGCTTCATGAAATCCCCCAATGATTGTATTATGAATTGTTGATTATGGTCATGTGTTCAAGAGGTGTGATGTCCTATTTAAATTCATGTTATTGAGTCCTGGGGGGATTTAATACCTGACAAATTAGCTGTGTGCCTAGAGCTAGTGTCGTTTCCCAAGATACTCTTACTCAAGCTATGATTAATAGAATTAAGTCAGTTACATGACTCAAAAATTCTCAGTAAATTTACTACCAGTTAAGTCCCATTCAGTACTCAGTGATCTCAGTAAACTTAGTCAGCTAACATATCTCAATAGTATTCCATCATTCAACGAAACTCAATGAACTAAGTCCAGTTTAGTTTAGCATACTCAGTTCAGTTTCTATTCAAATGGGAGTAGGATTCAGCACCGAGTGAGCCCAAGGATAGGAACTCACATGCTAGTAGAGGGTGTGATTCTTAGAAGTAAAACTTGCATTCCAAAACAACGTAGCCAGCGTAGGTTGAGATATCAGACCTACTAGATGAGGGTTAATGAGGTGGATTAACTTGTTAGATGAGGGTCTCGCCGTTCTCCTTCGAGTACCTATTAGATGAGGGTCACTCACATCTTGTCGTTTCCAGTGGTGCGGTATTGACATCCTTCCAATTATGGTTGTAGATTAGACCATAACTTAGCTATATTATCTTATTTGGGGCATGTCAGTTATATGACTACTTCCCACAGTCTCAGTCCCATTCTTTAGAATAGAACTCAGATAGTGCAACATATTTCAGGACTGTCAGATGCAGTCACTCAACTCAGTATGAAACTCAGCTGGTTCCATCTGAATCAGGACTGTTAGACATAGTCATTCGGTAAATAGTATATCAGTTATCAGTTACATCAGTTATTATTAATACATATTATCAGTAGACTCAATATTCAGAATCTTTATGACTCCAGTTATAGTTATGTATTCATACATGTATTCTCACGTAGTCATGTTCATGTTATTCAGTCATTTATAGTTCATACATATGAACCCTTGCCTTCAGCCTACCTCACTTTGCAAACTAGTACATTCACAACTAATAAAGTATACTTTTCTCTTGCGCTATGGTGTCTTATACCAAAGGTTCAGACGTACAGGATTTAGAGAACCCTTAGCTGTTAAAATCTAGTAAGTAGCTGTAGACTTAGCAGTGAGTCCTCATCATTCGAGGATGTTCATTTATTTTATTATTTCATTAGATTTATTATTTCAGTAGATGGAGTTAGTTGGGGGATTGTCTTATCAACTCCACAGTTCAGATAGTCTTAGAGGTTTTTCAGACTATAGTATGTTCAGATAGTTATTTTAGTTTTCTTTTGGAATTGATATACCTTATTCAATATTATTTCAGTTGTGAACCTTAAGGCAGATTTTTGCTAGATTTCCACATGTATCTCAATTATATTGTTATTACAGTATTTCTATTATGCAGTGCTCATGATAGGTACCAGACATGGGTTAGCTAGTGGTCTTTAGGGATCGTTAGCACCATGTAGCGTCCGGTTACAAAATTGGTATCAGAGCCTAAGGCTCAAAAAATATACTAGAAAGTCTGAAATTCATAAATAGTAGAGTCTTATACATGGGTGTGTTGCGCGCCACACTTATGTACAGGAGGCTATAAGATGTTTTAGGAATAGTTTCCCTTCTTTCAGTATTTATGTCGTTCGAGTGAGCATGAGCTTTAGTAAAACCCTCAGTCTAGTCTGCTTATTTATTTCATTTACAGAGCATGTCTTTCGAAGAAGCTGACGAAAGAAGTAATGAAAATTAGCCAGCTCCTCAGCCTGTTTAGGCGAATTCCCAGGACAAGCATGTCTCTCATGTAGAATTCAGAGCTGCTCTCACTACCTTAGATTATTCAGTAGTTGTTCAGAACAATTTATAGCTTATACAGTAGTTTCTCAGAATAATTTGTAGAGTGTTTTCCTATCTAGGCTTTTGAATTGCACTCAACAAAATAAGGGAGGGAGTGTAGGATGAATAAGAGGGCTAGAACAAATAACTCTACGGCAAGATCAAGGGATAGTAACCACTCCTAGTCCCATCAGATATTCTCAACACCAATTTTGCTGTCAGTCCGAGCACCAGTATCTAAGTCTAAGACTCGGCTCTAAGTCACAAGTTCATGGGAAGGGTGTTCGTACTAATCTGCTTTGTGGAGAATGTGGTAAGAACCATAAGGGAGTGTGTATAGTGGGTAATGATGTGTGTTTTAGATGTGGTGAATCAGGTCATAGAGGGGTGCCACTTAATCAAAATATCATCAGGCTGGTCTACGAAGTTGGCACACTCGTCCTTTAGTTCAGTATCGTAGCTCGAATCAGTAGGGTGCCACTTCCAATACCACTAATGGGTAATTTCCATATAGACTTGATGCACCACAGTACAAACAAGATAAGGAAGGCTCTCCTGATATATTTATAGGTACGTATGAGTCTCTCATATTTATATTTATGCTCAGTTAGATCGCAAGGCTTCTCTTAACCTTTCAGTGAACCCTCTTTAGTGATGGGCAGTTTCTTAGATGGGAGAGGGTAAATGTTTCATGTTAAGAATGGGTTGTTGCATGCTTGTTTTACATGAGGCTTTTGTCATAAAGATAGTCTTGGATGTTATGTTGATGTGTAAGTGGATAGATATATTTTGGATATTTGAGTAGCTTGAACTTAGCGGGAGAAATTAGTTCATATCATACCTCAGTAGGTAGAGTTATCAGCGCCCATACTATAAAATTCTATCTATGTTGTGGTTTCCTATTCATATGTCTTATTCAGACCATGCCCAGATCCTCTTTCTCCCACAAGTCCTTAGGACTTTATAGAAGGAATGTCAAAGAAAGGCCCCAATTGAGCTTAAGTTTAGCATAAGTTAGTCAGTAAAGCCAACAATTCAGTTTAGCAGTCAGACATGCAAGTTCGTTTGTTTTCCCATTTTTTCCATCTAGTAATACTATTAGAAATCTTAGGAATGTAACTATTCCAAGAAAGAACATCCTAGAAGTTGTTTAGCTTAGTTCATGAATCATGCATTAGTTTCAGATCCCAGATGTTCAGTTACGAATAAAATCATAGGTGCCTTATGCATCGCCTCAGTTTTCTCCAGCAACTCAGTAAAGTAAGCATTCTTAGAGGGACTTAGTGTCCCAAAGGGAGAGATACCCTATATAATTCCCCGATACATTCATGTCCTTAAACCCATTCAGTTTCATGCATAGATTTTTCTTTGCAAACTTGATATCAGCTCAGAGTCAGAGAAAGAGACATTTTGAAAATAGCTTTCAGAACTCGGTATGATCACTTCAAATTCTTAGTCATGTCCTTTGATCTTACCAATGCCCCATCATCTTTCATGGAGTTGATGAACCATGCCTTCAAGAAGTACTTGGACATATTCGACATAGTCTTCATAGATGACATTCTTGTCTATTCCTGTAGTGAGCATGATCATGAAGACCATATCAGAATAGTATTACAGACTCTTAGAAATCATTAGTTGTTCGCCAGATTTAGTAAGTACAAATTTTGGCTTAGGTCAGTTGCATTTCTTAGTCATATCATTTCTAGTGATGGCATTAGAGTGGATCCCTAAAAGACCAAAGCAGTGAGAAACTGGCCCAAACCCATCTCTCCATTAGATATCAGGAGTTTCTTGGGTTTGGCTAGATATGACCGTCAGTTTATTAAAGTATTTTCTTCTATCATATCCCCTATGTCCAGATTAACTCAAAAGAAAGTCAAGTTTCAGTGGTCAGATTCATGTGGGAAGATTTTTAAGGAGTTGAAGACTCGACTCACATCAATCCCATTTTTGACTCTTTCGGATGGTTAAGATGGGTTTTTTGTGTACTTTGATGCATCCAGATTAGGGTTGGGTTGTGTCCTCAAGAAGCATGGTAAGGACATAGCCTACACCTCCAGACAGCTTAAGCCCCATGAGAAGAACTATCTGACTTATGATCTTGAATTAATAGTCGCAGTATCTGCCTTGAAGATTTGGAGGCATTACTTATATGGGGTGCATGTGGACATGTTCATAGATCATAACATCCTCCAGTATGTATTTTCTCAAAAATACCTTAACCTCCATCCGAGAATGTGGTTATATCTCTTGAAAGATTATGACATGAGTGTCTTTTATCATCTGGGAAAAGCCAATGTAGTGGCTAATGCTCTCAGTAGACTGTCCATAGGTAGTGTTTCTTATGTTGAGGACACTACGAAGAAGTTAGCTTAGGAAGCTTATCAGCTAGCCCGACTAGTTGTCCGCTTAGTCAATTCAGCAGAAGGTAGTGTGTTGGTTCAGAAAAGTTCAGAATCATCTCTAGTTTTCAAAGTAAAGGAAAAGAAGGATAGAGATCCCAGTTTAGTCAAGTTGAAGGAGTCATCTAGGGATCAAAAGATAGAGGTTTTCTCCTAATGAGGAGATAGAGTGTTGCATTGTCAAGGTCGTCTGTGCGTTCTAGGTATAGATGATTTGAGGTAATGAATTCTAGAAGAAGCACATGGTCGCATTACTCTATTCATCCAAGGGACACTAAGATGTACCGCAATTTGCGGGAGAGCTATTAGTAGAGTGGGATAAAGAGAGACATTGCAGAGTTTGTGGCTAAGTGCTCAATGTGTCAGCACATTAAGATTGAGAATCATAATCCTAGTGGGTCCATGCAAGAGTTCAGTATTCCCACTTGGAAGTGGGAAGAAGAGAACATGGATTTTGTGATGGATTTTCCTAATACTCATCGTCAACATGATTTAATTTGGGTCATTATAGACAGGATAACCAAATCAGCCTATTTTCTTCCATTTCTTACCTCTTATTCAGCTGAGGATTAAGACAAACTTAATATTAGGGAGTTGGTTAGATTACACGGTGTTCCATTTTCCATTGTCTCAGATAGAGGTACCCAGTTCACCTCTCATTTCTAGAAATCATTTCAAAAGGGTCTTGGTACCCGAGTCCACCTCAGTACAGCCTTCCATCCTCTGACAGATGGTCAAGCAGAAAGGACCATTCAAACTTTGAAAGATATGCTAAGGGCATGAGCAATTAATTTCAAGGGTAGTTCAGATTACGACTTGCCTTTGATTAAGTTGCATACAACAACAACTATCATTCCAGTATTTATATGGATCCATTTGAAGCTCTCAATGGTAGGAGATGCATATCTCCAATAGGTTGGTTTGAAGTAGGTGAGGCCATAATTATAGGGTCTGACTTAGTGTTCGATACCTTAAAAAGGTTTAGTTGATCAGAGAAAGGCTCAAGACTACTTAGAGACATCAAAATTCGTATGCAGATGTGTTTAAAAAGGATCTTAAGTTTGATATTGGTGATTATGTGTATCAAAAAAATATCTCCCATGAAGGGAGTGAAGAGGTTCGGCAAGAAGGGAAAACTCAGTCCTCGATATATCGGTCACTTCAAAATCTCAGTCGCTTTAGTAAAGTAGGTTATGAGCTTGAATTGCCTTCAGATCTATCCACATTGCATCTAGTATTCCATATCTCCTTGCTAAAGAAGTGCATATGTGACCCAGCAGTTGTAGTCCCTATAGAGAGAATAGATGTTCAGAACTTTCTCTCCTATAAGAAAATCCCAATTGAAATCTTTGACTATCAGAGTCGTAGACTAAGGAACAAATAAGTTCTTCCAGACAAAGTTCTTTGGCAAAATCAGTACGTTGAGGGGGCTACTTAGGAAGAAGAAGCAGATATGCAGTCGAAGTATCCTCACCTCTTCTCTGAAAATTCAGGCTTAACCCAAGGTAATAATTTTCCTTAAGCTTATTCAGGTTCATATTAAGATTTCAGTTACAAACTTGGAATCAAATACCAATACATGTTTAGTCGTATGTTCATGAGTTAGTTCAGTCATGTATTCATGCATCATATATGCATGCTCAGTATGAGAAACTCAGCTTATCAAGAATCCAGTCACGCATTCATGAGTTAGTTTTTCATGCATCAGATATGCATGTTTAGTATAATAGACTCATCTTAATAGTTATATCAGCCATAAAATCATGTTTCAGTTGTGTATATCCTGTATGTACTTAATTTTATCATTTCCCCTCTCAGTCAGTCTCATTCGAGGATGAATGTTCCCAAGGGGAAGATATTATAAGACCCCGTAAAAGTCTAAGTCAAAATTCAACCCTTATAGCTTGACAAGGGATCCAACACTTAGAAAATTTTAGCCAATTATTAAGGACTTAGTCTCATTTTAAGCCTACAAACTTCAAGGTTTTATTTCATGACATTTCTAACCTTCGATTGTCAATTTTTATATTGATTAATAATGGGAAAAGTCAATAGTACATCTCGGGTGAGTTTTGAAATTTTTGGAATAGCGTAAGGGCATGTTTGGATTCCCAAACAAGTAGATTAAGGCGATTAGCCCGGGCCGCCCAGCTCATCCCAGTGCTCAAGGAAAGGTGCCATCCATCTTAGTGCGGTCCTCCAGCCAGGGCGCCGCCCCGGCCAGTCCGGTTGGGCCAAATTTATGCACTCCAACCCCAAAATTTTAAGGGCAAAAGGGTCATTTCTCCATCCCTAAATTGCCCTAAAACACTAGATTCATCTCTCCTTAAGAAAATTATACTTGTTTTCTCTCAAATTTCCTTAATAACAAGCATTAGGGTTTTAATTGAAGATCTAAATCCAAGAGATTTCACCGTTAATCTTCAAGAAACTATTAATCAATGTATGTAAAGTGTTAATCCAAAGATCCCTTTCATCCTTGGAGATTAAGAAACCAATTTTAAATCACGAATTATGATTTCCATGGTGTGGATTGTATTTCATCCATGTTAATGTGAATGTATGGATTTCCAAGTTGAAATCTTTGTTGTATTTCATTATATTGTGATAGCATGTATGTTGTTTGAATTCTCTTATGTCGATCTCTTGAATTATGAACTAAATAGGATAGTCATGATGCTTTACCATGTTGTCTATGCCCAAGTACAAGATTATGCCATCAGGTGTTTGACAAAATGTTTAAGTGAATGAATTGTGCAATTGTGACTATTTGTGATCTATATAATGACCCCATGCTATATCCATGTGTTTAAGTTGACTCCCATGCTAAAGCTATGAATTGCAATGGTTTGATGGAATCCTCATGAGATTTGATTTGTGAAATTATGATATGTTAGAATACATTCCTATCCATATAAAATATTACGAATATAAAGTGCTTCATGAAATCCCCCAATGATTGTATTATGAATTGTTGATTATGGTCATGTGTTCAAGAGGTGTCATGTCCTATTTATATTCATGTAATCGAGTCCTGGAGATATTTAATACCCGATAAATTGGCAGTGTGCCTGGAGCCAGTTTTGGTTTCCAAGATACTCTCAGTCAATTCATGATCAGTAGAATTCAGTCAGTTACATAACTCAGAAAAATTCAGTAAATTCATTATCAGTTCAGTCCCATTCAGTACTCCGTGGTCTCAGTAAACTTAGCTAGTTAAAATATCTTAATTGTATTGCATCAGTCAATGGAACTCAGTGAACTCAGTACAGTTCAGTTCAGCATACTCAGTTCAGTGTCTATTTAGATGGGAGTAGGATTCAGCACCGAGTGAGCCCAAGTATGGGAACTCACCTGATAGTAGAGGGTGTGATTCTTAGAAGCAATCCTTTTATTCCAAAACTACATAGCCAGTATAGGTTGAGACATCAAACCTTTTGGGTTTTATGAGGTGGCTTAACCTGTTAGATGAGGGTCCTTCCGTTCTCCTTAGAGTAACTGTTAGATGAGGGTCACTCATAGCTTATCCTTACCAGTGGCGCGGTATTGACACCCTTCTAATTAGGGTTACAGATTGCACCCCAACTTAACTATATTATCTTATTTAGGGCATGTTGGCTTGATCACTACTTCCTAAAGTCTCAGTCTCAGTCTTTAAAATAGAACTCAGATAGTACTACAAATATCAAGACTGTCAGATGCAGTCACTCAACTCAGAATGAAACTCAGTTGGTTCCATCTGAATCAGGATTGTTAGACACAGTCATTCAGTAAACAATATATCAGTTATCAGTTATCAGTAATCCATTTTATCAGTAGACTTAATATTCAAAATCCTTATGACTCTAGTTACAGTGTATTTATACATGTATTCTCACACAGTCATATTCATGTTATTCAGTCAGTTATAATTCATACATATGAACCCTTGCATTCATCTTACCTCCCTTTGTATATGAATACATTCACACATACTGACGCATACTTTTCTCTTGAGCTATGGTGTCTTATACCATAGCTTCAGATGTATGGGCTTCATAGCACCCTTAGCAGTTCAGATCCAGTAATGGCAGTAGACTTAGCACTGAGTCCTCAGCATTCGAGGATGTTTTATTATTTTATTATTTCATTAGATTTAGTATTTCAATAGATAGAGTTAGTTGGGGGATTTTCCCATCAAATCCACAGTTCAGACAGTTTTAGAGGCTTTTCAGTTTTGAACCTTATGGCAGATTTTGCCAGATTTCCGCACTTATCTTAGTTATATTGTTATTACAGTATTTCTATTATGCAGTACTCACAGCAGGTAACAGTCATGGGTTAGCTAGTGGTCCTTTGGGATCATTAGCACTGTGTATCATTCGAGGTTCAGAATTTGAGGCATTATAACACTCATACGGCTTCTTCGGGTAACCATCTAACTCTCTTTAAGCCCATTTTTAACATTATAAATCATGCATCTTTCTGAAAATTGGTCTTATTTCTGAAAACTTTCTGTAATAAAGTCTAGTCTGAGTCTATTATGGCATTGGTTTAATTTTGTATCGTCATATCAAGACTTGTAAGTCATATAAGCCATACAATATCATGTTACAGTCTTTCCATTCAAAACATAATTTTTTGACCACCAAATCATTCAAATAGTACAAGAGAATTAGTATTTCAAAATACAAGGAAACTTATGCAAGAATTCTCCTTTTCAATTCTTAAACTTGTGATGGTCACTTATTTGGTAGTAAACCATGCAATTCTTTCAATAAACATATTTAAAATTAACAAAAAAGTAAAACACTCTCTCTTCAATTCATAATCAATCTCAAATCATTTAACCATAGCCAAGAAACATAAAACACTCTCTCTGCAATTCATAATCAATCTTAAATCATTTAACCATAGCCAAGAAACATTTATACCATGCTTCAAAAGATAAAATTTATCAATTCGTAACATGCAAAAATCAAAAGGGGCCATAAATAGAGAGCCAGTACAAATATTCATGCTCTCAATTCAACTTTCAAACCCCGAATACATACACATATATATGAACGAAAATCAAATTTAGGGGAAGGCCTCAAGACCAAAACATTATCATCAAAAGGGTTCACAATGCATATTTCTTATTGTAAATTCAAAACCCTTTACAATAAATGATTCCATAACTTTAAACCTTACTCAAAACATTTTAAATAAGCCCATGTAGTTTAGGAAAACCTCACATACCTTATATGACTAAATTTGAAGGATAGAACCTGAATCTTGATTTGTTTCTTGGAAACCTTGACTTAAGAGTTTGATTCTTGATCTTTTGGGGAGGAGTTAGGGTTTTTTTCTTGTTGGATTTAAATAATTTTGGGCATATAATGTTCTAATAACATTTTAGGTAGCTTTTAACACGACCTGGGGTTGTGGGGAAAGTCTAAACTGCCCTGCAGAATTAAATTTTTCAGCAGAGTCCTATTTTTGGAGCTTATTGTGATGCGCCACTATCTCGGTGGCTTACTGGTTCTGACGAAAATAATCATAACTTTTTTCTAAGGTATCGAAGTAAGGAGAAATTGGTATTTTTGGAAATCTGACTCAATTACCTACAATTTGTTAGGTCTTGAGCAGAAAAATTTCACATATATCAAAAGTTATACATGTTCAAAATTGACCCTTCTAGAATGAAATATCTAACTTTGGATGATTCTTAGGATCTTAGCTCAATTTTTCTCTAAGTGATTTCAATGAACATTTTTCACCTCATAATCACTTAACACACTAGGATAAAGATCATGGTGCATGAATATAAATATGATTCATGGGATTAGAGCTTACACATATAGGAACGACAGTCCGATTTCTAGCTCAAAAATGTGTGGTGCTACATTATAATGCACCAAAATTTGATCTCAAGATGTCACACGGTGCTCAAGACTATAAGTAGGCTTAAGCTAACTCTATCTGCTTTCTACTAAATCTGAGTCTCATAATAATAGAAATATAGATGCATAACCATACTAAAATTCAGAAAACTGTCTAAGATAGCTGAGAATACTCTGAATGTAATGTATGAAAACTCAATACTAAAAATTTGAATCAAATCTAGCAGTCTGACTAGCCTCTACTACAAATAACTAGAGAATCACTTGGACAAACCCCAAGTTAACTCAAACTATTTGAAAAGAATGTTGAATCATATAAACTAATAAGCTGAAAAATCTGAATGAATAAGCCCCCAAACTATGAGGACTCACCAACTGTCGTATGTAGATGGAGATGCTCGAACTATTTACGCTGCTGATACTGAGTACCTGAACTTACAATATGAGATATTGTATCATATATACTTATATGTAGATCAGTACTTTGAGGATGTACTAAGAATATGGGGATGAAATGCATAAGTAAAACATTATCTCATCATCATAGTTTGTAAAACAATGCATGATAAATGTAAATAACTCACACAAGATGGAAAATCTGAAACACTAAAATCTGAAATCATGAATAGCAAAGCATACTTTATAAATCTAGTGATTCATAACATTTAGTTCTAAAAGTTGTACTGGTGCTCTATTTTTAAATCATACTGTCTAAGTGTAGAAAGGACTCACTTCTATATCTGAAATCTAAAAACTAAAATCTGTAACTGTTATATTTCTGTAAAGCATAAACTAAATAAAGTTGTGAGCCTTTACACTTAGTTTTATAAAAGCCTTTTTGTTAAGACCCTTCTGTTCTAAAATCTGTAATCTGTAGGGAGGTTCTTCTAACCAACATAAACCATGTGAGCTGTAATACCCCGTACTTCTACCTAGATTGAAGTCATCCCAAGAATGTTAGGAAATTACATTGAAAGATGAATCAACTTTTACATACATGTAATTTTTAAGCTTGTCATGTGGAAAATCGAATAAGCTTTCCATCGACACCCATTTCTTCAAAATCCAACATCGAAAATGAAAGTTACGGCTGAAATACAGAAAGTAGTCAAAACTACCCAGATCCGACGGTTAGAGCCGACGGACCATCAAGCTAGTGATGGACCATCTCCTAAGACATTAGAGCGAGGCAGTGAGACCATAATCTTCCTAATAGCGACGGCCCGGGCAGATGGATCATCGATCTAGTGACGGACCAACGCCTACGTCGTCGCAGCAGGGGCAGTTGACTCATATTCTGCCCAGGTGCATCGGTCAGGACCGACGAACCGTCGACCCAGCGACGGACCATCACATAGTTCGGTAAGATAGTTTAAGTCATTTCTTTAAAGGGTATTTGGGTATTTTTCCACCCTTTTTAACCCCTAAATATATCAGATCAAGGCTCATAAGTTCCTTATCCATGTACAACATCAAATTAGGTTTCTCTCTAAAAAATAATTCCTAAGAACATGATCCAAATCCTTATTTAAGAAACTAAGAGATTCAAGTTCTTCATGTCTAAGAACTTCAAGAGACTCACAACTTAGGTATGTCATGTGTTGATTCATGGGTCTCTTTCACCCATGAAGCTCAAGAGTCTTTTTCCAAAATACAAGATTTGTGTATTTATGAATGTTCATGATTTAAATAGAATTGAAATTTATGTTTATGATGTTGTGAAGTTTTGATTCATGTTTTAAAAGTTCATATTCCAATGATTGACCCTAGTATATGATGATTTACATAATAATAATCATGATAAACCCTCTTCAAATTACAAGTTGATTGATCTATCCATGTTTTTTAATGGTGTTGACAATTGTATAACCAAAACATGCTCCCCATGTGTTTGATTAAATGCCTATGTGAAGGAAAAGTGTCATACTAGTATAATAATATGAAATCGCCATTCATGTACAAGCCCCTGCATGCCAAGTGTTTGATGAAACATCTTAGTCAGTGAATTAAGGATATATGTGTGTGGCCATTGTGGTTCTTTAGAACTTGTACTTCATGAATTCTCCAAATTATTACATTATGGATTGTTGATATAGCCATGTATTCAAAAAAGTCATGCTTTTTCAGTTTCTTTCCATCGAGTCCTGCGGGTACTTGTACCCGAAAAATATAGTTGTATGCATTGAGCCTGTGTTATATTTTCATGATATCCTTATTGAATCCATGATCAATAGAACTCAGTCAGTCATGTGACTCAGGAAATCTCAGTAATTCAGTAAACTCAGTTAGTGATCAGCTATCAATAGTATTCCATCAGTTAATGAAAATTCAGTTAACTCAGTCCATGTTCAGTTTCTATTCAGATGGGAGTAGGAGTTAGCACCGAGTGAAGACAAGGATGGGAACTCACTTGTTATTTAGAGGGTGTGATTCTTAGAAGCAATCCTTGCATTCCAGAACTACGTAGTCAGCGTAGATTAAGACATCATAGCCTGTTATATGAGGATATATGAGGTGGCTTAACCTTTTATATGAGTTTTCCCACCGTTATCATTAGAGTAACCTGTTATATAAGGTTCACTCACAGTTTTCCTTACCAGTGGCATGGTATTGACACCCTTCCATTCAGGGCACAGATTGGACCCAAACATAGCTATAATGCATTTTTTGGGGCATGTAGGTTAGATTACTACTTTCCACAGTAGCAGTATCAGTCTCAATAAAAGAACTCAGATAGTTCTTCAGATTTTAGGACTGTCAGATACAGTCAACTCAGATATAGTACAAAACTCAGCTAGTTCCATCAGATTTAGGACTGTCAGATATAGTCACCCATGTTATCAGTTATATCAGTTATCAGAACCTAGTAATCATCTTATAACGATCTCAGTTACAGTTACTATGTATTCATACATGCATTCTCACATTCATGTTAGTCAATCAGTTAGTATTGTTCATGCATATGAATCCCATGCAATCAGTCTATACCACTTGCATACCATACATTCAATCGTACTGATGCATTTGTGCTCTGGTGTTTTATTCTATATTATTGGTTTAGAGACACGAGCTCCAGAGCATCAGTAATATTCTAGTATTCAGCAGTTAGAGTTAGCAGTGAGTCCTCATCCTTCGAGGACATGATTATTATCTTATCATTTCAGTATTTCAGTACATAGTTTATTTTAGTAGTTGGAGTTAGTTGGGGACATGTCCCATCAACTCCTTATTCAGACATTTAGCGGCTTTCTAGACTATCATGTTTCAGACAGTTTACTTCAGTTGTTTTGAGTATTTCATACCCCATCCAGATGTTATGCTTTTATCAGAGTTGAACCTTATGGCCTTTCAGCCTTTATTTCTACATTTTTTCAGTATATTATGCAGCGTAGAGGTAAAGATATTAGTCATGGGTTAGCTTGTGGTCCTTCGGGGTCATGAGCACATTTTGGGTACTAGATTCGAGTGTTACATGAGCTAACATAAATTCCAATATTTTGTTACCCTAACGGGAAAACCTCATGATAGGGAGAGGTGTCATACTCTTTCCAAGGAGTATAACCTGAGCTAAGTCATCACATCTGTAACTGTCACCCATATTGGAATGGAAATAATCTCATAATTTGTACTTATTTTTAGTACGTAGTTCTGTGGAAGATAGGGCACGCGAATCCCACAGTTCTTGCTCGGTGCTAAATACTGTTCCCTTTAATCTATATGCTCATTCTGCTGGAAATCCACTTTAAAACTAGCATAAGGGCTTATTTTAAAACCAATTATGCATTTATCTAAGTCAATCTATAAATAAAGTTATTCTGATTTTCTATAATTTGTAATAAATCTATAAAATGGATTCCAAAACTTATCTTAGGATCAAAAGATCAAAGCTTTATTGAAAATCTATAAATAATCTGATCATAGGATGCTTAAAGAATCATCATTTTTAGAATATCAACATATAAACTTGGGCTTAGTAACCCATTCATGAAATTAATGTCAAAACATCATAATAATTATGCTTGATAATGAAAAAAATGATAATTCATCTCAAAATCTTGAATTTACCGTAATAGGCATGAAAATCTGAAAATAAACATACAATTCATCTTCAAAATCTCTCAAAAACTCATAATCTTGTAATTAGCAATAATGAGTATGAACCTGTAATACCCCATAAATTTTCCGAGTCATTAAAGTCCTTTTTATCTTGCCAAGAAAAACTTAGCACTTCAAAAATTTGGCTAAGTGTTGAAACTTTCTCATTTAGACCTCCGATCTTTGGGTATTTATTTGACGACCTTCCCAACATCTGTTTTTTGATTTTCAAGTTGTGTTTCATTGGGGAAAGGTCGTAGTACATCTCGGCTGAGTTTCAGAATTTTTGGAGTAGCATAAGGGCACGTTTGGGGGCCCAAAACAGTAGCACCGGGCGATAAGCCCGCGTCTCCTGGCAACTCCAGTGCTTGCCCAGTTTTTCAGCATTTTAAGTTCAACTTCAAATGATCATAACTTCCTACATATAATAAACTGTGATATATGCTATATATCAAATGAAATCTCTTTGAGTCTTCTTTCCAATGCAATTTGTTTCATCCAATTTGAACATTGTAGTAAAAAGTTATGGTCAATTTACTTCAGCATATCAAACCAGTAACTGAGGGACAGATGTGACTATATTTGTTTTCTTAGGGGCATTTTGATCATCTTCTTCCCCTATATATACTCCAAAACAAGGGATTTATGTCATTCTGAAGCAAAATGTGAACATTTTCCTCCATCTTGTTCAAGAACAAGAACAAGGCTTTCTATTGAAGATCCAAGTTCAAGAAAATTCCTCTGTAAATCTTCGTAGAATCAAGAACTAAGGTATGCATAGTATTCATCTATGGGTTCCTTTTGCCCCTAGATCTTAAGAATCTTTTTCTAAAATTCAAAGATTCTATTTATGAGATTTCCATGGTTTATATGAAGTGAAGTTGAAGATCCTGTTGTTGTTAAGTTTTAATTCATGATTTGATTACAAAATTTCAAGTTTGGTTATTTTTATAAGATGAACTCCATGTTATTATTGAGGAACATTTTAAGTAGTTAATTTGCATATATCTTATGCTAGATCTAAGTAAAATCTTAATTTTTATGTTAGATTGAGTTGAAGTTACATGAATTGACTCAAGACCCATGAAAAAGCTAGTTAATTTTGGGATGAATCATATGAAATTCATGTTGAGTTCTTGATCTACAAGATATATGTAGTGTCCATGATTTGATTTAAGTGTATTCATGATATAAGCTTTGATTGGGTTTCTAATCTGTGATTAGATGGAAAACTTATATGAAATTATGGATTATATGTGTAGTGATATAGTAATTCATGTTAGAGTCTTGAGGTTGTGAATTTGGTGTTGTAGTCTTTGAATGGACGTTGATTGTGGTGGTAAAGAAGAAAATTATGTGTTGTTCTTACCCAAGTATAAGATCTTATTTCCCATGTGTTTCTGAAAATGCCTAAGTGAAGAAATAAGGTCATTAAAGCATGTTGACTAGAAATCCCCAAGTTATGTATATGTTCACGTCAAGTGTTGTTGAAAAGCCTTAGTAAATGTATTATGATATGTTGTTTACAAATTCCTAGCCATGTGTATTCCTTGTTAAATGAATTATGAGACAATAATAAACATTCTTATGTATTTTTATGCTTAAGATTTCTAAGTGTTTGAAGGAGTGCCATATTATGAATTCTTATTCATGATTGTTTGAGTTTATGTTCTTCAAGTACTTGATGAAGTGCCTTATTGACTGTATTCCAAGTAATGACTGTTGTTATGTTATGCAAGTATTGTTGTACTATATTTATTTATGCTATCGAGTCCTGGGGGTATTTATACCTGAAATTAGCCTGGTTGTATAGAGCCGAGTCAGTTCCAAGATAATCTCAGTCAAGCCATGATCAGTAAGTTTCAGTCAGTTACAGAACACAGAAAAACTCAATAGATTCAGAAAATTAGTCTCAGTATAGTATTCAGATTAAGAAACTCAGAATCTCAAGTATGAATCTAGTCCACTTCAGATGTCTGTAGTATTTCAGTATTCAGTCACAGAATTTAGTAAACTCAGTGAGATAACAAAACTCAATAGTATTCAGCCAGTTATCAAATATTTTGTAGTATTCTGTCAGATAATGGAACCAAGTGAACTCAGTCAAATCAGCTCAGTAATATACTCAGTAACAAGATTCAGCTCAGTCTAAAGTTCAGTTAAGAATCGGTTCAGAGTCTTTCAGTTGGGAGTAGGAACTAGCACCGAGCGAGTGAAGGATGGTGGCTTCCCCGTTAGAGAGGTGGACTCGTTAGTAATAATCGTTGTACTCCAAAACTGCGTAGCCAGTACAGGACGAGGAGTCACCCGTCAGATAAAAGGCTTGACTACCTGCAGGAGTCCACATAGCCTTAGGCTTGACTTCCTCTTGAGGGTCACCCGTTAGAGAGGCTTGACCAGAGAGGTCTTTACCCATGGCACTGTATTGACACTCTTCCAATTGGGGTTACAGGTTGGACGCCACAAGTTAAGATTCGGGGCATGTCGGTTAAGTGAGAACTTCCACAGTTTCATTCATAGTTACAGCTAAAGTCTCAGTTTCAGATTCAGTTTTTACAAAAGAACTCAAAAATCAGGACTATCAGATACAGTCAGTCAATATCAGTATTATAAGATTCAGAGATCACCCATCTGATAGGCCTGATATAAAATTATAGTTGATCATTATCCTTATCAGAAGATTCAGAGATCACCAGTCAGATAGGCCTGATCTCAAATTACAGTTATTCATTATTCAATCAATTATTTCTATCAGTAGCAGATTCAAAGATCACCCGTTAGACAGTCTTGATCTCAGTTACAGTAAATCATTACCTTTATCAATAGTTTCAGATATCACCCGTTAGATAGGCCTGATCTTAGATAAAATCAAGCAGTAATAGTAAACTCAGTTATCAGTCATCAGTAGACTTAGTCATTCAGTATTCCAGTATCAGTAAGTTCAGAAAGTCAGTTATCAGTAAGTTCAAAAAGTCGGTATCAACTCCTTAGAGTATCAAAAATTTTAAATCAAAGAATTCAGTCGTTACTTATTAAAAATATGGTATCAAATCCTCAGTTATCAGTATCAGTCTATTTAGATTTTAGTAACTCAGTATTCAAAAATAGTATTTAAAGTTATGATGATTTTTATTACAGTTTACGCATTCATGCATGCGTTCTCATATAGTCATGTTCAGATTTAGTAGTTACAAAGTTTCCATGTATGTTGATCCAGCTATACATATTATTCAGTCAAGTATTGTTCATGCATATGAACCCCTGCATTTAGCCTTACCTCTCTTGCATACTCAGTACATTTAAAATACTGACGCATTTTGCACTATGGTGCTTTCATTTACAGCATAGTTTTCGAAGCATGAGATCCAGAGCGTCAGTAGCATTTCAGGTGCCAGCATCCAGATTCAGCAGTGAGTCCTCATCACTTGAGAATGATTTGATTATCTTATTATTTCAGTTCAGTTTTAAGTAGTTGGAGTTAGTTGGAGACATGTTCCTTCAACTCCACAGTTTAGACAGTATAGAGAATTTTCGACTAGAGTTTGCGGACAGTTGTATAAGTATTCAGTTTTCAGTTGTGCTTAGTATTTTAACCTTATGGAAAGTTCTGCATTTATTTCAGTATATTTTGCAGTTCTCAGGTACAGATATCAGAAGAGGGTTAGCTTATGGTCCTTCAGTATCATGAGCACCGTGTGACGTTTTGGTTATAGAAAATCAGGGCGTTACAGAACCCTAATTCAAATCTCATCTATATTCATTCAAAATCATATGAATTTGTAATTAAAACTTGGTTTTTGGGCACAAGGATGGGAGAAGATCCTTGCTTATAAACCCCACATACCTTGGTAGATGATTAGATGAAGAATCTTGAATCTTGGATTCCTATTTGAGTTATTGACGATGAGTTCTTGATTATCTTGTCTCGGGAATCCTTAATTTTAAACCTTCTTGGAGAAACTAGAGGAATTTGATTTCTTAGAGAAGAAACTTTGGATCTCTAGGGTTTTTCTTTGATAGAGAAAGGATAAAAATAAGAATAAAGTGCTTTGAATATGTTTAATTCCTTGTTATGGATGAATTGCGAGCTTGGGAATTGACCAAAATACCCCTTTTTAAACTTTAATCGAAACTAGAAAAGGGAAAAAATCTCGATTTAACATGTAACTGCAACACTCCACAATCACGGTGGCTCACTAGAATTAGACAATTAGGAACTGGAAAATCTCCGCGACGCGGAGATATCACGGTAAGCTATAGAAATGCCATTTGGGAAATTAGCGCAAGGCGGAAAAATTGCATTGGCCCACTGGAAATTGAAAAATGGGTATTTGGACTCCACTCCAATACGAGATAATCACGGTGGTCCATTGGAATATGACAATTATAAATTTACCCTTCACCGCAACTCGGTGGTTGCTTGAATGGCAAAGTGTCAACAATAAAAATGTAATAACTTCTCAACCGCATATCAGATTTAGGCGAATTTGGTATCGATGGGAAGCTTATTCAATTTCCCAAACCATTGAAGGTCTAAATATGGAAAATTTCAGATGAATAAAAGGTATTCATTTTTTAAGCCAACCCTTGACATTCTAGGAGCAAAATTAACCTAGGAAAAAGTATAGGGTATTACAATATCTCCCCCTTGGGAACATTCATCCTCGAATGTGGCTAATTAAGCTGAAAGTACTGAGGAATCTGAGGCTATAAGCTATCATGCATAACTAAAATAAACTGAATGACTTATTCTCAACATAATGAGCTACTGAACTGATCTGTGAGTGCATGATTTTACATAAAAACAACTATATAGATGAATCTAAGACTGCAAAAGAACTGAATGAAGGAATACAATTACCTTTGACTGAATCTGAGTTTGTGGAAAAGAGATGAGGATACTTGGTACGCATGTCTACTTCTTCTTCTCAATTAGCACCCTTAATGGACTAATTTCGCTACAAAACTTTGACCAAGGGAACTTCTTTATTCCTTAATCTACAAATCTGATGATCGAGAATCTCTACTGGAACTTCTTCATATAAAAGACTATATTGAATACTTGTACTTTCAAGAGAAACTATAACGACTGAATCGTCCATGCAGTTCTTCAACAAGGATACATGGAATACTGGATGAACTGAGGATAAATTTGTGGGTAGCTCAAGCTCATACGCCATTTCCCAACACAACTCAAAGTCCAAAATAGGCCTACATATCGGGGACTATGCTTCCCCTTTTTTCCAAACCTCTTCACCCCCTTCATGGGTGAAACTTTCAAATACACTAGATCATCAACCTCAAACTCAAGATCTATTCTTCTTACATTTGCATAAGATTTCTGATGACTCTGGGATGCTTTAATCTCTCTCTAATCAACTGAACTTTCTTCATAGCCACAAACACTATGTATGGCCCAAACAAAGTGGCCTCACCTACTTCAAACCAACTAATTGGAGATCTACATCACTGCCTGTAAGATCTTAAAATGGAGCCATCTGAATACTAGTATGATAATTGTTATTATAAGAGAACTCAATCAATGATAAATGCTCATCCCAACTACCTTTGAAATCAAGAACACATGCCCTCAATATGTCTTCTAGAGTCTAAATGGTCCTCTCTTCCTGACCATCTATCTAGGGATGAAAAGTTGAACAAAGATGAACTTGGGTACCAAGACCCTTCTGAAAATCTTTCCAAAACTGAGAGGTAAACTGAGTATCCCTATCTGAGATGATGCACAAAGGAACTCCATACAATATAACTAGTTATCTGATATACATCTTAGCATAATCTTCAGCTGTATAGGATGTGTGAACTGGAAAGAAATGCACTTACTTAGTCAATTTGTCTACAATAACCCAAATCGAATCATGTTGACAACGCGAATGGGGTAAACCAGTCACAAAATCCATATTAACCTCTTTCCACTTCTAAGTGGGGATACCAAACTCTTGCAACATACCACCAGGTTTTTGGTGCTCTACCATAAACTATTGATAAGTTGCACACTTTGCTATAAATTTTCCTATATCTCTCTTCATACCACTCCACCAATAAATTTCCCACAAGTCACAATACATCTTGATAGCACCTAGATGAATAAAATAACATGCACTATGTGCTTCCACCATAATTCATTGTCTCAAATCATCAACACATTGCACACATAATCTACTCTAGTATCACAACACACCATCTCCCCCTTGGGAGAAAACCTCTACCTTTTTGTCTTTAACTGACCCCTTCAGTTTGACCAAACTAGAATCTTATCTTACATCTCTTTCACTTCCGAAACTAGAGAAGATTCGAATCTATTCAAAACCCAAATATTCCCTTCTGCTAATCAGCCAATATCACACCCAATCAAGCTAACCGATGCACTTCTTGAATGAACTCCTTCTTATCATTCTCCATCTAAGCAACATTGCCCATAGATAATCTACTAAGGGCGCCTGCCAATACATTAGCCTTGCTCGGATGATACAACACACTTATATCATAATTTTTCAATAATTCTAACCACCTTCTCTAACTAAGCTTCAACTCCTTCTGAGTAAACACATACTGCAAGCTTTTGTGATCCATAAACATATCGACATGCATCCCATACAAATAATGTCTCTTGATTTTCAAAGAAAACACAACATCAGCTTACTCAAGATCATGGATTGGGTAATTCTTTTCATGAGGCTTAAGTTGTCTAGAGGCATAGTCTATAACCTTACCTCCCTGTATCAAAACATACCCCAAACCAACTATAGAGGTATCACAATGAAAAACAAAACCATCTGTACCATCATGTAATGCTAAAACTGTTGCTGAAGTGAGTTGATTCTTCAACTCTTGAAAACTCTTCTCACAGGAATTTGACCACTGAAACTTTACTTTCTTTTGGGTCAATCTAGAGATAGGAGATGCAATAGATGAGAAACCCTTAACAAAATATCTATAATAACTCTCTAAACCCAAGAAACTCCTAATGTCAGATGGAGATATATTTCTAGGATAATTTCTTATGGCTTCTGTCTTTTGGGGATCAACTCTAATACCCTCACTGGAAACAATGTGACCAAGGAAAGCTACTAATCTTAGCCAAATTTCCGACATGCAGAATTTGGTAAATAATTGGTGATCTATAAGAGTTTACAACACAATTCGAAGATGGTCTGCATGATCATCCTCACTATGCTAGTAGACAAGAATATCATCAATAAAAACTATAACAAATATTTCCAGATACTATTTAAACACTCTGTTTACCAAGTCCATGAAGGTTGTTGGGGCATTCATTATCCTGAAGAACATGACTAAAAATTCAAAATGACCATAACGGGTTTTGAAAGATGCCTTTTGAATATCACATTCCCTAACTTTAAGAGGATGATAGCCGGATCTAAGGAATATTTTCTAGAAGTAACTTGTACCTTCGAGTTGGTCAAATAAATCATCAATTCTAGGAAAAGGATATTTGTTTTTTATTATAATTTTATTCAGCTAACGATAGTCAATGAACATACGCAAAGAACCATCTTTCTTTTGCACGAATAGGACGGGAGTGCCCCACAGAGAAACACTAGACCTTATGAAACCTTTATGTAAAATATCTTTGAGTTTCTCTTTTAACTCTTTAAGATCGGCAGGAGCTATATGATATGAAGGTATAGAAATAGGTTGAGTATTTAAGAGAATGTCAATACCGAATTCTATTTTCCTATCGGTACCCCTGGAAAATCTTTGGGAAAAACATTAGGAAAATCATTAACTACACTAACAGACTGAACTATTGGAGTCTCAGGCTTAGTGTCTTTGACTTGTACAAGATGATAGATACACTCTTTGGAGATTAACTTTCTGGTTTTAAGATAAGATATGAAATGACTCTTGGGAGACACTAAGTTACCTTTCCACTCAAAAATTGGCTTATCTGGAAATTAAAACTTCACCATTCAGGTCTGACAATCTATAAAAGCATAATAGGAATGGAGCCAATCTCTACCAGGATTATCAAAGTCAACCATATCTAATTTTATTAAGTCTGCTAACATGATTTTATGGAGAATAGTGATAGGACACTTTCAATAGATCTTTTTAGCAATAACTAACTCAACTACTAGGGTAGAAACCAAGAAGGGCTCGGGGATTTTTTCAGAAATTATTTCAAAATTTACTGCAACTAACGGGGTCATATAAGCAAAACTCAACCCGGGGTCTAACAACACATAAAAATCAAAATGAAAGACACGAAGCATACCAGTAACAACATATGGTCAATCCTCCTACTCTAGATGGGATGGTAAAGCATAAAACTAATTCTGGTGCTGACCGCCACGGGTACTGGATGATGCGCCCTGAGGAGAAACTGGGTGACCTAAAGGAGATGGTGCACTTATAGCCTGAGTCTGGGGATGAACATCTCTGTTTCCCTAATTAGCATGCAGAAACTCTATAATTAAATGACCCAACTTACCTATAATACCCCATAAAATTCTTAGTCCGAAATTCAGCTTATTGGCTTTACAAGCCTCAAGACTTAGATAAATTTTTCCGAAGTATTCAACACTTAGTCTCAATTTAGGCCTCCAAACTTCAGTGATTTATTTGCGACCCTCCTGACCTCTGTTTTTTGGATTCTCAAGTTGCGTTGCGATGGGGCAAGGTCGTAGTACATCCCGGGTAAGTTTCAAAATTTTTTGAATAGCGTAAGGGTATGTTTGGATTTCCAAAATAGTAGCTCCCCCCGATAAGGGGTGTCGCACATCATAGAGCACCGCTCTAAGGAAGGCGACGCCTGCTTAGAGCGATGGACCCAGTTTTTCAGCACTTGACCCCCGAGCATTTACGGGTATTTTGGTCATTTTCTATACCCTATATATAGTCTTAAACACGGGATTTGGGTTCCAAAACACCAAAATATACTAGTTTTGTTGAAATTATCTCAAGAACCATCAAGAACAACTTAGGGTTCAATTGGGGATTTCAAAATCCAAGCCATTTTCACCGTAACTTTCATGAATTCATAATCTCAGGTATGCGTAGTGTTTATCCACGGATTCCTTCCATCCGTGGAGTTCAAGAACCATGTTTTAAAATGTATATTGTAATTTTATGGTTGTGATATAATCGTGTTCATGATTTATGGTTGTTAATTGTGTTACCAAATGTTAGCTTGACGAACTTCCATGTATTATGTGATTGTGTTGGTTGAAAGCCCATAAAATTGGAGGTAGTAGATGGATAATTTGATGAACACACCTATGCTTTTGAGAGTGCATGCAAAGTGTTTGTCAAAATTCCTAGAATGCTAGAAAACATATTCCCATGACCCCATAGTATTTAAATGACCAGTCATGCTAACCCTTATTATTCAATATGAACTCTTTGCTATTGTTGTGTTGCTATTATTGTGATATGAAACTCTCTTGATAATTGACTTATTTCAAGTATGTACATGATATATGAACTCCCTTCCATGTAATGCATTGTTGAGAAGCATGCTTAGTATGAAATCCCTTATGTATGATATGAAGAATTGTGGACTCTACTCTTATGATCAAGTCAGTCATGTGTGTCAGTTTTCTTCCATCGAGTCCTGGGGGTACTTGTACCCAAAAACTCTAGATGTGTTCCTAGAGCCAGTGTCATGTTTCACGATATCCTCAGTCAAGCTAGGTTTCCTAGACCTCAGTCAGTCAAGTGACTCAGGAAATCTCAGAAATCTCATGATCTCAGTCAGTATCAGATATCAGTAGTACTCCGTCAGTCAACAAAAAATCAGTTAATTCATGTCCATGTCCAGTCAATTAATCATGTTTAGTATCTTCAGTTAGGAGTATAAGTTAGCACCGAGTGAACCCAAGGATGGGAACTCACCTGCCAGTAGAGGGTGTGATTCTTAGTAGAAATTCTTGCGTTCCAGAACTAAGTAGCCAGCGTAGGTTGAGACATCATACCTGTTAGTTGAGGTTAGATAAGGTGGCTTACCTGCCAGTTGAGGGTTCCCACCATTCTCATTATGAGTACCTGCCATTAAAGGGTTACAGCTTGTCCTTACCAGTGGCGTGGTATTGACACCCTTCCAATCAGGGCAAGGATTGGACCCCAGCTCAGCTATATCAGCTCACCATGGGGTATGTTAATTAGATGACTACTTCCCACAGTTTCAGTCTCAGCCTCAGTAAAGGAACTCATATAGTTCCAACAGATTCAGGACTGCCAGAAATAGTTAACCCAGATACAGTACGAAACTCAGATAGTTCTATCAGATTCAGGTTTGTCAGATACAGTCATTCATGTTATTAGACCTATCAGTTATCAGTCATGTTATGTATCAAAAAACCATGTTATCAGTATACAGATTAAGTCTTATTATATTCACAATCTCAGTTTCTATGTATTCATGTTTGTACTCTCACGTTCATATCAGTCATTCAGTTAGCATTGCTCATGCATATACCCCTTTTCATTTAGCCTACCCCACTTGTATACTCAGTACTTCTAGTTGTACTGACGCATTTTCTCTATGGTGCTTTCTTTTTATGTTAAACCATTGGTTCAGAGACACAAGCCCCAGATCAGCAGTAGCAGTTGCACTTTGGTATCCAGAGAAGTAGTGAGTCCTTATCCTTCGAGGGCGATATGTTTTGATTTTATCTGTTATGTCCTTTCATTTTTCTGTTTTTGGAGTTAGTTGGAGACATGTTCCTTCAACTCCTTATTCAGATAGTATTTAGAGGATTTTAGATTTATGATTCAGATTTATGATTAATACTTCAGTTATTTCCAGTCGTTTTGGGTATTCACTACCCCTAATGATGTTATGACTCCTCAAATATTACATTCAGTTGAACTTTATGGACTTTTTATATGTTTTCCATATTTCATGATATATTATGCAGTCTACAGGTACAGATATAAGTCATGGGTTATCTTGTGGTCCTTCGGGGTCATGAGCACCGTGTAGCATTCTGATTTAGAAAATTGGGGCGTTACAGACTTGGTATCAGAGCCTAAAGTTCAATAGTATCCTAGGAAGTCTGAAAGCCGCATCTAGTAGAGTCTTGTGCATGGGTGTGTTGCGCCCCACATTTATGTACAAGAGGATATAAGATGTTTAGGAACAGTTTCCCTTCATTTAGTATTCATGTCATTCTAGTGAGCATAATCTCATGTAAAACTCTCAGTCTAATCCGTTCTTCTCTTTATTTCAGACCATTCCTCCAAATAGAAGAAACTAGCCAGCTCCTTAGCCCGAAGATCATTTGGGCGATCATGTTTCTCATGCGGAGTTCTGGGCTACATTTACCGCTCTTTCCCAGTCTGTTACCACCTAGAATGAATGGCCAGCAGCCATCCCGGCCAACCCACTGGCCAATTCAGCAGTGAGGATTCAAGACTTCACTCGGATAAATCCTCCTTTCTCAGGGTCTAAGTCTGATGAGGACCCACAGGAGTTCATTGACCAAGTCCAGAAGGTCATAGATATCATGGGAGTCATATCTTGTTAGAGTGCTGAGTTAGCCACATACCAGTTATAGGATATTGCTTATACTTAGTACAAGCAGTGGAAGTCTGAGAGGTTAGAGGATGCAGATCCTGTTGAGTGGGAGGAATTTTGCACGGCCTTCTTAGACAGATTCTTTCCCCAAGATATAAGAGAGGCAAAAGTTCTAGAGTTTATCAACCTCAGGTAGGGAAATATGATGGTTAAGAAGTACTTTCTCAGATTCATTCAGTTATCCATATATGCCTCTCATATAGTTACAGACAGTCGAGCTAAGATGAGAAAGTTCGTTTCAGGTGTCAATGATAGCATGGTGAATGAGTGTAGATCTTCCATGTTGATCAGTGACATGACTTTAGCTAGACTCATGACCCATGTTGTGCAAATAGAGGAGCAAAAGATTAAGACTAAAGAGTGGAAAAACAAAAGAGCGGAGTCAGGCAGTTTTAAGTTTGCTCAACCCAAGTTAGAGGGGAAACCGTTCATAGTTTCGCTCCAAGTCAGGTTCTCTATCCCCTTCCTCCGCCAGTGCACCAGTACCAAAATACAGAGACGACAACAGAGATAGAGCAGTAGGCTCTAAGTCTCAGGGAAGCGTTAGTAGTGCTCGCACTTTCCTCATTGTCAAACATGTGGAAAGTACCATCAGGGTGCTTGCAAGGCTGGCAGTGATACTTGTTTCGAATGCAGAAAGCCAATCCTCAGGGTCAGGGATTGTCCGCAGTTAGGTTCACAGGGTCAGCAGACCCGATCTACAGCTCAGTATGGTCTCTCAAACCAGCCGGGAGCCACTTCCAGTGCCACTAGTAGGCAATGCCCAAACAGGCTATATACTCTTCAGACCCTATAGGATCAGGAAAATTCTCTAAATTTCATTATTGGTACGTTGCAGATTTTCCATATTCATATTTAGGCTTTGCTAGACCCAGGTGCATCCTTGTCTTTTGTTACTCCCTTTATAGAAAGAGATTTCAAAATAAGTCTCAAAATTCTAACAAAGCCCTTTTCAGTCTCTACCCTAGTGGGTAAAACTATCGTAGCCTGGCGAGTATACAGGAACAACCCGATTATGATATTTCAGAAAGTCACCTTAGCAGACTTAGTCTAATTAGAAATGACTGGCTTTGATGTCATTCTCAACATGGATTGGCTCCATTCGTACTATTCCACGGTCGACTGCAGAAATAGAATAGTTCAGTTTCAGTTTCTGAATAGACCTATCTTAGAGTGGCAAGGTAGTACTTCATCTTTCAGGGGTTATCTTGTTTCCTACCTTCGGGCAAGGAAAATGATATCTAGGGGTTGTGTTTATCACTTCGTGTATGTTAAAGATTTCAGTTCAGAATCTCCCAGCCTTGGATCAGTCCCAGTGGTTAGTGAATATTCAAATGTCTTTCTCGAAGATCTTCCAAGCATTCCTCCCAAAAGAGAAATAGACTTCGGCATAGACCTTCTTCCAGATACTCAACTTATCTCTATTCCTCCATACAAAATTGCACCAGCAAAAATTAGAAAACTAAAAGAATAGTTGAAGGATCTCTTAGATAAGGGATTCATCAGACCCAGCATCCCTCCGTGGGGCATACCAGTCTTATTCGTGCATAAGAAAGACGGTTCTCTCAGGATATGCATCGATTACCGTCAGCTCAACAAGGTTATGGTCAAGAACATGTATCCTCTTCCTCGAATGGATGACTTATTTGACCAACTTCAGGGTGCCATTTATTTCTCCAAGATAGACCTCAGATCAGGCTATCATCATCTCTGAGTTACGGAACGTGACATTCCAAAGACAGCTTTTTATAATCGGTATGGTCAGTTCGAGTTTCTAGTTATGTCCTTTGGTCTTACTAATTCCCCTAAAGCTTTCATGGACTTGATGAACCGTGTGTTCAAGTAGTACATTGACATATTTATCATAGTATTTATCGATGATATTCTGGTTTATTCCTTCATGGAGCGAGATCATGCAGACCATCTCAGAACAGTGCTTCAAATACTTAGAGATCATCAGGTATTTGCTAAATTCAACAAGTGTGAGTGTTGGATAAGATTAGTAGTATTCCATGGCCATGTTATTTCTGGTGATGGCATTAGAGTAGATTCTCAAAATACTGAAGCAGTAAGAAACTAGCCATGCCCTGTCACTCCATCTGATATTAGGAGTTTATTGGGATTGGCTGGCTATTACAGATGGTTTTTTGAGGGATTTTGGTCTATTGCATCCCCTATGTCCAGATTGATGCAGAAGAAGGCTAAGTTTCAGTGGTCAGATCCTTGCTAGAAGATATTTTAGAAGTTGAAGAGTCGACTCACTTCAGCTTCAGTCCTAACTCTTCCATATGGTTCCGATGGGTTCGTAGTTTATTATGATGCATCTTGAGTAGGTTTGGGTTGTGTCCTCATGTAGTATGGTAAGGTCATAGCCTACGCCTCCAGACATTTGAAACCCTATGAGAAGAATTATCCTACTCATGATCTTGAGTTAGCAGTTGTAGTATTTGCCTTAAAGATTTGGAGGCACTACCTCTATGGAGTTCATGTAGATGTCTTCACAGATCAAAGAGCCTTCAGTATGTATTTTCTCATAGAGATCTCAATCTTTGCCAGAGAAGGTGGTTAGAGATCTTGAAGGATTACGACATGAGTGTCCTTTATCATCCGGGCAAGGCCAACGTAGTGGCCGACTCTCTCAGTAGACTGTTCAGTGGTAGTATTGCTCACGTCGAAGACAGCAAGAAGAAGTTAGCTCAGGAAGTCCTTCAGCTTGCCAGACTAGGTGTTCTCTTAGCCGGTTCTTCAGAGGGTACTGTATGTGTTCAGAGTAGTTCTAAATCATCTCTAGTTTTTGAATGAAGGATAATCAAGACAGGGATCCTAGCCTTGTTAAGCTCAAGAAGTCTGTTAGAGATCAGAAAGTAAAGGTTTTCTCCCAAGGGGGAGATGGTGTCCTTCGTTGTCAGGGTCGTCTGTGTGTTCCAGGTGTAGATGACTTGAGGAAGCGAATCCTTTCTGAAGTGCATGGTGCGTGATACTCGATTCATCCAAGGGATATTAAGATGTACCGCGATTTGTGGGAGATCTATTGGTGGAGTGGGATGAAGAGAGATGTTTCTCAGTTTGTGGCTAAGTGCTCTACTTGTCAGTAGGTTAAGATAGAGCATCAGAAGCCTAGTGGTTCTATGTAGGAGTTCACCATTCCTACTTGGAAGTGGGAAAAAGTGAACATGGATTTCGTGATGGGTTTTCCTCAAACTTATCATCAGCATGATTCAGACTGGGTCTTTGTAGACAGAATGATCAAGTCATCTCATTTACTTCCAGTCCATACCTCTTATTCAGCCGAGGATTACACCAAACTCTACATCAGGGAGTTGGTTAGATTGTACGTTATTCCTCTATCTATCATCTCAGACAGAGGTACTCAGTTAACCTCTTACTTTTGGAAGGCATTCCAAAAAGGTCTTGTACCCAAGTTTACCTCAGTACGGCCTTTTATCCTCAGACAGATAGTAAGTAGAAAGGACTATTCAGACTCTCGAAGATATGATAAGGGAGTGTGCAATTGATTTCAAGGAAAGTTGGTATGACCACTTACCTTGATCGAGTTTGCAAACAACAATAGCTATCATTCCAGCATTCAGATGACTCCATTCGAAGCTCTCTATGGTAGGAGTCCAGTCAGTTAGTTTGAGATTAGTGAAGCTGTAGTCATAGGGTCTGACTTAGTGTTCGATGCCTTATAGAAGGTTCAGTTGATCAGAGAGAGGCTTCGGGCTACTCAGAGCCGACAGAAGCCCTACGTAGATCCCGAGTTTGAGATTAGTGATTACATTTATATCAAGATCTCTCCCATGAAAGAAGTTAATAGATTTGGCAAGAATGGAAAGCTTAGTCCGTAATATGTCGGTCCCTTCAAGATTCTCAGTAGTTTCAGAAATATAGCTTATGAGCTCGAGTTGCCTTCAGATCTAGTTTCAGTTCATCCAGTCTTCCATGTCTATTTGCTTAAGAAGTGTATAGGTGAACCAGTAGTTATAGTCCCTATTCAGAGCATTGATGTCTAGAACATCCTTTCCTATGAGGAAATTCCAGTCAAAATTCTTGACTATCAGACTCGTAGACTGAGGAACAAAGAAGTCCCTCTAGTCAAGGTACTTTGGCGAAACCAATCTGATTGAACTTAAGAAAGTACTCCTTCACTGTTATTGAGCCCTGCCTCAGGTTCACAAACTCCTCTATCTTAGCTTCTCTCATTTCACGTGGAAAGAATCTGTCTAGAAAAGTATCTAAAAATACTTGCGAACTCATAGGAGTTGTATTCTCACCTATACCATTCTTCCACATAACTAGCCAATCATATGCTACATCCTTCAACCTATAAGACACTAATTCTAAACTCTCCTCTTCATAAATATGCATAGTCTAGGTGATCTTCTTCACCTCATCTAAGCAAAGTTGTGGGTCCTCAATTGACTTTGACCCAAAGAACTTTGGCAGATTCATTCTCATGAAATCTCTAATTCTGGATACTACTAAATCCCTATTGTACTGAAGTAGGACCATAGACTGATGGTTTCCCTGAATATTAGCAGTCACAGCTTGGGCCAACACCTAAAATGAAACCCTAAACTCAGCATGGGATACATTCTCATTCAAAGGATCTGTGGGCTGGGGGGTATGGTTACTACTTCTGTGGGCGTTAGCTCGATGAGGAGGCATATTCAATTGCCACGTAAGAGCACGAGTTAAAAAAAGATAGAGATACTATAAGAACTATAGATCATGAAATAAATATATTATTTCCTAAGAATATCACGTAGCCTCTTCCTCAGAAATATGGAGCGGTTCACATACATGATCAAGACTCTACGTAACATGGCTTCTCTAACTCCACAGGACTCTTATAAACCTTAGAATCTGATACCAAGTTTGTAATGCCCCAAAATTTTGTCTCTAGATATCACAAGGGGCTCAAGACTACGGGTAGACTTAAGCTAACCCTATCTGCCTTCTACTAAATCTGAGTCTCATAATAATGGAAATATAGATTCATAATCATACTAAAATGCAGAAAACTATCTAAGATAGCTGAGAATAATTCAAATGTAATGTATGAAAACTCAATACCAAAAATCTGAAATAAATCTAGTAATCTGACAAGCCTCCACTACTAATAACTAGAGAGTCACTAGGATAAACCCCCAGTTAACTCGAACTGTCTTAAAAGAATGTTGAATCATATAAACTAATAACCTACAAAATCTTAATGAATAATTCCCCGAACTATGAGGAGTCACCAACTATCGTATATAGATGGAGATGCTCGAACTACTCCCGCTACTGATAATAAGAACCTGAACCTACATTATGAGACAATATAGCACATAGACGTATGTAACATCTCAAAAACTAGTTCTTGGGATGCCACACGGTGCTTCAAACTACAAGTAGTCCTGAGCTAACCCTGGCTGCTTTTTATATATCTAAATATAAATCATAGAGGAAATATGGATATAAATCATGACATATACATAAAAACTATTTGAGCAAATCTCAATGTGCAAATCTAAATAGTCTGATAAAACAAATACTGAAAGAATTTGAATATGACATCTGAAGTCTAAGTCTAAATCTAGTAGTCTGACAAGCCTCTACTGACTGAATTTAGAGAGTCACTGGGACATACCCCAGATGACTCAAACTATCTAAAATAATTAATGAAATAACCACTAATGAATATAGAAATCTGAGAGGCTAGGTCCTCGAACTAAGAGGACTCACCAACTGCAGGAGTGTAGATGAGGTACTCAAAAATCACTATCGCTGCTGGAACTGAGCACCTGAACCTACATTATGAAACAATGTAGCATATAGACATATATGTAGATCAGTACTTTGAGGATGTACTGAGTATATGGGGGTGCATGCAATAAGTAAATAATATCATCACAGTTTATGAAACAATGCATGCTAAATGTAAATGACTCGCATAGGCTTGAGAAATATAAAACCTGAATATCACGAATCATGAAGAATAAAACATATAATGTAAGGCTAGTGAGTCATGACACTTATTTCAAAAATATGTAGTTATATCCTCTTGTCAAATCATTTAGAAAAGGTGATAAAGATCTCACCTCTGTATTTGAAAGCTAAGACTGTAAATCTGAAACTGAAATCTCAAGTAAAGCAATATCTGAACAAGCTTGTGAGCCTTTACTCTTAGTATTTAAAATCTTTAGGGAAAATACCTTTAAAACTTTTCTTTCCTAGTAGGAAATTAACTTATCTTTAAGGATTTAGGAAATTCTCTTTTAAAAACTGTTCTGCAAGGGAGGTTCTCTTAACTGACATAAACCATGCAAGCTACAAGGAATCTCACGTCTCGCCTTCCTAAATGGAAGAAAACCTCACGATGGGGGAGAGGTGTCATACTCTTTCCAGGGAGTATAACCTCAGCTAAGTGATCACTATCTCTGCCTCTGTCACATAAATCTCAATCCTATGGTGGCACGTAGTTCTGGGTATGAGACCTCAAAATCATATCCAACTCGGTGCTAGATACTACTCCCTTTTATTTTTCATGCTTATCTCATTGGAAATCCACTTTTAAAATAATCTCATGGTTTATAATGAAAACCAAACTCATATGTGTATTCTGAAATAAACTCGAAAAAAGTGGATTCCAAAACTCAACTGATGATCCGAAGATCAAATATTATTTATACATCTCAAAATATGCAAATCTCAGGGTGCTCAAAGCATAAAATCTTGAAATATAAATGCTCAAATTAGGGTCTAATAGCCTATATCTCAAACTCATGTAATTTCATAGAAATCATCATGCTCAATAGGTTTTCTTGAAAATACTTCAACCATATCAAAATACTAAAATCAAGAATCACAATTATCATGCTTAGTCTCAATTGAAAATCTAAAATAAATAACTCATAACATACTCATGATATTCAAAATTTTAAAGAAGCATTCTTTAACTCAAAATGTACATGGAATTTCATAATAAATCATCATATCATGCTCAAATCATCAATAAGGTACCTTTGGGTATAAACCCAATCTCAAATCATAAGGAATTTGCTTCAAAATATAATTTTTGGGCACAAGAACGAAAGGATTGCCCTTGTTGAAAACCCCACATACCTTAAATGATGAACTAGATGAACAAGATTGCTTTTTGGGACTCTATTTTCACTCTTGAATGAGGGTTTTTTAAGCTCTTGGTTTGGGGATCTTAATTCTTGAATCAATATTGAAACTTAATGGTAAAAATCTTAAGTTTTCTTGAATATTAGGTTGAAACCCTAAGCTTTGTTCTTGAGGAAATTGAGTGAAAGTGACTATGTTTGGGTGTTTTGGGGGCCAAATCTCGTGTTATAGCTGAATAGGGGTGGAAAATGCCTCTTTCTACCTTAATGATATGGATTTGGAATGCTGAAATTTTCCCCAGCGGACTAGCTAGGGCGCGTGGACCCTAGCCCGCCGAATTGGGCAAGGCACTACCTTGACTATCGAGGTGCCCCCAGGTACCGGACTTGGCGAGGCGCCACGGGGAAATTGCCTTGCCCACTTTTTACGACACTAAACATACCCTTACGCTCGTCCAAAAATTTTGAAACTCACTCGAGATGTACTCTTGACTTTCCCCATCGTGAATCAATAAAAAACCCAACTATCAGAGGTCAAGAAGGTCAAAAATAGAATCCTCAAAGTCTGAACGTCTTAAAGATGACTAATTCCCAACATTTAGCCAAATTTCGAAGTGTGAGACCTATCTTGACATGCTCTGAAGGGCTTAGACAATGAGGAAATTTTGCAAGGTGTTACAATATCTCCCCCTTGGAAATATTCGTCCTCGAATGTCTTTAGTTAGGCTAAGAATACAGAGAAAACTGAGGATGCACAGCTAAAATAAATTGCAAAACTAACTCTACATCATTCTAAACTCTTGAGTACTTCAGTGTGTGCATAGACTCATAATACGAATAGATATATAGCTGAATATTTGATTAGAAAGAGGCTGAATTAAGGAAGAGTAGTACCTTTGACTAGATCTGAATTTGCGGAGAAGATGTGAGGGTACTTGGCTCGCATATCTGCTTCTGCTTCCAAAGTAGCGCCCTCAACTGGCTGATTCCACCAAAGAACTTTGACCAAAGGAACTTTTTTGTTCCTTAGTCTACTGATCTGGTAATCTAGTATCATAACTGGAATCTCATCATATGAAAGACTATTCTGAATATCTAATCTCTCAGAAGGATCTACTACACCGGACTCACCGATGCACTTCTTAAGCAAGGAGATGTGAAAGACTGGATAAACAGCTAACAAATCTATGGGCAACTCAATCTCATAAGATACTTCTCAACACATCTTAGAATTCTTAAGGTCCAACATAACGGGGACTAAGTTTGCCCTTTTTACCAAATCTTTTAACCCCTTTCATGGGTAAAATCTTTATATACACTAAATCATTAACTTCAAACTCGAGATCCTTTCTCCTCACATCTGCATATGATTTCTGACGACACTGGGTTGTCTTCAACCTTTCCCTAATAAACTTAACTTTGTCCATAGCCTCAAACACTGTCTCAGGCCTAAGAAAAGTGGCCTCACCCACTTCAAACCACTTTTAAAATAATCTTATAGTTTATAATGAAAACCAAACTCATATCTATATCCTGACATAAACTCGAAAAAAGTGGATTCCAAAACTCAACTGATGATTCGAAGATCAAATATTATTTATACATCTCAAAATATGCTTATCTCAGGGTGCTCAAAGCACAAGTTCTTGAAATATAAATTCTCAAGTTAGGGTCTAATAACCTATATCTCAAACTCATGTAATTTCATAGAAATCATCACACTCAATAGGTTTTCTTTAAAATACGTCAACCATATCAAAATACTAAAATCAAGAATCACAATTATCATGCTTAGTCTCAATTGAAAATCTGAAATCAATAACTCATAACATACTCATGATATTCAAAATTTTAAAGAAGCATTCTTTAACTCAAAATAAACATGGAATTTCATAATAAATCATCATATCATGCTCAAATCATCAATAAGATGCCTTTGGGTATAAACCCAATCTCAAATCATAAGGAATTTTCTTCAAAATATAATTTTTGGACACAAGGACGAAAGGACTGTCCTTGTTGAAAATCCCACATACCTTAAATGATGAACTAGATGAACAAGCTTGCTTTTTGGGACTCTATTTTCATTCTTGAATGAGGGTTTTTGAAGCTCTTGGTTTAGGGATCTTAATTCTTGAATCAATTTTGAAAATTAATGGTGAAAATCTTGAGTTTTTTTTATTATTGAGTTGAAACCCTAAGCTTTGTTCTTGAGGTAATTGAGTAAAAGTGACTATGTTTTGGTGTTTTGGGGGCCAAATCTCGTGTTATAGCTGAATAGGGGTGGAAAATACCCCTTTTTTTTCCTTAATGATATGGAGTTGGAATGCTGAAATTTTCCCCAGCCAAACTAGCCAGGGCATGTGGGCCCTAGCCCACCGGATTTTCAAGGTACCACCTTGACCATCGCAGTGCCCCCAGGTACCGGACTTGACGAGGCACCGCGGGGAAATCTCCTTGCCCATTTTTTGCAACACTAAAAATGCCCTTACGCTGTCCAAAAATTCCAAAACTCACCTGAGATGTACTCTTGACTTTCCCCATCGTTAATCAACAAAAAACCCAACTATCGGAGGTCGAGAAGTTTGGAAATAAAATCCTCAAAGTTTGAAGGTCTTAAAAATGACTAATTCCAAACACTTAGCCAAATTTCTAAATGTGAGACCTCTCTTGACATGCTCTAAAGGGCTTAGACAATGAGGGAATTTTGCAAGGTGTTACAATATTTCCCCCTTAGAACTATTTATTCTTGAATGTCGGTAGTTAGGATAAGAATATAGAGAAAATTAAGGATGTACAGCTGAAATAAATTGCTAAACTGACTTTACATCATTCTAAACACTAGAGTACTTCTGTGAGTGCATGGACTCATAACACGAATATCTATATAGCTGAATCTTTGATTAGAAAGAGGCTAAATTAAGGGAGAGTAGTACCTTCAGCTAGATCTTAATTTGCGGAGAAGAGGTAAGGGTACTTGGCTCGCATGGCTGCTTCTGATTCCAAAGTAGCGTCCTAAACTAGCTGATTCCGCCAAAGAACTTTGACCAAAGGAACTTCTTTTTTCCTTAAGTATACGGATCTGGTAATCTAGGATCAAAACTGGAATCTCATCATATGAAAGACTATTATGAATATCTAATCTCTCTGCAGGATCTACTATAGCGGACTCACCGATGCACTTCTTAAGAAAGTATACGTGAAATACCGGATGAACAGCTGAAAAATCTACGAGCAACTCAATCTCATAAGCTACTTCCCCAACACGTCTCAGAATTCTATAAGTTCCAACGTAATGGGACTAAGTTTCCCCTTTTTACCAAATCTCTTTAACCCTTTCATGGGTGAAATCTTCAGATACAGTAAATCATCAACTTCAAACTCGAGATCCTTTCTCCTCACATCTGCATATGATTTCTGATGAATCTGGGTTGTCTTCAACCTTTCCCTAATAAACTTCCATAGCCTAAAACACTGCCTTATGCCCAAGCAAAGTGGCCTCACCCACTTCAAACCAACCTATGGGTGATCTATTCATTATAGTCTTCATAGATGACATTCTTGTCTATTTTTCAGTGAGCATAATCATGCAGACCATCTTAGAATAGTATTGCTGACTCTCAGAAATCATCAGTTGTTCCAAATTTAATACGTGCAAATTTTGGCTAAGTTTAGTATCATTTCTTGGTCATATATTTCCGTTGATAGCATTAGAGTTAATCTTCAAAAGACCGAAGCAGTAAGAAACTGGCCCATACCCGTCTCTCCGACAGACATCAGGACTTTTTTGGGTTTGGTTGGCTATTACAGATGGTTTATTGAGGGATTTTTATCCATTGCATCCCCATGTCCAGATTGAATCAGAAGAAAGTCAAGTTTTAGTGGTCAGATTCATGCAAGAAAAGTTTTTAGGAGTTGAAGACTCGACTTACCTCAGCTCCAGTTTTGACTCTAATAGATGGTTCAGATGGGTTTGTTGGGTACAATGATGCATGTAAAGTAGGATTGGGTTGTGTCCTCATAAGTCATGGTAAGGTCATAGCCTACACCTCCAGATAACTTAAGACCTATGAGAAGAATTATCTGACTCGTGATCTTCAGTTAGCAGCTATAGTATTTGCCTTAAAGATTTGGAGACATTACTTGTATGGGGTACATAAAGATCTGTTCACAGATCACCAGAGCCTTCAATATGTATTCTCTCAGAAAGATCTTAACCTTCGTCAAAGTGGGTGGTTAGAGCTCCTAAAAGACTACAGATAAGTGTCCTTTATCATCCTGGCAAAGCTAATATCGTGGATGATGCTCTCAGTAGACTGTGTATGGGTAGTGTTGCTCATGTTGAGATCAGTAAGAAGAAGTTATCTCAAGAAGATCATCATCTTACCGACTAGGTGTCCATTTAGTTGATTCAGCAGAAAGTAGTATATGGGTTGCGAACAGTTCAGAGTCATCTCTATTTTTCGACGTAAAGAAAAAGTAGGATAGAGATCTCAGTTTAGTCAAGTTGAAAGAGTCAATCAAAGATTAGAAGTTAGAGGTTTTCTCCCAAAGGGGGGGTAGTGTACTATATTTTTAGGGTCGTCTGTGTGTGACAAGTGTAAATGACTTTAGGCAACGGATTCTTGCAGAAGCGCATGGTGTGCATTAGTCTATTCAACCAGGGGCCACTACGATGTATAGCGATTTATGAGAGATCTATTAGTAGAGTGGGATGAAGTGAGATATTGCAAAGTTTATGGATATGTGCTCTACATGTCAGTAGGTTAAGATTGAGCATCAGAAGCCTAGTGGGTCCATGTAGGAGTTCAGTATTCCCACCTAGAAGTGGAAAGAAGTGAACATAGACTTTGTGATGAGTTTACCTCCTACACGTCATCAGCATGATTTAGTTTGGGTCATTATAGACAGGATGACCAAATTAGCTCATTTCCTTCTAGTTCATACCTCTTTTTTAGCCGCGGATTATGCCAAACTCTATATCAAGGAGTTGGTCAAATTACACGGTGTTCTGTTATCCATTATCTCAAATAAAGGTACCCAATTCACCTCTTATTTCTGGAAAGCATTCCAAAAGGGTCTTGGTACCTGAGTTCATCTCTGTACAACCTTTCATCCTCAGACAGATGGTCAAGCAGAAAGGACCATTCAGACTTTAAAAGATAAGCTGTGAGCATATGCAATCAATTTTAAAGAAAGTTGGGATGACCACTTGCCCTTGATTGAGTTTGCATACAACAACAGTTATCATTCCAGTATTAAGATGGCTCCATTTGAAGATCTCTTTGGTAGGAAATACAGATCTCGAATCGGTTGGTTCTAAGTCAGTGAGGCCGCAGTTGTAGGGCCTGACTTAGTGTTCAACACTTTGGAAAAAGTCCAGTTGATCAGGGAAAGGCTCAAGACAGCTCAGAGCCATTAGAAATCGTACGCAGCTGTGCGCAAAAAGGATCTTAAGTTTGATATTGGTGATTGAGTATATTTGAAAATTTCTCCCATGAAGGGAGTGAAGAGGTTCAAAAAGAAGGGAAAGCTTAGTCCTCGATATGTCGGTCCCTTCAAAATTCTTAGTTGCTTCGACAAAGTAGCTTATAAGCTAGAATTGCCTTCAGATCTAGCCTCAGTGCATCCAGTATTCCATGTCTCCTTTCTTAAGAAGTGCATAGGTTACCCAACAGTTGTAGTCCCTGTAAAGGGCATACATATTCAGAACAATCTATCTTACGAGGAAATTCCAATCAAAATTCTTGACTATCAGATTTATAGACTGAGAAACAAAGAAGTTCCTCTAGTCAAAGTTCTTTGGAGGAATCAGTTCGTTGAGGGAGCTACTTAGGAAGAAGAAGCAGAAATGTGGACCAAGTATCCTCACCTCTTCTCCGCAAACTCAAATCCAGCTCCAAGTAATAATTTTTCTTAAGCTTATTCAGTTTCATGCTCAGATTTCTATTATAAACTTGGTATCAGTTACCATTTTATACTCAGTCAGATGTTCATGAGTCAGTTCAGTCATGTAGTCATGCATCAGATATGCATTCTCATTATAAGAAACTCAGTTCATCAGAAACTCGAGTCATGCATTCACGAAACAACTCAGTCATGTACTAATCCATCAGATGTGCATGTTTAGTGTGATAACCCAGTATATCAGTAGCTTCCGTCATGAAATCATGCATCAGGTATGCATGTCCAATATTCACTTTCAGTTATCAGTTCTTCCCTCTTATCCAGTCTCATTCATGGACGACTATTTCCAAGGGGGAGATATTGTAAGATCCCGTAAAACTCTAAGCTTAATTCAGTCCATTAATGCTTGTCAAAGGGTCTCAGACTTAGAATATTTTAGCTAAGTATCTAGACTTAGTTTTAATTTGGCCTTTCCAAGTTGGCAATCATGTTTCGCGACCTTCACGTCTGTTAAATATCGATATTTGAGTTAATTCATGATCAGGAATGTCAATAGGGGTTCTCGGATGAGTTTCAGATTTTTCATACCTCATTTAGACCATGTCTAATTGACTAAAATAGTGAGTCGACGCGATGATGGAATGTCGTGTCGCCCATCCAGTTAACAAATAAAATTTTCCTCTGCTGAAGGCAATTTCCAATGAACTGATGCTAACTCAATGCATCACATCGGTTATCGAGTTGGTACCCTCGACGCGCTGCATCGGCTATAGCGTTGTTGGAAAGTTTTTAGTATTTAAAATACTGCATTCTCAGGGTTATTCGGGTCTTTTTCCCTCAACCCTCAGCCCCAAAACACAAAATTATGTACCCAATAGAGAAAATAAACTCATTGTTTCTCAAAGTTTCTTAAGAACAAAACCCTAGAAACTTCAATTTCAAAATTAAGAACTCAAGATTCAACCATTAACTTTCAAGAATTCACCAACTAAGGTATGTAAAGATTTCATCCAAGGGTCCCTTCCACCCTTGGAGTCCAAGAAACTATTTTCAAAGTTCAAGTATATGGCTTTCATGAATTACATGTTGGGTTTGATTATATTCATGTATAAAATGATTAATTAGAATTCTAATCCATGTTTTATGATAAGTTTAATGTTGAATTAGTTGATATATGTACAATATCACATGAATCCATATTGAACCCTTGAAATTGTCAATGGGGATTTGAATTATGATGCTTACTTATTGTGTAATGCTATCTATATATACCATGCTCACTAATTGTTTGATGAATTGCCTATGTGGACTAATAAGAGGAAAAAACCATGCCATGTTAGCTTATGTCCAAGTTGTATCATGCAAGTGTTTGATAAAATGCCACTATGAATGAGTTATGAACAAGTGTACATGTTTATGTTTTCCACAACTATGATATGATTTATTTTCATGCTATCGAGTCCTGAGGGTACTTGATACCCGATAATTTAGCTGATTACTTAGAGCCAGTGTCTATTCACGATAAATCTCAGTCATGCCATGATCAGTAGAATTCAATCAGTTACAGAACTCAGGAAAAACTCAGTAAACTTAGTATCAGTCCAGTCTCATTCAGTACTCAGTTCAGTCCTAAGTAAACCAAGTCAGTTAACAAAACTCAGTAGTATTCCGTCAGTCAACGAAACTCAGTGAACTCAGTTTAGTTCAATTAAATAGTACTATCAGTATCAGTTGATTCAAGCCTAGCATAAACTAGAAAATCAGTTCAGTGTCTATTTAGTTGGTAGTATAATTCAGCACCGAGTGAGCCCAAGGATGGGAACTCACCTGCCAGAAGAGGGTGTGATTCTTAGAAGCAATCCTTGTGTTCCAGAACTATGTAGCCAGCGTAGGTTGAGACATCAAATCTGCCATATGAGGGTTGACGAGGTGGTTTAACCTATCAGATGAGGGTCCCACCATTCTCATTAGAGTACCTGCCAGATAAGGGTCACTCACAGCTTGTCCTTACCCGTGACACGATATTGACACCCTTCCAATTGAGGTTACATATTAGACCCCAACTCAGCTATTTTATTTGGGGAATGTTTGTTAAATGATTACCTCTCACAGTCTCAGCCTCAGCATTCAGAATAAAACTCGAATAGTTCTACAGATTTCAGGACTGTTAGATATAGTCACTCAGCTCAGTACAGAACTCAGCTAGTTCCATCAGAATTAGGTCTGTCAGACACAGTCACTCAGTTAACAGTATATTAGTTATCACAACTCCATGTTATCAGTATTCAGATTCAGTATTCAGTGTTATCACGATCTCAGTTACAGTCCACGTATTCATGCATGCACTCTCATTCAGTATACTCATGTTATTCAGTTAGTATTGTTTATGCATATGAACCCATGCATTCAACCTAACCCACTTTGCATACCAGTACATTCCCACGTACTGACGCATACTTTTCTCTTGTGGTGAGTCCTCATAGTTTGAGGACATGATTTCAGATTTTAGATTTCAGCAGTTAGAGTCAGTAGTGAGTCTCTAGTCCCCAGTACATAGCAGTTCAGATTTCAACAGTCAGAGTCAGTGGTGAGTCCTCAGAGTTCGAGGACTTGACTATTATTTCATTATTTCAGTACTTAGTTATTATAATAGATGGAGTTAGTTGGGGGATTGTCCCATCAACTTCATAGTTCAAAATTTTTTTAAGGCTTTTCAGACTAGAGTAATTTTAGACAATTGCTTTCAATTTTGGTATTGTTATACTGTTTATTCAGTATTATTCAGTTTTGAATCTTCTGGAAAATTTTTGCCAAATTTTCGTATTTATCTTAATTATATTGATATTACAATATTACTATTATGCAGTGCTCACAGCAGGTACCAGTCATAGGTTAACTAGTGGTCCTTTGGGATTGTTAGCACCGTGTAGCGTCCGGGGTACCAGACTCGGGGAGTTACAAACTTGGTATTAGAGCCTAAGGTTTAACAGTGTCCTTGGAAGTCTGAAAAGCCACACTTAGCCGATGAAGGAATTTGATAAAAATAATTATTTTATATTAAAATCCAACACTTGGCTAATGAAGGAATTTTTTCGTCGATTTTCGAGGCCTTCACAAATAAAAGATGGATTTTACGTATACAAATACGTAACAAAAAATAAATATTTTTGGTCGATGAAAAAATCTTTATAATATTTTAAAATTTTATCTAAGCCCAACTTTTTAACAAAAATTATATTTTTAAATACGTATACATATCTTTTAAATTTATTTTGATAATTATTTATTTGTTAATAATATTTTTATTATAAATGTTTGTATAGGTTCTCGGAAATATTTGTCAAAAAGGACACTCAAAAGGAGAGTTCGAGCTTATTTTATGTTTGTATTTTTACATTCTTATAATTGTACAAATATTATCATAGTGAAACTTTATTTTTTGGGGTGTTGGGAAGGATATTCTTTATTTATGCAATTCTCACCACACGTTAGCCAATTTTAGGTCATTAATATTTATATTAAATAGATTTAGATATTTAATCAAATAATTCACACTTTTTACATAAAAAAATAATGCATAGTCTTTTTCTTTGAGAACAATGTTTCTTTATTCAATCTTGTCTTACGTACATAAATTTTTGTACTTTTATTTATATATATTTTACGATAACATACATATTACATTATTTTAATACATATTTTATATTTGTCTTTATAAAATTAGTTTTTCTTTTTTTATCTTTTTGAATAAACCTAAGTCTGATCGGGAACCACATTTATGGATTCTGAAGAGTGTCTAACCCCTTCCCTTCAGAATAATTTGAACCCTTACCTGAAACCTAAACTGGTTCGTAGATTAAAGCACGAGTCATATATGTTAGTAAATAAAATAGATTTCCTCATTTTCCTTAAAAATTAGGTGGCTAATCTATACATAAATCAATTCATTTTGAGTCCATAATGTCATGCTCATTTTGACCTTAGGTAAAAATCGGGTATGACAGTTGCAAAAATCAAGATCTTTTGCCCTGTAAGTCTTACTAAGTTTCTAAAGATAATTAAAATTCGCACCTTCTATTATATATATAAGAAGATTAGCATTCATTAATAGATACATAATACAAATTTAAGAACATTAATATTCATAAAATGGATACAAAGTAGTCAAGGATCAAAGAGAAGCATGTGTTAACAACTGAACATCATCAACCATTAATATATATATATATATATGAAATGAAAGATCCAAATATAGAGATGTTGATTCAGTTGTCATGACTAGATTCTGCAGTAAAAGGATGCAATATATCATGCATGACATAACTTTAAATTTTTCAGCAGCCATCAACACATCAAAGACACCCATAAGTGTTGTAGTTGATAAAGCATTACTATATATAAAATTTAGGAGGTCTATGACCGCAACTTCTTCTGCTCAATAAAGTTGAGAAAGGCTAAAGTTAACTTTCTGTCAACAAACAACAGAAAAATATTGTACAAAAAGATATTCCACCAATATGATCATGAACAAAAAGATGGCAGAGAAAGCAGTATCGGCGGAAAAACAAATCGCTCTTACTTTTAACTCAACTCTACTGTTGTAAAATAAAAATATGTCGCTGTAAAAGCAAGTCCAGCTAAACAAAAGTGTTACATATTTGGTTTTGACCCTTAGAAGTTTTCCTGAAATTCTGTTCTCCGGATCCAATACGATTCAGCGTACGAGCCGTATGTTGGGGTACGATTGGTATGGTCCTATCGTATGCTGACCAGTGTTTGTTGGTGGAATGGATGGATTACTAGAATGGATATGACTTGGGGTATAAGATTTGTATGGTTTTGTACGAGTCATATCTTGTACTCGTATATGGGGCAGTGTTTAATCCTCTTAGAATTCTATTCTGATAGGGATACAGATGGAAAGTTTATGCCTTGGATACAACTTAGTTAGATGAGTCATATGCTGGACTGTGTTAGGTCCAAGGGTTGAAGGTGGATATGAGTGTTGGATATCACTCGTATAGGAAGGATACGACTCCTATGGGTCAGTCGTATCCATGTGACGGGAATTTTGTGCAACTTAAGTGGGGGTATTCTGGACATTTTCCTACTTACCCTAATAGGATCCCACGACTTTTAACCTATTTGGGAGGCTATTTACTTTATTATTTCTCTCTTCAACTCTTAGAAACTATTCCTAAATAATCTAAAATTTTCTCAAAAGCTTTGGGGCAAGGAAGAGCTAGAGTTTCATCTTGAGGAGTAATTTTGGGGCTTGATTTGGTGATTTATTTTCATCAATTTTTCGGTATAAAGCATGTTCTCTTCCTTAATTGTTAGTTTCAACTCAAGGCATGATTTTTCTATTGGCTTTCTTGATTTCATTGGTGAATGCTTTTGGGTTTTCAAATATGATTTGAGAATTTTGTTTATAAATGGTTGGTTATGGTTTCCTATGTTTTAACTATGCTTTTCTATGCATTAATGGTGGTTTTAGATGATTGGAATACATGGAATGGTTATTGGTTTTGGATATATATATTATGCCCCCAATATGTTTGACAAATTGCTTATGAAGATATGTTCATTGCATTTTCTTTTAAATGGAACTCTTATTTTTTTAAAACTTGGTAAAGGATTTAGGCATGGTTTAATTGATTTTGAAAGTTAAATGGCCAAACGGTTATGCTTGTGGGGTACGGATTCCCCCAAGTGGATTTAATAAGGTCATTGAAAAGGGCACCTAAGGTCCCCTATAGCTACATGTGGTTGGCTATTGATAGTACTTACAAGTATGATTGGTATCACGATACCATCACTAAATGTCCTTGGTTAATAAATAGTAAATGGTTGATTGAAAATGATTTTAGTTGGGAATTAAAGGGGGAGGTGTAGCTAAATCGTGGAAGGTGGAGGTCTCGGGGGGACAGAAACTGAAAACTCATATTTGCCGGTATGAGGTTGGTCTTGGTGGACCGTGTGCATGATGTCACACCACATATTGGGGTATGAGTGGTATGGCTAGATGGTTGATTTGGTATGGTTGAACTCGGTTGGATCGGACACGGTTGTACCCTATCCAGAGTCTTCAGAAGGTCATTTACTCTGTCTTGCTATATGCTCGAAATTCAGCCCATCAAAGGCTGGATAAGGCGGTCGGGTTGGGTAATAGGAGGCGGTCCTCGGTCCAGGTTGGACTTGGGATGCCTATTACGTCTAGGTCCTGGTTCGGATCGTAACAAAAAGATATGGTAAAACAAATTTGAAATGCACCTAACAATGGATAAGCAGCACCAGATGAACTAAAATGATGCTCCTCTCTCTAACTTGAAAGTTTTGCGATAAATTTCTTCATATCTATTACAATATCCTCTTTCATCGAAATCATTAGAAGCTAAAAAAAATAAAACTGATGAATTTTTTATCATGCAAGTGGAGTTAAAATAAATGGAAAAAATAAGAACAATTTAACGATTGATGAATCTAATGACTATTGACGGTGATTCTTATCATTGTGCTGTCAAAGCAACATAAACATTCTTTGGACAGATTAAAATCAGTACAGCCAAAGGGCTAATGTCAGAACACTTTACTGCAAAATTTTTGCTAGAAGCTCAATGAAAATTATGAATTAATCTTCAAACCACAGAAATAGAACGTGATGATCAAACGGGTCTTCTACCGTTAACTTTCCTAAGGCATCTAACGAATCACCGAGTGTCCTACAATCAAAAACTTGTGACTTCAGTATGTTAAAAGGAAAAAAAGAAACAGTTATGAGAAAATAATTTCCACAGAAAGAGCGGAGGAAGGGAGGGTAGGAGGGAAGAATGAAGGTAACAAGAAGGTTGACGATGAAAACTTCCAAAGAAAATCATTAGTATACTTTTATCTTTGAGAAGTGTTTGAATTGAGAAAAAAGACAAATACAAGACAAAAACACTTACCCTTCAACAATTAGTTTCTTCCTGTAACTCTTAAGATTTTCTCCAGTTGTACTTTCAATCACATATCTCACAATCCTACAAATACGAAAACAACAATAAACTTCATTCAATGGTATCCAGAGTACAAGAAATGTAATATTCATGACCACTTGACTGGTTTGTATTGCCCTATTTGATAGATTTTGTCTTGATCTTGCTGCTCCACTTCTGGATTCCACCAAGGATTCATTAAGAAAACATTAGGCACCTAACATCATCACATGTATGAATTCCCTCTAGTTTTAAAGTTGGTCCTGCCAGTGATGTTGTGGTGGGCTGAAAAACCTTATGTGATGTGTACTACTTGAATTTCACGGTTCAGCAGAATTAGCAGTTCATAAAGAGCCTACGAAAGGCAGCACATATGGAATGCATAATTACTCAAATCATTTTTAAAATTTTAATTGTCTTCAAAAGAAACATGCTTCAACAGGTATGCTATTGAATCTTGCTCATCGTCTGTATTTCAGAGGAGCAGAAGAGACATAAAACCTTTTTTATGCAGAGAAGCAGTGACTAAAAGAAAACCAACTATGTAAGTAGTTCATGCGATGAGGATACAAATCCATCCAACAGGACATTAGAATGTTACCTGTAACATTGTTTGGACCATTAACTGTCCATTTTCACCAGTCTCTCTTTACATAACTTGGGGTTTCACCATCTCCTTGAATTAACTTTCCCCATATAGTAGGCTCTTGCTTTCGTAAAGTACATTCAATGCCTCTCCCTCCAGGATGTAATCTTTGTCTCTTCAGAAGAAAATTGCAAGTTAAAACTTAACTTGAAATCTGTAGCATCAAGTTAATCAAATGATTCACCAATGAAAAAACCTTACTTACATAAAGAGTAGCTCGGTCTCGAAGATGCACATTCATTTCATATATTTGAGGACCTGCCCCAATAGTGGCGGAGATATTAAGAAGACCTTCTGCTAGATTTATTTGCAAGTTACGTGCATCAGGCCAGACCATCTCAGGTAATTCAATGTTGAGATAGACCATATTCACTTGTTCTGCCCACTTGATTATTGGATTTGTGCTGCCATTAAAGTTCACAAAATCAAAACTAGGGTGAGCTCTTGAGTTGCAGAACTCACAGTTGTAACAACTAGTGTCTGAGTTGTTTCACATGAAGGACTAAACGCCAGAGAACATGTTAGAACAGTTGCCTCAACCAATGTTGAGTAGAACTTCCGGAATATTCGACTTGAGGGTCTATCGGAAACAATGTCTCAACCTTTGAGGTAGGGGCCCCAATTTATGACATTATACTAAGTGATCTTGTAGAATCAAGTAAATTTGATCAAATTCACATAGACCACGTAATCAAGAGCTACAGGATATCAAATAAATCAAGCAGCTGATAATTAATATAAACAACCCCATGCCTCCAGGTTTGAGAGAGAAGAACATCAAGAAAATATAAGGAAAGAACTAAATCATCGAACCAAACAGCAGCAAAAAGCACCAAAATATCCAAAAAAAAAAAAAAAACAAATAATTTATTAACATGAATCAAACCATACGTTAAAACCTTTGGGCCAATGTGGAACTATCTTTTCTTTAGTACAACCGACAATCAATGTAGACGAAGAAAAGATTCAATTTTGGACAACACCCACTTAACCAAATCCAATAAAATCCAAAAAATGATCTTTTTTCATTCTCCCTTCCAATAAAATAATCAACAAAATGAATAAAAGAGTTGATTGCAAACACAATAAAATTCAAAGTTTAATTTTTTTATTACCAACCAAGAATTTAACGGAACTAAGAAGATATCAATTGGTACAACAGTCATCCAACACAAATACAAGAAACTACAAAATTAACCCAAACTATCTTTTCTTTAGTACAACCGACGATCAATGTAGATGATAAAAGATTCAGTTTTGGACACCACCCACTTAACCAAATACAATAAAATTCAAAAAATGAACTTTTTTCATTCTCCTTTCCAATGGAATAATCAACAAAATGAATAAAAGAATTCATTACAAACACAATAAGTTATTACCAACCAAGATATTAACTGAACTAAGAAAATATCAATTGCTACAACATCGAACACAAATGCTAGAAACTACACAATTAACCCAAATCAAACTTAAAAGAACAAGAAGATTTCGTAAAAAATACCCAAAAATGTTTCTACGTCGCAATTCGGCAAGCCTGTTTTCGCTTTCTTGAATCAATGTCCTGTATTCCCTTAGAGTTGTTCTCACTTTTTGAAGTTTCTCATCCGCAGACGTTGCGCTCTGCCAATGGGCCAATGGTTGGGGCTGATTAATAAGGCTTCTCTCAGTTCCTTGAAGTTTTCCTTCCTCCATTTTGTATAAATGAAGCTTCCGCTCCTCTCCTGCAATTTCTTCAGCAAGCATGTTGAAAGAAATTTTTAGGAATGAATTTTTTTGTAGCAAGAGCACAAATCAAGATAACTGTTTTTAGTGAAGAAAGCAAGAGAGGGGGAAGGTTCTAAAATAATAAGATATATATAGAAAAAAAATTTAGGAATGAATTTTAGTTAAGAAGGCAAGAATCAAGATGGCAGTTTTTAGTTGGGAGAAAGGCGGGAAGGTTTTAACAATATGAATAAGAATGGGGTAGTTTTAGTATATGGAGCCCGAAGGACAAATATATTTGTAAAAAGTCCCCTAAACTCTACCAATTAACACTAGTATACCACTATAGTAAAGCATTTAACCAATTATCAAATAATCACCCCCAAGATATGAATATCGATAAAATTAACATAAATAAACTCAAAATAAAAATAAAAATATTTAGAGAAGTTAAGAAATATCCACGCACAAATAAAAATAGATCCATTGTATTTATAATAGATCTATTTTACCATACAAGTTATCTGCACCCCCTACAATTGGTATCAAAGCCTATTATGTTTAAAGTTACGGAAGTAGCATATATTTGGATTTATTTGATTAATTTATTAATTATGACTGACTTATTTGATAAAACTGAATTTAGATGAATAAAGTACAAAAATATAAAGAATTAAAGCAAATAATATCTAAAAAACGTAAAGAATTAAAAATAAGGATAGTAAGACTACAATATAACATAATTGTCGGAGTTAGTAAAAACTCAATAAATGCACAAAAAGAAGAAATATCAAATTTAGAATCAACAATAGATAGTCTAGAATATACATACCAACATGATCTATTAACAATTAAATAAAAATGAACAAAGAAGAATTTATAATAGATGAAAAAATATATGAAAACCATGAAGGATTAAAAATAAAAATAGTATTTTCTAATCTAGGAAGAAGGTATAAGAAAATAGGTGAACATTTATATTAATGTTAGAAAAAGAAGAATTAAAATTAGAAGATAAATTGACAGTTATGGTAAGAATAAAAAAAGAAAATAAAGAAATAGATAGAAAAAAAAAGAAATAGAAAAAATAAAACAACAAACTACAAAAGAAATACGAAAAATAGAAGAAACTAAAAATAGTAGGATTGCAGAATTAGAAAAAGAACTACAAATCCTAAAAGATTTGTATGAAAAAAGACAGAAAGAAAAAGAAGAAAAAGATATAGAACAAAAATTATTAAACGAGATAAATCAATTTAAAGAAAAATTAGAAATAAATACAATAGATATTGAAGAAACAGATAATTATGATTCAGAATATAGTGAAACATATACAGAAATCTTAACAAATACAAAAAATTTAGAAATCAATGAAAAACAAGAAGTAATTAATGAAGAAAACTTAGAAAATAGAAACACAAAAAAAAAATACTCTTGATAAAAAAGAAGATGAAAATATAATACCTAGAACATCAGAAATAAGAAAACCTACATATTATAAGAATAAGTTTGAAAGATATAATATAAAAGATGAATATGACAACTGGACACCAAAACAAATAGTTAATAAAAATTATAACTTTTTAGACTTAGATTGTGTAATAGATACAGAAAAAACAATACAATTATGGATAGGATATATGACAAAACAATTATTAGATAATAATATAAACATAACAGATGCACCAGAATATATAGAAAGAACACTAATAGGAACAGTGAAATTATGGTTTTCAAATTTAACTGAAATTAGCAAGAAGGTATTAAGAACTGGTAAACCTACAGAAGGAACATCATTAACAACTACAACTAAATTAACACCTATAGAATTATTAAAAAAATATGAAATAGCTATAAAAGACGAATTTAGCAGCATGACAACAACAGAAGAAGAACAAAATGAAGAGAAAGATACAAAAAAGAATTTAATGTTAAAATTAGCAATATGTAATATGTGTTACAAGATGAGTATACTTGCGCATTTAAAAATATTATTATAAAGGAACATATAATACAGAAGAAAGTAAAGAAATAATAAAATTATATTTTAATAAATTACCTGAACCATTTAGTTCAAAAATAATAAAAAGTTGGGATGAAGCAAAAATATTAGATACTTTAGGAGCAAGAATAAAATTTTTACAACAATGGTATAGAAACCTATGTGAAAAATATAGAGAAGAAATAAAATGGAAAAAACATTAATAAGAAATTTAGCATGTTGCAAAGATAAAATAACACCTCAATTTGGATGCGAAGAAAGATATTATAAGAAAAGAAAAGACATAAGAAATATAAGAAACATAAGAAATACAAAAAATCAAAATATAAATATAAGAAACCAAGAAAAAGATATTATGTAAAAAATTTTACACATAAAAGACCATATAGGAAAAAAAATCTATAAAAGAATGTACTTGTTATAATTGCGAAAAATTAGGACATTTAGCTAGAGATTGTAAATTACCTAAAAACCCAAAAAATAAACAAATATCAGAAATAAAAATAGAAAATACAGAATATATGCAGATAGATTATATAGATTACGAATTAGAAAGTGAAGATAATATATATGAAATTTCAAAGAATGAAACAGATAATGAAATAGATAGTGAATTAGATGAATTAAATGACTGAAAAAGATATAAGAATAAACCAAATAACTGAAGAAGATATAAAAATAATAAAAAAGGAAGAATATTTAAATGAAGAAGGAACAGATCAAAAAATAATATTTGATAGTCATATATTTGATGAAATAAAAGGAAAAGAATTAGATTTAAGTGTAGAAAAAATATTTAAAATACCAATAATAAAAAATATATTTAGTAGAAGAAAAGAAGAATACTACATAGTAAGCAAACAAGAACATGTAATAGACTGTAGATATGCAAAAGGTAAAGCTAGTATACCACTAGTAACAAAAAGGATAATTAATAAAGAAATAAACGATATAAAAAGTAGAGACCCAATAAAATATGTACACCTTGGAGGTACAGAGATATTAATAAAAGCATGTTTCAGAGAAGGAATAGATACACCAATAGAATTATACCTAGCAGATGATAGAATTATAAAACCTATAGAAAAAAGTATAATAACTGTCATAAAAGGAAATTTAATATACCAAAAATTTAAATTTATAATAAGTGCGAATTATTCAGTAGCAATAACAGATAAAAATATAGATAAATCATTAGTATTATATTGGAAAATATCAGGAATAAAACTAACCCCAGGAAGTACAATATTTACAGCAAGATGTAAAAATCTATATGTATTAACAACAAAACCTAAAATAATGGGAAAAAATAAAATTAACAAAATACAAATAGAAAGTCCTTTCGAACAATTTGTAAAAACAATTGATAGTAATGATTATAGTTATAGAGACATAGATATAGAAGAAAATTTAGAAATAATAAATGATAGAATAAGCACAACAAAAAGAATAGCTTATGAAAAACCAGAATCATCAAGTTCATAAAAAAGAACAAGTTATGAAACAAGTTCAACAACTAATTTTAACCAATATTACATAACAGGAACAATAAATGAAAATGAATATTTAATACTCTTAAATACAGGACAAAAAGAAAATTATATAGCAAGATATCTAATAAAAAATGAGGAAATAAAATCTGACAATAATATATGCCCAGATCTACCAAGAAGCTTAATAAACACTAAAAATATAGCAGAAAAAAGAAATAACAATAGGAGTTAGAAAAATAAAAATAGAATTTGAAATAAAGGAAGAAATGCAAAAAGCAGACATAATATTAGGAATAAAATGGCTAGAACAAGTAAAACCATATAATATAGAGCATACACAATTATCTATAACATATAACAGAGAGAAATTATTCTTAAGAAGAGCTTTAACGTGATATGAAAATATATGTATTAATGAAGATAGTAGTAGAAGGGTATTACAGTAGATATTATACGCCTATGATAGATACAGAAGTAGAAGCTAATTTATGTATATATAATTGTTTACCAAAAAGTAAATGGGATAAATTAAAGACACCAATAATAGTTAAAGGATTTAATAACGAAGGAAGCTTAATTACTTATAAAGCTAAGAATGTAAAAACACAAGTATGGGATAAAATATTAACAATAGAAGAAATCTATAATTATGAGGTAACATCAAAAGATATACTTTTAGGAATGCCGTTTTTAGATAAATTATACCCACATATAATAACTAGAACGGATTGGTGGTTTACAACACCATGTAAACAGAAGGTAAGAGCCAAAAGAGTTACTAATAAAATAAGAAAGAAAACTGATTGGATAGAAGGAAGTGAAAAAATTACACAAAAATTAGAAAATATAAAAAATACTGAAGATACAATAGAATTGGTCGTATTTTCAAAAAATAAAAAGGAAATAACTATATTTTCAATAAGTAAGATAGAAATAATTAAGAAAAAATGAGAACAATTATATAGTGAAGACCCATTAAAAGGATGGAAAAAACATAAAACCACTATAAAATTGAATTAATAGATAAAAATAACATAATAACTCAAAAACCATTAACATATAATTTTGATGATTTAAAAGAATTTAAAATGCACATAGCAGAATTATTAGAAAAATAATATATACAAAAAAGTAATAGTAAACATAATAGCCCAGCATTTATAGTAAATAAATATAGTGAACAAAAAAAAGGAAAAAGTAGAATGGTTATTGATTATAGAAATTTAAATGCAAAAACTATGACATATAATTACCCAATACCAAATAAGATATTAAAAATAAGACAAATACAAGGATATAATTACTTTAGTAAATTTGATTGTAAATCAGGATTTTACTATTTAAAGTTAGAAGAATAATCTAAGGAATTAACCGCATTTACGGTACCACAAGGATTTTATGAATGGAATGTACTATCATTTGAATATAAAAATGCAACAGGTAGATATCAACATTGTATGGATAGTTATTTTAAACAATTGCCTAATTGTATGGTATGTATAGATGATATACTATTATATACAAAAACCAAAGAAGAACATTTAAAATTATTAGAACAATTTATGGATATAATAGAAAAATCGGGAATAAGTTTAAGTGAAAAGAAAGCTGAAATTATGAAAAATCAGATAGAATTTTTAGGAATACAAATAGATAAAAGTGGAGTAAAAATGCAACAACATATAGTACAAAAAATAATAAATTCAAAAGAAGAATTAGATACAATAAAGAAATTACAATCATTTTTAGGATTAGTAAACCAAGTAAGAGAATATATACCAAAATTAGCAGAAAACCTAAAGCCTCTACAGAAAAAGTTTAAAAAGGATGTAGAATATAATTACAATGAAGAAGATAAAAAACAAGTTCAAAAAATAAAAATATTTTGTAATGAATTACTAAAATTACAATTTTCAGACGAAAATAGAAAATTTATATATATAGTAGAAGCAGATGCTAGTGAATGTAGTTATAGAGGAGTACTTAAATATAGATATGAAGAAGAAAAATTAGAACACCATTGTAGATACTACTCAGGTACGTTTAATGAAACAGAAATAAAATGGGAAATAAATAGAAAAGAATTATGTTCATTATATAAATGTTTATTAGCAGTTGAGCTATATATTGTATATAACAAGTTTATTGTACGAACAGATAATACACAGGTACGTTGTTGGCTAACAAAGAAAATACAAAATTCAGTTACAACAAAAGAGATTCGGAGAATAGTCTTGAATATATTAAATTTTTTACATTTACAATTGAAGTAATTAGTACTAACAAAAATGTTATTGCAGATTACATATCAAGACAAAGCTACACAGACTGATATAATAGAAGAGGATACTCTAGAAAAGATATTCAACACCCTAACTACCCTTTCAATGAAAGTGGACAGTATGGGTAATGAAATAGAAAAGCTAAAGACTAATGAAGTTAAACTGAAGTATGAAGCTACAAATCAGCTAACTCAGCAGTGTGCAGAGCTATGTCGATCGGAAGACATTATAATTCCAGAACTAGAAGGAGACATTGGGATACTCTATAAAACCCATAATGTTTATCAATCTACTTCTGCAGGTACAAGCAGAGGAGTTAGGAAAAACATAAATATGAACCTAAACAGGCTATTTGATAAACCATTTATTCCAAATACACCAAAAGATCCTATGTTCGTACCCCCACAAATTACCACATACCGAGATAGTTTAAACCAGGACAAAAAGACCTACAACTATACAGCCCGAACATACATAGAAAATATTTATAAAATACAAACCTTCTTAAATACCAACCCCAGAGCTATAAACATCCAAGAACCACATACGAATTACATAACCCAGAAGCTAACCGGATACAATAAGCTAATTGCTTTACCCAAAACCAAACCAACTCTAGTTAAAACCTATTACAAATATGGACTACTTAGTACCATATATACCCAAGATGGAAATTGAATATCCACTATACCAGAAATATCTGAGTCATTTAATATTTTTAAAAGAATAACCAAAGGTAACCTATTTTTTATAAAATTTTACACAGCACCAACAGAGATATTGTATGATGAAGTTAAATCACCTATACAAGTTGTAAAAATAGGAATGAACCGAGACATGATTATACCAGAAGATATTACTCAACAACCAGAAATACCTAGAATTTAGATACCAAATTTTTATGCAAATAAGAGAATTATTGGACTATCCACGATTGTTCAAGAGTTAGCAAACACTTATCGCAACATAAATCCTATATGGAGTTATTATTCAAGAGGTAATGTAATAGTATACTCAAATTCAAAGGAACTACGAGAAGCAGATATGGAAAACGTGAGGCAATGGATCTTGACGTTACTCAATCCAGAGAAAAAACCTATCGCCAGAGCCATTAGAGAAAAATTTATTTCGGAAGAATTATTAACCAGATATTGCAAGTTAATTGGACATAAATATCCAGACCATCAATGTTCAAAATGTAATGGAGAAGATAATATTGTCTCAGAAGTTCAACTGGAGTAGAAGAAGATAAAAACAACAGTTGGAAGACGCAAGATATGAAGCAATAATGGAAATACAGAGCAATAAAAAGAAGATAGATACAGCAACAAAGGAAAATCAACCACGGATAAGGAAAAGAAGACAAAGTTATCAAAAAGTCATTAAAGATATGAAAAGGACATATGACTTATAGTTTTCAACATGTGAATTATTATAGCTTTTGATTTCTTTTACGTAAAAGACATTGTATAGTTAGTCTTTACTAGGTTAGGTACCATTATTAGCCTACTATAGGCTTTTTGACCTTTCTTTTAGTAATAGTATGTAAATACGTGTAAACTTAGAACAGTGTAAAATATTCGATTTCAGTATTATAAATGGAAGAGCATTCGCTCAGATGAAGGCAAGCCTTCATGCGTTGAAGCACAAAATCTCTCTTGTCCACAACAAATCTTTTGCTTATTTATTGAAAATCAGGTATATTTTAATGGAAAAATCTATGGAGGAACAAAGCTTAGAATTACCAAACCTACCAAAACAGGTATATTCATTTACTATTATGAATAGCTAAATTCATAAATTTCTAACAATCATGATATGATAAAATAAGCTCATGTTAGTTTTTTTATAGTAGAATTATTCGAAAAATAGCATGTTAAGAAGTTTATTAGCAAAGTGAAAAGGGAGAAAAATCCCTAAGAACTATGCCATCCTAAAGGTGAAACCAGTAAGGCAAGAAAGCCGTGATAGGGGAGTAACCAGAGTAGAGACGTTGTTTAAGGGAAAAGTATCCAGATTATTATGCTAATAGTGACCGAAGAATATGTTATTTAAGAATAATCTAGTAAATAGCAATCTAAAGTGATCATATTTTGTTATGAGCATGATTGAAGGGAATATTTTGAAAATAGCAATTTTATGAAAAATGGATAATTATTTATCTGACAAAATGGTAGATAAATTTAAAATACTCATTTTATATGTACTTAAGGATATAGAAATAATAGATATAAGAAAAATCATATTGGAAAAAATATTTGATAGACATTTTATGACTAGAATTAATTATATACCACACCTACCGAACTACTCTTATAAATACTTACATACCAAACCCACACACTAGCTATGATAAATTATGTATATTTAGAATTTTAGAAAATAGATATAAAATATATACAATTTATTAGTGAAAATATAGAAGAATTAATGAGATTAAAACAAACAACTAAAAAATATTATAATAAAGTATTTAACCAATTTTAAATGATAGATAATCTTAAAATCTTAATCTTATATATACTTAGAGATATAGAAATTATAGATATTAAGAGAATAATATTAGAAAAAGTATTAGACTATGAAATTGAAACTATATATTGGATAAAACAGTTATACCTGGATAATTACCCAGATGGATATTACTCAGATTAAGAAATGTTAGAATATATTAGAAAAACTAGAGAAAATCAATATAATCTAAATGAAGAAATTAATTATAGAAACCGAATTAGAAAAATAATGGAGAATCTAAAAGAAAAATTAATATGGATAGAAAAAACCCTAGAAAATTTAGGAAAAAGTACATGTGATAGTTTATATAATTTAAAAAACTCGCTACGAGAAGAACACCACAAGATAATAAATAGCATTGAAAATCTAGAATTAGATATACATTACAGTACAATTAGGATAAATTATTATAAAGAAATTTGTAACTCTGCAATTACTACAGGATAAAATGATAGACTATGAATATTTAAAATATTGGAGACAAAATATGGAAGAAATAATATTATTAGAAAAACTTATGAAAGATAATCTAATTAGATATTTTGAAACAAAAGATATAGAATATTTAGAATACCTTCAAAATAATATAGAAGAATTACAAAAACTAAATAAAAAAAAAATAAAGAATACTATAGTAAAGCATTTAACCAATTACCATATAATCACCCCCCAAGATATGAATATCGATAAAACTAACATAAATAAACTCAAAATAAAAATAAAAATAAATTTTTTTAGAGAAGTTAAGAAATATCTACGCACAAATAAAAATAGATCCATTGTATTTATAATAGATCTATTTTACCACACAAGTTATCCGCACCCCCCTACAATTGTTATCAGAGCCTATTATGTAAACCTCCTCCCCCCCCCCCCCCCAAACCCGGCGAACTTTATCTCCCCCCCAAACCTGGTGACCTTTAACTAATATAGATACTATGATTTTTACCGATATATATATATATATATATATATATATATATATATATATATATATATATATATTAGTTTAGTTGCACGTTCCTCGCACGTGTAATTTTTAATTATTTAATATTAGACGATTTTGTCTATTGTAAATTTTTTTAATGAAGTATAAAAAGTTCAAATTACTTCTCAAAGATCATTCACACTTTAATATAATAATATATACATAACATATATTTTATTGTAATCACATATATATTTTACCAAAAAAAATTTCAAGTAGTTAATGGACCGTCACTTTTGCATTCGTCAGTACCCCTTTTCCTTGCTAGTAAAGGTAAGAACACATCGATTTAAACTATATTTGTTACGACTATTTTTTATTTTTTTTATATTATTTTTTGCTTTTTAAAGTTAAATATTTAGAAAATCTTTGATTACTTACTTAAACTTTTACAAATTTGGTATTTCTTATATTTTTCATATTCTAATGCTTTCATATTTATTTCTAAAATTTTTAAATATTCTTAATATCAATTTTAGTTGATTTAAAATTCTTAAACTAATGAAAAAGGTCTTAATTGTCACTAATTCTGATTAATTTTAATAAGGAAAGGTTTACTATAGTTATTTCATAATTTTCAGCCTCTTAAATATTATTTCCTCCATTTAAAAAAGAATGAACTACTTTCCTTTTTAGTCTGTTTCAAAAAGAATAATCCTCTTTTTTTGCAATATTTTGATTCCAACTTTCCACATGGTATGTTTAACACCACAAGATTAAAGGATATTTTGATACATTTGACACAATTTCAATTTAAGACCATAAGATTTAAAATCTTTCTTATTTTCTTAAACTTTGTGTCAAGTTAAAATATGTAATTCTTTTTTAAATGGATAGAGTAGGAAAATAGTGAAAAGACGATTTTATCTAAAGCAAAGACTTTTAATGAATTGCAAAAAATTCGAAGTTCAAATCACTTTTTAAAGATCTTTCACACTTTAATATGATAATGTAAACATAAACATATATTTATATATAATAGTGTAAGCACATATATATTTTACAACCAGAAGTTCCAATCACTTTTGCATTTGCTATGCAGTATCTTTTTCCATTGTTGTCAAATGTTAAGCATCAATTTGAACCATATTTGTGGTACAATTATTATTATTATTATTATTATTATTATTATTATTATTATTATTATTATTATTATTATTATTATTATTATTATTTCTATACTTAAAATCTTTCCTTGTTTTTAAAGTTAAATCTTTGCAAAATCATTGATTGCATTCTTATTACGTACTTAAAACTTCTAAAATTTGATACTTTTTTTTTCTAATTCTAATACTTTAAGATTTATTTTTATATTTTTCAAATCTTCTTAAAATCAAATTTAGTTGATTTGAAAATCTTAAACTAATAGAAAAAATATTAGTTGTCATTAATTCTGATGGCTTTTAATAAGGAAAGATTTTGTCATAAATTTATTTAATTAATTTTTCATTCTTAAGTATTAGGAAAAATAGTGAAAAGATGATTTTATCTAAAGCAGAGACTTTTAACGAAGTGCAAAAAGTTCAAATAACATTTATAAGCTCCTTCAAATTCTTAAAATATTACAGATTATAGTTATAGATAGATATAGATTATAGATATGTCTGAACCTATAATTTTAAAATGCAATGATTCACTAAAATGAACCTAAAATGATTTTTATTTGCTAAAAGAACCATAAAAACTGATCATAGAGTTTAAATTTTAGATTTGTCCTGCCCTTTTGTTAAGGCCACCAATTAAAGTCAATTACTAATTAATCTATTTATACGATTCTCTTCATATCTCCTCCTATTGTAATAATAATTTTAGCTCAACCAAAACAATCTTAAAAATAAGAACAAGTGTATAAACATATAGTCCCACTAACTCTTTCAGTCATCCATTTAACGTTCAACTTCTAAGCATCTCTACATACATACAAAAATCGTCAACTCATAACCAATAAAGAGTGGTTAAAGATATCAATCAACACGTAAATAATTAAAGAAAAATATGATACTGATTCTAATGATACATACATAATATATACATGCTAGTAATTATTTTGTGCTACTATATGATATTTTTCTTAAAGTAAAGAAAGAGTGTGTTCCTATACTACACATCTATCAAAAGCAGATTTTTTTTTAATAAACTTTTCTGAATAAGAATGACGCCAGCTAGTACATATGATGTCCTCTTACATTCAACCTCTAACTTTAATGGACATTTCTGCAAACTTGTCAAGCAATCAAGTTTTCTCGACTTATGAATCATCAATTTGGAGTCTGAATTCGTGAGAAGTTACAATGATTTATTATTAATCCAAATGCATTATTAATAAACTTGAAACATAACAAAAGCAAGTTGTAAGGAAAAGTTAAATAATGAGATGACAAAACTAAAGAGCACTGAATAATAATACTGAAATAATGCGAAAGTATAACTGAAATTCCATAAGGTTCTCAAAATACTGATATAACTACTGAAATACTGATAGAAATATTGAAAACTGAACATCTGTCTGAAATAGTCTAATCTGAAAAGCTTCTAACTGGATTGTCTGAATATGGAGTTGATGGGACAATCCCTCAACTAACTCTGGCTACTGAACATACTGAACTAGTGAAATAAATTAACCTTGTACTCAAATTATGAGGACTCACCACTATATCTATTGCTGATAGTCTGAACAGCTAAGTACAGTCAGGAGTATGTGCATCTGAAACTATGATATGAGACATCATAAGGAAATGAAAGAGTATACGTCAGTACTTCGAATGTACTGGTATGCTAAGTGAGGTAAGGTTGTATGCATAGGTTCATATGCATGAACAATAACTGACTGAGTGATAAGAATATAACTGACTAATAGTATGTGACTAACTGAACATGTTGCAAATACTGAGTGTGCAATACTTCACATATATAAGTATATTGTTTATGAGATTACATTGAGGCGGAGTACTGAGTTCTGATAACTAAGTAACTGATATCTGAGATTACTGATAACTGGGTGACTGTGTCTGACAATCTTGATACTGTAAAACTGAACTAAGTTCTATACCAAAACTGAAACTGTAACTATAATTGTGGGAGTGTTCATCTAACTGACACACCCCTATTATAAACTGAGTTGGGATCCAACCTATGACCCCAGTTGGAAGGGTGTTAAAACCTTGTAAAGGGATACTAAGAATGCTGGGTCAACCCTATTCTAGCAGAAAGACTCATGAATGGTTTGCATATGATTGTGTCAACCCTAGTTTGGAAGGAGGACGATGACTTACCCTATGCTGGCTATGTAGTTTTGTAACACAAGGACTGCTACTAAGGGTCAAACCTTTTGCTGGAAGGAATGCCCCCATCCCTGGATTTCCTAGGTGATGAATCCTACTTCCAACTAAATGGACCCTGAACTGATTTCTAAACTATACTAGGCTTGATTGAACTGACACTGATCGTGTTGACTGACTGAACTGGACTAAGTTCACTGAGTTCTGTAACTGACTGGTTCTACTATACATGAAATTACTGAGACTAGTCTGTAGCTACTGTAATTCTAAGTTAACAACTAGATTTCGGGTAATAAATCCCCCCAGGACTCGATAACATCAATAATAATAAGACATGGAAATTTTTGAAAACATAACAATAGTCAATTATCCACAATGCAATCACTGAGATATTTTGTTAAATATTTGGACTTGTACATGAATGGAAATGTATGCTAACATATCATAATTTCACTATTCCATTCACATGGACATTCCATCAAACATTTGCAAGGCACAACTTTAACATGGGAGTAATTTTAAACATGTAGTACTAGCATGAATTCATCATTAAGATCACCAATGGATTACAATGCACAATTTATTCACTTAGGCGTTTTGACAAACACATAGGAGGCATAACTTTATACTTGAGTATGAAAAACATTATAATGTATCATGACTACAATAATCAATTCACAATTCAAGGATTTCAATATGAGAGAATCATAACTCAACACACAAGCTAACATAATTTCATGCAACTCATAAAAGATCCTAACTTGGAACCTAAACAGCAACACCAACATGAGCACAATTTAATCCCTAACATGGGAATCAAAATTATAGTTTTTAAAAGGTTTCTTGAACTCCAATGGTGGAGGAAAACCCAATGATGAACACCTAACATACCTTGGTTTGTGAATTCTTGAAGATTGTGGTGAGTTCTTGAGACTTGATTCTTGAGCTGGATGAAGCTAGGGCTTATTCTTGAGAGGGTTTTGTAAGAAAATGATGTATCTATGCTATTTGGGGTAGAAATGATGTGTTTAGGACAATTTTGATGTGAGACAAAAGACCTTATTTCCCTTCAATACGCGGAGTAACAAGCTGAAAATTTCAGAAGCATTCTATGGAGCATGCGCCGCATGCTCTGGAGCTCCGAAATAGAGTGTGTTCCACATGCTCTATCGCATGCTCCTTAGGGGTGGATTGGATCGTGCGTCGCATGCTAATCGCATGCAGTTATTGTTTTGGATTTCCAAATATGACTCAAACGGAGTTTAAAAATTCCAAAACTCGCCCAATATGGCCTATTGACATCCCTGATCATGAATCAATTTAAAAATCGATATTCTAAGGTCAGAAAGATCGTAAATAATGTCACTGAAATATCAAGGCCAAAAATGAGACTAAGTGTCAACACTTAGCATAAATTTTCTAAGTCTGGGACCTCTTTTGGCATGCTATATAGGACTGGAATGACTAGGATTTTGCTGGGTCTTACAATATCTCATCCTTGGGAACATTCGTCCTCCAATGAGGATGACTGAACTAAGAGAAACTGAAGAACTACACTTAAGCTGACATGCATGATGGAAGGATGACTAAACTATAGATACATGACACATGACTGAACTGTTTCATGAATGCATGAATGATAGGAGAATGTTATGCAGCTGTAACTGAGCATGAGATAGAGTAAATCTAAGAAACATTGTTACCTTAATCTGTAAATCTGATAATCAAGGATTTTGACTGGGACTTCCTCATACGAGAGACTATTCTGAATATCTACACTCTCTATAGGGACTAGAACTGTTGGGTCACCTATACACTTCTTTAGCAATAAGACGTGAAACACTAGGTGCACTGATGCTAAGTCTGTAGGTAACTCAAGCTCATAAGCTACCTAATCGAAACTTCTAAGAATTCTATAAGGACCAACATATCGGGGACTAAGTTTTCCCTTCTTGCCGAATCTCTCCACTTCCTTCATAGGATAGATATTTAAATACACAAAGTCACCAATCTCAAACTCAAGATCCTTTCTCCTCACATCTGCATAAGTTTTCTATTTACTCTGAGCTATTTTAGCGTCTGTTTGATCAACTGCACCTTCTCTAAGGCATCAAACACCAAGTCAGGACCTATTACTGTGGCATCTCCTACCTCAAACCAACCAATAGGAGATCTACATCTCCTCCCATAAAGTGCTTCAAACGGATCCATCTGAATACTGGAATGATATCTGTTATTATACGTAAACTTGATCAAACGCACGTGGTCATCCCAACTACTATTAAAGTCAACAACAAACGCTCTCAGCATATCCTCAAGAGTCTGAATGGTCCTTTCTTCTTGACCATTTATATAAGGGTGGAAGGCTGTACTGAGGTGGGCTTGGGTACCAAGACTCTTTTATAAGGCTTTCCAAAAGTGAGAGGTCAATTGCACACCTCTATCTGAAATGATAGATAAAAGGGATACCACACAATCTGACCAACTCTCTAACATAGAGCTTGGCATAATCCTCGACTGAGTAAGAGGTATGAACTGGTAAAAAATGGGTGAATTTGGTCATCCTATCTATAATGACCCAAATCGAATCATAATGATGACGAGTACGAGGTAGACCCATCACAAAATCCATGTTCACTTTCTTCCAATTCCATATGGGAATACTGAACTCCTAATTGGAACCACTAGGCTTTTGATGTCAATCTTCACCTACTGACATGTAGAGAACTTAGCCACAAACTCTGTAATGTATATCTTCATCCCGCTCGACCAATAGACTTCCCGTAAATTGCGGTATATCTTAATGGCCCCTGGGTAAATTCGTAACGTGCACCATGCACTTCTGTAAGAATCTGCTGTCTCATGTCATCCATACATGGCACACAAAATCTACCCTGGAAACACAACACACTATCTCCTCCTTGTGAGATAACCTCTACCTTCTGGTCTCTAACAGACTTTTTCAGCTTAACTAAACTGGGATCCCTGTCCTGCTTTTCTTTTACTTCAGAAACTGATGATAGGCGAATTTACACGCCTATATCAATATATTTTGCCCATATTTTAGCCTAGTTTTGAGAACAAAGTATATATTTCATGCACTTTTAGTCCTTTTTCCTGTAAATGAGCTAACGAACATGATTAGTAAAGTTTTAGGTATAAATGATGCAGAATTCAGCATTTTATGGCTTACTTGACGCAAAAGAAAGCTCACGAAGGAAGGGAAGGGAGTTTACACGCCTAAGGACCAAAACTGCTGCATGGAAAATCTGTCCCGGGCTAAAACAACATTTCTGAAGACTTTGGGGATTTGCAGTAACTTAGTTGGATTTGGACAATGATACATTAACCTAGTACAATTGGGTTATGTATTTCATTAGTTTATTTGGATTATGATAATGTTACATTAACCTAGTATAATTGGGTTAAGTATTACATTAGCCTAGTAGGATTTGGTTAGATATTTTATTTATCTAGTAGGATTAGGATATGGGTATTATAAATACCCTATCATGCTAGAGATTTTGAAGAATAGGGGGGAGACCACAACACTTCCTTCCACCCCTCTCATCTTCCACTACAAACAATTCTACAACTCTTCTAATCTTTCCATTAATTTTATTTTTCTTCTTCTACTCTTCTATTCTTAAATTCCACAACAAGAGAATTGTTACTTTGCCTAGGAATTCACGCCTCACGCCTACCACCTAAGCTACACGAAATTACTCAATCTTGTGGTATAACAACAATGTCAATCATGATCTCCTTCGCATTCATGGGTAACTAAACTTCTCTGTTGGGGTTATGGAAGCCGTATGAGATACTATCTATTGCTGTGAGTTTGTGAGTTCGCGACACGTATACTGCTTATATCATTATTCTCTTCATCTTAGTCTACATTCTTTGTGGTTGCAAACGCAAGAATACGCCAGTATAACATTTAACTTGTTCGAAAGAAAGGTTATCTGTCTGGAAAAGAGATAATGTCAAGGTAGTAGGGTCACCCCCTAAAATTCCCTACTAAAAAGCTAGTGCCGTAACTGGACTAACCTTTTGGAGAATTTGTACCGTTAGACACGCTTTAAGCTCGAAAGAGTTAAAGTGAAATAATCCTCGAATAGGTCGAAAGACGCCTGGATTTACCATCGAATACAATTCTCTATAAGCAGTTGCATGTCAGAATTCTACACACTCATAGCCAATAGAGACGTATACCTCAGAAGGTGGACATAACCCCAACGCCTCAATTCTCATTGTTTACAACTTACGTAACAATCTTTCTCTTTTACTTTGCTATTTTCAGCTTTTATTTAATTATTTTGGTGACACATTACAAATCCCCCCTTTTTACGAGACTTGCACCAAAAGTTTAGTAATTTTGCTTACTTGTTGGCCAAGCTATTCCCTGTGGGATCGACACCCAACCCTGTTGGGTTCTATATTTGCTAACGACCGCTTTACACTCCTACGAGAGCTGTAGATTGAGCGTTATCAGAAACCAAAGATGATTCCTAACTATTCTGCACCCAAAAACTAACCTCATCCGAATCTACCAAACGGACACCTATCATGGCAAGTTGATAACTTCCCAAACTAACTTCTTCCTACTATCCTCAACGTGAGCAACACTACCCATAAATAATTTACTGAGAGCATCTTCCACTACATTGGCCTTGCCCGAATGATACAAAATGCTCATGTCATAGTCTTTCAACAACTCTAACCACCTTCTCTGACATAGATTCAAGTCCTGATAAAATACATACTGCAGGCTTTTTTGATCTGTGAACACATCAACATGTACCCCATACAAATAGTGCTTCCAAATCTTTACAGCAAACACAACAGCTGCTAACTCAAGATCATGGGTGGGATAATTCTTTTCATGGGGTTTAAGCTGTCTAGAGCCATATCCTACAACCTTACCTTGCTGCATCAAAACACACCCCAGGCCAACTATGGAAGCATCACAATACACAACAAATCCATCTGAACCATCTGGTAAAGCCAGATCTGGCGTTGTAGTGAGTCGAGTCTTCAACTCTTGAAAACTTCTCACTAGAATCTGACCACTGGAACTTGACTTTCTTCTGAGTCAATCTGTACATGGGGGATACAATGGACAAAATTCCCTCAACAAACCGTCGATAATAGCTGGCTAGGCCCAAGCCACTCCTGATATCTGATGGAGAAATGGGTCTAGGCCAGTTTCTCATTGTTTCAGTCTTTTGAGGATCAACTCTAATGCCATCAATGGAAACTATATAACCAAGGAAAGTTGCTGACCTTAGCTAAAATTTGCACTTACTCAATGTAAGACCCCGTAAAACTCTAAGCTTAATTCAGTCCATTAATGCTTGTCAAAGGGTCCCAGACTTAGAATATTTTAGCTAAGTATTAAAAATAGTTTTAATTTAGCTTTCAAAAGTTGGAAATAATGTTTCACGAACTTCACGCTCGTTAAATGTTGATACTTGAGTTAATTCATGATCAGGAATGTCAATAGGGGTTCTGGATGAGTTTTGGATTTTTCAGACCTCGTTTAGAATATGTTCAATTGACCAAAATAGTGAGTTGATGCGATGATGGAACGTCACATCAATAGATAAAATTTTCCTAAGCTTAAGGCAATTTTTAGTGAACCCATGCAAACTCGATGCATGGCATCGATTATCGCTTTGGTACCCTCAATGCGCCATGTCAACTATAGCATCGCTGGGCAGTTTTCATTCTTTAAAATACCACATCCTCAGGGTTATTTGGGTATTTTTCCCTCAATTCTCAGCCCCAAAAACACAACATAATGCACCCAATAAAGAAAATAAACTCATTCTTTCTTAAAGTTGCTCAAGAACAAAACCCTAGAAGCTTCAATTTCAAACCAAGAACTCAAGATTTCATCATAAAATTTCAAGAATTCACCAACTAAGGTATGTAAAGAGTTCATCCAAGGGTCCCTTCTACCCTTGGAGTCTAAGAAACTATTTTCAAAGTTCAAGTATAGGGCATTCATGAATTCCATGTTGGGTTTGATTATATTTATGTTTATAATGATTAATTGGAATTCTAATCCAATTTTTATGATAAGTTTTATTGTATTAGTTGATATATATGCAATATCACACGAATCCATGTTGAACCCTTGAAATTGTCAATGAGGATTTGAATTATGATGCTTACTTGTTGTGTAATACTATCTACATATACCATGCTTACTAAGTGTTTGATGAATTACCTATGTAGACTAATAAGAGAAAGAAACCATGCCATGTTAAGAAATCATGCCATGTTAGCTTATGTGCAAGTTATATCATGCAAGTGTTTGATTAAATGTCTCAATGAATGATTTGTGAACAGGTGTACATGTTTATGTTTTCCAAAACTATGATATGATTTATTTTCATGCTATTGAGTTCTGGGGGTGCTTGATACCCGACAATTTAGATGATTACTTAGAGTCAGTGTCAGTTTCATGATAAATCTCAGTCATGCCATAATCAGTAGAATTCAGTCAGTTATAGAACTCAGGAAAAACTCAGTGAACTCAGTATCAGTCCATTCTCATTCAGTACTCAGTTCAGTCCTCAGTAAACCCAGTCAGTTAACATAACTCAGTAGTATTCCGTTAGTCAATAAAACTCAGTGAATTAGTTCAGTTCTATTAAACAGTACTATCAATATCAGTTCAGTTAAGCCTGGTATAAACTAGGAAATCAGTTCAGTGTCTATTTAGTTGGGAGTAGGATTCAGCATCGTGTGAACACAAGGATAGGAACTCACCTGCCAGAAGAGGGTGTGATTCTTAGAAACAATCCTTGTGTTCCAAAAATACGTAGCCAGAATAGTTTGAGACATCAAACCTATCAGATGAGGATTGATGAGTTGGATTAACAGGTCAGATGAGGGTCCCACTATTCTCGCTAGAGTACCTGCCAAATGAGGGTCATTACAGGTTATCCTTACCCCTTGCACGATATTGACACCCTTCCAATTGGGGCTGCATATTGGACCCCAACTAAGCTACCTTATTTTGGGCATGTCGGTTAGATGATTACCTCCCACAGTCTCAGTCTCAATCTCAGGCTTTAGAATGGAACTCAAATAGTTCTACAGATTTCAGGACTGTCAGATATAGTCACTCAGCTCAGTATGAAACTCAGCTAGTTCTATCAGAATCAGGACTGTCAGACACAGTCACTCAGTTAACAGTATATCAGTTATCAAAACTCTATGTTATTGGTATTCAGATTCAGTGTTCAGTGTTATCACGATCTCAGTTACAGTCCACATATTCATGCATGTACTCTCATTCAGTATACTCATGTTATTTAGTTAGTATTGTTCATGCATATGAACCATGCATTTATCCTACCCCACTTTGCATACCAGTATATTTCCACGTACTAACGTATACTTTTCTCTTGCGCTATGGTGTTTTATACCATAGGTTCGGACGCTCAGGTTCTCGATCACACTTAGCAGTTCAGATTTCAGTAGTCAGAGTCAGTGATGAGTCCTTATAGTTCGAGAACATGATTATTATTTCATTATCTCTGTACTTAGTTTTCAATAGATAGAGTTAGATGGAGGATTGTCCCATCAACTTCACAGTTCATACAATTTTATAAGCTTTTCAGACTGGAGTAATTTTAAATAGTTGTTTTCAGTTTTGGTATTGTTATACTATTTATTCAGTATTATTTAGTTTTGAATCTTATGGAAAATTTCTGCCAAATTTTCGTATTTATCTCCGTTATATTGTTATTATAGTATTACTATTATGCAGTGGTCACAGCAGGTACAAGTCATAGGTTAGCTAATGGTCCTTTGGGATTGATAGTATCGTGTAGAATCTTGGGTACCAGACTCGGGGTATTACAAACTTGGTATTAGATCCTAAGATTTAACAGTGTCCTAGGAAGTCTGAAAAGCCACATCTAGTAGAGTGTTGTGCATGGGTTTGTTGCGTGCCACACTTATAGGCAGGAGGCTATGAGAAGTTTTAGGAAAGTTTCCCTTCTTTAAGTAGTGATATTGTGCGAGTGAGCACTAGCTCCAGTTAAACTCTCATTCTAGTCTGTTTCTTTCTTCCTTTACAGTTAATACCTCCCAAAATAACTACAAAAAAGGAGATACAAGAATTAGTTAGCACCTCAACCCATTCAGGCAGATCCCCTAGACGAACACGTGTCTTATGAAGAATTTAGAGCGGCATTCATTACTCTAGATAATTCAATAGCTTTATAGAATGAACATCCAGTTATTGTTTTGGCCAACCAGTGGCCAATTCTACTGCAGCCAGGATTCGGGACTTCACCCAAATGAACCCTTCATCTTTTATCGGGTCTAAGTCAGATGAGGACCCTCATGAATTCCTTGATTAGGTGTAGAAGGTTACAGATATTATGGGGGTGTTAGCTAGTGAGAGTACTGATCAAGCTATATATCAGTTGCAGGATGTGGCTCATATATGGTTCAAATAGTGGAAAGCAGAGAGGGCCGAAAATGCAGGGTTCGTAGAATGGGAGGAGTTTTCCACTGCATTCTTAGATAGATTCTTTTCCCTAGATCTTAGAGAATCTAAGGTGTTGGAGTTTATCAATATCAGGAAGGGCAACATGACAGTGAAAAAGTATTCTCTCAAGTTTTCTCAATTATTTAGATATGCTCCTCATGTAGTTGCAGATAGCAGATCTAAGATGAGAAAGTTTTTTCTAGGGTGAATAATAGTGTGATTAAAAAGTGCAGAACTGCTATGCTAATTAGTGAGATGGACATAGCCAGGCATATGATCCATGCTCAACAGATAGAAGAGAATAAGAACAAGGAGAGAGAAAAGCAGAACAAAAGAGCTAGAATAGGTAGCTTCAATTTCTATCAGCCTAAGTCAAAGAGTGGTAACCATTCTCAGTTCCTCCTAAAATCTCTAGTTAAATCTACTTCCTTAGCCAGTGCTCCAGTTTTGAAATTTAGAGATGACAATAGATATAGAGCACCCTAAACCTCAGGGCAGTGTTAGCAGTGCCCGAACAAATTCTCTTTATCAGACTTGCGATAAGAACCATCAGGGTGTTTGCAGGGCTGGCAATGATGTGTGTTTCGATTGTATTGATCCAGGACAAAGATTTAGAGATTGTCCTCAGTCAGGTTCTCAGGGTCAGCATAACCGTCCTACAACTAAGTATAGTCGCCCGAATCAGCAGGGTGCCTCATCCAACGCCACCAGTGGGCAACGCCCAAATAGACTCTATGCTCTTTAGTCTCGAATGGATCAAAAAAATTCTCCTGATGTGGTCACTGACATATTACAAATCTTTTATTTGATTGTTTATGCTTTGCTAGATCTAGGATCTTCTTTGTCTTTTGTTACTTTATATATAACAGTTGATTTCGGAGTCAGTACCAAAATTCTAGTAGATTCTTTTTCAGTCTCCACCCCAGTGGGTACATCCATCATAACACAGTAGGTATACATGAACTGCCCGATTATGGTATCTAAGGAAGTTACTTCAGCAGATTTAGTTGAATTAGACATGACTGATTTTGATGTCATTCTCGGCATGGATTGACTTCATTTCTGCTATGACACAGTCGACTGTAGAAATAGAATTGTCCAGTTTTAGTTTCCTAATGAACCTGTCCTAGACTGGAGGGGTAGTACTTCAGCATTCAGGGGTCAGCTTGTTACCTACGGGCTAGGAAATGATATCTAAGGGATGTGTCTATCATCCTATTTGAGTTAAGGACTCTAGTTCCGAAACTCCTAGTCTTTTATCAGTCCCAGTAGTAAGTGAATATTCAGATATTTTTCTCGAAGATCTTCTTGGAATTCCTCCCGAAAGTGAAATAGACTTCGACATTGACCTTCTTCCAGACACTCGGCCCATATCTATTCTGCCATACAGAATGGCACTAGCAGAACTCAGAGAATTGAATGAACAATTGAAGGATCTCTTAGATAAGGGATTCATCGGACCCAGTATGTACTCGTGGGGTGCACTAGTCTTATTCATGCAAAATTAAGATGGTTCTCTCAAAATATGTATAGATTACCATCAGTTGAGCAAAGTCATAGTCAAGAACAAATATCTACTTCCCAGAATCGAAGACTTATTTTACCAACTTTACAGTGCCAGTTACTTTTCTAAGATAAACATTAGATCAGGCTATCATCAGCTCAGAGTCAGAGAATGTGACATCCAAAAATAGATTTTCAGAACTCGACATAGTCACTTTAAATTCTTAGTCATGTCCTTTGGTCTTACCAATACCCCAACAGCTTTCATGGACTTGATAAATCATGTATTCAAGTAGTACTTGGACATGTTCGTCATAGTCTTCATAAATGACATTCTTGTCTATTTCTACAGTGAGCATGATTATACAGACCACCTCAGAATAGTATTGCTGACTCTTAAAAATCATCAGTTGTTCACCAAATTTAGTACGTATAAATTTTGGCTAAGTATAGTATCATTCCTTGGTCATATTATTTCCGGTGATAGCATTAGAGTTGATCCTCAAAAGACCGAAGTAGTAAGAACTGGCCCAAACCCATCTCTCCGACAGATATCAGGACTTTCTTGGGTTTGGTTGGATATTGTAGATTGTTTGTTGAGGGATTTTTGTCCATTGTATCCCCATTTCCAAATTGACTCAGAAGAAAGTCAAGTTTAAGTGTTCAGATTCATGTGAGAAGAGTTTTTAGGAGTTGAAGACTCAACTCACCTCAGCTCCAGTTTTAACTTTACTAGATGGTTTAGATGGGTTTGTTGTATACTGTAATGCATCCATAGTAGGATTGGGTTGTATCCTCATGTAGCATGTCAAGGTCATAGCCTACGCCTCTAGACAACTTAAGCCCCATGAGAAGAATTATCCGACTCATGACCTTGAGTTAGCAGTCGTAGTATTTGCCTTATAGATTTAGAGGCATTACTTGTATGGGGTGTATGTATATGTGTTTACAGATCACAAGAACCTTCAATATATATTCTCTCAGAAAGATCTTAACCTCCGTCAGAGAATTTAGCAGATTACTTAGAGCCAGTGTTAGTTTCACAATAAATATCAGTCATGCAATAATCAGTCAAATTCAGTCAGTTATAGAACTTAGGAAAAACTCAGTAAACTCAGTATCAATACAGTCTCATTCAGTACTTAGTTCAGTCCTCAATAAACCCAGTCAGTTAATAGAACTCAATAGTATTCTGTCAATCAATGAAACTCAGTGAACTCAGTTCAGTTCAGTTAAACAGTATTATCAGTATTAGTTCAGTCAAGTCTAGTATAAACTAGGAAATCAGTTCAGCGTCTATTTAGTTGGGAGTAGGATTCAGCATCAAGTGAGCCCAAGGATGGGAACTCACCTGCCAGAAGAAGGTGTGATTCTTAGAATCAATCTTTGTGTTCTAAAACTACGTAGCTAGCGTAGGTCAAGATATCAAACTTTCCAGTTGAGGGTGGATAAGGTGGCTTAGCCTGTCAGATGAGGGTCCCACTATTCTCATTACAGTACCTGCCAGATGAGGGTCATTCATATCTTGTCTTTACTCGTGGCACAGTATTGACACCCTTTTAATTGAGGTTACAAATTAGACCCCAACTAAGCTATCTTATTTAAGGCATGTCGGTTAGATGATTATATCTCTCAATCTAAATTTCAGTCTTCAGAATAAAACTCGGATAGTTTTACAGATTTTAGGACTGTCAAATACAGTCACTCAGTTCAGTACGAAACTCAGCTTGTTCTATCAAAATTAGGACGGTCAGACACAGTAACTCATTTAACAATATATTAGTTATCAAAACTCTATATTATCAGTATTCAGATTTAGTATTCAGTGTTATCACGATCTGAGTTACAGTCAACATATTCATGCATGTACTCTCATTCAGTATACTAATGTTATTCATTTAGTATTGTTCATTCATAAGAACCCATGCATTCAGCCTACCCCACTTTGTATACCAATATATTCCCACGTACTGATGCATACTTTTCTCTTGTGCTATGGTGTTTTATACCATTAGTTTGGATGCTCAGGTTCCTGATTGCACTTAGCAGTTCAGATTTCAGCAATCAGAGTCAGTGGTGAGTCCTCATAGTTCGATGACATTATTATTATTTCATTATTTTAGTACTTACTTATTTCAATAGGTGGAGTTAGTTGGGGGATTTTACCATCAAATTCATATTTCAGAAATTTTAAAAGCTTTTCAGACTAGAGTAGTTTCATACAGTTGTTTTCAATTCTGGTATTGTTATACCGTTTATTCAATATTATTTAGTTTTAAATCGTATGGCAGATTTCTGCCAGATTTCTGCATTTATCTTAGTTATATTGTTATTACAGTATTACTTTAATGTAGTACTCACAACATATACCAGTCATGGATTAGCTAGTGGTCCTTTGAGATTGTTAGCATTCTGTAGCATCCGGGGTACCAAACTCAGGGCGTTACACTGAATTTGGAGAATAATTGATGGGCTTTGAGAGCCTGTAATACTATCTTTAGATAGTCTGTGCAGTCTCTTTCATTGTGGGAGTAGAAAAGAATGTCATCAATGAAGACTATGATGAACATGTCCAAGTAATGCTTAAACACATGGTTCATCAAGTCCATGAAAGTTGCTAGGGAATTGATCAGACCAAATGATATGACTAGAAATTCGAAGTGACCATATCAAGTTCTGAAATCTGTTTTTGGGATGTCACATTCTCTGACTCTGAGTTGATGATAGCCTGATCTGATGTCTATCTTAAAGAATTAACTAGCACCCTGATGTTGGTCAAAAAATTCATCGATTATGGGAAGTGGATACTTATTCTTGACTATGACTTTGTTTTACTAACAGTAGTCTATACACATTCTGAGAGAACCATCTTTTTTAAGCACAAATAGAACTGGTGCACCCTATGGGGAAACACTCGACCTTATGAATCCCTTATCTAGGAGATCATTCAACTGTTCTTTTAATTCTTTGAGTTCTTCTTGAGCCATTCTGTATGGCAAAATAGAAATTGGTTGAGTATCTATATGAAGGTTTATTCCAAAGTTAATTTCCCTTTTGGGAGTAACTCCGAGAAGATCTTCAGGAAACACATCTTGAAATTCACATATTTCCGAAATTAACTCAAGATTAGGGGTCTCAGAAATAAAGTCTTTAACTCAAATGAGATGATAGATACACCCCTTGGATATCATTTTTCTCACTTTAAGGTATGAAACAAGCTAACCCCTAAGTGCTGAAGTACTACCCCTCCATTATAAGATAGATTCATTTGGGAACTGAAAATATACAACCCTGTTTCTATATTCAACTGAAGCATAGCATGAATAAAACCAATCTATGCCTAGAATGACGTCAAAATCTGTGATCTCCAACTCTACTAAGTCTGCTGAGATAACTTTATGAGATACCATAACCGAACAATTCCTGTATACCCACTGGGCTATGATAGAATTACCCACTAGGGTAGAGACTGAGAAGGGATCTTTTTTAATTTCAAGACTGACTCCAAAGTCAATAGCTAAATAAGGAGTCACAAAAGATAAAGAAGCTCCTAGGTCTAGCAAAGCATTAACATGTAAATGATAAACTTGTAACATACCTGTGACTATATCAGGAGAACTTTCCTGATCCTATTAGGACTGAAGTGCATAGAGTCTATTTAGGCGTTGCTCGCCGGTGGCACTGGAAAAGGTACCCTACTGAGACGGGCAATTGAATCGAGCTGGGGGACGATTATGCTGACTCTAGGAACCCACTTGGGGACACTCTTTTACCCTATGGCCTATATTTATATATCCAAAATATGCATTACTGCCAGCTTTGCAGATACCCTAATGGTTTCTTCCACACTTTTGACACAGAGGGTTTGTTTGGGAACTACTAACACTATCCTGAGATTTAAAGCCTGGCGCCCTATCCTTATTACCATTCTTGAATTTTAGAACTGGAGCACTGGCTGAGGATGGAGCTGGAATTGAAGATTTTAGGCAGAACTGAAGAGGATTTCGACCCTCTGACTTAGGCTTGGTGAAGTTAAAGCTACCTATCCTAGCCCTCTTATTCTTTCTCTATTTTTCCTTAGTCTTCTGCTCCTCTATCTTATGGGAGTGGACCATTAACCTTAGACAAGTCCATCTCTTGAATAAGCACTATGATCCTACACTCCTTGACGATACTATCTGATACTCTAGACACAAACTTACTCATCTTAGATCTGCTATTAGATACCACATAAGGAACATATCTGGCTAACTGAGTAAACTTGAGGGAATGCTCTATCACTATCATACTTCCCTACTTCAAATTAATAAACTCTAAAACCTTAGCCTCCCTCAACTCTAATGGGAAAAAACTATCTATAAAGGCAGTAGAAAACTTCTCCCATTCTATAGGCCCTGCATTTGCGGCCATATCTACTTTCCATTGTTTAAACCACATATGAACCACATCCTACAACTGATATACAGCTAACTCACCACTCTCACTAGCAGTTACCCTCATAATGTCATTGGCCTTCTGCACCATGTCAAGAAATAACTGTGGGTCCTTTTCAAACTTAGACCCTGTGAATGAAGGAGGGTTCATTAGGGTGAAGTCTCAAATTCTAGTTGCAGCAGCATTGACCACTGGGTTGTCCTAAACAATAGTTGGTTGATCATTCTGGGCTGCTACAGAATAGGCTAGAGTGGTGTAAGTTGCTCTGAATTCTGCATGAGAAACAAACTCATCTAGGGGATCTGCCTGAATGGGAGGAGGTATTGGTTGGTTTTAAAGTTCTTCTTCTGCTAGTCTTTTTTGAAGGCATATTATGTAAATACAAGGGGAATATAGATTATACAGATATTTTAACTTAAGCTCATGCTCACTTGCACGAAATGAATACTGAAAGAATGAGACTTTTTCTAAAATGTCTCATAGTCTCTTGCCCATAAGTTTGATACGCTACACACCCATGCACAAGAATCTACTTGATAAAGCTTTTATACTCCCTAGAAGTCTGTTGAACCTTAAGATCTGATTCCAAGTTTTTAATGTCTCGAGTCTACAGCCCGAACGCCACACAGTACTTACGACCTCGAAGGATCATAAGCTAACCCATGACTGGTACCTACTATGAGCCTAGAATAATAATACTGAAATAATATGGAAGTATAACTGAAATGTCATAAGGTTCTCAACTACTAATATAAATACTTAAATACTGATAGAAATACTGAAAACTAAACATATGTCTTCAAAACCTCTAACTGGATTGTCTGAATATGTAGTTGATGGGACAAGCCCCCTAACTAACTCTATCTACTGAACATAGTGAACTAGTAAAATAAATTAACCTTGTACTTCAATTATGAGAACTCACCACTATATCTTCTATTGATAGTTTGAACTACTAAGTACGATCAGGAGCCCGTGCATCTGAACCTCTGATATGAGACATTAGAGCATAAAAGAAAGAGTATGAATCAGAACTTTAACTGTACTGGTATGCTAAGTGAGGTAAGGCGATATGCATGGGTTCATATGCTTGAACAATAACTGACTGAGTGATATGAATAGAATAGAATAGGAGTACATGACTAACTGAACATGCTGTAAATACTAAGTATGCAATGTTGTAAATACTGAGTATGCAATATTGCATATATACTAGTATACTTTTTATGAGATTACACTGAGGCTGGGTACTGAGTTATGATAACAGAGTAACTGATATCTGAGATTAATGATAACTGAATTACTAATAACTAGGTGACTGTGTCTAACAGTCTTGATCCTGCAGAACTGAACTGAGTTCTATACTGAGACTAAAACTAAAATTGTAATTGTGGCAGTGTTTATCTCACCAACATACCCCGATTATAAATTTAGTTAGGGTCCAACCTATGACCCTAATTGGAAAGGTGTTAACACTTTGCCAAGGGATACTAATAATGCTAGGTCAACCCTATTCTGGCAGGAAGACTCATAAAAGGTATGTATATAATTGTGTCAACCCTAGTTTGGTAGAAGGCCGACTTACCCTATGCTGGCTACATAGTTTTGTAATGCAGGGACTACTATGAAGGGTTAAACCCTTTGCTGGCAGGAATGCCCCATCCCTGGGTTCGCTCGGTGCTGAATCCTACTCCCAACTGAATGGAATCTGAACTGAATTCTAAATTGTACTAGGCTTGACTGAACTGAAACTGATCATGTTGACTGAATAAACTGGACTGAGTTCACTGAGTTCTGTAACTGACTAGGTTCTACTATTCATGACATTGCTGAGACTATTCTTTATCCACTATAATTCTAGGTAAACATCTAGATTTCAGGTAATAAATACCCTCAGGACTCGATAGCATCAATGATAATAAGACATGGCAATTCTTGAAAACATAACAATAATCAATTGTCCATAATACAATCACTGAGACATTTTGTCAAATATTTGGACTTGTATATGACTGGGGACGCATGCTAACATATCATAATTTCACTATTCCATTCACATGTAGATTCCATCAAACACTTACAAGGCATAGCTTTAACATGGGAGTAATTTTGAACATGTATATTAGCATGAATTAATTCATCATTAAGATCACCAATGGATCACAATGCACAAATTATTCACTTAGGCATTTTGACAAACACATAGGAGGCATAACCTTATACTTGGGCATGAACAACATGCTAACGCATCATGACTACAATAATCAATTCACAATTCAAGGATTTCAACATGAGAGAATCATAACTCAACACACATGCTAACATAATTTGATGCAACTCATAAAAGATCCCAATTTGGAATCCAAACAACAATACCAATATGAGCACAATTAAATCCATAGCATGGGAATCAAAATTGTAGTTCTTAAAAGGTTTCTTGAACTCCAAGGGTGGAATAAAACCAAGTGATGGACACCTAACATACCTTGGTTTGTGAATTCGTGAAGATTGTTGTAACACTCTGAAAATAGTTCCCAATATGTCACACTGTGCTTAGGGCCACAAATGATCCCAAGCTAACCCTTCTACTGGTATAACTTATAAGAACCTAAATAAAATGCATAAATCTGAAGAAAATCAGCGAAAGATAACTCTTTTCTAAATTTAAGCAATGTAAAATTAAATTAAAATGACTACAACTCTGCTTTTACAAGACAACACTAAATTCAAATACATTAACTCTACTAACTGTCTATGAAGCCCCTACTAGTATTGACTATTGGTAGCTGGGACATAACCCCTAACTATCCCAAATCAATATGACTCAATAAAGAAAAATAAAATTTGCTCAAACTGTATAACTGACTCGAGCCCTTAAATCAAAAGGACTCATCACCTGCTGACTGGAAGCTACAAACTATCTGAATATAGTATGCATGCTATAACTCGTACCTACATTATGAGACGATGTAGCATATAGACATATATGTTGATCAGTACTTTGAGGATCTACTGAGTATATTGGGGTAAAATTCATAAGTAAAACATCATCTCATTATCATAATTTATAAAATAATGCATGCTAAATGTAAATGACTCACATAAGGTGAAATATCTGAAATACTGAAATATATTGCAATTCAAAGAAAAACATACTTTATAAATCTTGCGAGCCATAACATTTATTTCTAAATGTTGTATTTGTATTATTTTTGAAAATCAAAAGATCAAAGCTTTACTGAAAATCTGTAAATAATCTACTCATAAGATGCTCATGGCATCATCTTTCTTGAAATAACAATATTAAATCTTGGGGTATTGATCCATGCATTACTCTCATGTCAAAACATCCTAATAATCATCCTTGAAAATGAAAACAATAATAATTCATCTAAAAATCTATAATTTACGGCAATAGGCATGAAAACATGAAAATAGACATGAAATTCACCTTTAAAATATCTCAAAACTCATATATTTGCAAATAGCAATAATGGGTATGAACCCAAATTTTAAATATCATGAATATTCATTCAAAATCATATAAAATCATAATTAAAACTTGATTTTGGGCACAAGGATGGAAGAAGATCCTTGTTCATAAACCCCACATACCTTGATAGATGATTATATGAAGAAACTTGAATTATTGATTCCTATTTGAGTTCTTGATGATGAGTTCTTGATTATCTTGTCTTGGAAATCCTCAATTTAGAGCTTTCTTTTAGAATCTATGGAATATTTTGATTTCTTGGAGAAGAAGCTTTAGGGATCTAGGGTTTTGCTTAGAGTGACAATAGATGAATTTGGGCATAAAGTGCTTTGAATAGGCTAAATTCCTTGTTTTGGATGAATTGGGGGCTTGGGAATTGACCAAAATACCCCTTTTAAACCCTATGTCAGAACTGAAAAATGTAATATTTTTTCAATCTGGAAGGCCACCACGATGCTCCACCATCACGGTGGATCACTGTAAAAGGAAGAGTAGGAACTGGGCATTCTATGTGACGTACCACTATCATGGTGCCCCTTTAGAATGCCATTTTGGCCACTGGCATGACGTGCTACTGTCGCGTTAGGCTACTGGTTTTTGACAGATGGGAATTTAGGCTTCTCTGCGATGAGGGGCTATCATGGAGGGCCACTGGAATTTGACAATTATCATTTTTCCCGCCTCTGCGACGCGCCAAGTGCTCAGGTGGCACACTGTCAACTTAAAAATGCTATAACTTCTTCATCAAGTGTCGAAATTAGGTGAATTTGGTATCGATGGAAAGCATTACACAATGAAAAGTTAAAGTCATGAAAATTCCATGTGAAAAAAATGATATTCATTTTTGAAGCTAGCCTTTGACATTCTAGGGGCGAAATTAAGCTAGGTAAAAGTACGAGGTATTATAATATCTTCCCCTTGGGAATATTCATCCTTGAATGTGGCTAGTTAAAATGAAAATACTGATGAATCTAAGTCTATAAGATATCCTGCATACTGAAATAAACTGAATAGCTGAATCTTAAACATAGTGAGCTATTGAACTGATCTGCGTGTGCATGAATTCTCATGAAAATAAATATATGGCTGAGATAGAAATGAGAGAGTCAACTTATGAGCAACTATTACTTTAGACTAAATCTGATTTTGTGAGAAAAAGAAGAGGAGTTTATGACATGAAAACTTAGGGTATTACAATTGTAGTGAGTTCTTGAGACTTGATTCTTGAGCTTGATGAAGCTAGGGCTTGTTCTTGAGAGGATTATGTGAAAAGATGATGTATCTATGCTATTTGGGGAAGAAATTATGTGTTTAGGACGGATTTGATTTGAGACAAAAGACCTTATTGCCTTTCAATACACGGAGTAACAAGCTGAAAATTTCAGAAGAGTGCTATGAAGCCTACACCGCATGCCCTGGGGCTCCGGAATGGAGCATGCGCCGCATGCTCCCTAGGGGTGGACTGGAGCGTGCGTCACACAAAACTATTATTTTAGATTTCCAAACATGACTCAAACAGAGTTTGAAAATTCCTAAACTCACCAAAAATGACCTATTGACATACCTGATCATGAATCAATTTAAAAATCGACATTCTAAGGTCAGAAAAATTGTAAATGATGTCACTTAAATATTAAGGTAAAATATTAGACTATGTGTCAACACTTGGCTGAAATTTTCTAAGTTTGGGACCTCTTTTGGTATGCTATATAGGACTGAAATGACTAGGATTTTGTGAGGTCTTACACTTTCTTAAGCTACTCTGCTTTTCAGTATTTACACTATTTTATTGGTTATTGTTCATCTGGTAACACTATTCTATTAAAGTTGCATCATTTGGTATCAGTGCATCATCTTGAGCTCTGTGGGTATTAACATGAAAACTAATATGAGTGATAATAAGTCAATATTGGAGAAGGTCACTTTGGAGATGACTAATTTCTTATTGAGACAATCTCATATGGAAGAACAATATGAGAAATCAATTGCAGATTTAAGGAAAATCTTTTATTTGATTGTTTATGCTTTGCTAGATCCCGAAGCTTCTTTGTCTTTTATTACTCTTTATCTAACAGTTGATTTTGGAGTCAGTACAAAAATTCTAGTAAATCCTTTTTCAGTCTCCACCCCAGTGGGTACATCCATCATAGCCCAGTGGGTATACATGAACTGCCCGGTTATGGTATCTAAGGAAGTTACTTCAGCAGATTTAGTTGAATTAGAGATGCCTAATTTTGATGTCATTCTCGTCATGGATTGACTTCATTTCTGCTATGACACAGTCGACTGTAGAAATTGAATTGTCCAGTTTTAGTTTCCAAATGAACCCGTCCTAGATTGGAGGGGTAGTACTTCAGCATTCAGGGGTCAGCTTGTTACCTACGGGCTAGGAAAATAATATCTAAGGGATGTGTCTATCATTTTGTTTGAGTTAAGGACTCTAGTACCGAAACTCCCAGTCTTTTATCAGTCCCAGTAGTGAATGAATATTTAGATATTTTTCTCGAAGATCTTCTTGGAATTTCTCTCGAAAGGGAAATAGACTCTGGCATTGACCTTCTTCTAGACACTCATCCCATATCTATTCTTCCGTACAGAATGGCACTAGTAGAACTCAGAGAATTGAAAGAACAATTGAAGAATCTCTTAGATAAGAGATTCATTAGACCCAGTGTGTCCTCGTGGGATGCATCAGTCTTATTCATGCAAAATAAAGATGGTTCTCTCAAAATATGTATAGATTACCATCAGTTGAGCATTGTCACAGTCAAGAACAAGTATCTAATTCTAAGAATTGATGACTTTTTTGACCAACTTTAGGGTGCCAGTTACTTCTCTAAGATAGACCTTAGATCAGGCTATCATCATCTCAGAGTCAGAGAATGTGACATCCAAAAAATAGATTTCAGAACTCAACATGGTCACTTTAAATTCTCAGTCATGTCCTTTGGTCTTACCAATATCCCAACAACTTTCATGGACTTGATAAATTGTGTATTCAAGTAGTACTTGGACATGTTCATCATAGTCTTCATAGATGACACTCTTGTCTATTTCTATAATGAGCATGATTATATAGAACATCTCAGAATAGTATTGCTGACTCTCAGAAATCATCAGTTGTTCACCAAATTTAGTACGGATTAATTTCGGCTAAGTTCAGTATCATTCCTTGGTCATATTATTTTTGATGATAGCATTAGAGTTGATCCTCAAAAGACCGAAGTAGTAAGAAACTGGCCCAAACCCATCTCTCCGACAGATATCAGGAATTTCTAGGGTTTGGTTGGATATTGCAGATGGTTTGTTGAGGGATTTTCATCCATTGTATCCCATGTCCAGATTGGCTCAGAGGAAAGTCAAGTTTCAGTGTTCAGATTCATGCGAGAAGAGTTTTTAGGAGTTGAAGACTCGACTCACCTCAGCTCCAATTTTAACTTTACTAGATGGTTCAGATGGGTTTGTTGTATAGCGTAATGCATCTATAGTAGGATTGGGTTGTGTCCTCACATATCATGGCAAGGCCATAGCCTACGCCTCTAGACAACTTAATCCCCATGAGAAGAATTATCCGACTCATGATCTTGAGATAGCAGTCGTAGTATTTTCCTTATAGATTGGAGGCATTACTTGTATGGGGTGCATGTAGATATGTTTACAGATCACAAGAGCCTTCAATATATATTCTCTCAGAAAGATCTTAACCTCCGTCAAAGAATTTAGCTGATTACTTAGAGCCAATGTCAGTTTCACAATAAATATCAGTCATGCAATGATCAGTACAATTTAGTCAGTTATAGAACTCAAGAAAAACTCAGTAAACTCAGTATCAATACAGTCTCATTAAATACTTAGTTCAGTCCTCAATAAACCCAGTCAGTTAACAGAACTCAATAGTATTTCGTTAGTCAACGAAACTCAGTTAACTCAGTTTAGTTCAGTTAAACAGTACTATCAGTATCAGTTCAGTCAAGTCTAGTATAAACTAGGAAATCAGTTCAGTGTCTATTTGGTTAGGAGTAGGATTCAGCATCGAGTGAGCCAAAGAATGGGAACTCACCTGCCAGAAGAGGGTGTGATTCTTAGAAGGAATCCTTATGTTCTAAAACTATGTATCCAGCGTAGGTCGAGACATCAAACCTTTTAGATGAGGGTTGATGAGATGGCTTAGCCTTTCAGATAAGGGTCCCACCGTTCTCGTTTCAGTACCTGCCAGATGAGGGTCATTCATAGCTTGTCCTTACTCGTGGCACAGTATTGACACCCTTATAATTGAGGTTACAGATTAGACCCCAACTTATCTATCTTATTTAAGGCATATTGGTTATATAATTACATCCCACAATCTCGATTTCAGTCTTCAGAATAGAACTCGTATAGTTCTACAGATTTCAGGACTATCAAATACAGTCACTCAGTTCAGTACGAAACTCAGCTAGTTCTATCAAAATTAGGACAGTCAGACATAGTCACTCAGTTAACAGTATATTAGTTATCAAAACTCTATGTTATCATAATTTAGATTTAGTATTCAGTGTTATCACAATCTGAGTTATAGTAAACATATTCATGTATGTACTCTCATTCAGTATACTAATATTATTCAGTTAGTATTGTTCATGTATAAGAACCCATGCATTCATCCTTCCCCTCTTTGTATACCAGTACATTCCCACGTACTGATGCATACTTTTCTCTTGTGCTATGGTGTTTTATACCATAGGTTTGGATGCTCAGGTTCCTGATTGCACTTAGCAATTCAGATTTCAGCAATCAGAGTAAGTGGTAAGTCTTCGTAGTTCAAGGACATGATTATTATTTCAGTACTTAGTTATTTCAATAGGTGGAGTTAGTTGGGGGATTTTACCATCAAATTCATATTTCAAAAATTTTAGAAGATTTTCAGACTAGAGTAATTTCATACAGTTGTTTTCAATTCTGGTATTGTTATTCCGTTTATTCAATATTATTTAGTTTTGAACCGTATGGCATATTTCTGCCAGATTTCTGCATTTATCTTAGTTATATTGTTATTCTAGTATTACTATTATGTAGTGCTCACAGCAATACCATTCATGGGTTAGCTAGCGGTCCTTTGGAATTGTTAGCATCGTGTAGCATTCGGGGTACCAGACTCGGGGCGTTACACTGAATTTGGAGACTAATATTCTTTGATAGCTTGTAATACTATCTTTAATGGTCTGTACAGTCACTTTCATTATGGGAGTAGACAATAATATCATCAATGAAGACTATGATGAACATGTCCAAGTAATGCTTAAACACATGGTTCATCAAGTCCATCAAAGTTGTTGGGGCATTGGTCAGACCAAATGACATGACTAGAAATTCTAAGTGACCATATCAAGTTCTGAAAACTGTTTTTGTGATGTCACATTCTCTGACTCTGAGATGATGATAGCCTGATCAGAGGTCTATCTTAGATAATTAACTAGCACCCTGATGTTGGTTAAAAAAGTCATCGATTCTGGGAAGTGGATACTTGTTCTTGACTGTGACTTTGTTCAACTAACGGTAGTCTATACACATTCTGAGAGAACCATCTTTTTTATGTACGAATAGAACTGGTGCACCCCATGAGGAAACACTCTGCCTTATGAATCCCTTATCTAGGAGATCATTCAACTGTTCTTTTAATTCTTTGAGTTCTGCTTGAGCCATTCTGTATGGCGGAATAGAAATTGGCTGAGTATCTAGAAGAAAGTCTATTTGGAAGTCAATTTCCCTTTCGGGAGTAACTTCGGGAGGATCTTCGGGAAACACATCTAGAAATTCACATATTACTAAAATTAACTCAAGATCAAGGGTCACATAAATAAAGTCTTTAACTCAAATGAGATGATAGATACACCCCTTGATATCATTTTTCTCACTCTAAGGTATGAAACAAGCTGACCCCTAAGTTCTGAAGTACTACCCCTCTATTATAAGATAGGTTCATTCGGGAACTAAAAATATACAACTCTGTTTCTACATTAAACTGAAGCATAGCATGAATAAAACCAATCTATGTCGAGAATGACGTCAAAATCTGTGATCTCAAACTCTACTAAGTTTGTTGAGATAACTTTATGAGATACCATAACTGGACAATTCCTGTATAACCACCGGGATATGATAGAATTAACCACTAGGGTAGAGACTGAGAAAGGATCTTTTGAATTTCAGGACTGACTTCGAAGTCAACGGCTATATAAGGAGTCATAAAAGACAAAGAAACTCCTAGGTCTAGCAAATCATTAACATATAAATGATAAACTTGTAACATACATGTGACCATATTAAGAGAACTTTCCTGACTTGTTGGGACTGAAGTACATAGAGTCTGTTTGGGCGTTGCTCGCTGGTGGCACTGGAAAAGGCACCCTACTGAGACGGGTGATTGAATCGAGCTGGGGGACGATTATGCTCACTATATGAACCCACTTGGGGACACTCTATGAACTTATGGCCTGGATTTCCACATCCAAAACATACATCACTGCCAGCTCTGCAGACACCCTGATGGTTTCTGCCATACTTTTGACATAGAGGGTTTGTTCGGGCACTGCTAACACTACCCTGAGATTTAGAGTCGGCGCCCTATCCTTATTACTATTATTGAATTTTGTCACTAGAGCACTGGATGAGGATGGAGCTGGAACTGAAGATTTCAGGCAGAACTGAGGACGATTTCCACCCTCTAACTTAGGTTGGGTGAAGTTAAAGCTACCTATCCTAGCCCTCTTATTCTCTCTCTATTTTTCCTTAGTCTTCTGCTCCTCTATCTTCTGGGCGTGAACCATTAACCTTATCCAAGTCCATCTCCTTAATAAGAACTATGATCCTACACTCCTTGACCATACTATCTCATACGCTAGACACAAACTTAGTCATCTTAGATCTGCTATCAGCTACCACATGAGGAGCATATCTGGATAACTGAGTAAACTTGAGGGAATGATCTATCACTGTCATTCTACCCTACTTCAAATTAATAAACTCTAACACCTTAGCCTCCCTCAACTCCAATGGAAAAAACTATCTATAAAGGCAGTAGCAAACTCATCCCATTCTATAGGCCCTGCATTTATGGCCCTGTCTGCTTTCCATTGCTTAAACCATGTATGAACCACATCCTACAAATGATATACAGATAACTCACCACTCTCACTACCAGTTACCCTCATAGTGTCATTGGCCTTCTGCACCATGTCAAGAAATTCCTGTGGGTTCTTTTCAAACTTAGACCCTGTGAATGAAGAAGGGTTCATTCGGGTGAAGTATTGAATTCTAGTTGCAGCAACATTGACCATTGGGTCGTCCTGAAAAATAGTTGGTTGATCATTCTAGGCTACTACAGAATACGCTAGAGTGGTGAAAGCTGCTCTGAATTCTGCGTGAGATACATGCTCATCTAGGGGATCTGCCTGAACGGGCGGAGGTGTTGGCTGATGTTTTAGTTCTTTTTCTGCTAGTCTTTTTCGAAGGCATATTATGTAAATAGAAGGGAAAATTGGATTATACAGATATTTTAACTTAAGCTCATGCTCACTTGCACAACATGAATACTGAAAGAAGGAGACTTTTTCTAAAATGTCTCACAGCCTCTTGCCCATAAGTTTGATATGCTACAAACCCATGCACAAGAATCTACTTGATGCATCTTTTATACTTCCTAGGAGTCTGTTCAACCTTAGGATCTGACACCAAGTTTGTAATGTCCCGAGTCTACACCCCGAATGCCACATAGTGCTTACAACCTCGAAGGATCATAAGCTAACCCATGACTGGTACCTGCTATGAGCCTAGAATAATAATACTGAAATAATATGGAAGTATAACTGAAATGTCATAAGGTTCTCAACTACTGATATAAATACTTAAATACTAATAGAAATACTAAAAACAAAACATATGTCTTAAAACCTCTAACTGGATTGTCTGAATATGTAATTGATGGGACAAGCCCCCTAACTAACTCTGGCTACTGAACATACTGAACTAGTAAAATAAATGAACCTTGTACTTGAATTATGAGAACTCACCACTATATCTTCTATTGATAGTCTGAACTACTAAGTTCGGTCAAGAGCCCGTGCATCTGAACCTATGATATGAGACATCATAGCGCAAAAGAAAGAGTATGTATCAGTACTTTAACTGTACTAGTATGCTAAGTGAGGTAAGGCTATATGCATGGGTTCATATGCTTGAACAATAATTGACCGAGTGATATGAATATAACAGAGTAGAAGTACATGACTAACTGAACATGCTGTAAATACCAAGTATGCAATGCTGTAAATACTGAGTATGCAATACTACATATATACTAGTATACTTTTTATGAGATTACACTGAGGATGAGTACTGAGTTATGATAACAGAGTAACAGATATCTGAGATTACTGATAACTAAATTACTGATAACTAGGTGACTGTGTATGACAGTCTTGATCCAGTAGAACTGAACTGAGTTCTATACTAAGACTAAAACTAAAACTGTAACTGTAGAAGTATTTATCTAACCGATATACCCCGATTATAAATTGAGTTAGGGGCCAACCTGTGACCCTAATTGGAAGGGTGTTATCACTTTGCCAAGGGATACTAATAATGTTGCGTCAACCCTATTCTGGCAGGAAGACTCATAAAAGGTATGTAAATAATTGTGTCACCCCTAGTTTGGTCGGAGGCTGACTTACCCTATGCTAGCTACATATTTCTGTAATGCAGGGAATGCTACTAAGGGCCAAACCCTTTGTTGGAAGGAATGTTCCATCCCTGGATTCGCTCGGTGCTAAATCCTACTTCCAACTGAATGGACCTTGAACTGAATTCTAAACTGTACTAGGCTTGACTGAACTGACATGATCATGTTGACTAACTAAACTGGACTGAGTTCACTGAGTTCTATAACTGACTAGGTTCTACTATTCATGACATTACTGAGACTATTCTTTAGCCACTATAATTCTAGGTAAACATCTAGATTTTGGGTAATAAATGGCCCCAGGACTCGATAGCATCAATAATAATAAGACATGGAAATTCTTGAAAACATAACAATAATCAATTGTCCATAATACAATCACTGAGACATTTTGTCAAATATTTGGACTTGTATATGAGTGGGGACGCATGCTAACATATCATAATTTTACTATTCCATTCACATGGACATTCCATCAAACACTTACAAGGCATAGCTTTAAAATGGGAGTAATTTTGAACATGTATGCTAGCATGAATTCATCATTAAGATCACCAATGGATCACAATGCACAAATTATTCACTTAGCCATTTTGACAAACACATAGGAGGCATAACCTTATACTTGGGCATGAACAACATGCTAGCGCATCATGACTACAATAATTAATTCATAATTCAAGGATTTCAACATGAGAGAATCATAACTCAACACACATGCTAACATAATTTGATGCAACTCACAAAAGATCCCAACTTGGAATCCAAACAACAATACCAACATGAGCACAATTAAATCCATTACATGGGAATCAAAATTGTAGTTCTTAAAAGGTTTCTTGAACTCCAAGGGTGGAATAAAACCCAAGGATGGACATCTAACATACCTTAGTTCGTAAATTCATGAAGATTGTTGTAACGCCCTGAAAATGGGTCCCAAGATGTCACACTATGCTTAGGGCCACAAGTGATCCCAAGTTAACCCTTCTACTGGCATAACTTATAAGCAACTAAATAAAATGCATAAATCTGAACAATATCAGCAGAAGATAACTCTTTTCTAAATTTAAGCAATACAAAAATAAATTAAAATGACTACAACTCTGCTTTTACAAGACAACACTAAATTCAAATACATTAACTCTACTAACTGTCTATGAAGCCCCTACTAGTATTGACTATAGGTAGCTGGGACATGACCCTTAACTATCCCAAATCAATACGACTCAATAAAGAAAAATAAAATATTGCTCAAACTGTATAACTGACTCGAGCCCTTAAATCAAAAGGACTCATCACCTGCTGTCTGGAAGCTGCAAACTATCTGAATATAGTATGCATGCTATAACTCGTACCTACATTATGAGACGATGTAGCATATAGACATATATGTGGATCAGTACTTTGAGGATCTACTGAGTATATTATGTTAAAATACATAAGTATAACATCATCTCATCATCATAATTTATAAAATAATGCATGCTAAATGTAAATGACTCACATAAGGTGGAATATCTGAAATACTGAAATACATTGCAATTCAAAGCAAAACATACTTTATAAATCTTGTAAGCCATAACATTTAGTTCTAAAAGTTGTAGTTGTATTATTTTTTTAAATCATACTGTCTAAGTGTAGAAAGGACTCACACTTATATCTAAAATCTGAAATCTGTAGCTAATATCTTTCTGTAAAGCATAATCTGAATAAAGTTGTGAGCCTTTACACTTAGCTTCTAAAAGCTTTTCTGTTATTCTTTTCTGAGAAACTATTCTAAAAATCTTTACTATTGAGCTGTAAGGAAATCACTTTATATTAATGGAGGTTCATCTAACCGACATAAACCATGTAAGCTACATAGAGTCCAATACCTCGTCCTCCTACAGAAGAAACCTCACATTGGGAAGAGGTGTCATACTCTTGCCAGAGAGTGTAACCTTAACTTTAGTGATCACTAACTCATCCCACTATAGGCACTTTAATCTCAATTCTATGGTGGCACGTAGTTTTGGGGTATGAGACCTTGGAATCATATCCAACTCTGTGCTAAATACTACTACCTATAATTTGCTACGCTCATCTTGTTGGAAATTCACTTAAAAACTTACATAAGGGTTTGTGAGAAACAAGTTATGCATTTATCTGAGTAAATCTGTAAATCAGTTGATCTGATTTCTATAGTTTGTAACAAATCTATAAAGTAGATTCCAAATCTTATCTGAAAATCAAAAGATCAAAGCTTTACTAAAAATCTGTAAATAATCTACTCATAAGATGCTCATGGCATCATCTTTCTTGAAATAACAATATTAAATCTTGGGGTAATGATCCATGCATTACTCTCATGTCAAAACATCCTAATAATCATCCTTGAAAATGAAAAAAATAATAATTCATCTCAAAATCTATAATTTACGGCAATAGGCATGAAAACATGAAAATAGACATGAAATTCACCTTCAAAATATCTCAAAACTCATAGCTTTACAAATAGCAATAATGGGTATGAACCCAAATTTAAAATCTCATGAATATTCATTCAAAATCATATAAAATCGTTATTAAAACTTGGTTTTGGGCACAATGATGGAAGAAGATCCTTGTTCATAAACCCCACATACCTTGATAGATGATTAGATGAAGAAACTTGAATTATTGATTCCTATTTTAGTTCTTGATGATGAGTTCTTGATTATCTTGTCTTGGGAATCCTCAATTTAGAGTTTTCTTGGAGAATCTAAGGTCGATTTTGATTTCTTGGAGAAGAAGCTTTAGGGCTCTAGGGTTTTGCTTGGAGTGAGAATAGATGAATTTGGGCATAAAGTGCTTTGAATAGGCTAAATTCCTTGTTTTGGACGAATTGGGGGCTTGAGAATTGACCAAAATACCCCTTTTAAACCTCAAGTCAGAACTGAAAAATGTAACATTCTTTCGATTTAGAAGTCCATCACGATGCTCCACTATCACGGTGGCTCACTGGAAAAGGATGAGTAGGAACTGGGCATTCTCCGTGACGTACCACTATCATGGTGCCCCTTTGGAATGCCATTTAGGCCACTGGCGCGACGCGCTACTATCACGTTGGGCTACTGGTTTTTGACAAATGGGAATTTAGGCTTCTCTGCGATGAGGGGCTATCACGGAGAGCCACTGGAATTTGACGATTATCATTTTGCCCGCCTCTGTGACGTGCCAAGTGCCCAGGTGGCACTCTGTCAAATTAAAAATGCTATAACTTCTTCATCGAGTGTTGAAATTAGGTGAATTTGGTATCAATGGAAAGCTTATTCAATTTTCCACACAATGAAAAAGTTGAAATCAAGAAAATTCCATGTACATAAAATGATATTCATTTTTGAAGCTAGCCTTTGACATTCTAGGGGCGAAATTAAGCTAGGAAAAAGTATGAGGTATTATAATATCTTCCCTTTGGGAACATTCGTCCTTGAATATGGCTAGTTAAAATGAAAATACAGAGGATTCTGAGGCTATAAGATATCCTGCACACTAAAATAAATTGAATAGTTGAATCTTAAACATAGTGAGCTACTGAACTGATCTGCGAGTGCATGGGTTCTCATGAAAATAACTATATGGATGAGATAGAAACGAGAGAGTCAACTTATGAGCAACTATTACTTTAGACTGAATCTGATTTTGTGAGAAAAAAAAGAGGGGTTTATGACATGAAAACTCGGGGTATTACAATTGTAGTGAGTTCTTGAGACTTGATTCTTTAGCTTGATGAAGCTAGGGCTTGTTATTGAGAGGATTATGTGAAAAAATGATGTATCTATGCTATTGGGGAGAAAGTTATGTTTTTAGGACGGTTTTGATTTGAGACAAAAGACCTTATTGCCTTTCAATACACGGAGTAACAAGCTGAAAATTTCAGAAGCGTGCTATGGAGCCTGCGTCGCATGCCCTGGGGCTCCGGAATGGAGCGTGCGCCGCATGCTCCCTAGGGGTGGACTGGAGCTTGCGTCACACGAAACTACTATTTTAGATTTCCAAACATGACTCAAACAGAGTTCGAAAATTCCTAAACCCACCCAAAATGACCTATTGACATCCCTGATCATGAATCAATTTAAAAATCGACATTCTAAGGTCAGAAAGATCGTAAATGATGTCACTTAAATATTAAGGTAAAAAATGAGACTATGTGTCAACACTTGGCTGAAATTTTCTAAGTTTGGGACCTCTTTTGGTATGCTATATAGGACTGAAATGACTAGGATTTTGTGAGGTCTTATACTTTCTTAAGCTACTCTGCTTTTCAGTATTTGCACTGTTTTATTGGTTATTGTTCATCTGGGAACAGTATTCTATTAAAGTTGCATCATTTGGTATCAGAGCATCATCTTGAGCTCTGTGGGTATTAGCATGACAACTAATATGAGTGAGATTAAGTCGATATTGGAGAGGGTCCCTTTGGAGATGACTAATTTCTCATTGAGACAATCTCAGATGGAAGAACAACATGAGAAATCGATTGTAGCTTTAAGGAAAAACTTGGAATGATCAAGAAGGTTCGATCGGAGAAAGGGGTTTAATGGAACTGATGGATGTGGAGAGATCTACACTGTATCATGGAACCCCATGGCTTGGATGAGCCAGAATTGCAGAGCACAACAGTCTCTTGCAGGACCTCATCTCGGAGTGGATTCTACCCCTCAATTTAAAAATAATGTGGAGACCTTTAGGGTTGCATCAAAGACCTCAGGTGCATACTTCACAAGGGTTGCATCAAAGACCTTTAAAATGATATTTGAACTTTTTGTCCTTCATTAAAAGTCTTTATTTTAGAAATAGTCGTCTTTCTTTATTTTTCTAATATTTAAGAATTGAAAATTAATTAAATATAATTATGATAAAATCTTTCATCATTAGAAGTCATCAAAATTAATGACAAATAAATACTTCTTTCATTAGTTTAAGAATTAAAAATTAACTAAATTTGATTTTAAAAAGATTTGAAAAATTTAGAAATAAATAAAAAAGCATCAGAATAAGAAAAATTTAAGAAATACCAAATTTTTAAAAGTTATAAATACTTAATAAGAATATAATCAATGATTTATAAGGATTTGACCTTAAAAATAAGAGAAGATTTTAAATATATATATATATATATATATAAATTAATTGTACTACAAATATGATTCAAATTTAATTTTAAATAATTAAACGTTACACGTGAGAGATACGTGAGGTTAAACTAGTTATATTGAAAGTGTGAAGAGTCTTAGAAATGTTGTTTGAACTTTTTGCCCTTCACTAAAATACTTTGCTTTAAACAAAATCCTCTTTTCACTATTTTCCTAATATTTAAGAGTTGAATATTAATTAAATAATTATAGTAAAATCTTTTCTTATTAGAAGTCATTAGAATTAATGACAACTAATTCCTTTTTTCAATAGCTTAAGAATTAAAGTTGATTTTAAGAAGATTTGAAAAATCTACAAATAAATACAAAAACATTAGATTAAGAAAAATATAAGAAGTACCAATTTTTTTAAAGTTTTAAGTAAGTACTCGAAGATTTTCTAAAGATTTAACTTTAAAAATAAAAAAAGATTTTAAATCTAGAAAAAATAAAAAAATAATCGTACTACAAGTATGATTCAAATTGATGTGTCTCTTTTAGCCTCTAGCAGTAAGGAAAAGAGGTACTGAATGACAAACGCAAAAATGATGATCCATTAACCACCTGAAACTTTTGGTTAAAATATGTATGTTCTTACAATAAAATATATTTTATGTTTATATTATAATATTAAAGTATGAAGAATCTTTGAGAAATGATTTGAACTTTTTGCACTTCATTAAAAATCTTTGGAATAGATAAAATCATTTAATTTTAAATAATCAAAGATTACACGTGCAAGGAACGTGTGATTAAACTAGTATATTAAAATTGTGCAGGACCTTAAAAATGTCATTTGAACTTTTTACCGTTCATTAAAAGACTCCGCTTTAAAAAAATCATCTTTTCACCCTTATTTCTTTAATTTATAGTATTGAATATTGCCTGTAATAAATATAAAAAAATAATTAAATAAAGAAGATTTTCTATTATAGATAAATTTCTAAATTTATAATAATATTTTTATTGATTTTTTTATTAGCGTGACTTTTTTCAAAAAAAAAAAAACAATTGTTTTTTCTTGGTAACATTCAGTGACGTTGGGCTATAATTCCTCCATAAAACGGTAATGCCCAATAAGCAATGCCAAATATATTAAAAGCGTATATCTGAAGGGAACTTTTAACTTGCAAAGGACAAATACTTCCATAGTTAATGGTTTTCCACGCATGCTCCCTATTTAGCCATGAAAATTATTATTTTCGAAGTTAAAGTTGAAGTTGGAATTGTGTTTGATCATGAATATAAATTGAGTTGCTTTTAAAATTTTATGACAAAAGTAGGAGTGAAAACAAGTTTTACTTATTTTCACTTTTCCAATATAATTTCAAATTGTATTTTGAATTTTCATGGCCAAACACATACTGTTTTCACTAAAGTGATATAATTTTTAGGAAAAAAGCTTAAAAAAAATTCATGGAAAAATGGCTACTTATTATGATCAAATATTAGAAAACCTATTTTAAGTAAAATTTTGATTTGGTATTTAATAAGGTTTGTAAGGTGTGTATGTTGTCAATGTATTTACGAGAAGAATAGTTGTATATCTGTTTTTCTTGGTTAAGGGATTCAGAATTTATATGTATCTGGGGAGATGCAAATACTTCTAAATTTTGTATATTTGGTGTATATGGTTTTGAAAATATTTGGCTGAGTTTATAATTCTTTTCTTTGGTATTTCAGGTCTATTTTGAGTGACTATATTTTACGGAAATTGAAACCCAAAATCAAAATTGAAATTATTGTATTAAAAAATAATAGTAATTACAAAATTGACAATTTGAAAGTGTTTGAAGTTGATATTGTGCATTCAATTTCGAAAATCTAACTCAAACTAATAAAAAAATTGATTTTCATTATGTTGAAACTGAATTAATTTTTATTGCGTATTAGATTTAAAAAAGGATTCCAGTAAATAAATTCAAGTAAAAAATAATTTGCGTAAATCGTATATACCAGAATTTTGTATTCTCCTGTAGATCACAATTTTTCTACTATTTTTCTCTTAAAAAAAGTTATCAACTTTTGAGGGAGTGATTAATGCACAAATTCATATTTATTGATTTGTTATATTAGAGAAATAAATGGAAAGTTGGAGAAGATTAAGGACATTTATTACATTAAAATTTCTTTTTTTTATCTCTTTTTGCTTTTATGATTTTTTTATTATTTTTTTTGTATATATATACATAAGACTTTTATTATTTTTTCTATGAATTGTAATATTGAAATTTAGACTAGAAAGTTAGTTATAAATAATCTAACTAACTATATGTGAATTTTTGCCATAATATAATTCATGACGGCAAACTTTTTCCAATCAGGAATTGGGATACTATCCTCATAATATACTAAGGGAAGGAAAAGTACCCCACCCATTTTTCTGTTCGTATTAATACTAATTTGGGATTAGAATCCAACTAGTATAAATGAAACCTATTATTGTTGAAGAGTTAAAACAAATACCAAAAGTCCTCTTTGTTGTGCAGGTCTGAAGCTAATCTTGAGGTGATCTCTCTTATTTAGGTGAGTTTTTTCTTCTTTTTTTTGTTTTCTTTATATCTTAAGAGTGATGAAGGTTCAACGTGTAATTGCTCCTGCGGTATATGTTGAGCTTCCAGATTTAATTATATTTCGCATCTTGAGTTACTTGCCCCTTAGGTCTTTGCACAGATTCAAGTGCGTTTGCAAGTTGTGGTCTACCCTGTTTCTGCACCCAACATTCGTGTACCTTCGTACACAGAACTCCCCCTTCAGTCATGTCCTCGGTGAGGATGTAGATATCTTGAGGCAGCTCGATTTTGACAATCCGGACCGATGGTGGGGCTTTACAACAATCTGTCGCAGCAGTAGCGACTTACATGTGCAGGTCAGAGACATATCATCTTCGACTTCTCAATATCGCATAGAATCCGTTCTCATGCGCGACACCCTCCTAATCCCCAGTCCACAATATCCTAGTTTGTGTATTGCGTTAGAATTTGTTCCCATTACGTCTAACCCACAAGCTGGTTCTGTCAAGTTGATTTCTGTTCATGATGATGGAAACAACAACCTCGGTTATGAAGTTCTCTCTCTCGACAATATTGGGACGTCCTTTTGTCGCTGGCGGGCTATTGACATGGTGGTACCACCACTGCTTAGTGATGGACGAATGAGGAACAGCATTCAGCTCTTCTTTAGAAAGGGAGTCGCTTATTGCATTTGCTTTCTTGAAACAACAGAGGAGGTCGATGATATACAAGTAGATGTTGTAGATATGGTTAATGAGACCTACATTGGTCGTACTACTTTCCCTAGAGTAAGTTTCTTCCCAGAGTTGGCTATGCTGCATCTCTTGGATTGGAATGGACGCCTCTCCTTCTCCCAACTACTGAAAGATGAGCTGCATGTCCTGGTACTAGATGATCACACAAAGTTGAAATGGGCTGAAAGAAAGCGCATCATCAAGCTAAACTTCTTGAAATCATCCCCGTATCATAAAGAGGAGCTAATGACATTTCATGCCTGCGATAACATGTCTACTTTGATATTTATTTGGCAACACAAGGACAATCAATTCTTCTGTTTTTATGACATTTATACGGGGGAGTTGTTTACTTCTAAAATGTTTGTCTCCAGCTACAGCGACTTAAATGATGCTGAACATGATGCTGCGCTGGTTGCATTTAAGGTCGCCGAATTCGCCTTCCACAGAGCAGGCTTGTAGGAATTAATGCTTTCTTAGATATTATTCTTGTTATATGAAAACATATTTATGTACTCTTTATCTATGTGGAGACTTACTTTAGTGTGGATGTTATCATTGATTGATTGTCTAATCCATGCTATAATTGGCCCATGTTTATAAGTTTCAGATATTCTGCTTAATCCTTACGTTTTATGCCTCTTGAGTTATCATGTTTCAACAAATTTTATTTTGCTCATCTACTTTTGCTGATATTTTGAGTTTATGCCTCTGGTATTGAAGAGCTTTTGAAATGGAATCTTTCGATAAGTATGGAGCTATGGAATGTGCTTGGCACGAGTATTTCAAAAAGATGCATCTTCTTTCCAACTTCATGAGCTCTGCTTTTGTGTGTTATATTTACTTTTAAGCATATGAATCTTATGTGATGGGAAAACTTTAGCCAAAACTCTAATGCTACAAGTATTTATTATTTGATAAGAAACTAATAATAGTATGTAAGGAATTTAGTTTTAATTATTTGTAAGCTTCAAGTAAGTGGATTAGTAACCAACACTCAAAAGGCTTATATAGCTGGGTAGTATTATTTTGTGTCTCATTCCTTACAAAGTTGCGACATGAAAGTTCCTTCAACTCTGTCATTTGTTAACCGTTATGAACCCAATGGACGTATTTGCCCCTGTAGATCACGTGAGATGCAAAGAAAAGTTAAATAGCAGAGTACAAGGCAAAGAAAGGCATGCTTATTTTGAGTCAAATGTCTGGTACTCCTTACCTCCCTTCTGAAGTGTTTTGTTACTGTTGCATTGAACTTGAGTTCTTTATATTATGATTCCTTCTATGATAAATATTTCTCTTTGTTTTAATTGGTTTTTTTCATTTTGCAATGTACTGAGTCAGAGACTAATTAAATACCAAATGAATTATCAATGATGGAAGATTCAGGACGTGAGACATGAAAAAAAGTACAGAAAAAGATCAAAAATACCCCATCAACTATCTGAAACGGATTAAAAATATTCCTTATTAAATTTTTAGCTCAAAAATACTCCTCCGTTAAATATTTGGCTAAAAACTAACCCTCCCTCTAACTCAACAAGCATGTCACCTGGGTAAAAATGGTTACGTGGCTATGTCACATCATCATCCATGCGTAAAATTTCCTCTTTTTAATTTCATTGGTCCATTTATCACCCAACCCGATCCAAAATAAAAAAAAAAATCCAAGAGCCACATCATGTTAGCACAGATTTTCCTTGCTGTATAGTGATCCTTGAGGAACGCTACAACAAAAAGCCTCAATTTCAAGATAAGTTGGGATTAATTATATGAATCCTCAGATGATGCTTCATCTAAGCCGGTTTGTGTCCAATATGATATAAGAATCACCATGTTCTCTTGAAAAAACAATTGAGTACAACAAGAAATCAAGCACCACATAAGGTTCTTTGATAATGAAATTTTTCTTCTTTTTAACAAACACGCATCTATATTGCCATGGAGTGCAGAGACTGACATTATACATGCATAAACAAGAATACATCAGTCTAATGGCCAATCCAAATTTAAGGATACATTGGGATGGCCCTTCGATAAATTCAGTACACTAAGCTATTAAAATCAGACTGCTTCAGCTACTAACTCTTAACGAAAGCTCTTAATAAGATGTCAATTCCTTTGGGTTTTGGGATCAGGTTTTTTTCCTTTTGGATTGGATCGGGTGATAAATGAGTTGATGAGATTAAAGAGAGGATTTTACATATGGACGATGATGTGGCTTGACCACGTGGCCATTTTTAGTCAGTGACATGCTTGGTAGGGATCTGTTGGAGGGAGGAGCATTTTTTAGCTAAATATTTAATCGAGGAGTATTTTTAAAATAAAAAATTAAGAGACATATGTTTTATCCATTTAAAATAGTTTAGAGTTATTTTTGACCCTTTCTAAAAATGTATTAGATTCTTTTTTATTTTTATTTTTTGGTTGACGACATTCTTCTTTTTCATTAATAAGCTATTTACTGAAAATGTGTATTCTATGGTGCATTGCTTTACAATTTCAACATATTCTGAAGTATTATAATTATTTTGCCTTTTGAAAGTGAAAGTATTACAAAGAAAATTAAAATTAACAATGAATTTACTGCATATTTGTACATATATTTTCAATTTTCCTCATCCATCACCACACACAGTCACTCCCACGGCTCAACTCACGGTTACACAATATATTCCTTACCGTATAGAGAAATCCATACACTGCCCACATTATATTCCTTTTCCTTTTCCTTTTCCTAGTTAATTTGGGATAAGATTCCTAATTGTTTTATAAATAAACCTTTCTTAGTTAATTTGGGATAAGGAATTCTAAGAGCTTATTATTTTTTATTATAAATGAAGGATAATTCTTGTTAGACGAGCAAAAAAAAAAAATCTCAAACTGAGGTGACAAATTTCCATCATGAAGCTACTTCGTGGAATTTCCCCGTCGGTGTCTGTTGAGCTTCCGGAACTTAATTATGTTTTGCATCTTGAGTTACTTGGCCCTTCGGTCTTTGCACAGATTCAAATACGTTTGCAAGATGTGGTCTACACTATTTCTGCACGCAGGGGCGGATGTAGAGTATTACGTGCGGGTTTCCGTAAATTCAGTAACTTTCGTACGGTTATTGAATTTATATTGAAAAAACTAGTAAATATATAAGAATTATAAGTTGGGGACTCACAAACAAAGTGTGTTATTGGTCTAGTGGTAAAAAAGGAGCTTACTAAAGCATTGTTAGGAACCCACAACCTTTAAATTCTAGATTCGCCTCTGTCTGCACCCAACTTTCTTGTATTTTCGTCTAAAATGTTGGATCATTTGCTCTTCGAGGATGCAAATATCTTGAAGCAGTTCAATTTAGATTATCCGGAGAGATGGTGGGGCTTTACCACAATCTATCGTAGTTGTCACCACTTACGTATGCAAGTGAGAAACATATCTTCTTATTCTCAATGCCACGTAGAATCAGATCTCCTGCGCGTTACGCTCCCAATCCCCAATCCCCAATATCCTAGTTTGTGCATTGCCCTTGAGTTTGTTTTCGTTACCTCTAAACCACATGGTGGTTTTGTCAAGTTGGTTTCTCTTCATGATGATGGATACTGTTGGGTTCAAATGAAATGTGTGAATGACAAATGGAGGGAACGAAATTTGGAGGGAAAGTGAAAATGTCACTTGGGGAAAGCTAAGTTCTCCTACATTCGTGGGAGAAAGAAGTTTTTTAGTGTTTATATCAGAAACACTTCTTCATGTGGATAGTGAGGAAAGAACAAAGAGATACATCACGCCGTTATTGTTATTGCTCGCTCGGTTTTGGATTTGGATTTTGAAAATGATCGAGAGGTTATTATTTTTGGAAAAAGTTTATTTTGAAACTTGAAAAACAAGTAAAATTTTAATCTAAAGGAATTGTTTTTTTCCATGTGCGGGCGTGTTTCGGACGCCATGCAAGCGCAAACGCAACGCACCTTGAAGGGACGTGACCCTTCAGGGAAATGACACACTGTTTTCAAAAGGGGTAACCTGAACACGCAGGTCAGACGTAGACCTGACGTTGGCTGGCTCTTCCTAGCTCAGGTACAACGTAGAAGCTACTGGAATGGCCAAAAAGTCATCTATGGCCGCAGGTTAGACGCAGCTCCAATGCAGACCAGGCGCAGGTGACGTGACTGTTCAGAAATGATGCCTCTTTCTATGAACCATTGCTTCCTTTCAAAGAGACACTTAATGTCTATAAATACCTGAACTTCTTCTCAGGTATAAATACGATTTTAAGAGCAGAAAACATTCTTCTTCTTCTCTAAAACTCAATTGTGATTATCAACTGTTGAGTGTGTTCGAAGTTTTTGAAAGTTTGAGGTACCGCTACTTTCAAAGGTTAAACCATTTTATCTTGGGAGGAAAGATTCCACAACCTCGGGTACTGGAGGGGAATAAATTCTTAAGGATACACCATGAAGTCGGCAGACTTGGCTCTAAATTCTGCTTCATCTTTATTTCTTTAAAAATTGATAAACATACTTCTTTGACAGTTCATTTTGATTTCTCATTTGAGTTTTGTTGAAGGTTTTGAACTTCATTGTTGTTCTTGAAAACTTATTCTTTGAACTTAGGCTGAGGTTTATATTGAAAACATACAGATTGTGAATCCGGAACAACAATCTTAAAGAATTTAGTATAATCTGTATTGTTTGGTTTCTAGAGATTAATGCTTATTTCTTTCTACTCTGTTTGAACTTAACAAGTTATTTGAAGACATAAACACGTCATCACAAGTTAAAGGTCATTTGGTTAACGATTAGAAGAACGTAAAAACTTCATCGTTAAACTAGAAATAAGAGGTGTTTAAAGTTGTTTTAACTTTATAATTAATATTTTGATATACTAAGTTGATTGTCTTTTTGTGACAGAAAAATGACTACTGATGGTTATGCAACTGATGGTATGACAAGTGTATCAATAACAAATGTTCTACAATAGGCCGTATAAGTGCTCCGCACGCAATAACACCTGCGGAGAAACCTAGAAATTTTTGGGCATAGATTTTAAACGCACGCAGCAGAAGATGTTCTTCTATTTGACAACTTTATGTCTTCAAAGATTCATATCTGACGATGCTTTAGAGTTATTTGAAGATACATCAGACAATGAGCGGTTCATCGTAATAGAGGAATGAAAACATTCGGATTTCTTATGCAAGAATTATACCCTAAGTAGCCTCCAAGATGATCTGTATAATGTGTACAACAGATTGAAGAAATCAAAAGAGTTATGAAATGCACTGGAACGAAAGTAAATAACTGAGGATGCAGGAACTAAAAAGTTCTTTGTTGTAAGGTTACTTGACTACAAGATGATTGATAGTAAGACTGTCGTATCTCAAGTATTCATCACCGATCTCTTTTCTGAAGGTATGAATATAGTAAATACCTTATTTGAACATGTTAAGTATGTTCTCAATGTTCAAATGACCTTTAATATAGGTTTAATTATGAACGAGACATTTCAAGTAGATACAATAATAGAGAAGTTTCCACCTTTGTAGAAGGACTTCAAAAATTACATGAAATACAAAAAGAAGGAGATGTCACCCGAAAACCTCATTGTAAGGTTGCGCATTAAGGAATACGACAAAGTCACCGAGAAGAGGTCGAAAGAAAATTCTGCAATGAGTGAAGCCGGCATTGTAGAGGACGACCCTAAAAACTCAAAGAAACGGAAGAAAGCTAGACAACAAAGCAATCCACCTAAGAAGAAATTCAAGGAGAAGTGCTTTAGTTGTGGCAAAGCTATCCATAAGTCAATAGATTGTCATTCCCCAAAGAAAGGCAAGAATAAGGATCAAGCCAATATGGCTGAATCTAAATATAAAATAGATGATCTATGTGTTATGCTTTCTGAATGTAACTTGGTGGGAAATCCTATTGATTAGTGGATATATTTCGGTGCCACTCTCCATGTTTTTGATAACAAAGAGTTGTTTGCTACATACGCTTCAGGTTAAGAGGAGGAGAAGATATATATGGAAGGCTCCGCAACAACAAAGGTTGAAGGAACGGGAAAAATCTTCTTGAAAATGACGTTAGGTAAAGTTTTGACTCTCAACAACGTCCTTTATGTACCAGAGTTGAGAAAGAACTTGATTTCCATATTACTTTTGACTAAAAATGGATTGAAATGTGTATTTGTTTCTAATAAGGTCGTAATTACCAAAAGAGAAGTGTGTGTAGGAAAAAGGCTACCTCACCTAGGGCCTGTGTAAGATGAATGTAATGAAAGTTGAAATAAATAAATGTTCTATTTCTTCTTACTTGCTTGAGTCTAATGAATTGAGGCATGGACAATTAGGACATGTCAATTACAAAACTTTACGAAAATTGATTAACTTAGACATTTTGCCAAACTTTGAGTGCAATAAATCAAAATGCCAAACTTGTGTGGAATTAAAGTATGCTAAGCAACTGTATAAGTCTGTTGAAAGAAATTCTAATCCCTTAGACTTAATCCACACAGACATTTGTTATATGAAGTTAACACTATCTCATAGTGGAAAAAAGTATTTTATAACTTTTATTGACGGTTGCACATGGTATTGTTATTTCTATTTTCTAAATAGTAAGGATGAATCAATAGATGCAGTTAGGCAATATAAAACAAAAGTTGAAAATCAGTTAGAGAAAAAGACCAAAATGATAAAAAGTGATAGGGGTGGAGAATATGAATCTCCTTTTGTGGAGATATGTGTAAAGAATGGAATTTTTCATCGAACTACTACCTTGTATTCACCTCAATCTAATGTTATTGTAGAAACAAAGAACCAAACCTCAAAGGAAATGATGAATGTGTTACTTATAAGTTTGGATTTACCGTAAAACTTGTGGAGAGAAGATATCCTTACAGCTAACCGAATACTTGATAGAGTGACCCATACTAAGACACTGTTAATTCCATATGAAAAATGGAAAGGAAGGAAATCCAACTTAAAATATTTCAAATTGTGGGGTGTATCTCGAGAGAAAGTTTGATATGAAAGACCTTGGAGTTGGATGTGATCTTAGAAATAAGATTCCATAGAACTCCACAAAGGTTAGTGTTGTCACAATCTCATTACATTGAAAAGGTACTTGACAAGTTTAAGTATTTGGATTTTGGTATTGCCAAGACTCCATTAGAAGTGAGCTTTGCACTTTAAAAGAATGTAGGTGAAAGTGACTCACAATTGGACTACGTAAGAATGTTGGAATGTTTAATGCATATCATGAATTGTACACGTTCGTACATATCATGCACTATTAGTAAATTGAATCGGTACATGAGTAATCCCAATAAAACTTATTGGATAGCAATGAAAAGAGCTTTGGGGTACCTTAAATACGCTCAAGACTATGTTCTGCATTATAATAAATATCCAGCAGTAATTGAAGGATATAGTGATGCAAATTGTATCACCGAATCAAATGAAATAAAATCCACAAGTGGATATGTATTTACTTAAGGTGGAGGAGCAGTTGCTTGGAAATCATCCAAATAGACATGTATTTCCCGCTTTACAATGGAATCTAAATTTATCGCATTAGATAAAGCTTGTGAAGAAGTTGAATGACTCCAAAATTTCTTGGAATATATTCCTTATTGGCCCAAACCATTGACACCAGTATGTATACACTATGATAGCCAAGTTATGATAGGTAAGGCAGGGAGTATGATGTATAACGGTAAATTTCATCATATAAGACGGAGACATAATACCATTAGATAACTACTCTCTAGTGGAATTATCACTGTTGACTATGTGAATCCAAAGGATAATATATCGGATCCATTTACAAAAGGCATATCTAGAGAGGAAGTTGATAGAACATAGAAGAAAATGAGTTTATGGCTTAGGACAAGTAATCATGGTGGTAACTCTACCTATCATACCGGAGATCCTAAGAGCTAGGTTCAAGAAGATAAAATAAAGTTGTGACTGAGGGTTTAACATTGTCAATATACTCAACTCATTCTCATGATGTAGACAATGTTTAGGAAATAAGGATAAGGCTTATGGTGTGAAGCTTTTTAATGATTATCTAAATTTGACAGATTTGAACAAATAGTTTAATCTATAAGATTGAATGTTTAGAAATCACCCATATTAGGGTAAAGTGGAAGCCGCTTCAAGGAGAATGTTAGTAAAGGCCTATTCTCTATGGTCTCATGAAACCAGGACGTGTTCATGGCTGAAACAAACAAAATTGTGACTGAGGTTTCCGATAATAGTGTATTCATACAGTTATCTCAGTTTTTGGTATTGATATATCTTATTCAGTATTATTTCAATTGTGAACCTTATGGTTATTTTTTCCAGATTTCCGCATCTATCTTAGTTATTTATTATTACAGTATTTCTATTATGCAGTGTCATGGCAGGTACCAATCATGGGTTAGCTAGTGGTCCTTCAGTATCATTAACACTGTGTAGCATTCGGGGTTTAGAATCTAGGGTGTTACAAACTTGGTATCAGAGCGTAAGGTTCAACAGTGTCCTAGGAAGTCTAAAAGTCGCATCTAGTAGAGTCTTGTACATGGGTTTTTTGTGAGCCATTCTTATGGACATGAGGCTATGAGATGTTTTAGGAACAGTTTCCCTTCTTTCAGTATTCATGTCGTGCAAGTGAGCATGATCTCAAATTTAATTCTCAGTCTGATCTATTTCTACCTTTCATTTATAGAACATGCCTCCCAAAAGGAAAAATGGGAATCGGTCAGCCCCTCAACCTATCCAACTAGATCACTTGGAAGAACACGCCTCTCATATAGAGTTTAGAGATATATTTACTACTCTTGCTAATTCAGTTGCTGCTCAGAATTAACGGCCAACCGCTATTTCAGCCAATCCTGTGGCCAACACTACAGTAGCTAGGATTCGGTACTTTACTCGAAAGAATCCTCCATCTTTTACTGGGTCTAAGACAAATGAGGATCCTCAGGAATTCCTAGATTAGGTGCAAAAGGTTACAGGTATTATAGGGGTAACTTCTAGTGAGAGTGATGAGCTAGCTTTATATCAGTTGTAGGATGTGGCTCACCCATGGTTCAAGCAGTGGAAAGAAGAAAGGGCCACAGGTGCAGGCACCATTGAATGGAAGGAGTTTGCCACTACCTTCTTAGATAGATTCTTTCCCATAGAGATGGGAGAAGCTAAGGTGTGGGAGTTTATTATCCTCAGTAAGGGAAACATGAAAGTGAAAGAGTATTCTCTTAAGTTTACTTAACTAGCTAGATACGCTCCTCATGTAGTGGCAGACAACAGATCTAAAATGAGTAAGTTTGTATCTGAGGTAAATAATGGTGTGGTCAAGGAGTGCAGGACCGCTATGTTGATTAGTAAGATAGACATAGCCAGGCTTATGATCCATGCTCAACAGATAGAAAAGTAGAAGAATAAGGAAAGGAAAAAGTAGAATAAGAAAGCTAGAACAGGTAGCTTTAATTTCAATCATCCTAAGTCAAAGGGTTGGAATAGTTCTCAGTTCTGCCTGAAATCTTCAGTTCTAGCTCCTTCCTCAGCTAGTTCTTTAGTGTCGAAATTTAGAGAGGGCAACAAGGATAGAGCATCGGGCCCTAAATCTCAGGGCAGTGTTAGCAGTGCCCGAACCCATCCCCTTTGTCAGACTTATGGCAAGAACCATTAAGGTATTTGCAGAGCTGGCAGTGATGTTTGCTTCAGATGTGGAAAGTCAGGCCACACAGAATCAGAGATTTTCCTTAGTCAGGTTGCCCGAATCAACAGGTTACCTCTTCCAGTGCCACCAGTGGGCAACACCCAAATAGAATTTATGCTCTTCAGTACCGAAAGGATCAAGAAAATTCTCCTGATATGGTCACTGGTATGTTACAGATCTTTCATTTTCATGTTTAAGCTTTGCTAGATCCAGGAGCTTCTTTGTCATTTGTTACTCCTTATATAGCAGTTGATTTCAGAGTCAGTCCCAAAATTCTAGCAGAGCCCTTCTTAGTATCTACTCCTGTGGGTAAAACTATCATAGCTCGACGGGTATACAGGAACTGTCCAGTTATGGTATCTCAGAAAATCACTTCAGTAGACTTAGTCAAATTAGAGATGACTGATTTTGATGTCATTATCAACATGAATTGGCTTTGTTACTTCTATGCCACAATCAACTGTAGAAACAGAATTGTCCAGTTTCAGTTTTTGAATAAACCTGCCCTAGAGTGGAGAGGTAGCACTTCAACATTTAGAGTTCAGCTTGTTTTCCACCTAAGTTTAAGGAAAATGATATCTAAGGGATGTTTCTATTATCTTGTTCGAGTTAAGGACTCTAGTTCCAAAACTCCCAGTCTTGAATCAGTCCCAATAGTGAATGAATACTTAGATGTCTTTCCCGAAGATCTTTCTGGAATTCCTCTATAAAGGGAAATAGACTTTGGTGTTGACCTTCTTCCAGATACTCAACCCATATATATTCTTCCATATAGAATGGCACCAGCAGAACTCACAGAATTGAAAGATCAGTTAAAGGATCTCTTAGATAAGGGATTCATCAAAGCTAGAATGTCCACGTAGGGCGCACCAGTATTATTCATGCGCAAGAAAGATGGTTTTCTTAGAATGTTTATAGACTATCGTCAGCTAAATAAAGTCACATTTAAGAACAAATATCCACTTTCATGAATTGATGACTTATTCGATCAACTTCAGGGTGCCAGTTACTTCTCTAAGATAGACCTCAGGTCAGGCTATCATCATCTCAGAGTCAGAGAAAGTGACATTCTGAAAGTAGCTTTCAGAACTCGGTATGGTCACTTCAAATTCTTAGTCATGTCCTTTGGTCATACCAATGCACCAGCAACTTTCATGGACTTGATGAATTATGTGTTCAAGCAGTACTTGGACATGTTTGTCATAGTCTTCATAGATGACATTCTTGTCTATTCCCGCAGTGAGCATAATCATGCAGACCATTTCAGAGTAGTATTGCAGACTCTCAGAAATCATTAGCTGTTTTCCAAATTTAGTAAGTGCAATTTTTTTCTAAGGTTAGTAGCATTCCTTGGTCATATCGTTTTCAGTGATGGCATTAGAGTGGATCCCCAAAAGACCGAAGCAGTGAGAAACTAGCCCATACCCATCTCTCCATCGCACATCAGGAGTTTCTTGGGTTTGGTTAGCTATTACCATCGGTTTGTTGAAGGAGTTTCTTCGATCGCATCCCGTATGTTCAAATTGACTCAGAAGAAAGTCCAGTTTTAGTGGTCAGATTCGTACGATAAGAGTTTTCCAGAATTGAAGACTCTACTCACCTCAACCCCAATTTTGACTCTTCCAGATGGTTCAAATAGGTTTGTTGTGTACCACATGCATCCAGCGTAGGTTTGGGTTGTGTCCTTATGTAGCATGGTAAGGTCATAGCCTACACCTTCAGAAAACTTAAGCCCCTTGAGAAGAACTATCCGACTCATGATCTTGAGTTAGTAGCCATAGTTTTAGCCTTAAATATTTGGAGGCACTACTTATATAGGGTGCATGTAGGTGTGTTTACAGATCACGAAAGCCTCCTATACGTATTCTCATAGAAATATCTTAACCTTCATCAGAAAAGGTAGTTAGAGCTCTTGAAAGATTATGACATGAGTGTCATTTATCACCTAGGCAAGGCCAATGTAGTGGTTGATGCTCTTAGTAGACTGTCTATGGGTAGTGTTGCTCATGTTAAGGACAGTAAGAAGAAGTTAGCCTAGGAAGTTCATTAGCTTTCCCGATCAGGTGTCTGCCCAATCGATTCAGCAGAGGGTAGTGTATGGGTTTATATCAGTTCAGAGTCATCTCTAGTTTCTGAAGTAAAGGAAAAGTAGGATAGAGATCCCAGTTTAGTCAAGTTGAAAGAATCAGTTAGAGATCAGAAAGTAGAGGTTTTCTCCCAAGGGAGAGATGATGTGTTATGTTTTTAGGGTCGTTTGAGCATTCCAGGTGTAGATTACTTGAGGCAACGAATTTTGGCAAAAACACATGGTTCACATTACTATATTCATCCATGGAACACAAAGATATATTGCGATTTGTGGGAGATCTATTGGTGGAGTGGGATGAAGAGAGATATTGCAGAATTTATGGCTAAATGCTCAACATATCAGCAGGGTAAGATTGAGGTTCATAAGCCTAGTGGGTCCATGCAGGAGTTCAGTATTCCCACTTAGAAGTGGGAAGAAGTGAACATGGACTTTGTGACGGGTTTGCCTTGTACTCGCCGTCAGCATGATTTAGTTTGGGTCATTGTAGATAGAATGACCAAATTAGCTCATTTTCTTTCTTTCCTATCTCTTATTCAGCCGAGGATTATGCCAAACCCTATATTAGGGAGTTGGTCATATTACACGGTGTTCCATTGTCCATTTTATCAGATCGAGGTACCTAGTTCACCTCTTATTTCTAGAAAGCATTGCAAAAGGGTCTTGGTTCCCAAGTCCACCTCAGTACAACCTTCCATCTTCAGAAAGATGGTTAAGAAAAAAGGACTATTCATACCTTGGAAGATATGCTAAGGGCGTGGGTAATTGATTTCAAGGGTAGTTGTGATGACCACTTTCCTTTGATTGAGTTTTCATACAACAATAGCTATTATTCCAGTATTCAGATAGCTCCTTTTGAAGCTCTCTATGGTAGGAGATACAGATCTCCAATCGATTGGTTCGAAGTCGGTGAGGCCATAATTGTATGGCCTAACTTGGTGTTAGATACTTTAGAAAAGGTTCAACTGATCAGAAAAAGGGTCAATACAGCTCAAAGTTGTCAGAAATTATATGTAGATATGCGTAGAAAGGATCTCGAGTTTGAGATGGGTGACTATGTGTGCTTGAAAATCTCTCCCACGAAGGTAGTGAAGAGGTTCATCAAGAAGAGAAAGATTAGTACCCGATATGTCAGTCTCTTCAAAATTCTCAATCGCTTCGACAAGGTAGCTTATGAGCTCGAATTGCCTTTAGATCTACCCTCAGTGCATCAAGTATTCCATGTCTCCTTTCTAAAGAAGTGCATAGGTGACCTAGCAGTTGTAGTCCCTATAGAGGGCATAGATGTTCATAACAGTCTCTCCTATGAGGAAATCCCAGTCGAAATCCTTGACTACCAGATTCACAAACTGAGGAACAAAGAAGTTCCTCTAGTTAAAGTTGTTTGGTAAAATCAGTCCGTTGAGGGAGCTACTTGGGAAGCGAAAGCAGACATGCAAACCAAGTATCTTCACCTATTCTCCACAAACTTAGACTCAGCTCAAGGTAATAAATTTCCTTAAGCTTATTCAGTTTATGTTCAGATTTCAGTTATAAACTTGGTATCAAATACAGTTGCATGTTCAGTTGTATATTCATGAGTCAGTTCAATCATGTATTCATACATCATATATGCATGCACAGTATAAGAAACTCAGCTTATCAGTAATCCCAATCATGCATTCATTTTTCAGTTATTCATGCATCATATATGCATGCTCAGTTTAAGAAACTCAGCTTATTAGTAATCCCAATCATGCATTCATGAATCAGTTATTCATGCATCAGATATGCATGCTCAGTATGATAAGTTTAACTTATCAGTTATGTCAGTCATGAAATCATGTTGTAGTTGTGCATGTACAATATGTACTTTAGTTAATATTTTATCCCATCTCAATCAGTCTCATTCGAGGATGAATGTCCCCAAGGGGGAGATATTGTAAGACCCCGTAAAAGTCTAAGTCAAAGTTCAGCCCCTACAGCTTGCTAAGGGATCCAACATTTAGAAAATTTTAGCTAAGGACTTAGTCTTATTTTAAGCCTCCGAACTTCAAAGATTTATTTCATTACCTTCCTGACCTTCATTTGTCAAATTTTAAGTTGATTCACGATGGGGTAAGTCAATAGTACATCTCGGGTGAGTTTTGGGAATTTTGGAATAGCATAAGGGTATGTTTGGATGTCAAAAATAGTAGCTTTAGAAATTTTCCCCACACTGCCCAGCTCATCCCAGTGCTCCAGGCAGGGTGTCACCTAGCTTAGTCCGATGCTCCAGCCAGGGCACCTCCCTAGCTAGTACGGCTGGGCTAAATTTCTGCTCTCTAGACTCAAAATTTTAAGGGTAGAAGGGTCATTTCTCTACCCCTATATAGCCCTAAAACATGAGATTCAACTCTCCTTAAGAAAATTATACTTGTTTTCTCTCAAATTCCCTCAAGAACAAGCCTTAGGGTTTTAATAGAAGATCCAAATTCAAGAGATTTCACCATTAATATTCAAGAAACTATTAACCAAGGTATGTAAAGTGTTCATCCAAGGATCCCTTTCATCCTTGGATCTCAAGAAACCAATTTTAAATCATGAATTGTGATTTCAATAGTATGTATTGTATTTCATCCAAGTTAATGTTAATGTATGGTTTCCAAGTTGAAATCTTTATTGTATTTCATGATATTATGATAGCATGTATGTTGAATTTGAATTCACTTATGTTGATCTCTTGAATTATGAACTAAAAATGATAGTCATGATGCTTTATCATGTTTTCCATGTCCAAGCACAAGATTATGCCATCTAGGTGTTTGACAAAATGTTTAAGTGAATAAATTGTGCAATTGTGACACATTTGTGATCTAAATGATGACCCCATGCTATATCCATATGTTTAAGTTGACTCCCATGCTAAAGCTATGCCTTGTAATTGATTGATGGAATGCTCATGAGATTTTATTTGTCAAATTATGATATGTTAGAATGCATTCCCTACTCATGTACAAGATTATGATTATCAAGTGCTTCATGAAATCCCTCAATGATTGTATTATGAATTATTGACTATGGTCATGTGTTCAAGAGGTGTTATGTCCTATTTATATTCATGTTATCGAGTCCTGGGTGTATTTAATACCCAAAAATTTAGCTGTGTGCCTAGAGCCAGTGTCAGTTTTAAAGATACTCTCATTCAAGCCATGGTCAGTAGAATTTAGTCAGTTACATGACTCAGGAAAACTCAGTAAATTCAGTATCAGTCCAGTCCTATTCAGTACTCCATAATCTCAGTATACTCAGTCAGTTAATATGTAACACCCCGATTTTCTGAATTAGAACGCTATGCGGTGCCTATGACCTTAAAGGACCACAAGCTAACCCATGACATATCTGTACCTGAGAATGGAATAACTATACTGTAAAATACGTGGGAACATAATATTGTATGTCCATAAGGTTCAAATGTAAATAAAAATCTGATAAAATAATATCTGAAAATGGTATAACAATACCAACACAAATCTGAAATAACTATCTGACATGCCGTAGTCTGAAAGCCTCTAAACTAAACTAAATAAGGAGTTGAAGGAAAATGTCTCCAACTAACTCCATCTACTGATACTGAACTGAAATAATAAATAATAATAACATAATCATCCTTGAAGGATGAGGACTCACTGTTAACTCTGGCTGCTGAAATCTGGGATGCTACTGATGCTCTAGAGCTCGTACTTCTGAATCTATGGCGTAAAGTAAAACACCATAGAGCGAATGTGTCAGTACGATGGAATGTACTGAGTATGCATGTGAGGTATTATAACTCATGGGGTTCATATGCATGAACAATACTTTCTAAATGGCTAATATGAAAGTGAGAATACATACATGCATACGTAACTGTAACAAATTTCGTGATACTACTGACTATAGAGTACTAGACTCTGAGTATTGATTTAATGACATCATAGTTTATTAATACTGATAATTAAGTCTGATGATACTGAACTACTAAGTGTTAAGGGACTATTATGACATTACTGATAAATGAATGATTATTTTTTGATAGTTCTAATTTTGAAGAACTGGTCTGATTGACTGTATTCGAAAATCCTGAATCTGAATACTGATGACATGAGTACTAAGTCTGAGTACTAATAACGTGAGTTTATTGATAAATAGTATAACTGATACTGAGTTCTCATAACTGATATACTGATAACATGAGTGACTGTATCTGAAAGTCCAGAATCTGATGAAACTAACTGAGTTTCATACTGTATCTAAGCTGACTGTATCTGACAGTCCTGAAAACTGAAGAACTATCTGAGTTGTATTAAAGAGACTGAATGACTGTGTCTGACAGTCCTGATTCTGTAATTAAAACTGTGGGAAGTAGTTATCTAAGCGACATGCCCCGAATCTGAACTAGTGGGGTCCAACCTGTAACCCCAGCTGAAAGGGTGTCAGTACCGTGTCATGAGTAAATAAAAATAATGTGAGTTAACCCTCTCTAACAGGATACTCTTTTTGCAACCCTCGCTGGCAGAAAAACTCTCATGCGATTTATCAACCCTCTAATCTGGCAGGAATATCTCTCAACCTACGTTTTCTACATAGTTCTGTAAAATAGGAATTGCTACTAAGGGTTAAACCTTCTGCTGGTAGGAATGCCCCCATCCCAGGGTTAGCCCGATGCTGAATCCTTCTCCCAACTGAATAGATACTGATATGATTAACTGACTGAATTGATTTCCTAGTCATACAAGGATTAACTGAACTATTATTGATTACTATATTTAATAGAACTGAAATATGTTACTAAGTTTATTGAGTTACCATGACTAGCGGAACACTGCTGAATTCTTATAACTGACTAAGCATGAGTTCTGTTAGCTAGCTGAGTACTACTGAAATTCCTGAGATCTAATTCGAATACTGAATACTATTGTACAGATACTGAGTTTTACTGAATTCCATAGACTTTCTAAATATTACTGAATCCATTAACTGACTGAATTCGTGAGATTTCTGAGATTACTGAGCTGATACTGAAGTTACCGAGTTTTGTTGAGTCATGAGACTAACTGAATTCTACTGATCATGGCTTAACTGAGAGTATCGTCAAAACATGACATGGCTCTAGGCACACAACTATATTGTTTGGGTATAAGTACCCCCAAGACTCGATAGAAGGAAACTGACACAACAGGACAATTCTTGATCATAGGACTAAAGTGCGCAATTCATAATACCATAAGTTGGGGATTTCATGAAAGCACTTGATAATCATAATCTTGTACATGAATAGGAATGTATCCTAACATATCATAATTTCATAATTTTAATTTCACTTGCATGACATGAACTTGTATACATGCTAATACAATGTAGTTTCATTACTTAACTTTCATGAACCATTTGTCAAACACTTGCAAGACATAGCTTCAACATAGAAATCATTTTGATCATGTAGTATTAAAATGAATTCATTATTTAGATCACCAATGGATCACAAGGCACAATTCATTCACTTGAACATTTTCACAAACACATGAAAGGCATGGTTTTATACTTAGGCATATATAACATGCTCCCAATTCATGACCATAACCACCAATTCACATATCAAGGTTTTCAACATATGATGGTCATAATTCAACACACATGGGAAACATAAATATTTCATTTATCAATTAATATATATCAATATTATGGGTATAACATCCAACTTGCAAATCTCAAGAACTCAACATAAAGTTCATATGAATAATACCACAAATAAATTAGTTTTCATGATTCTTGAGATAACTCAAGAAATTAAAACTCAATTTAACATCAACAACATGATTATAAACACCCCACAACAAAATATTCATGAAACGTAACTTAAAACTTGATTCTTGAGCTGCATGGATGAAAGGAATACATGGATGAATACTATGCATACCTTAATACTTGATTCTACAAAGATTGACGAAGAGAATTTCTTGAAATTAAATCCCCAATTGAAAATCATCTTTTTTTTCTTGAGAGAAAATGGAAGAAAAGAGTGTATTTTGGTTGAAAATGGGGTTAATTCCGTGTTTATGGAATATATATAACGGTGAAAGATGACAAAAATGCCCTTAAGAAAAGAGGGAAAGACGTAGCTGTCGCTCTTTAGACTATCTGACAGGTTGAAGTAAATTGATCATAACGTTTTTACTACGATGTTGGATTTGGATGAAACCAATTGCATTGGAAAGAAGACTCAAAGAACTTTCATTTTATATATAGCAGTCCTCCTAGTTCATTATATACAGGAAGGTATGATCGTTTGAAATTGACTCTGGAATGTTGGCCTGAAATACGCCTGGAATGCGGGAGCATTTCAAACCAGTGAGTTCAACCACTGAAATGTACCCAAAATGCACCCGAAATATGACCAGTATGTACTAGGGACTTTCTCCATCGCAACACAATTTTAAATTCCAAAAATAGAGGTCGGGAAGGTCGCCAAATAAAGCCCCAAAGTTCGGAGGAATGAAATATGACTAAGTGTTGAACACTTAGTAAAAAACTTCTAAGTGTTGGATTTTCTTTTTATCAAGAATTAAGGAGCTGAGTTAGACTTAGAATTTTATGGGTCTTACAATATCTCCCCCTTGGTAACATTCGCCCTCGAATGAAACTGACTGAGAGGGGAAATAATAAGCTTAACATGAACTGAACATGAATGGCTGAAACATGATTTCATGACTGATATGATTGATAAGTTGAATTTATATCATACTGGACATGCATATCTGGTGTATGAGTAACTGATTCATGAATGCATGACTGAGTGTTCTGATGAACTGAATTTCTCAAAATGAGAATGCATATCTGATGTATGATTATAAAACTGATCTGATACATGAATGCATGACTGAATATGCAATGGTATTAGTACAAAACTTGTAATAGGAATGTGAGCATGAATTTGAATACCAAGTTTTGTACTGAAATCTGAACATGAAACTAAATGAGTTCAAGGAAGACTGTTACCTTGAACTGAACATGCTGATGAGCCTGAGATTTATTACCAATTATGCCTAAGTAGAAATATAAGAACGTAACTGAGTCTGGATCGTGATGCATGAAATAAATATCATGATTTGAACTGAGCCTGTAACGTGTGACATGGATAGAGTATCGTGAACTAAACTGAGCCATTGAGTATATGGCTTACGACTGAGATTTTAGAGCTAGAGGGTCAACTTATGAGTAACCCTTCCTCTAAACTGGACTCACTAAGAGAAAGAGAGAAACATGTTTATGTCATGAAGGTTCGGGGAATTAGAGCGTAACTCCCACTTGGGACACTATGTCCCTTGAAGAAGGCTGGACAGACTTTGCCGAAATATTAAGAAAAACTGAGGCGATGCACTAGGCACCTAGGAACTGAATCATGACTGATTATCTGGTTTCTAAAACTGAGGCATATTATAGGAATTGAGATGAGCTTGCATCTACCTGGCTAGTTTATCTAAGAATGGTTACATTCTTTCATGAGATTTCGGCTAGTGCAGAAAAATGGAGAGATAGGAAAACCATACTGTACAAAATTGTCTATATAAGACAGCTGAGTACGAAAATCACATCCTGATTAGGATTCGGTAAGGTGAGTTGAGGCCTATGAACATCATTTAAGATGAATTGACTAAGCCTCATGCACTGTATCTGGGACTACTGAAAATATTCAAATGGGTGCTGAGCACAAGGGAGCAAATACACTAACTTATCTGATTATCTAAATAACTGGTAGCTGAATACTGGGCCTGTAAGGATGAACTATACTTGGCCTGAATAGCTGGATTGAATTTATAGAGTATTATGCATAGAAAGTAATGACAACTGAGTAACATGAGGTGACTGAGCATGGATTCCTGAAGTCTATATTATTTGTGAATGTGAGACCAAACGTGTTACATGGTTCTGAAATAGTCTATAAACTGAAGTACTGAAACAATGATAACTGAGTAACTGATAATCATATGCTATGGTCAAGCAAACCTGAAATTGAACTTAGTTTCTGATCTGGTTACTAAAATGAAGATGACATTATAACTAAGACTGTAGCTGGTACAGAAGTACTGAATTCTGAGGCTAAGCAACTGGTAATTGAAGCTAGTTCTGTAGGACTATCTGAGTCCTTTACTGAATATTGATTTATGAACTATCATTGTAACTGAGGTTTAGACTGATACTAAAGTATTGAATTCTGGTACCAAACACCTATTATTGAAACAATATATGAGATGGTAACTAAGTTTTGATAGCTACGCGATGGGGACTGAAGGGGTATTTCTGAGTTTGTGGCCAATCCCATAACTGTCTACAGGGACTGTATGAGAAAGCCCTATCTTTAGGACCTTGAGCTTTACTGTTTCTATTACCTTTAAGTTAGGTGGAGTTGACATGCGTGGAACATGATGAAAATCTACATGAGTTTCTTAGAGAACTTTTCTATATCACGATCTGAGACATGAAAGAAGAAAAATTGTTCCTAAAACATCTCATAGCCTCCTTCACATAAGTGTGGTACACAATACACCCATGTACAAGACTCTACTAGATGCGGCTTTCAGACTTCCTAGGATACTATTGAACCTTAGGCTCTGATACCAAGTTTGTAACGCCTCAATTTTCTGAATCGGAATGCTACACGGTGCCCATGACCCCGAAGGACCATAAGCTAACCTATGACATATCTGTACTTGAGCACTGAATAACCATACTGTAAAATATGCGGAAAAATAATACTATAAGGCCATAAGGTTCAAATATGAATAAACAACTGATAAAATAATATCTAAAAAGAGTATAACAATACCAACACAAATCTAAAATAACTGTCTGACATGCTGTAGTCTGAAAGCCTTTAAACTAAACTGAATAAGGAGTTGAAGGAACATGTCTCCAAAAAACTCTATCTACTGATACTGAACTGAAACAATAAATAATACTAACATAATCATCCTCAAAGGATGAGGACTCACTGCTAACTCTGGCTACTGAAATCTGGGATGCTACTGATGCTCTGAAGCTCGTACTTCTGAACCTATGGCGTAAAGTAAAACACCATAGCATGAATGCGTTAGTACAATGGAATAAACTGAGTATGCATGTGAGGTAGGCTAATGCATGTGGTTCATATTTATGAATAATACTATCTAACTGGCTAATATGAATGTGAGAATACATACATGCATTCGTAACTATAACTGATTTCGTGATACTACTGACTAAAGAGTACTAGACTTTGAGTGCTGTTTACTGACATTAGAGTTTATTGATACTGATAATTGAGTCTGCTGATACTGAACTACTAAGTGTTGAGAGATTGTTATGACATTACTTATAAAGGAATGATTGTTTTATGATAGTTCTAATTATGAAGAACTGGTCTGATTGACTATATTTGACAGTCCTGAATCTGAATATTGATGACATGATTACTAATAACATAAGTTTACCGATAACTAGCATAACTGATATTAAGTTATGATAACTGATATACTGATAACATGAGTGATTGTATCTGAAAATCCTGAATCTGATGGAACTAACTTAGTTTTGTGCTATATCTAAGCTGACTGTATCATACATTCCTGAAATGTAAAGAACAATCTGAGTTGTATTATAGAGACTGAATGATTGTATCCGACAGTCCTGATTCTGTAACTGAAACTATGGGAAGTAGTTATCTAACCAACATGCCCCAATTCTATACTAGTGGGGTAAAACTTGTAACCTTAGCTGGAAGGGTGTCAGTACCGTGCCACGGGTAAAGACAACTACTGTGAGTTAACTCTCTCGGACAGGATGCTCTTTCGACAACCCTCGCTGCCAGAAAAACTCTCATGGGATGTATCAACCCTCTAATCTGGCAGAAAGATATCTCAACCTACGTTTGGTATGTAGTTCTTTAACAAAGGAATTTCTACTAAGGGTCAAAACCTCTGCTGGCAGGAATGCCCCCATCCCTGGGTTAGCTCGATGCTGAATCCTACTCCCAACTGAATAGATACTGATATGATTAACTGACTGAATTGATTTCCTAGTAATACTAGGATTAACTGAACTGTTACTAATTGCTCTGTTTAATAGAACTGAACTGTTTTACTGAGTTTATTGAGTTACCATGACTAGCGGAACACTGTTGAATTCTTATAACTGACTGAGCATGAGTTCTGTTAGCTGGCTGATTACTACTAAAATTTTTGAAATCTGAGTTGAATACTGAATAATACTGTACTAATAATGAGATTTATTGAATTTCATAGACTGACGGAATATGACTGAATCCGTTAACTGACTGAATTCGTGAGATTTCTGAGATTACTGAGCTAATACTGAGTTATCGAGTTCTGCTGAGTCATGAGACTAACTGAATTCTACTGATCATGGATTGACTGAGAGTATCGTGAAAACATGACATGGATCTAGGGACACAACTATATTTTTCGAGTATAAGTACCCCCAAGACTCAATAGAGGGAAACTGACACAACATGACAATTCTTGATCATAGGACTAAAGTCCACAATTCATAATACCATAAGTTGGGGATTTCATGAAAGCACTTGATAATCATAATCTTGTACATGAATAGGAATGTATCCTAACATATCATAATTTCACAATTTTAATTTCACTTGCATGACATGAACTTGTATACATGCTAACATAATGTAGTTTCATTACTTAACTTTCATGAACCATTTTTCAAACACTTGCAAGACATAGCTTCAACATGGAAAACATTTAGATCATGTAGTATTAACATGAATTCATTAATTAGATCACCAATGGATCACAAGGCATAATTCATTCACTTGAATATTTTCACAAACACATGAAAGGCATGGTTTTATACTTAGGCATATATAACATGCTCCCAATTCATGATCATAACCACCAATTCACATATCAAGGTTTTCAACATATGATGGTCATAATTCAACACACATGGGAAACATGAATATTTCATTCATCAATTAACATATATCCATATTATGGGTATAACATCCAACTTGCAAATCTCAAGAACTCAACATAAAGTTCATATGAATAATACCACAAATAAATTAGTTTTCATGACTCTTGAGATAACTCATGGAATTAAAACTCAATTTAACATCAACAACATGATTATAAACATCCCACAACAAAATATTCATGATACATAACTTAAAACTTGATTCTTGAGCTCCATGGATGAACACTATATATACCTTAATACTTGATTCTACGAAGATTGATGGAGATAATTTCTTGAGATTAAATCCCCAATTGAAAACCATCTTCTTGTTCTTGAGAAAAAATGGAAGAAAAAAGTGTATTTTGGTTGAGAATGGGGTTAATTCCGTGTTTATGGAATATGTAGGGGTGGAAGATGACAAAAATACCCTTAAGAAAAGAGAGAAAGACGTAGCTGTCCCTCTGTAGACTATCTAACTAGCTAAAGTAAATTGATCATTAATTTTTACTACAATGTTGAACTTGGATGAAACCAATTGCATTATAACGGAGACTCAAAGATCTTTCATTTGATATATAGCAACCTTCCCAGTTCATTATATACAGGAAGTTATGTTCATTTGAAGTTGACCCTGAAATTTTAGCATGAAATGAGCTCGAAATGTGGGAGCATTTCAAACCAGTGAGTTCTGCCACTCAAATGCGCCCAAAATGTGACCAAAACATGACCAAGACGTACTAGGGACTTTACCCATCACAACATAACTAGAAAATCCAAAAAAAATAGGTTGGGAAGGTTGCCAAATAAATCCCCGAAGTTCGGAGGCTTGAAATTTGACTAAGTGTCAAACACTTAGTAAAAATTCTTCTAAGTGTTGGATTTTCTTCTTATCAAGACTTAAGAAGCTGAGTTAGACTTACAATTTTATGGGGTCTTACATAATAGATCTTGGTAGTATTTATTTAGTCAATGGAACTCAGTTCAATTTTGTTCAGCATAATCAGTTCAGTGTCTATTCAGATGAGAGTAGGATTCAGTACCGAGTGAGACCAAGGATGGGAACTCACCTGCTAGTAGAGGGTGTGATTCTTAGAAGCAATCCTTGCATTCTAGAACTACGTAGCCAGCGTAGGTTTAGACATTAAACCAGCTAGATGAGGGTTAATGAGGTGGCTTAACCTGTTAGATGAGGATCCCGCCATTCTCCTTAGAGTACCTGTTAGATGAGGGTCACTCACAGCTTGTCCTTACCAGTGGTGCGGTATTGACATCCTTACAATTAGGGTTATAAATTTGACCCTAACTTTTCTATATTAAATTATTTGGGGCATGTCAGTTATATGACTACTTTCCACAGTCTCAGTCTTTAGAATAGAACTCGGATAGTTCTATAGATTTTAGGACTATCAGATACAGTTACTCAGCTCAGTACAGAACTTAGCTAGTTCAATCAATATTAGGACCGTCAGACTCAGTCACCTAGTAATCAGTATATCAGTTATATCAGTTATCAGAAATCCATGTTTCAGTATTCACATTTAGTATTTACTATTATCACAATCTCAGTTATAGTTCATGCATTTATGCATGTACTCTCATTCAGTTATACTCATGTTATTCAGTTAGTATTGTTCATGCATATGAACCCATGCATTCAGACTACTCCACTTTGTATACTAGTACATTCACACGTACTAACGCATACTTTTATTTTGTGCTATGGTGTTTTATACCATAGGTTCAGTAGCACAGGCTTCAGAGCACCCTTAGCAGTTCAGTTCCAGTCAGCAGCAGTAGACTTAGCAGTGAGTCCTCATCATTCAAGGATGTTCTATTATTTTATTATTTCATTAGATACAGTATTTCAGTAGATGGAGTTATTTGGGGGATTTTCCCATCAACTCCACAGTTTAGACAGTTTTAGAGGATTTTTAGACTATAGTATGTTCAGACAGTTATCTCAGTTTTGGGTATTGATATACCTTATTCAGTATCATTTCAGTTGTGAACCTTATGACACATTTCTGCCAGAATTCCACATTTATCTTAGTTATTTTGTTATTAAACTAATTTTATTATGCAGTGCTCACAGCAGGTAGAAGTCATGGGTTAGATAGTGGTCCTTGGGGATCGTTAGCACTGCGTAGAGTTGGGGGTTCAGAATTTGGGGCGTTACATAGCTAGATACATATATATACATGTAAACATGATGTCATCTCAAAGAGTAGTATAGATCATCATATCCTCATTTTAAGACCTCATCATGATACTATCAGGATTCAATACTATCATACTCAGGGTTTCTAATCCACATGGGTAAACATGATATAATCGTGTACAATAATACCATCATAAGATAGAAGAGGACAAAGACATACCTCAATTCTCGATATTGGATTGATGTGCATTCTGTCATAATTTAGCCATAATAATGATCATAATAATGATAATAGCAATATCAATAGAGACACGAATAACCGGCTACTCCATACAACCAAATACCTATCCGAGCCTATGCGTACACCCACCGAACCAAACTCAGAAGGTTCAATCAATATATAACAACACAAGGCATATTCTTCAATCATTTTTATGGAACTGCCCCGTACCGATTGATAGACATAGGTGCATACTGGTGATAGGCGATGCGCATGCAGGAATGAATATAAGGTATACAATCAATATCACAACTCATGATAACCGTCATCATCATTATAATCAACCTCCAACCTTGTCGTGTAAAAACGTATCATCATAATATTCTCCGGCCTTGACGAGTATCAATATCATCACCAATAGCATCCTCCGACCTTGGAGGGTATCAATACCACATTAGTATCCTCCGGCCTTGCCAGGTATCAATATCATAATAGTATCCTACAGCTTTGCCAGGTATGAATATCACAGTAGTATCCTCCGGCCTTGCCTGGTATCAATATAACAATAGTATCCTCCGACCTTGCCGAGTATCAATATCATAATAGTCACTACAGAATAACATATACTAATATACTCAGGAATATAATCATATCACCAGTCATTAGCTAACCAATGCTTATTTTAATGAAACCACTAGACTATTAATCAAATAGCCAACAACTAACATCTGGCCTAGATTTATCACTAGACCATAATCTCTATTTATCCACTATTCAATATTATCAACTAAACAACATATATCTATTAACCATTATTAGAAAACACATAACCACTTATCATCTAACCATCCTTTATTAACTGACAACATTTATTAACTAACCATTGTTAACCAACTAATCCTTATTTAACTATTCATTAATCAAGCATTTATCAACTATTTATCGTTATTAACTAGTCACCTCTTATTACCAACATCACTTATTTATCTAGCCTCGTTAATACACAACTCCTCATTTTTAAAACTAATCGACATTATAAACTTAGCCATCAACATCACTAATCTTCACCTAAGCTAAACCCAACATCATCATTAGCCACGTATGAATCATCTATAGCTACCATGTTTTAATTAAGCAAGACTTATTAACTAATATATTTAATTCCTAGACACTAAGTGCTATAGTCTCCTAAAAGGAAAATAAATACCACATAGCTTAACCCATAATTAAGCAGAATAGTCATAAGATCATATTTCATCTGGAATCACATAAGTTACCGATACAATTACCATGAAAGTACCAAAGCTATGCATGCCATGACCAGTATCTAATCAAATAATTCATAATCAACATACCACATCCTCCTACGTCCCATGTCGTAGTACATAAAACATGTATATGAATCCATAAAATTTATCGTATCCTTTACAATGACATCTCAACTAGGCCTACTATCCGCAACTAATCCCATAAGGGCTAACAAAAGTCATGGACTAAGTGGGTTAGACGATCCCACTTCTAATCCTCAATCTCCATATTCAGGAAAACTATGCCCAAAACTAGGCTAAGGTGTCTAGTTTAACTTTTAGATGTTAAGTAAGCCATAACCAATCTTAAAATAGGAAATTCATCTAGAAACATGGGTAATTATGTCAATTTTACCCCAAAATATGATTTCAAGATCACTATATTAGCCCAACTACGGTCAATCACACTAACCATGATTCCAACACTAGGACCACATCCCAAACTTAGCATCATAATATTTCCATTCTACAAACTAATTCAATCTAAGGAGAAGGTAATAGAATTCTAAAAGGTCATAAACATGCAACCTTACGAGTCCAAAACCCTCATATAATTCCTCAAAAAACAATATACAATACTAGTTCTTTTATTCATAATCAAGCCTAACATTAATATTCACAGGCCATACATAACACACATCATCTTTGAAGAAGAGTAAGTAGAAACCTACCTCAAGCACGAACCACAAAACCTCATATCATGTATCACATGCTCGTCTTCACTTCACAATCACTAAAATGTCATCCTTCTGTCAATAACATAATCTATTCATCAATACGAGTCTAAGGATACTCATATTGCACTATTGTTCTTTGGGTCCAAAAACGATACCAAAACCCCCAAGTGGATTAAACGTACAAAGATTGCATTTTCGAGGTCAACCCAATGCTCATACATCACCAAAGAATCATAAACCTCATTTAATGGGTGCAAACAAACCAAAATTCCGGCTAAATTAGGGTTTTGGCTCAAGAACAAAGAAATTACCAATAAAGTGATGAAATTTTACCTTAATTCGGATGATACTCATGATAAAAGATATTTACCAAGCTCCCTAGATACCCACCAGACTTAATTTTGATTTATTATACCTATTTAGGATTTTAGGCTCTCAAAGATGAAGGAAAATGCCCAAATTTGTGACATTGGGGTATATTTATATACCCTTCAACAAAGAGATGCGGTATCCCCATGACAGCAAAGTCAAATACATGTTCTTGACCCACAAAACTCACCCGGAACCCAAAATATAGGATCCAATAGTGAAATTTGAGTGTAAACCATATTTAAATCCATTGAAATTATCAAAACTTTCATTTGAGATTGTTTTGGCAAAAAGTGGGGCCCACACCTTTAGTTTAGATTTTCCAACTTTCCAACTAATAGTTGAAATGAGCTTGGGTAAATTGGAACCTGAACCAAAGGTATACCTAGACTAATATCAATATTTAAGATCTATTGGCATAGTCAAAATTTTCATCAGAGATCGTTTCGCCAAAGTTTTCGCCCAATGGCCATTTGGAACTAACGAAGATTTTAAAATAGAAAATTGACTCTAATAATCAAATGAACTACCCGGTAACTGACCGTCGGTCCCACAAGTCATAAATTACTTAAGAAATCTATGGAGAAGCTCAAACAGCAAAAATAAGCATAAATATGAAAAATGACTTGAAGGTCATTACAATTTGAGACATAAAATTAAGCTTATAAATAGTATATGGGTTCTGAACCCCCTATAGGTCCTACTTGGTAGTGAAGGATCAGTGGGTGTATATTGAAAGTTATGGATAACTTTTAAAACATTCATAATTATCCTATCATTATCACTATATTCCATTGCATCATTTACATTGCATTGATATGATTTAATATTATCATTGAGTTCTTACTTTTATAGTTAGTTATTATGATTTGAACCTTATTTATGATATTGTGTTTGAGCATATATTTCACTTCATTACATTATCTTATTTCATCTTATATTGATTGAGAGGTTGAGGTATTATAAGAAGTGGGGTAAGACAGTGGCTTGATCGAAGAGATAGAAATGTAACACCTTATGGTAGCATGGGATACACCTTTATATATATGCACACTCTTACCAAATGACTTCACTTATTTTTGAATATAAATGAAATAGTTGACTTATCATAATTAATGTGGCTACCCTATATTTGATATACCTTTTAACTGTTATATTAGGTTACTTGATAGGATAAAGTATTATGATTTCACACGTTGTAGGTTATTTAGAATACCTTGGGTAGTTACGTTGGTAGTTCTCTCCATTATTTTGGATTAAGGTCAGTTATCGATGATGCTTGCTAAATATATGTAGTTTCGTACTCACCCTTACGTTTCTTTTCTTTTTCTTATTTTCTACATCCTATGTAGGTATCGGTTCGATCAGTAGATTATTAATCACACTACTTTCAATATTGGCATTACAAATATAGAGGTAGTGGTTGATAGACCTTTAGGTCTTGTAGAATCTTTATACTTTTATCTTATGCAATTATCACATTTAAGATACTTTAGAAGATTAATTATATTCTCAACCTATATTAGAGGCTTGTATTAATGACAATCAGACCTAAGATGTATTTTGGAGACTTGGATCTCTTTCATTTCTTTTCCTTAAATTGCCTTCTTTAGTATGAGTTTTATTTACTTGTCTAAAGGTTGTGACAAGTGCCATCACATACCTATTTTTTATCGTGACAAATTGAAATTGGAGTCCTAAATTGATTATTCTCATTTATATAAGCTAAGTCTTAGAGAGTCTTTAGGATCGATGTGGAGATATTTGTTATCTATCTCATAGAGGCTACATGACTATAGAAGGAGTTTGTTCCTTTATTTTGTTTTAGGCATTAATATATTTATATAACTTAGAAACTTTTTATTCACTTCATCACAGATGGTGAGCACGTGTTATTCTGCGGCTAAAGATTTAAAGCTCGTACATTTAGAGTGAAAGAAATAGGGTTTGAGGTAGAGGTTAGATTGGGATGTCCAAACCAACTAGAGGTTAGGCCAGGGTTACCTCTTTAGTTTATATGGTTATTAATATTGGTAGATATAGTGAGTTGGAGGGGTTGAATCCAGTACAGAATCCACCTGTGACCATACCAATGATTGATGATTGTTTATTTTGAGTGTTGGGTTTTCTTTAGAGGGTAGCTCCTATTTTGATTCAGTATGATAACTTAGGACTTCATACTATATATATACATATGACTACTATTAGTCCTCCTAGTGTTGATGGAGTAATATTAGAGATTGGTCCACAGTCAGTAACTTTACCCTTTCTGTCCATGAAAGGATAGATTAGATATATAGAGTCAGGTCTACCTCATTTCAATAGAGACCCTAGGTTTGACAATTATATATTATTCTTAATTGTTATGAGAGGTTGAACAAGTTAGGCTTAGTGAATCCTAATGGAGTCGACTTCACTTTCTTTTAGCTTTTTGGGGAAGCTAGATAATGGTGAAGGATTTTGTATAGGGTAGATCAGTTGGATCACCTCCTGTTTTATTGGATCAGTTTGCTTAAGTATTTTTATGGGAATTCATATGGAGATATGAGAGGCTTGTAATCCAGAGGAACCAATGATTCAATGATAATCACGTTATTCATTGTGGAAGTCAAGATCTTCGTGGCTGTACTTATAGAAGGTTAGATCAGGATGGTCCTTCAGATCTTTTGGGATTGGTTCAGGTGGATCCTACTTCTTTGGGTTACTTTCGGTGTGGAGGTCTAGGTCACTATAGGAGAGGTTGCCAATAACTTAGATAAAAAGATGCTTTATCAGTTTCTTTGAGAGATAATAAGTTTTAGTATCAGGTTCCACAAGATGGACATAAGGTAGGAGTTTTTGGTATATTAGCCACAACTATAATTTTTGTTTGCCTTTGCTTTGTCTTGGTAGTGTTTGATTTGGTTTTAAATCCTTCTATGTGTTTGTGTCTTTGAAATTGATTCTTGATATAATTATTGGCTTTTTCTTGGATCTACTGACATTGTTACCCCATAGATGATTCCTTAGTAGTGGATTAAATTTGTAGATCCTATATTGTACTTTGAGTGCATAGAAGGATTAAGCTTGATTTCTTAAGTTTTATGGATTTTGGTATATTTAGGTATGATCTCTTTGATGGCTATGTTGTAGACTAGTGGTGGATTGATGGTGGGTTTTGGCATATATTTAGGCTATAAAAGGTGATCCAAAGGTTCTCTAGAAAGTCATGGGTCAGTTGGGTATCAAGGAGGTGTTTTGATTATTGGTATGGCGAGTTGTGAATAAACAAAGTTACAACAGGTTTCATGTTTTAGGCATATTGAGGTTGAGGAGATCAAAGGAGATATTCGCAGGATGCAGCGGGGGAGGGAGACAGGACCAGACGAGATTCCAGTAGAGTTTTGTAAGGGAACTAGTGGGGAAAGTTTGGAGTGGTTAACTAGGTTGTTTAACATCAATTTTAGGACTACAAAGATGCTGAAACCTTGGAGGTGGAGTACGATGGTTCCTTTATATAAGAACAAGGGATTCATTCAGAGTTGTAACAACTATAAAGGCATTAAGTTGTTGAGTCATACTATGAAGGTTTGGGAAAGTGTAAGACCCCGCTAAGTTCCTTCATCGTTAAAGCTTTCAAAAAGAGTCACAAGAAGCTTTACATTTAGAGTTTTAGCTAAGTGTCCAACACTTAGTTTATTTTTGAGCCTTCAAACTTCGATGAATTATTTCACGACCTTCTCGACCTCTATTTCTTGATTTTTTTGTTGCGTTGCGATGAGGCAGGTCAAGGGTACCTCTCGGGCGAGTTTCAGAATTTTTAGACAAGCTTAAGGGCGTGTTTGGGTTGCAGAAACAGTAGCTCAGGGTGATAGGACCACGTATCCCTAGGTATCACCCTGCACTAAGCGGGACGACACCTTACAAGTCCAGCAGACTAAGCAGAGCAACGCCTTGCTAAGTCCGATGGACTAGGCAGGACGACGCTTTGGATGCTCCGCCTGGCATAATTTTTAGCTAACTTCTCCGACTCATTAAGGGTAAACTTGGTATTTTCCACTCATTTATCATCTCTAACACAAGATTTAATCCTTAATACACCAAAATACATCATATTTCATCAAAATTACTCAAGAACATTCATTAGGGCTTCAACCTAAAGATCAAAATATCTCAAGATTTCACCATGGGTTTTCTAAAATTCTTCAAGATTCGAAAACCCCGTTGCAAGGGCTACAAGAAGCACCCATTAATTTCACGAATAGCAACCCAAAGTTAAGAGGTCATTCAAAGCTTCAAATTCAAGGTATGTGGGTTTTGAACAAGAATACCTCTTTTGTTCTTGTGCCCAAAGTTTTAGTTTTTCTTAAAGAATTTCATATTTTAAGATGAATTCATGTCTAGTTTGCTATATTTCAAATCTATAAGATTATAAGTTGTTCAAGACTTGAATTTCATGATTATTTTGGTTAACTACAATTTGAATTGATGATTCATGCTATAACTGCACATTTATATATTGATGTGACATTTTTCTAGTATTTCTAAAGTTATTGTCATGAACTAAGCCTTATTGTGAAATTGTGATCCTTTTAAGAATGAATTGTTGACATTATTCTAAAGTGTTTCAAGAACTTTACTTATATCTCCATGCTATTGAAATTTTAAAGTTTATTGATGATAAGTCTATCAAAGTTTCAAGAAAAGAGTTGATTTTGATCCAAAGTTAAGAAAGTAGTCCACACCATTCCGATTTAAAGTTAAAAGGAAGCATAGTTGGCTTCCATTACATAATTTTGAACTGTTTAAGGTGGATTTTTTCTAATCTTAAGTAAGGGAGTAGTATTTAGCACCGAGTTGGGCTTGATTCCAAGGTTTCATACCCCAAAACTACGAACCACCGTAGGGTTTGATATACCCCAAGAGGGTTAAGTTAGTGATCACTAAAAAGTAAAGGTTCTAGTCCTATGGAAAGGATAGAATAGCTCTCCCCAATGTGGGAAAGACGTTGGACTCCATGTAGCTCACATGGTTTATGTCGGTTAAAAGAAACTCCCAAAGTTATATAATCCCAAGTGTCCCGAATTCCAAAGTAGTCCCCCACTCTATTTAAGATAAAAGTACTTATATTTTGAAAGATATAATTTTAAGATTTCTAAGGTTCTCAAGTGTCATAATCTTGAAGTTTCAAAGAAATTTCTTATTTTATAAGATTAAAGTGTATCTTTTGAAAGTTGTTGTTTAAGACTTTATTTAGCTTACAAGTTTGATAACAAAGAGAGAATACCGATTTAGAATAAAGTGTAATGACTCACATGATTTATTTTAAATGTTTCCCTATTCATGATTATGAGAGTTTCATTCAAGCTATGCGATTCATTGACAATTGCATGCATGTTTTCCATAAATATTGTATATATGCATATATATATATATATATTCTATATATATAATTCAAATTGCATACACCCCCATATGCTTAGTACATTCTCAAAGTACTGATCCATATATACATCTGTGTGCTACATTATCTTATAATGTAGGTTCAGGTGCTCGGTCCCAGCCTCATCAGTGATTCTCGAGTACCTTTATCTACATCCCCACAGTGGTGAATCTCATGGTTTGAGGACCTACCTTCAGACATTTCAATATTTTTAGTAGTTGTGTTATTGCTTTCAGTTTAGTTTGAGTTAGTTGGGGATTTGTCCCAATGGCTCTCTAGTTTATTAAGTAGTAGAGGCTTTGTCAGACTAGATTATCAGTATATTTAGACTTTTAGTATTTCAATTGTTTAGATGAGTTTACTTCATATTTCTTATGATCATGATATGCCAGTATTATTATTTTTCTATATTTATCTCCAAGTAAGCTTTATATGAAGTAGCAGGCTTGAAGAGTTAGCTTGGGGCTACTTGTATCCTTAAGCACAGTGTGACATTCTGGGGTAAGATTTTGGGGTATTATAAAAAGGGTGGTAGAGTTGAGGTTAAGAAGGACCGTGAGTATCTCTGAGAATCATTTTGGTTTCATGTCAGGTCGCTCGACCACTGAGGCCATTTACCTCGTGAGGAGACTAGTGGATCTATTTTGGGAGAGGAAGAAGGACTTGCACATGGTGTTTATTAATCTACATAAGGCATATGATAGAGTTTTAAGAGAGATTCTGTGGAGGTTCTTGGAGGCTAGAGGAGATCTAGGAAATGTATGATGGGGTAAAGAATCGTGTGAGGATGGTAGGTGGGAATTCAGAGCACTTTCTAGTTCTGATAGGGATGCACCAGGGATAAACTCTTAGCCCATTTTTATTTTCCTTTGTGATAGATGTTTTGATGCCATATATTCAAGAAAAGTTCCTTGGTGTATGTTTTTTTACAGATGATATGGTACTGATTGATAAAACTCAGAGAGAAGTTAATGATAAATAAGATATTTGGAGATAGACACTTGAGTCTAAAGGATTTTGGTTAAGTAGAAATAAGACAGGGTACACAGAGTGTAAGTTTAGTAAGGTATCATAGGAGGATGCAGTGGGGGTAAAGCTAGACTCATAGGTCATTCAGAAAAGGGAGAGTTTTAAGTATCTGGGGTTTATGATTAAGGGTAATGATGAGATTAATGAGGATATCACGCATCATATTGGGGAAAGTTGGTTGAAATAAAGGCTTATTTCGGGAGTCTTATGTGATAAGAAGGTGCCCCAAAAGCTTAAATGTAAGTTCTATAGAGTGGCAATCTGACAGGCTATGTTGTATGGAGCAGAATATTGGCTAGTTAAGAACTCTCACATCCAAAAGTTGAAGGTGAAGAGATGCAAATATTGCGATGGATATGTGGAAATACCAGGAAAGATTAGGTAAGGAATGAGATTATTCAGGAAAAGGTCAGAGTTGCATTGGTGGAGGTTAAGATGATAGAAGTGAGGTTATATTGGTTTGGGCATGTGTTAAGGAGGGGCTTGGATGCTCCAGGATGGAGGTGTGAGACACTAGCTATGGATGGTTTTAGGTGGGATAAAGGTAGACTGAAGAAATATTAGAGGGAGGTGATTAGGCATGATATGGCGTAGTTAAAACTTATGAAGAACATGACCCTTGCTAGGAATGTACGGAGGACGCAGATTAGGGTAGAGGGTTAAGATGTGGGAGTGCGTCGTTAATAATAAAGGAGCGCTCTTATGTGTTTGTAGTTTGTATGTGTGGTGCTGTCTGATGTCTATGATTTATGTTAGATAGTTCTTATTTTTATCTTGTGGTGGTAGTATTGTATTGTTGCTAGCAATGTTAGTTAATTTTGCACTTATCTTCTGTGTTTGTTATACTATTATCCGATTTAAGCGGGGGTCTATTGGAAACAACCTCTATACTTCACCTGAGGTAGTGGTATGGTCTGCGTACACTCTACCCTCCCCATACCCTACTATTTGGGAATACACTGGGTATGTTATTGTTGTTGTTGTACAATAGGAAGGCTTATGTAAAATTGGCTGCAAGTGTTATTAACGATATTGTGCATGAGTTGGTTGTTGTAGGGGGTTCACTTAGATGTATTTATGGATTGTATGAATTTCATATTGATGATATTGACACTGTAGGATGATTAGTTATTCTTAATAAATTTAGCAAGGAGATCCTTATGGTGGATTGAATATGGTACAACTAAATTATAAAGATTGTCATTGAAAAATTTTGGTTGAAAAAAAGAAACATTTTCAGGTATCCATACCTTGTGATTGTTGCTTTCTTAACGTTTGGCCTATGTTGCATGATGAAATTTGATGGTATCGAGTCACTCCTTCGTTAGATTTGAAGGATTTCAGCTTATAGAAAATGTTACTTCTAGAGCTAAGCAACCTAATGGAATATTTTTGCTCATGAGTTCTATTTTATAGCATGTGTTATTATTCTATAGTTCTTGTGTTGAAGAATTACTAAATGGAAAATTAAGCCGAGGAAAGGATAAAGAAAATATACATAAGGAGTTTTGACATATTCAGAGTTTAGCTGTGGGATCAAGTTGGAAAATTGAAGTACTGAAAAAATATTTCATTTGTAGCTTATGCAGAGTCTAGCAGTGATTCTTTCGTGTTTGATCCATGATTTGGGTTTCCATCAGCATGATATAGTGATGGTTTCACTCCTTTTATAGTTTGTTTGATACCTTCTGGATTTTTAAGGGCTACATGTGTTATTGTAATGAGTATCTTGAGTGTTTGATGTCATTTAGCGATTTCATGCCTTTGATTTATAGAGTGTTATGGTGATTCTAAATTGCCTCAAAGAACTGAGTTGTAGGTATTGATAATTGGGTGGTGATCTGGTGTACTAAGTGTGACTTTTGAGGTTTTGTGTAGCTTTGATACTGGTTTATGGTCTTGTAGTTTTAGCCTAGGGCTATGGAATGGTTTGGTTTAATAGTAATTGTATCTTCCTTAGGTAGGTTGATTCACTATTTTGGAAGATAGTGACGTAATTTATGGTTTCTTTGCTTTTGATGGATCTGAGGATAATTTTTGTGATGTGGTTGTAGCTAGTGTCTTGTGGTGTCTTGGTCATGTTTAGGTTACCCAAGTATGTTCAGAATTTCTGTTGTATCTGACTTAGTTTTTGGGTTATAGAGAAGGTTTGAAAATATAGAAATTCAGTTTTATTGATAGTTTGGTTTTAGATTATAGTGTTGTGACCTAGTACATCCTTATGTGATATAGTTTTGGTTTTATGATAAGACTGGTAGTTCTATAATTATGACTCCATGTTGGAGTGCTTGCTTGATATCTCTATGGTTGTTTCCTATCCTACAACTGTTTTTGGCTTTTTCATGACTGTACATTCGAGGATGAATGTGAATTTTAGTTATGGATACTATAATTACCCTTATTGGTTTTTAAATTTTTATATTTTGACTATTTTGCCCTTCTCATAGTTTCTTTATCTCAATTATGAGTTGTAGGGATAGTTGGCACAATTTTCAATGAATTTGAGAGTATTTTAAATGAATATGTAGCTTTGAACATCCTCAAATGATGATTCTGATAGTTCCATTAGCTATAAAATGTCAATTTTGGGTTAGCAGCATAGTTAGTTTGAGTCCTAAGTCTTTATTTTACATTTCGACCTTTTATTTGTAAATTAGTTAAATTTTGCCTTAAAGGTAATTTGTTGAAAATAATTATTTTGCAAAAATCTGACACTACCATAATGTTTGGAACGTTTAACTTGGCTTAGTAGTTGGTTTATTTCTATGGGGTCAAACACAAATCTTGATGGTCAATTCGGAGAGTCCTGATTAGTGTATTTGCTAGTTTTCAACTATTTTCTGGTGTGAGCTCCTTTCTTCTTCGCATTCGTGAAGCTCTATTATCCTTACCTTGGCGTTTGCGAAGGGATGAATAATTCCTCTTCACATTCACAGCTCTAGGTCTCGCATTTTTGAAGGTCTGGGTTAGGCAACCTTGCGACATTGACCAAGGGCTCGCATTTGAAAAGGCCAACAGACCTTGACAAAATATTAAATCCATATTTGACCCCAAGATGTTTTTTCTTCTTGGACTGCTAGAGCTTAAATTTAGGCAATTTCAAATGGTTTTTGATGATTTCTTATGTGGGTAAGATCCTAAACCCTTATTCTATCATTTTCTATTAATTTCATCTTCAAAATAAATTCAAAACCTAGATATTAAATATGATTTTGGGGATTACCTCGTAAAGTAAATTAGATTTCTTTGATTTGAGTTCGATTTCTTCTTATTTTTTCTTAAGTTTTCAACCATAGACTCATCTTGACATGAGAAACATCATTATTAAATAAAATTTTTAATTTTTTCTCTTTTATTGTTGACTCGTTTTATCAAATCCCTTTTGGACCCATCTTAAGTAGGGCCGATACAAGTATAATTAGCTTATTTTTAACTTATAGATGACTTATTTGATTAGATTGAACACATTTGGTGTTGATTTGAGAGAGTTGAGTTTCCAGCTTAGTCTTTGGACTGTGCTTAGGCTTGTGGAACTTATGTAAAGGAAAGAGTTGAGATATACCTTGATTTTTTTGGTAACTAGATTTTATTACCTCATATAGCAATTTGATAAAAGTTCAAGATTGGGTTGGACATCGTCCCAACCTCAGGCTATATAACTCATACAAATTACTTTAGCAACATCACACATTCAAGGATAAAAGTTATATTTAATCATGTTGCCTACAATTTTTGGATACAAGATTGCTCTACAGTGTATTTCCTGGATGATCATCCTCACAAGTACCTCAGGTGTTTTCTTCTTTTGCTGAAAGTTTCTTTGATTCCTCTCTAACCATATATGATACACAGTGGCTTCCAGACTTATTCTTAAAATCTCACTTGCTGTACTCTTTCCTTTTGCATGAATTGTAGCCCATCTTAGCTCCTCCTTCCACCCTATGTTACCTCTGGGAATTTCTTGCCATTGTAGCACCTTTTTCCATATACTTGCAGATACATGGCAGATGAAGAATAGGTGATTATGGTCCTTAGGTTCCTCCTTACATAGGCCACATACTCGATTCGTATGGATGCCCCACCTATCCCATCTATGTTTTGTATAGAGTCTCTCATTCATTACAAGATAATAGATGAACTTCCATTTGTTGTTTCAGATAAGCTTCCTCCACTTGACTTTGGAGTATTGACCCCTTAGTTTGGTATATATGCTTTTGATTGAGAAATATTTGACTTTCATGATGTCTTTACTATCCATTCTGTTCCTTTAAGCCACCTACATGCTGTCATTATTTTTTGGACTATCCAGGGCACCTATTTAGTTTCTATGTCCCATGGTTTCCTGCCTATTAAGTAATATTGCATAAGTTAATATCAGTTATGTTAGAGCCTCCAGTTGATTTAGGATGACATAGCACATCCCAAGCAATGATATACCTTGACTTTTCCAAAGCGCTTATGTGTTGTATGCTTAATTATTGTATTTGGTGTACCGCTGTCACGCCCCTAGGTGTAGAAAAAGCATACAAGAACCGTATAAGTATGTGCTATACAATTGACATACATTCTAAGCAAAAAAGTTACTAATCCTAAATAATTATGAAGGTCAATGTAAATGCACAATTCTGGCTCATTGAATCTAACTGATATAGACAAGTGAAACTATGACCACACATAACAACTAAACACGATTTGCGAAGCCTCTAAGAGAAATTATAACTATTATAGGGAATATGATCGTCGTAGGGCCCCAACATACCCAAACTATAACCAAAAATCATGATTAAATAGTACTAGAAAGTTATTAACTCCAGGTAAGAGAGGAGCTCACCGACTGCTTTGTTGAATACGGACAAGTGCCTAGTATAGAAGTATGCACATTGTTATATATGATCGTGTATTTAAAGAAATGCAGTTCCCCCAAACATTGGGACGTTAGTAAATATATGTTATGTACTAGTATGTAAAGCATACAAAATAACTAGTAAACGTATAAGAATGATCAATGAGTCAAAAAATAGAATGAGCAACTACGGATGGCTGAATACTAAAACCTATTTATGAAGCTATAAATTATGAAAGAAGGGGTGACACATACATTGTATAAGACTATTACCTATGTATTTACCTTATAAGCTTATCATAAAACTTCTTATGAATACATCATCGTTATTAAGGGCCTAGGAATTTTCCTAAGTGATGTCCTGTGCCTATTTTTAATAGAAATAATCATATGATGGACCACCAAGGGAATTCTATGTAAAGTGTACCATATGTGTTACACAAATGCTCCTAACTATGATTTTATATGTATAACTGTAATTGCGGTCTGATACACGGTACGCCCCTCCTTGAAACTCACTATAAAGGTCTGCCCGCAGGCCATATGTTCCATATATTGACTTGAGCTAGGGGAAACCCAGCTAGATCCAAATACAAATGATGCCACAAGGGTAGGTACACCATAATTTTTGGGCTCACCGTAGTGGTCTGGTCTCGATCCTGTGCGCAGTATCACGTTGAGTGATATGCCAAGCCAAACCTATGCACCCTCCCATTGATAAATTTTATCAAGTAATGACAGATAGGCCTATGCAAGTGTCTCGTGATAAATACTATTCAGACATTAATGTAATGCTTCTTATATTTCACAACTTCTCTACTAGTGTCGAGGTATTCAAACTCTAGTTCTTATTTTATTCTATCACTATATTACTATGTGATCCAATAGGCAAATCTGATTACGACCATTTATTCTAAACTTTTTGCATGTGATAGACCTAATATATGAATTCTAAGAATTTTTAGAACACATGAATACATGTGTCACTCAATAGATACTTAATTGACAAGGGTAAGAATGACTACTTCACTCCAATAAATGGACAAATGAAGGATGGAGAAAAGTGATTAAAAATGAGAAGGTAACATGTATTTTGTGGTGATATTAAGCATATGGTCACGTGTTAGATGCATAGAAGGTGAAAATTTTGTTCCTTTATATCAAGTAAGCAATATCAATTCTTCTAGGAGAAATAAATGACTATGAGTTATGCCTTCACGACGAAGGAGGGTTTAGCTTTACATACCTCAATTTGGGTTCCATATTATACAATGGCCTGTCCATTTATCTTATAATAAAAAATCTTGAGGACTTCATAGGTAGATTTGTGGGTTTCAAACCACTCCAAAGATTCAATCAACATAGCCATAATTCATTCATATCATACTTGACTATGAAATTAAATAATTGAATCACTGCGACATTTTATTGAACACCTACTGGACATAGAGCTCTACAACCCTCATTGATAGTGCTTAAATAATCAACTACTCTTATCCTTAATGAAGAAATTTCCATAAACATGCTTACATATAGAACGATTTACTTTACCACCAATGAATTAAGAGTTCACCCAATACATAATTCCATCAATTCTATCCAATTTCAACCTTTCCTTTTTATTCAAGAACCTCAAATAATACAACCCACCTCAAGGTATATTATAAAGATTTTTTTAATAAACGTTGGGGGATGAGCATCACCCCCAGGACTTATCATTAATCATAAAAACTATACATAGAGGGGGCGTAACCTAACCTCCAATATGTGTTTACAGAGAAATTGCATCTACAGTAAGTGAATACAATGACTGTGATCTATAACTATGAAATATTAAGCTAGCTCTAAGGTGGTTCATGTATCTTTGTCATCTTTCTTCTCCTAAATCTTGGCATGCCTAGTTTATCAAGGTGGAAGTATATGACTACTGTTGAACGAAGTTGAATGCTGTGAAAGTAGTGTTGTGGTTGATCATATTGATGAATGACTTTTGACAATGAATCTGCTATAAGATTAGCTTCTTTGAACATATGTCTACAAATACACAGCTGAAGTTGTGAGCTGAGCAGCAGTAAAGAGTCTACCAAGGGATGCAGGTGCCAAAGTACTGGTAAGTATTTCCTGATCCAATTGATCAAGAGTTCAGAGTCCACTTCCATCACAACATGTTCGATACCATTACTTAAACACCAAGATATCCCCTGTATAGTAGCTTCCACCTCATCCTGATTATTAGTTCCTTGTCCTAGGGGAACAGCATATGCATAAATGAGATCACCTTTATAGTCTCTAATCATAGCCCCTGCACCAATTTTACTAGGGTTAGTGATAACACTACCATCAGAGTTCAACTTGACCATTGGAACAGGTGGTTTGGACCATTATACAATTGTTACTTTAGTCTCTTGGTAATATTTCTCAACATAAGCTGCTAGATTAGTCCATTTAGAAGGTCAGGAGATGTAGGGGAATGCACTGCATAACAAAAGTAAAATGTCTTTGTAAATCTGGAACTTGACTCTGGATAATTGAGGCTTCTTTTCTCCATATTTAATAGCACACCTGTTCTTTTACAAGTTCTAGAATATGATAACTGGAAGCACCTGTAATACCAACCTATGTGCTCTATTGAGAGCTTTAGTTTTCCACAACTTCAGCAGCATGTTCTTGAGTGGTTCAATATCATGGATAATCCTCATAGTTGAGGATAAATACCTCCATATTTGTCTTACAAATGGACCCTCAACAAAGGTATGAGAGATAGTGTCCCATCCAAAATTAGAGCAATATCCACACTTGATAGGAGCTATGCCAAATTGACTTATCCTTTCATTTATTGGTAACTTCCTTCTCAACATTCTCCATGTAAGGAAGGAACATTTGAATGGAATTTATCTATTCCAGATATGAATGTGCAGTAGTGATACATCTCTATGCTCTCTAATCACTCCCCAAGAAGATGTACAACTGAATTCACCATTTGGAGTTATAGTCCACAATGGGAGGTCTGGAGATCCTTCCTGAAACTGGATATGAACTCTAAGGATAAACTATAGCAGTGGAGAGGGAAGTACAGTAGCTAATTTCTACATATTCTATTCACTTCAATTTAAGAATTTATCAACTTTAATATTACTGGACCTTATACATCGGTTTTGTGATTCTGAAATGCTCCCAGACCAGACTAGTTATCCCACCAGAAGTAACATGTGCTTGATCTGATCCTCCAGAAGATATGCTACTCAGCTGCCTTCTTGTTATTCATCATTGCTTTCCATATCAGGGATTGCCCAACACACTTTTTCCTGGCTATTGCATTCACTCTTTTGTAATATTTGGCTAGTAAGAAATACCCTCAAATAGTGTGGTTGCTTTTGAAATTCCACCAGTGCTTCATCTGCAGAGTCTTATATGTATCTGCAACATTTCTTACTCCGATGCCACCTTCTGTAATTATGAAATCAAGATGTTTCTAAGAGGCCCAATAATATTTCTTCTTATTATCCTTCCATCCCCAAAAGACATCAACAAACAACTTACAAGCTGTTTAATAATACTCCTTGGGAGAATGCAAGTAGAGAGGATGTGGATAGGTATTGATTGCAAGAAATGTTTAATCATTACCATTCGACCACCATAGCTTAGCAATTTAAAATGCCGTCCAATAATTCTGGAAGATACATTGCTAACCAGACCAACATAGTGACTGATTCTTTATCTTTCTATATAAATGGGGCATCTAAGATAATTAATAGGACTATTTTTTTGCTTAAAACCTATTTCTTCTTTGATACTTAAGACCATAGAGGGAAAAGCATGATCTGGCAACATGAAATGACTTATGTTCTTGTTAATCAATTAGCCAGACATTGTTTCATAAGAAGCCAAAATCTTCATCACCAATCTAAGGGTTTTCCTTCTTCAAATAGTAAAGATGATGATATCATCTGCAAAACTAAGATGGCTAATTTGAGGACCAGTCCAATCCATATGAAAGCCATAATAGTGAGGGTAATGGTTTAAGTTGGTGAGGGATCTTGACAATACTTCAACCCCTAGAATGAATAAAGTAGGTGATAGTGGGTCACCCTGATTTAGACCCTTTGTAGAGTGGAAAAACCCATGTCTAGTACCATTAACCAAAACTGAGTACCAGTTGTTTGGCAAAGTCCTCCAAATCATGTCAATAATGGTTTCACTAAATCCAAATCTTCTTAATACCAGGAAAGTGTATAACCAAGGAACCCATCATATGCCTTGGTCATATATAATTTAATAACCATATTTCCACCAAAAACTAGTTTCTTGATGCCACAGATGATCTCCTAAGCAAGCATTATGTTTTCAGCAATGCTCCTTCCTCTCACAAAACGTGATTTTTTGCTTGAGATGAGATTGGGAAAAATTGGAGCCAATATAAGGTAGATAAGTTTAGAAATGATTTTTTTGGTAAAGTTACTCAAACTGATTGGCCTGTAATCAGATAGTTTTCTATGTTGAGATACTTTTGGTTAAAGAATCAAGCAAGTATGAGTAAAGTAATTTGGCATATCATGATCGTAAAAGAAGGAAATCACCACTTGGAGAAGGTCCATACCAATAATACTCCAGTAGGATTTAAAGAATTTACCATCCATACCATCTAGACTTGCTGCTGAGTGGGGGCTCTTGGAGAAAACCAGCTTCTTTACTTCTTTCAAAGTAGGAATAGCCTATAATCTCTCATTTTGTTCATCAAATATTAATTTAGGGATATTGTCTAGCATCTCTCCAGGTACTTACTCTACTTTCCCAGTAATGACACCCTTGAAATATGTAATTGTATCTGCAACTATGTCATCATCCTCTTGGAACTATACCCCTTCCTCATTCTTGACTTTGTGCATGAATATCCTTCTTCTTCTTCCTCTGATGAAGGCATGGAAATAGCTTGAATTAGCATCACCATATTTAAACCATTGTAGTTGTGATTTCTTCCATAAGATAGGATCCTCCACCTTGAGATATCTGACATATTAAACTTGTGTTTTGTGAAATTGCATCCTGTTTTCATCAGTACTATCCAGGATGAATTTTTCCTCAGCTACCTTGGCCTTTTCTTCATAGATTTTAACATTGGCATATATATACCCATATACTTCTTTAGACCATTGACTAAGAATGAGAGTTAATATCTTTAGTTTCTGTTAAAATCTTCACATAAGAGTGCCGGTACAATACCTTTGCAAGCAGGTCTCCATAGTGTTAAGGAATGTGGGATGCTCTACCCAACAATCCAGAAATTTGAAATATTTGACATTTTCCTCAACCTTGTCATGTATCTCCAGAAGCAAAGGACAATGATCAGATCCCATAGAAGACAAGTGAGTAATGGTGGTCAATGAAATATCTTTCAACCAAGCATCTAGCACAATTGCTCTATCCAATCTTTTCTATATTCTAAACTACACACCTCTTGTAACGCCTTGATTTTCTGAACCGAAATGCTACATGGTGCTCATGACTCCGAAGGACCACAAGCTAACCCATGAATGATATCTGTACCTATAGACTGCATAATATATAACATGAAATACAGAAAACATGACAAATGGCCATAAGGTTCAACTAAATATAAAATCTGGAAAATGATAACATCATCATGGGGTAACGAATACCCAAAATAACTGGGAATAATTAAAGTCTGAACATAAATCATAAATCATAAATCATAAATCCGAAAGCCTCTAAGTACTGTCTGAACAAGGGGTCGAAGGAACATGTTTCCAACTAACTTCGCAAAACTGAACTGAAGTAATAAATGAATAACTCAAATCATATTATCCTCAAATGGATGAGGACTCACTGCAACTGAAATGCTACTGCTGGTCTGGAACTCGTGGCTCTGTACCTATGGTCTAACAAGAACAGAAAGCACCATAGAGTAAATGTGTCAGTACAGTAATGAGTATATGAGTGAGGTAGGCTAAATGCAAATGAGTATATGCATGAACATGCGAACTGATATAGACATGATAGTGCAAACATGCAAACATAGAAACTGAGATCGTGATAACATGCAGACTGAAACTGTATACTGATAGCATGGTTTTTCTGCTATACATAACATAACTGATAACTGAATTCTGATAAAATGGGTGACTATAACTGACAGTCCTTAATCTGATGGAACTATCCGAGTTCCGAACTATACTGAGTTTGACTGTATCTGACAGTCCTAATATTCAGAAATCTTTATAACTATATGAGTTCTTTTACTAAGACTGATACTGAAATTGTGGGAGGTAGTTGTTTAACCGACATGCCCCATGTGCGCTAATATAGCTAAGCTGGGGTCCAATCCTTGCCCTGACTATAAGGCTGTTAATTCTAAGCCACTAGTAAGGACAACGTGTGAGTAACCCTCATATAACTGGTAGCTCTAGTGAGAATGGTGGGAACCCTCATATAACAGGTTAAGACACCTCATCTACCCTTATATAACAGGATGCGATGTCTCAACCTATGCTGTCCACATAGTTTTGGAATGCAAGGATGATTTCTAAGAATCACACCCTCATATAACAGGTAAGTTCCCATACTTGGGTTCACTCGATGCTAACTTCTACTCCCATATAAAGAGACTAAATCATGAATAACTAACTGTACATGGTATAAGTTTACTGAATTTCATTGGCTGATGGAATACTACTGATATCTGACATATGACTGAGATCATAAGGTTTTCCTGAGTCACATGACTGACTAAATTCTACTGAATCATAGCTCGATTTCGGATATCGTGAAACATGACATGGATCTAGGCATACAGCTATGGTTTTTGGGTACGAATACCCTCAAGACTCAATAGAAGGAAACTGACTCACACATGACATTACTTGATCATAAGATTGGAGTCTACAGTTCACAATATCATAAGTAAGGAATACTATACTTCATGCATTTATTCAACACCTCAAACATGGTAGGGAAAACATGGATATATTTAGTGTACAAAATTCATATCTCCATCATCATACATTCTTCATACCACAACTACAACAAAACATAAATAGCATGAAAATTCATATTGAAGTGTATAGCTAACATGGACTTGTAATCTAGGTATCATGGAATTATGTAAATATGACTTTCTATCACCCTAGGCATTTTATCAAACACCCTACATGCATTTTTTTAGGCATAGCTGGATTTCACACTTGCATTATATCAAAACATCTAAAGTTCATGCTTTTCAACTAACAACCACACATATTCCATGAAAACATCCTTAGATATCATCTTGAAACTTAAGCAACAAACATCAACAAGTACATGCTCATAGCACCACAAAAAGTTTACAAAACAACATTTAAAGGCATGAGTCTCGAGCTCTATGAACGAATTGAAGTCCATAGATGAACACTACGCATACCTTAGAGTAATAATCTACGAAGATTCTAGTGTAATAGGCTTGGAATCAAAAACCCCCAATTGAACCCTAGACTTGTTCTTGGTTGTTCTTGAGATAAAATCAAGAAAACTAGTATATTTTGGTGATATTGGACTCAAATACCGTGTTTAAGCCTATATATAGGGTAGGGAAAATGTCCAAAATACCCTTTAAAACACGGAGGTTGAATGCTGAAATCAGGGTACCCACCGAACTGGCAGAGCGGCGCCTTGCTCTAACCCCCTCTCTAAGCTGGGAGGCACCCCTTATCATGGAGAGCTACTATTTTTCAAATCCAAACATGCCCTTACGCTATCCCAAAAAATTCCGAAACTTACCTGGAACGTACTACGACCTTTCCCCATCGCAACACAACTTGAAAATCCAGTAACAGAGGTCGGGAGGGTCGTCAAATAAATCCCCAAAGTTTGGAGGTCTAAAATGAGACTAAGTGACTTATGAAAATTTGCTAAGTCTTGAGGCTTGTAAAGCCAAATGAGCTGAATTCGGATGCAACAATTTTGTGGGGTCTTAAAATATCACCCCCTTGGGAATATTCATCCTCGAATGAGAATCAACTAAGAGGGGATACAAGACAACTGAACACGCACTAGACATGAAATACTGAAACATGATCTCAGGAATGGCATGCTAAACATACTGAACTCATGCATATCTGATGCATGGATAACAGATGCATAAAATGCGTAACTGAGCAATCTAATAAACTGAGTTTCTTAAGATAAGAATGCATAGCTGATGCATGATCTTATAACTGAACTGATACATGAATTCATGACAGTGTATGCAATGGTAATAGATACCAAGTCTATACTAGGAACATGAATATAAACTGAATAAGCCTAAGGGGGAACTGTTACCTTGCACTGGATGTAAATTGGCGTGCAAGAGGTGAGGATACTTGGTACATATATCTGCTTCTGCTTCCCAAGAAGCTTCCTTGACCGACTTATTTTACCAAAGTACCTTGACTAGAGATACATCTTTGTTCCTTAGTCTATGAGTCTTGTAGTCAAGAATTTCGACTGGGATTTCCTCATAGTAAAGGCTGTTCTGGACGTCAACGCTATGAATAGGGACCACAACTGCTGGGTCACTTATACACTTCTTGAGCAACAAGACATGGAAGACTGGATGAACTGAGGCTAGATCTGAAGGCAACTCTAGCTCAATATCTACCTTGCCGAAATGATTGAGAATCTTAAAGAGACCAACATATCGAGGAATGAGTTTCTCTTTCTTGTTGAACCTATTCACTCCCTTCATAGGAGAGATCTTAATATAGACATAATTATTGACCTCGAACTCGATATCCTTTCTACGGACATCTGCATAAGACTTCTGTCGGCTCTGAGCAGCCCTGAGTCTCTCTCTGATCAACTGAAATTTCTCTAAGGCGTCGAATACCAAGTCAAGACCTATAAATGAGGCCTCACTAACTTCAAACCAACCAATCAGAGATCTACATCTTCTACCATAGAGAGCTTCAAATAGAGCCATCTAAATACTGGAATGATAGCTATTGTTGTATGCTAACTCAATCAAAGGTAAGTGGTCATCCCAACTTTCCTGGAAATCAATTGCACACACTCTTAGAATATCTTCAAGAGTCTGAATGGTCCTTTCTGCTTGACCATCTGTCTGAAGGTGAAAAGCTATACTGAGATAAACTTGGGTACCGAGACCCTTTTGGAACGCTTTCCAGAAGTGAGAGGTGAACTGGGTACCTCTGTCTGAGATGATAGATAAGGGAATACCGTGTAATCTTACCAACTCTCTGATGTATAGATTGGCATAATCCTCAGCTGAATAAGAGGTATCATCCCATCTACAATGACCCAAAATGAATCGTGTTGACGATGAGTTCTAGGCAAACCCATCACGAATTCCATGTTCACTTCTTCCCACTTCTAAGTAGGAATGGTGAACTCCTGCATGGAACCACTAGGTTTTTGGTGTTCTATCTTAACCTGCTGACATGTAGAGCACTGAGCTACGAACTGTGCAACATATCTCTTCATCCCACTCTACCAATAGATCTCCCACAAATTGTGGTACATCTTAGTGTCCCCTAGATGAATCGAGTATCGTGCACCATGCGCTTCTGCAAGAATTCGCTGCCTCAAGTCATCTATTCCTAGAACACACAGACGACCCTGACAACGAAGGACACCATCTTCCCCTTAGGAGAAAACCTTAACTTTCTGATCTCTGACAGACTCTTTGAGATTGACAAGGCTAGGATCCCTGTCTTACTTCTCTTTCGCCTTAGAAACTAGAGATGATTTGGAACCACTCTGAACACATACACCACCCTATGAAGAGTCGACTAAGAGAACGCCTAGTCTGGCAAGATGATGGACTTCCTGAGCTAACTTATTCTTGCTGTCCTCAACGTGAGCAATACTACCTATGGACAGTCTACTAAGAGCATCGGCCACTACGTTGGCCTTTCCCGGATGATAAAGGACACTCATGTCATAATCCTTCAAGATCTCTAACCACCTTCTCTGGCGAAGATTTAGATCTCTCTGAGAAAAGACATACTGAAGGCTCTAATGATCTGTGAAGACATCTACATGAACTCCGTAGAGGTAGTGCCTCCAAATCTTTAAAGCAAATACTACGGCTGCTAACTCAAGATCATGAGTAGGATAATTCTTCTCGTGGGGTTTCAACTGTCTGGAGGCGCAGGCTATGACCTTACCATGCTGCATGAGGACACAACCCAAACCTACTCTGGATGCATCACAATAAACTACGAACCCATCAGAACCATCTAGAAGAGTTAGAACTGGAGCTGATGTTAGTCGAGTCTTCAACTCTTGAAAACTCTTCTCGCAAGTATATGACCACTGAAACTTAACCTTCTTCTGGGTCAATCTGGACATAGGGGATACAATAGAAGAGAATCCCTCAAAGAACTATCTGTAATAGCCAGCCAATCATAAGATACTCCTAATATCTGATAGAGTGACAGGGCGTGGCCAGTTTCTTACTGCTTTGGTCTTTTGAGGATCTACTCTAATGCCATTTCCAGAGACAACATGGCCAAGGAATGCTACTGATCTTAGCAAAAACTCGCACTTGATGAACTTAGTAAATAGCTGGTGATCTCTGAGAGTCTGAAGTACTTTTTTGAGATGGTCTACATAATCTCGCTCTATATGGGAAAAAACCAGAATGTCATCGATGAAGACTATGATGAATATGTCCAAGTATTGCTTGAACACACGATTCATCAAGTGCATGAAAGCTGCAGGGGAATTACTAAGGCTAAAAGACATAACTAGAAACTCGAAGTGACCATACCGAGTATGGAAAGCTATCTTTGGGATGTCACATTATCTAACTTGGAGCTGATGATAGCCTGATCTGAGGTTTATCTTAGAGAAGTAACTGGCGCCCTAAAGTTGGTCGAATAGATCATCAATCCTGGGAAGAGGATATCTATTCTTGACTGTGACCTTGTTGAGCTGACGGTAATTAATACACATCCTGAAAAAACCGTCCTTCTTGCGCATGAATAAGACTGGTGCGCCCCATAGGGAAATGTTGGGTCTGATGAATCCTTTATCTAAGATATCCTTCAACTATTCTTTCAGTTCCCTTAGTTTTGCAGGTTCCATTCTATATGGAGAAATAGAGATAGGATGAGTATTTGGAAGAAGGTCTATGCCGAAGTCTATTTCCATTTTAGGAGGAATTCCTGGAAGATCTTCGGGAAAGATGTCTGAATATTCATTAACCATCGAAATTGTTTCAAGGCTGGGAGATTCAGAACTAGAATCTTTAACATGCATGAGGTGATAGATACAACCGCTAGATATCATTTTCCTTGCCCGAAGGTAGGAAACAAGCCGACCCCTAAAAGATGAAGTACTACCCTGCCACTCTAAGACAGGTTTATTTGGAAACTAAAACTGAACTATTCTATTTCTGTAGTCGACTGCGGCATAGAAAGAATGGATCCAATCCATGCCGAGAATGACATCGAAATCAATCATCTCCAAATCGACTAAATCTGCTGATGTAGATTTCTGAGATATCATAACTGGGCAGTTCTTGTATACCCACCAAGCTATGATGGTTTTACCCACTGGGGTAGAAATGGAAAAGGGATCTACTAGAATTTGGGGACTGATTCCAAATTCTCCTGCTATATATGGAGTAACAAAAGATAAGGATGCACCTGAATCTAGCAAAGCATAGACATGAACATGGAAAATCTGTAACGTACCAGTAATGATATCAGGAGAATTTTCCTAATCATGTCGGGTCTGAAGAGAATAGATCCTATTTGGGCGCTGCCCACTGGTGGCACTGGATGTGGCCCCCTGCTGATTCGGGCGACCAGACTGAGCTGTGGAACGATTCTGCTGACCCTGAGAACCTGGATGAGGATAGTCCCTAAATCTGTGGCCTGGCTTACCACAGCCAAAACAAATACCTTGACCCGCTCTACACACACCTTGATAGTGCCTACCATAAGTCTGACACTGAGGATAAGTACGGGCACTACTAACATTGCCCTGAGATTTAGAACCTAGTGCTCTATCTTTGTTGGCGTCTTTGAACTTTGGCACTGGAGCACTGGCAGAGGAAGGGGCTGGAACTACTGACTTGGAGTAAAACTGTGAACGGTTTCCTCCATCTGACTTGGATTGAGCAAAGTTGAAGTTACCTGACCTTGATCTCTTATTCTACCTCTTCTTAGTCCTAATTTTCTTCTCCTCTACTTTCTGGGCATGGGTCATGAGTCTGGCTAAGGTCATATCATTGATCAGCATCACAGACCTACACTTATTTACCATGCTATCATTGACCCCTGACACAAACTTACTCATCTTAGCCCTGCTGTCGGCAACTACATGTGGGGCATGTCTGGCTAACTGAGTAAATCTAAGTGAGTACTCCTTAATCGACATATTTCCCTACCTGAGAATAATGAACTCAAGAAATTTTTCCTCCCTCAGCTCTTGGGGAAAGAATCTATCTAAGAAAGCCGTGACAAATTCCTCCCACTCAACAGGATCTGTATCCTCTAACCTCTCAGAATTCCACTGCTTGTACCAAGCATGAGCAACATCTTGTATCTGGTATGTGTCTAACTCGGCACTCTAATAAGAAGTGACTACCATAATACCTATGACCTTCTGTACTTGGTCAATAAACACCTGTGGGTCCTCGTAATACTTAGACCCTAAGAAAGAAGGAGGATTTATTCGGGTGAAGTCTTGAATCCTCGCTGCTGCTGAGTTGGCCACTGGGTTGGCCGGAGTGGCTGTTGGTAGTTCATTTTGGGAGGTAACAGACTGGGCAAGAGCAGTGAATGTGGCTCTGAACTCCGTATGGGAAACATAATCTCCCAAATAATCTTCGGGCTGGGGAGCTGGCTGGTTTCTCTTCTTTGGAGGCATTGTCTGAAATTGAAGAGAAGATACGGATTAGACTGAGAGTTTTAAACTAAGATTATACTCAATAGAATGACATGAACACTGAAAGAAGGGAAAATATTCCTAAAAAATCTTATAGCCTCCAGTACATAAATGTGGCGCGCAACACACCCATGCACAAGACTCTACTAGATGCGGCTTTCAGACTTCCAAGGACACTATTGAGCCTTAGTCTCTGATACCAAGTTTTTAGCACCCCAATTTTCTGAACCGAAATGCTAAACGGTGCTCATGACCCCGAAGGACCACAAGATAACCCATGACTGATATCTATACCTGTAGACAGCATAATATGTAACATGAAATGCGGAAAACATGACAAATGGCCATAAGGTTCAACTGAATATAAAATTTGGGAAATCATAACATCATCATTAGGTAATGAATACCTAAAAATACTAGGATTAACTGAAGTCTGAACATAAATCATAAATCATAAATCATAAATTCGAAAGACTCTAAGTACTTTCTGAACAAGGAGTTGAAGGAACATGTCTCCAACTAACTCCGCAAAACTGAAATGAAGTAATAAATGAATAACTCAAATCATATTATCCTCAAATGGATGAGAACTCACTACAATACTACGACTGCAAAGCTACTGCTGGTCTAGAACTCGTGGTTCTGGACCTATGGTGTAACATGAAAAGAAAGCACCATAGCACAAATACATCAGTACAACTGAGGTACTGAGTATACGAGTGAGGTAGGATAAATGAAAATGGGTATATTCAAAAACATGCTGACTGATATGGACGTGAGAGTACAAACATGCAAACATGCAAACATAGAAACTGAGATCGTGATAACATGAAGACTAAATCTATATACTGATAGCATGGTATTTCTGATATACGTAACATGACTGATAACTGAATTTTGATAACATGGGTGACTGTAATTGACAGTTCTGAATCTGATGGAACTATCTGAGTTCCAAAATGTACTGAGTTTGACTGTATCTGACAGTCCTGATATTCTAAAATCTGAAGAACTATCAGAGTTCTTTTACTAAGACTGATACTGAAACTGTGGGACGTAGTTGTTTAACCGACGTGCCCCATATGCACTAATATAGCTAAGCTGGGGTCCAATCCTTACCCTGAATAGAAGGGTGTCAATAACGCGCCACTGGTAAGGATAACGTGTGAGTAACCCTCATATAATAGGTAACTCTACTGAGAACAATGGGAACCCTCATATAAAAGGTTAAGCCACCTCATCTACCCTCATATAATAGGCTGCAATGTCTCAACCTATGCTGGACACATAGTTTTGGAATGCAAGGATGATTGCTAAGAATCACACCCTCATATAATAAGTGAGTTCCCATCCTTGGGTTCACTCGATGCTAACTTCTACTCTCATTTGAAGACACTGAATCATGAATAACTAACTGTACGTGGGATAAGTTTACTGAATTCTGTTGACTGATGGAATGCTACTGATATCTGACACATGACTGAGATCATGAGGTTTTCCCGAGTCACATGACCGACTGAATTCTACTGAATCATAGCTCAATTCGGATATCCTGAAACATGACATGGATCTAGGCACACAACTATAATTTTTGGGTACGAATACCCCCAGGACTCGATAGAAGGAAACTGACTCATACATGACTTGACTTGATCATTAGATTGGAGTCCACAGTTCACAATATCATAAGGAATACTATACTTTATGCATTTATTCAACACCTTAAACATGGTAGGGAAAGCATGGATATATTTTGTGTACAAAATTCATATCTCCATCATCATAGATGCTTCATACCACAACTACAACAACAAATAAATTACATAAAAATTCATATTGAAGTGTATAGGTAACATGGACTTGTCATCTAGGTAGCATGGTATTATGTAAATATGACTTTCTAGCATCCTAGGCATTTTATCAAACACCCTACATGCATTTTTTTTAGGCATAGGTGGATTTCACACTTGCATTATATCAACCCATCTAAAGTTCATGATTTTCATCTAACAATCACACATATTCCATGAAAACATCCTTAGTTATCATCTTGAAACCTAAGCAACAATCATCAATAAGTACATGCTCATATCACCACAAAAAGTTTACAAAATAACATTTAAAGGCATGATTCTTGAGATCTATGAATGAATTGAGTCCATAGATGAACACTACACATACCTTAGAGTAATAATCCAAGAAGATTGTAGTAAAATAAGCTTGGAATTGGAAACCCCCAATTGAACCCTAGACTTGTTCTTGTTTGTTCTTGAGAGAAAACAAAGAAAACTAGTATATTTTGGTGATATTGAACTCAAATCCCGTGTGTAAGCCTATATATAGGGTAGGGAAAATGTCAAAAATACCCTTTAAAACATGGAGGTTGAATGATGAAAACTGGGTACCCACCGGACTGGCAGGGAGGTGCCTTGCTATGACCCCCTCTCTAAGCAGGGTGACGCCTTGCTTAGAGAGGCTCTCTAAGATGCGCGACGCCCCTTTATCGCGGAGAGCTACTATTTATCAAATCCAAACGTGCCCTTACTCTATCCAAAAAATTCCAAAACTTGCTTGGGACGTACTAAGACCTTGTCCCATCATAACGCAATGTGAAAATCCAGAAATGGAGGTCGGGAGGGTTTTCAAATAATTCCTCAAAGTTTGGAGGTCTAAAATGATACTAAGTGTTTAACACTTATGAAAATTTGCTAAGTCTCGAGGCTTGTAAAGACAAATGAGGTCAATTCGGACGCAACAATTTTGCGGAGTATTACACCTCTCAAGTTAGACCAAGTCAACTTGGGTCCATGAAACCCTAAATTAGTTAGCCCACAAGCCTCAATTATCCACAGAAACTCAAAACTTTTCCTTGTTTCATAAGGGATGGTCCCTAACTTCTCACATACTTTAGTAATAACATTGAAGTCTCCAACGCTACACTAAGGTAGAGTTGAAGCTGATAGTTGTACCATCTTATTCCATAATGGTATTCTTAATGTGTCTCTATAATTGGCATAAACAAAGGTAAAAAAATATGTTTAAGAGAAAACAAAGTGTGAAATTGTGCAAGAAATCTGTTGTACTTCATTAGTATTGATATCAAAACATATATCCAGAGACTAGAAGAGCCAAATCTTCCTATTATAATTACAGAATGCATGTTCCATTTTAAGTTTCCTTTTTCCTACTTCAAGTTGTATATTGTTGGAGAAAGGTTCCAGTATAGAAATCAAAGAGATGTGATGAATATTTATAAGTTTTTGGAGTCTTTCAATAACACCTTGGGTAAATATACCCCTTGCATTCCAAACAAGATGACTAATCATTGGATTGTTTTATGGGAATGATACCTGGTTAAAGGTCTAGCTGTGTGCCCATATGGGTTGGGTATAGTGTGCTTACCTATTTTCCTTGATTTAATTAAGAACCCCCTAGGAGATAATACATACTGGCTAGAAATTAGATTTAAATATTTCACAAACTCCTCTTGATGTCCTAGATTAAATACATCAATCCCATTTTCAACATTATTCCCCAACTGACCCATGTTACCATCATTTGTATCATCCTATGAGTGTATCACTTTGTATTCATCATCATGTTCCTGAGATAAACTCTGGGGGTACATTTCAGTGACTTGCTCCTACACATATTCAAGGTCCACTTTCTCTTGCAAGCTAGGGGAAACCTCTTATAGTGTTTCTGTGGGTTTCCCACCAAAATTCATTCCCTCATCCTGCATCCCAGTATTTTTTAGTTGGTCAATATCCATAGGCTCATTCATTGTCACCTCTTTAGAAATTATTCTATCTATTCTATGCTTCTCAGTAACCTCTGGTCTATTCACCTAATCAGATAAAGGGTTAGATACATCAATCATTTGATGATCCTCATGTTTGTCACTATCAGACTCATCTATCTGCCTTGGACTTATCTTAGGGTCCCTTTCAGTATTTCCTAGGTAAGCACAGGTGTTCTCACTCTCCTGCTGTAGGGATATAAAATCATTTAATATGGATAGAGCAAAAGTATCTTTCTAACCACCTTTGTACTTATTTTGAGACCTTGGTTTGAATACAAGTCTTTGGTTGTCTCTACTCTTTCTCTTTTGGTTCTTCCATTCATTGATAGGTGTCTTGCCTTTATTTGTAGTTTGTTGTTGCACTATGCCAAATGGATTCTGCATTCCTTGGCATGTTGAAGTTTCCTTCTTAGGTCCATCTCCCTGATTATCTTCAAATAGCTTTTGCCTTTCCTCCTCATCTTTACCTTTGATAGCACAAGATCTTGCAGCATGACCTTGGTGCTTGCAATAAAAGCAATATTCAGGACTCTCATCATACAAAATGGCTTGCCACCTGCCTTCACCATGATTATTATCATCATAACCCAACAAAACATGCTGGGGTCTAGGATTGGTGAGGTCAATTTGCAACTTGACCGTAGCCACACTACCCCTAGTTTTCTTATAAGTCTCAAAATCTAGAAACAACACCTTGCCAATAGGAGATACGAGAGGTTCCATTACCTACATATAGTAGCAATGCTAGGGGAGCTCAGGTAGGCTAACCCATACAGTAACTAAGGGAGTTTCTTCATTAGGATTAAAGGTAGGGATCCACAATTGAATTCTCATCAGCTGTCCATGGATAAATATCTTTCCTTTATACAAAACTGTTGAGTGATCATACTCATTGTCCAGGTCAATACATAGATGCCTGGAATCGAAATGTGTAAGTTTAACCTTCCCTTTTAGTTCTGTTTGAAGAACAAATTGTCTCCTAATAACCTCCATTTTGGGCATGTTGTTATCAAATTTCCCAATTAATGTAAGTCGACATCTCTTTACTTGTTTTATTTTGAAGTCCTCAGACCTAAATACAACTGATGGAAGGCCTTGTTTGGTTGTTATTCTTGGTGGTTCAATTTTGATACACTCATATTTTATCGCCTTTGTGCCCTCATTTTCATGGCCAAGGAATGAGTGACCCTAGGCATATGGGGTCATTTTCCATGACCAGGTTTGGTCCATATAGCAGCAGTGCCTTAAGATCCAACAGGTATAGGGGATCCATTCCCTGGATTGGACATCGGAAAAGCCACACCATTCCCCGCATTGGGTGAAACTAGGGTTTCTACCATAGTAGGTATCTACCAGATGATTGATGAACAAGAAGCTTACCTCCATCATTAGATACTGGTTGATTCAGAATAGAGTGTGAATATACTATAGACAATTATACAGGAATCGTATGTAGCTTCAGTGTTGGTGCTAGATCTAGCTGATTATGCTTTAGATAAATCGTCGGTGTAGAATTTATTGTCACCTCCCCCATATTTCCTTGTATTTCCTATTGAGCTTGGTTGATAATCACCTGAGACCATCATAATTGACTTTCCAAAACTAGAGCTGAGTGACCATCCAATTAAAGTATAGGCTGATAGGTATGTGTCATATAAGTGGGTGAAGATTTTTATGGGGACTGGATACATATATACCTGTCTTGTGAGAAACTATCCGACGGTTGGAGAAGCTCCGTCGGTGACTGAGAAGACATGGTACCAGTTGTAGAGGTGGGAACTACCAGTTGTAACTACCTAGAGAGAGAATTTTAGAAAAAGACTTGTATATTTTTTTTTTAATTACATATCTGAAATGCTTATCGATAGCCATATTCAAAAATAGGATAAGAAAGTTCCTCTTGGAGTTCAAAGTTCAACTATAGATACTATAAAATAATTCTTGAAAATCCTTTGAGCTTTCCATAAAATCATTTAGCTTATGATCCGAAGGACGTAGGTATCTCTTCTCCATTTATAATCCCTTCTTGATAAGTTTGATTAATTCTCTTGTTGAAAGGAGAGAAAAAGAAGAAATAAATGTAGGGATATCATTTTTCTTGTTTTCTGGAAAATTCAGTGAATAGCAATGATACTCTCCTCCCTTTTCACTTAATACTAATTAGGGAAATAATTAAAAGGTGGCCCCTCACATTTTCCCGATATTAATAAAAAATATATAAAAAGAAAATATATAGATGAATCACTTACTATTTTATTCCAATAGGCATCAAATTGAGATAAATAATTATACTTACACTACTCTTCGTAAACTTAATGTTATACTCTTCTATAGTATTAACTTAGATTTTTTTTTTTGAGATGCTACAATATAATTCTCCTTGAACTATATGTACCACATCACTCTCTATAGACTAGAAGTTATACTTACTCAAAGTATCAAAATAAATTCAATTTTTCCTGAGGTGTTACAACCGCATAGGACTGGGGTCCCTCTTAGTTGAAATGATGAGCATCTCTGTCAATACCAGAGTCTTTGATGGATTGTAGTTAAATTATTATCTTGATCAGTTAGTAGTACTACTTGTAAATATCATTTGACTAGAATATAGATATATAACCTAGTGATTGTCGAATAATTGATATTGAATTCATATTTTAAAGCTTGACTCTTATTATCTTTATTGTGATGATTGTTGTTTAGAGCCACGCTACGAGGGGGTAATTATGTTATTATTGTCATTATTAATGAATTGATTGAGGTTCTAGAGGATACTTAGAGTATGAATAGACTTGTAATAGTTGATAAGGTTTAATGAATGGAACAAGCTAGGTTTGGATAGTTTCATGATTAATTGTTCCTCGAATTATGGTTTGTTTTGTGTTTCCCATGTGGGGCTTATGTGCGTATAATTAAGGATATGATTATTAATTATGATCATGGGACCGAGTGGGGGATTATGTATTTTTCTTTTGATTTGAGATGATATATTATCGTGATAAGTGCATGAGGGCTTGACGTGATGTTATTGATCATATTTTTGCATTAAACTCCCTATTAGGTATTGTGTTTTCTAAGTGAGGGCTTGACTTTACATTATAGTTCTTTATTTGTAAATCCCCGAAAATGGTTCCCAAGACATCACACGGGGTCAAGACTATAAGTAGCCTCAGCTAACCCTGTAAACCTTCTACTAGATCTGGATATTAATAAATAGAGAAATATCAACATAATATTAAAGCTAAAATGTGAAACTCTATCTATTTTAAGCTAAAATTATCTAAACATAAAATTTAAAAGTATTTGTCTCAAAAGTCTGGAAAATTAATATTGAAAATCTAAATTAAATCTAGCAGTCTGCAAAGCCTCTACTACTAATAAAAACAGAGTCACTGGGACAAACCCCCAGCTGACTTGAACTATCTAAAAATATTGAATATTCTATACTAATAAGCTGAAAAACTGAAGGACTAGGTCCCTGTACTATAAGGACTCACAAACTATCAAGATGTAGATAGAGATCCTCGAAATAGCTCACGCTGCTTAAATTGAGCAGCTGCACCTACATAACGAGACAATGTGGCACATAGACGTATATGTGGATAAGTACTTCTGGATTGTACTGAGTATATGGGAATGAATGCATAAGTAAAACAATTTCTCAATATGAACATAATTTGTAAAACAATGCATGCTAAATGTAAATGACTCATACTAGCTTGATTAAATGTAAACTAAAAAGCATAATCATGAGTAGCAAAACATGTTGTGTAAATCTAGTGAGTCATAACATTTAGTTTCAAGAAATCTACACTGGTATTCTATCTTTAAATCGTGTTGTCTAAGTATATAAAGACTTATATTTATATCTAAACTTAAAGATTAAATCTCATAGCTAGTATCTTTATGTAAAGCAATATCTGAATAAAGTTGTGAGCCTTTAAACTTAGTTTCTAAAAGTTGTTCTGTTATTCTTTTTTGTAGTCTTTTCTATTAGGAAATTCTTTTAAAAACTATCCTTCAAAGGAGGTTCTTCTAACCGATATACATTATGTGAGTCATACTGTCGCTCGTCTAGTTCCTTTATGGGAGAACCTCACGTTGGGGAGAGGTGTCATACACTTGCCAAGGATTATAACCTAATCTAAGTGATCACATTTGTATCTTTCATCCATATAGAAATGAGAATAATTTGATAATCTAAATCTACATTGACTCATAGTTATGGGGAATGTGAACATACCTAACTCGGTGATAAATACTACTCCCTTTAATCTGTATGCTCATTTTTTAGGAAATCCACTTTAAAACTAATATAATGGTTTAAAGATGAAAACCCACTGTATGTCTGTTAATTTAAAGTATAACTGAAATTGTAAAGTGGATTCCATGTCTAAGCTGAGATCAAAAGATCAAATTTTTAGTAAAATCTCAAAATAACTAGTCATGGGATGCTTAAAGCATAGTCATTCTTGAAATATGAACATTCAAACAAGGGCTTAGTAACTGATAAATTAAATTCATGTCTAATCATAATAAAGTTCATGCTTGATAATGAAATCATTGAAATTCAATTCTAAATCTGGAAATTTATATCATACGCATGAAAATACAAAAAATAGTCGTGCAATTGATCAATTAAATCACTTAAAAACTCATAATCTTAAAATAGCAATATTTGGGTATGAACCCTAAATTGAAATTCATGGATAAACATACAAAATCATGTAACTTATAATTAAAAATTAGTTTTGGGCACAAGAATGAAAGAATTATCCTTGTTGAAAGGCCCACACACCTTAATGGATGACTAGATGAGAAAGCTTGAGCTTTTGGTTCCTAATTGTTCTCTTGAAGATTCATTCTTGAATATTCTTGAATTGGGAATCCTTAATTTTGGGTTATCTTGGAAAAACAATGTGGAATTTGGATTTCTTCGGGATTAACATTTGAAGCTCTAGGGTTTCTTGGAGTTAATTTTGATGAGAAGTGAGCATATTAGGCTTAGAATAGATTTAATTCTCTATTATTCACGATTTGGGAGATTGGTAAAAGACTAAATTTCCCTTTAAAAATTTAACGCAGAACTGGAATTCTAATTTTGGGTCCTACTGTAATATGGTACAATCGCAGTGGCTCACTGGAAATCAGACGAACGCCATTTTGGCCTTTGATGCGACATGGCGTTATTGCGTTACGTCACTGAAAAATAATGAGTTCCATTTTGCAGTGCACCACGATGCAGTGTTTGTCTAATTTGGAATTTTGATGCGATACAGGAAAATTGCGTTAGGCTATTGGAAAGGGACGAACGGGAACTAAAAATTCTCCGCGATGCGAGCTAATTCTGGTACTACACTGGAATTGGACAATTGCGAATTTATCCTTCAACGCGACGCGGTTCTTATGGTGGTGTTCTATTGTTTTCACCAAAATCTCCATAACTTTTTATCATGGCCCCAATCGAGGCCTTGGCCGTGATGAGCATCCCAAACCAAGAAGGCCTGGATGCCCTTCTGTATCTGGTAACCATGCACAATATTCATACTATAAAAGAAGATGCAGAAATATATAGCTAAATAGAAACATGGTCATAAATCTGAAATCTCTTTAACAATACTAGAATAGCTTCTTCAACATAAAACAACATCTCTATTCGTCTACAAAATCTCTACTACATAATACATCAAAACTTGTCTGAATCTGGGACAAGGCCCCCAGTAGACCAAAACCATAATAAATGATAAACTTCTAAAGGTAAATAGGACTTCTAAAATATAGAAAGCTCACCAACTGGTACTCTTCACTCCTGCCTGAAGAAATCTACTACTTATCAGGACCCCTAGACTGTACCTCAGAACCTGGAGAGAGGAGGGTCAATACAGTTGTACTGGTACGCGAAGAAATCCAAAATAATGTATTTGTAATATAAAAAAGTTGAGAGCTAGTCATAAAACATAATGAAAGATATAAATTCAAAACACATGGGCATTTTTGATAATCATAAAACCTTTCTGTCAATGTAGTTTTCTGATCTTTGTATTACTTCTGAGTTAGGTGGCACTCCCCTACAAGTCTAATATTCTGCGAGCTATATGGAATCCTCTATTGAATCTGCGAGGAAGTCCCCAACCCTAGTGTGCCGTAAGGGTTGGAGTGTATAAGTCTGATACGCCACAGGGCACAAGGACAGCGTATAATAATATACCCAGATTGGCAAATCACGGTTTTCGAAAATGAGTTGTCTGAATTCATGCCTTATTCGGCGAACCACCTAACGTGTATTTATGAAAAGTTTTAACCATTTCTGTACTTGTATCATTCTGAATCTCAAAATTTGAAAGTCTAATTTTAAACATGTATTCGATACTGTTCTAAATTACCATGGCATAATCTGAGTTGGTGTCGTCACACCAAGACTTGCAAGTCCTATTTTATGAGCCATAATGTATCATGCATGATTTTTTCATTAAAAAATAGTTTAGACCACCCAAACATATAAACAGTATAATGGATTTCATGTTTAAAAAAAAGTCAAAACTATGCAGAGATTCTTCAAACATATGGTGGTCATGTGTTTTTGGCAAACCCTACTACTCTTTATTATATGTATATTCAACAAGAATCAATATTCACAACCCTCTCTTTTGAATTCAAAAATCATGCTCAAGTCATATCATAAATCAAGACATTTCTTATCTTGTTTTTCAAGATGCATTTCAAAATAATTCATGTCATACGAAAGATGGAAAACATCTTAACCAGAGAGGGATTCTTTATTATTCGTTCTCTTAATTGAATATTCATCCTTAAACATATGCATACATATATATAAAAGTTCAAATCAATTTGGGGGAAGGCCTAAAGACCAAAACATTATTATTAAGGCTTCTAAAACATGAATGTATTCATAAATCCAAAACCCTTTTCTTAAAATCATGATTTCTATGCCCATGATATCTTAGGAAAATGCTGCGTACCTTAAATTAGAAGCTTTTGAATGAACTCTAGCTTTTGGGGTGCTATACGTATGATTTATGGGTGCCTCTTTTAGCCCTCGCAATGGGGATTCCAAATCTTGAAGGATTAAGGAAAACCCATGGTTAAATCTTTAGATATTTAGGTTTTTGGTTTGAAACCCTAGGGTGAGTTCTTGATGAATTTGAGAGAAAAGAATCATATTTTGGTATTTTGGGAGTTTAATCAATGTTATAGCTGGATAAGGGCTGGAAGATACCCATTTTTCCCTTAAAAATGTGGAAACAAAACCTGAAATTTTGGTGCGTGCAATAGGGCATGTGTCTCACTCTTATCACATGATGCTACTGTCTCAGTCACTAAAATGGCCATAACTTTTATCTCGGGTATCGGATTTTGGAAAAAATTGGTATCGTTGGAAAGTTAATTCGTAGAGCTTTCATTTCATAGTATGCCCTATAATTCATTATATACAAAGAGTTATGGTTTATTAATGTTGACCTAAGTTTCGATGCTCACTCAAACTCGAATTATAGGAAAGCTTTCAACTCATCCCTGAGTTAGGGGACCTCTATGATCTCAATTCATGCTTAAATAGGTTCACACACTACATAATTGATTAACATGCCAAATTTCCATAGGATTTATGGCTTTTGGATCTTCTACACATAGAAATGATGATTTTCGCTCTAGCCCAAAATACAGGGTGTTACACTTCTTAATTGAGTATCGGATTGAGGCAAAATTAGTATTGTTGAAAAGACGATTCAATTATCTACACATTGGTGGGTCTAGAGATGGAAAATTCTATATGCATCAAGAGTTATATGGTTTTGAAGTTAACCCTTAACACACTAGGAGCTAAACTGATCTAAAAAAGTATAGGGTATTACAATATCTCCCCTTTGGGAACATTCATCCTTGAATGAGACAAATTTTACAGAAGATACCGAGGAACTAAGGCTATATGCTGGCATGCACAACTGAAGCAAACTGCATGACTGAATCTAAAACATACTGAGTGATTGAACTAATATGCGAGTACATGAATTTACAGGAAGATTACTATATCGCTAAATCTGTGACTGGAAAAGAACTGAATTAAGGAGAAGTATTACCTTCGACTGAGTCTGAGTTTGTGGAGAATAGGTGAGGATACTTGGTACGCATGTCTACTTCTGCTTCCCAAGTAGCACCCTCAACGGAATTATTTCATCACAAAACTTTGACAAATGGAACTTATTTGTTCCTTAGTCTACGGATCTGATGATCAAGAATCTCTACTAGAATTTCTTCATATGAAAGGCTATTATGAATATCTGTTCTTTCTAGAGGGACTACTACAGTTGAATCTTCCATGCACTTGTTCAATAAGGACACATGGAACACTTGGTGAACTGCTGACAAGTCTGTGTATAGCTCAATCTCATACGCTACCTTCCCCACACAACTCAAAATCCCATAGGGCCAACACCCCCGGGGATTAAGCTTCCCCTTTTTGACAAACCTCTTCACCCCCTTTATAGGTGAAACCTTCAAATACACAAGATTATCTACTTCAAACTCAAGATCTCTCCTTTTTACATCTTCATAAGATTTCTGATGACTCTGAGCCACTTTAAATCACTCTCGAATAAACTAAAATTTGTCCATGGCTTTAAATACTATATCTGGCACAACAAATGTGGCCTCACCCACTTTGAAACAACCGACTGGTGATCTATATCTCCTCCCACAAAGAGCCTCAAACGGGGCCATATGAATACTAAAATGGTAACTATTATTTTAAGCAAACTCGATCAATGGCAAGTGGTCATCCCAACTGAGTTTGAAATCAAGAACACATGCCCTCAATATATATTCTAAGGTCCGAATGGTCCTCTCTTCCTGACCATCTGTCTTCGGATGAAAAGCTGAACTGAGATGAACTTCGGTACCAAGATACTTTTGAAAGGCTTTCCAAACTGAGAGGTAAACTGAGTAACCTTAGCTGAAATGATAGATAAGGGAATTCCATGAAATCTAACCAACTCCCTAATATATATCTTAGCCTAATCTTTAGCTGTATAGGATGTGTGAAAGGGAAAAAAATGGGCTGATTTGGTCAATCTGTCTACTATAACCTAAATCAAATCATGCTGACGATGCAAATTGGGTAATCCAGTCACAAAGTCTATATTCACCTATTCCCACCTCAAAGTGGGAATACCAAACTCCTATAATTACCACCAGGTACAAGTTTTACACTTGGATACAAATTTTGCTATATCTTTCTTCATACCACTAAACCAATCAACTTTCCATAAACCACTGTATATCTTCATGGCTCTTGGATGAATGAAGTAACGCACATCATGCGCTTCTACCATAATCCATTATCTCAAATTATTAACACATGGCACACATAATCTACTCAGGTATCTCAACATACCATCTCCCCCTTAGGAGAAAACCTCTACCTCTTGGTCTTTAGCTGACCCCTTCAGTTTGACCAAAATAAGATCCCTATCCTGCTTCTCTTTCACTTCCAAAACCAGAGAAGATTCTGAACTACTCTGAACCCAAACATTCCCTTTAGCTGAGTCAACCAACCTACCCAACCTAGCTAACCAGTGAAATTCCCAAACTAACTCTCTTTTACCATTTTCCACATGAGCAACACTCCCCATAGACAATCTACTAAGGGCGTCTTCCACTACATTAGCCATGACCGGATTATACAACACACTCATATCATAATCCTTCAACAATTCTAACCACCTTCTCTGATGAAGATTTAACTCTCTCTGAGTAAAAACAAATTGCAATCTTTTGTGATCCATAAACACATAATGATAGTGCTTCCATATCTGTAAGGCAAACACAAAAGCTGCAAGCTCAAGGTAATGGGGAAGGCAGTTCTTTTCGTGAAGGTTAAGCTGTCTAGAGGCATATGTTATAACTTTACCTCTCTGCATCAAAACACATCCCAGACCGATTCTAGAGGCATCATAATAGACAATGATCCCATATGTACCATCGGTAGCGCTAGAATTGGGGATAAGGTGAGTCGAGTCTTCAACTCTTGAAAAATCTTCTCACAAGAATTGACCACTAAAATTTAACTTTCTTCTGAATTAGTCTAGACGTAGGGGATGCAATGGAAGAAAAAACCCTCAACAAAGCATCTATAATAGCCAACTAAACCCAATAAAATTCAGATATTTGATGGAGAGATAGGTAGAGGCCAGTTTCTTACTGCTTTTGCTTTTTTGGGGTCAACTCTAATGCCATCACTGGAAACAATATGACCAAGAAAAGCTACTGATCTTAGCCAAAATTTGCATTTGCTGAATTTGGCGAACAACTAGTGATCCCTAAGAGTTTGCAACACAATTCTAAGGTGGTCTGCATGATCATCCTCACTACAAGAATAGAAAAGAATATTATCGATAACGACTATTAAAAACATATCCAAATACTGTTTGAACACTCTGTTCATCAAGTCCATGAAGCTGTTGGGGCATTGGAAAAAACAAATGACATGAATAGAAACTCAAAATGACTATAACTAGTTTCGAAAGATGTCTTTAGAATATCACATTACCTAAATCTAAGATGATGATAACCGGATCTAAGGTCTATCTAGGAGAAATAGTCAATTCACATTCACAAAGAATCACCTTTCTTTCGCTCGAATAGGATAGGACCTCCCCATAAAGAGATACTAGACCTTATGAAATCATTATCTAAGAGGTATTTAAGATTCTCTTGTAACTATTTAAGATCATATGGAGCCATGCGATATGAAGGAATGGAGATAGGATGAGTATTTGGAAGAAGGTCATAGCAAATTCTATATCCCTATCGAGAGGTACCCCTGGCAAATCTTTGGGGAAAATATTAAGAAACTCATTGACTAAATAAACTGAATGAACAGTTGGGGTTTCAAACTTAGTGTCTTTTACTCTAACTAAATGATATATACACCCTTTTGGGATTACCTTTCTATCTTTAATATAGGATATGAAATGACTCTTGGGAGACACTGAATTACTTTCCTACTAAAAAACTGGCTCATCTGGAAATTGAAACTTCATAACTTGGGTGCGATAATATATGGATGTATAAAAGGAATGGATCCAATCCATACTAAGAATAAGGTCAAAGTCGACCACATCTAACTCTATTAAATCTGCTAACATAATTTTATGAAGGATAGTGATAGGAAACTTTCTATAGATCTATTTGGCAACAACTGACTCACCCACTTGTGTAGAAACTAAGAAGGGCCCAGTGATATTTTTAGGACCTATTTCAAAATTTACTGCAACTAATGGGGTCACATAAGAGAAATTTGATCCAGGGTCTAACAACATATAAAATCAAAGATGAAATACACAAAGCATATAAGTAACAACATCTGGTGAACTCTCCTACTCCTGACAGGATAGTAAAGAATAAAATTGATTCTGGCATTGACCACCATTGGTACTGGATGATGCACTTTAAGGAGGGACTGGGTGACCTATTGGAGTTGGTGCGCTAGTAACCTGAGTTTGGAGATGAATATCCCTGTTTCCTTGCTAGAATGAGGACACTCTTTGATTCTATGACCGAAATTACCACATCTATAACAACCTTTATGTCCCAATAAACACTTACCAAGATGATTCTTACCACACTTAGCACATGAAGGATAACTGGGCTTTCCACTAACTCAATTTTGAGATCTGGACATAGAAGTCTTACCCCACTACTCTTGTCTAGATCTGTGAGTGGAAGAGCTGGCTGAAGATGGCACTGACATTGATAAATGAATCTGAAATTCCCCCTCTAAACTTTGTCTAGCCATACTCAAACTTCCCGGTTCTAGCCTTTTTATTTCCCTCTCTCCCCTTCAACTTTTCTGCCTCAATCTTCTTGGCATGAATCATCAATCTAGCAAGATCCATGTCTCTAATAAGCATGGCAGTCCTACACCCCTTGACTACCAAACCACATACTCTAGTAACAAACTTACTCATACTCGCCCTAGGGTCAGCCATCGTATTAGGGTCATACTTAAAAAAATTATTAAACTTAAGAAAGTAATTCTTCACTGTCATCGAGCCCTACCTCAAGTTCACAAACTCCTCTATTATAATACCCCGCATTCCCTTAGCATAATCTAAGTACCATTACATGAGTTTTCATATATAAAATTTTTGAAACACATATTTTTTTTAGTTTATAGCATGCCATTGCAAAGAAAATTGAATTAGCTTTCCAATGATATAAAATTTGCCCAAATTCGATAACTGGGTAAGAAGTTATGACGATTTTAAATTTCAGTCATTAAACATTGTCATTTTGACCCTTAGCATGTCGCAGAGCCAGTGTAAATAGCAATTGTCATTTTCCAGATAAGGTACGCAATATTGGTGCATCACGCCAAAGGCCAATTTGGAATTTGGCAGTTTCTAGTATCTCTCCGTGATTCCACGACATCGTGGTGATCTTCCAAGTCATAAACAAGGTGGCAATGTGATACCACCACATCTTGCCACCATATAATTTCCCATCTGTTAATTTCCAGTGACATGGTGTGATAGTGCTGCATCGTGCTAAGAAAGGAATTGGAAAAATTTTGAAGAGGAATTTTTATTTCGTCAAGGTTAAAACAGTCCGTTTCCCTAATTTTAATCTACCAGGTGTGCTTTTAATCCCTAAAAACGTTTTTAACTCATTATTTTATAATTCTTCCCCCAAAATTAAAGAATATCCTCTCTCAATCAAGAATGCTAGCTCTCAAATTCAAGGCCAATCCTCAAGAATTCACCAAGAACTTCAAGAAATTCATCCATGATGGTATGTTAGATGTTCATCCATGAGTTCCTTTCACCCATGCAGTCCAAGTACCCAATTTAATTTCAAAGTTATCATATTTTTCAAGGGTTATGATATCAAATAAAGATTTCACCCATGAATCTCTATGACTTATGATTTATTACCATGTTTCCATGAAGTTATTATTCTTATTTGGTTCTTTATGTTTTTAATAGTATTATTTATTGAACTAAACCATGATTTACTACTAGTATGTTGAATTCATGCTATTTCTGTGAACTCCATGATATTCCTATGATTGTCTTAAATCATGAACTATAAGTGTTTGATAAAATGCCTACAAGAGTGATTGATTTAATATAAGGCTTTATGCTTTGTCCTTCATGTTTTAGAGTCAGTTTACCATTGTTGTTTTTGAGTCCTGGGGGTATTAAATACCCAAAACCATAGCTGCTTATTTAGTCTAGTTTCAGTATATTATAGAATAGCCTTCAAAATATACTATGAGCATTATCAGAATATTGAAATATCAGTCAGTTAAATGCAGAACAGTCTAGTGCTTCAGTGTATTTCAGTTGGGAGTAGGATTTAGCTTCGAGCAAGTGTAGTGATGACAATTTCCATGTAAGATAGGAAGAGTTGTTAGTAGCAGTCTCTATACTACAAAACAACGTAACCAGCGTAGGATATAAGTAGTCACCTGTAATGCCCCAAAATTTTGTCCCGAGATGTCACACGGTGCTTAAGGCTACACGTAGCCCCAAGCTAACCCTCAGAGCCAAAAACCACCTCAAGGAATACAATTCTGCAATAATCATGCAAAATAAATAGATGTATCACATTGGGTTCAAGAGAAATACTAAATAATACTAGACTGTACAACCAAAATATAAATTGAATATCTGTATATACCGACCCTCTAGTCTGACAAAGCCTCTGTACATCAAAGTCAAGGAGCCGTTGGGACAAATCCCCAACTGACCCCAACAGTACTGAAAGCCGTAACAACAAAATAATATCACAAAAATATAAACATGGTCCTCGAACCATGAGGACTCACACTGAGGAATCGCAGTTGAGGCGCTCGAATATTGCTAACGCGGCTGTGGTTGAGTACCTGAACCTACATTATGTAAAAATGTAGACCATAGGAAAATTGCGGGTCAATACTTTGGAACGTACTGAGTATGTGGAGGGCGTGCAACAATATAAATATCATCATCAATTTCATGAAAACATGTATATGCACAATGATGGCTCACTTGGCTTGAGTTAGCCTAAAAGAATCTTTTCATGATATCATAGTAAATAAATCATATGATAAAAACCTCATAAATCATCATGAACAATTCAAACTTTTTAAATCAAGACTCGAAGTGACTCGGTAATTCAAGTAACTCAACTCTTATGGACATGGGAGGTTCTTATAACCGACATAAACCATGTGAGCTACATGGATTCCAATGTTTTGCCCTCCTAAGGAGGGAACCCCACATTGGCGGGAGCGTCGTACTCTTCCCAGGGAGTACAAACTAAATTTAGTGATCACAATCTCATACCCAGCCTCTGGTCGACAATTATCAATATCAATCCTACGGTGGTACGTAGTTTCAGGGAAAATACCACATTTCCCGCTCGATGTTAAATACTACTCCAAGACGCAATCTCAGACGCGTTAGGGAATCCACCACAAACATCACGAGGGTCCATCATGAAGACCAAATAAAATCTGTTTCTCGTTTATCAAATCATAAACAATTTGTGGATTCCTAACTCGACTCAAATCAAATCAATCTTTCTCAATATCAAAATGTATCAATTCCTTAAATCATAACAATATTAATAGCTTTGAGAAAATAGTAAGACTTATTGTAACAACTCAATTTCATGAATCAATATACTCAATAATTGAATTTGTCATAAGGGATCTTAAAGCTTAACACATACCTTTAAAGCACTTGAAATATCATCTCATGGTAGTAATATGAAATTCATAATATTAAATATCAAGTCATAACTTGGCAATAGAAAAATGATCATGTATAATAAAGCTTGAACAATTTATATTCTCATAGTCTCATGATAACATAATTTGGATATAAACCCACTTTTAAAATTAGATAAATCAGTAATAGAAATCGAAGCTTTGGGCACAAGAACGAAAGGAGTGTTCTTGTTCAACCCTACATACCTTGGATTATGATTTCAATATGTACAGGTGTGATTGGGAACTCTTCTTGTTACTCTTGAGTTAGGGTTCTTAAATCCCTTGGCTTGGGTACCTTAAATCTTGAACAAATTTGTGAAATCTATGGTTGGATTCTTGAATTTCTTAGAAGATTTGGATTGGATTTTGGAGAGAAACCCTAGTTTTTCTTGATTGTGGAAGAGGGAAATAAGGATTTCTCCTTGCTGGGGGTATTTATAGAGGGTTAAAACAGGTGGAAAAGACCAAAAAGTCCTTTTAAAAATAGTCTAATTTTCCAGTTCGGGGCATGCAACGGTGCTATGCGACGTTGAGTCGGGCATCACCGTCGGACTACTCCAGAAAAGGGGCTCACTGCGTCGGTGCGACGGCGTTGGTCGACGTTCAATTGATAGTCCGACGGTTCATTGAACCCCAACATCGAATTATTCCAGTGATTTGGGATTCTTCATTGATACGACCGTGCTGGTCGATGTTCCATCGATAGTCTGACGAGACGTTGGACCCCACAATCGAACCTGGGCATTTCAGACTATTTCTGTTTTTAGTGAATCAGCCATAACTTCTTACTCCGACCATCGATTTTGATGAAATTAGTATCGATGGAAATCTCATTCAATTCTCATATACTTAAGTCATTCACATGTTTTTAAAAATCGTTCACTTTTTAAGTCATTCCCATATACTCGAAAAAATGATTAAGGCTTAAGGAATGATCGGAGTATTATAATATCTCCACCTTGGAAACATTTATCCTCGAATTTTGTTAGGTAGGTTCAAGATCAAAGAGAAAACAAAGGATACTTCATAGAGTGCACGAATTTAGGATGGAAGAGAAATATGTAGCTGAATACACTGATTTAGAAAAAGATTGAATTAAGGAGGAGTAGTACCTTCAGCTTTATCTGAGCTTGCGGAAAATAGATGGGGATACTTAGTTCGCATGTCTACTTTTGCTTCCCATGTAGCACTCTCGACTGACTGGTTTTGCCACAGAACTTTGACCAAGGGAACCTCTTTGTTCCTTAGTCTACGAACTTGGAAGTCTAGGATCTCAACAGGAATCTCTTCATAGGAAAGACTATCCTGAACATCCAAGCTTTCTGGTGGACCCATAACAACAGAATCACCTATGTTCTTCTTCAGCATAGAGACGTGAAAGATGGGATGAACAACTGACAACACTGCGGGTAACTCAATCTTATAAGCTACCTTCCTAACACGGCTCAAAATTCTGTAGGGGCCAACATATCGAGGACTAAGCTTCCCTTTCTTGCCAAATATTTTCACCCCTTTCATGGGTAAAATCTTCAGGTACACCAAATCGTCAACTTCAAACTCAAGATCCCTTCTCCGTACATCGGCATATGACTTCTAACAACTCTAAGCTATCTTCAATATTTCTCAAATTAACTTAACTTTTTCCATATCCTCGAATACAGTATCAGGCCTAATCACAGCTGCTTCCCATGCTTCGAATAGGGCCATCTGAATACTAGCATGGAAACTATTGTTATACGCCAACTCGATCAATGGCAAGTGCTCATCCCAAATACCTTTAAAATCAAGCGCACATGACCTCAACATATCCTCTAAAGTCTGAATAGTCCTCTCGACCTGACCATCTTTCTGCGGATGAAAATCGGAGCTAAGATGAAACTGGGTACCAAGGCCCTTCTGAAAGGCTCTCCAAAACTGAGAAGTAAATTGAGTACACCTATCAGAGATAATAGTCAAAGGAACTCCATGGAGTCTGATGAATTCTTGAATATACAATCTAGCATAATCCTCATCTATATAAGATGAATGCACTAGTAAGAAATGAGCTGATTTAGTCAACCGGTCTACAACAACCCAAATGGAATCATGATAACGACGAGAAGGAGGCAAGACAATTACGAAATCCATATTCACTTCTTACCACTTTCAAGTAGGAATGCTAAAATTTTCCATCACGCCACCAGGCCTTTGGTGCTCTACCTTAACTTGTTGACAAGTAGAACACTTTGCCATAAATCCTGCTATGTCTTTCTTTATACCGTTCCACCAATAGATTTCCCGCAAATCGCGGTATATCTTGGTAGCACTAGGATGAATAGAGTATCGCGCACCATGTGCTTCCGCCATAATCCTCTGTCTCAAGTCATCAACATTCGGAACACAAAGTCTACCCTGCAATATTAACACGCCATCTCCCCTTTGGGAGAAAACCTCTACCATTTGGTCCATGACGGACCCCTTTAATCTGACCAAGTTAGGGTCCTTATCCTGTTTCTCCTTTACTTCCGAAACTAAAAAGGATTCGGAACTACTCTGAACCCTTATACTACCTTCAGAAGAGTCAAACAACCTAACTCCCAATCTATCCAAGCGATGTACCTCACAGGATAACTCCTTCTTATCATTCTCTATATATGCCACACTACCCATAGACATCCTGCTAACGGCATCTGCCAATGCATTGGCCTTTACCGGGTGATACCACACTCTTATATCATAATCTTTTAATAGCTCTAACCACCGTCTCTACCTAAGGTTCAACTCCTTCTGGGTGAACACATACTGCAAGCTTTTATGGTCTATAAATACATCAACATGAACACCATACAAATAATGTCTCTAGATTTTCAAGGCAAACACCACAACAGCTAATTCAAGATCGTGGGTCAGGTAGTTCTTCTCATATGACTTCAACTGTCTGGAGGCATAGGCTATAACCTTACCTTTTTGCATCAACAAGCAACCCAACCCAACTATGAAAGCATCGCAGTATACCACAAAACCATCAACACCATCAGTAAAAGTCAACACAGGGGCTAAGGTGAGTCAAGTCTTCAACTCCTGAAACTCTTCTCGCAAGATTCTGACCACAGGAACTTCACTTTATTTTGAGTCAAACAAGTCATGGGGGACGCAATAGAAGAAAACCTTCAACAAAGCGACACTAGTAACTAGCTAGACCCAAGAAGCTCTTGATATCAGATGGAGAAATAGGTCTAGGCCAATTGTTTATAGCCTCTATCTTTTGAGGATCAACTCTAATACCTTCGAAAGAAAAAATATGACCCAGAAAAGCTATGGACCTTAGCCAAAACTCACACTTGCTGAATTTGGAAAACAATTGATGAGCTCTAAGGGTTTCCAACATGATTCGAAGATGATCTTCATGGTCATCCTCACTTCAAGAATATACAAAAATATCATCTATGAACACGATAACAAACAAATCCAGATACTGCTTGAATACTCGGTTCATAAGATCCATGAAATTTGTTGGAGCATTGGTTAACCCAAAAGACATGACCAAGAACTCAAAATGACCGTAACGGGTTCGGAAAGCTGTCTTTGGAACATCACATTCCTTAACCTTAAGCTAGTGATAGCCGAATCTAAGATCTATTTTTGAGAAGTATCTCTCACCTTTTAACTGATCAAACAAGTCATCAATTCGAGGAAGAGGGTACCTATTCTTGATGGTTACCTTGTTTAGTTGATGGTAGTTAATGAACATACGGAATGTACCATCCTTATTACATACGAATAGAACAGGTGCACCCCACGGGGATACACTAGGCCTGACAAAGACTTTTTCTAAGAGATCCTTGAGTTTCTCCTTCAACTCTTTAAGTTCTTCGGGAGCCATATGGTATGGAGGAATGGAAACAGGCTGAGTGTTGGGAAGGAGGTCAATCCTGAATTCTATCTCTCTATAAGGTAGTACCCCTAGGAGATTTTCCAAAAAAAACACCGAGAAACTCATTAACAATGGCAACTAATTACATAGTCCGAGTCTCAGACTTGATGTCTTTAACTCAGACTAGGTGGTAAATGCAACCCTTGGAAATCAACTTCCTAGCTTTGAGGTAGGATATGAAGTGGCTCTTCGGAGTTACAGATCTCCCGGACCACTAGACAACGGGTTCATCAGGAAACTGACACTTGACGACTCGGGTATGAAAATCTATAGACGCATAGCATGAATGAAGACAATCTATACCTAGAATGACGTCAAAATCAACCATATCTAGCTCAATCAAATCCGCCCATATGACCTGATGAAGGACAGTGATAGGACACTTCTTATACACTCGCTTAGAAATAACAGATTCTACTACCGGGGTAGAAACTAGAATAGGCTCAGGAATTTGTTAAGGGTCCACTTTTAAATTTACAGCAACCAAAGGTGTCACATAAGAGAAGCTCGAACCGGGGTCCATCAATACATACACATCAAAATAAAAGACAGGAAGCATACCAGTTACAATATCTGGGAAGTCTTCCTGCTCCTGGTAAGGTGGTATAGTATAGAAACGATTCTGGTATGATCTGCCAATAGTACTAGAAGAGGCACCCTGAGGAGGAACTGGGTGGACTGTGAGAGCGGGGGAACTGGTAGCCTGACTCTGGGGACGAGCATCTCGACTCCCCTGTCTAGAATTCAAAAAATCTCTAAGTTGGTGGCCTAGCTTGCCACAGCCAAAATAAACTCTCTGATCAACAAAACACTCGCCCAAATGATCTCTACCACACTTGTCACATGAAGGAGGATGAGGTGGGTTACTTACACTTTCCTGAGACTTGGAGGGGCTAGGCCTACTTCCGTGCTCTTGCCTGCTTCTAGGTACATGAGCACTAATTGAGGAAGGTGCAGGCATAAATGGATGTCTCTGAAATTGAGGCGGTTCCCTCCATGGAATCTGGATTGTCCAAATCCCTGCTACTTTGATCTAGATCTTTTATTACCTCTTACTCTCTCCACCTCTTTCACCTTATCAACATTAATCTGTTGGGCATGAATCATCAACCGAGAAAGGTCCATCTCCCCATTGAGCATAGCAGATCTACACTCTTTCACGATGTAACTTGACACACTGATCATGAACTTACTCATGATGGTCCTGGAGTCAGCCATCATACTAGGAGAATATTTGGACAACTGATTGAATCTAAGACAATACTACTTAACAGTCATGGATCCTTGTCTCAAATTTATGAATTCCTCTATCTTTGCTTCCCTCATCTCAAGAGAAAAGAATCTATCCAAGAACTCATTCAGGAATAACTACCAAGTCATGGGAGTGTCATCCTCCCCTCTACTCTTCCTCCACATCTCCACCTAATCATATGTAACATCTTTCATTCGATAGGCAGCCAATTCAACACTCTACTCCTCAGTTACGTGCATAAATTGGGTGATCTTTGTCACTTCATCCAAGTATATCTGTGATCTACCTTTGACCCATAGAACTCAGGCGGATTCATTCACATAAAGTCACAAACCCGAGTTGTAGTAGAATTATTATCTTGTAGAGGAGAAAAAGCAGCCTGGGTGTTAGCTTGAGCATTAGCGGTAGCTGCCTGGGCTAGCACCTGAAAAGCTGCTCGGAATTCTGTATGAGACACATGCTCATCCAGGGGATCAAAAGGTTGAGGTCGCTTGTTGTTTCTATGCGCTCGACGAGGTGGCATTTTCTGTTATAAGTGGGCACGATTTAATCACAAATAAAGAGGCAGTTGTAGGCATGTTATACCTTAGAAAGAAAGAAACGACTTTTTTTAAAACTTTCTGTATCCTCTTGCTCGTAGATGTGGAGCGCTACACATCGATGATCAAACTCTACATAACGCGGCTTGTCAGACTCCCTAGGACTCCTTAAACCATAGTCTTTGATACCAAGTTTGTAACGCGTAAAAATTTTATACCGAGACATCACACGGTGCATAAGGCTACACGTAGCCCCAAGCTAACCCTTGGATCCAAACACCACCTCAAGGAATGCAATTCTACAATAATCAGGCATAATAAAGAGACGTATCACATCAGGTTCAAGAGAAATACAGAAGAATACTAGACTGTACAACCAAAATATAAATTGAATATCTGTACATACCGACCCTCTAGTCTAACAAAGCCTCTATACATGTAAATCAAGGATCCGTTGGGACAAATCCCCAACTGACCCCAACAGTACTGAAATCCATAACAATAAAACGATATCCCAAAAATATAAACACGATCCTCGAACCATGAGGACTCACACTGAGGGATCGCAGTTGAGGCGCTCGAATATCTTTAACGCGGCTGCAGCTGAGTACCTGAACCTATATTATGTGAAAATATAGCCTATAGGAAAATATGTGAGTCAGCACTTTGGAACATACTGAGTATGTGGGGATAGGTGCAATAATATAAATATTATCATTAATTTCATAAAAACATGTATATGCACAATGATGGCTCACTTGGCTTGAGTTAGCCTGAAACAATCTTTTCATGATATCATAGTCAATAAATGATATGATAAAAATATCATAAATCATCATGAACAATTCAACTTTTCAAATCAAGACTCGGAGTGACTCGGTAATTCAAGAAACTCAACTCTTATGGACATGGGAGGTTCTTATAACTGACATAAACTATGTGAGCTACATGAAGTCCAACGTTCTATCCTCCTAAGCAGAGAACATTGGTGTGAGCATCGTACTCTTGACAGGGAGTACAACCTAAATTTAGTGATCAAAATCTCATACCCGGCCTCTGGCCCACAATTATCAATATCAATACTATGGTGGCACGTAGTTTCGGGGAAATACTACATTTCCCTTTCGGTGCTAAATACTACTCCCAGACAGAAGCTCAAAACGCATTAGCAAATCCACCAAAAACATCACGAGGGTCCATCATGAAGACCAAATCAAATCTGTTTCTTATTTATCAAATCATAAAGAGTTTGTCGATTCCTAACTCAACTCAAATCAAATTAATCTTTCTCAATATCAAAATGTATCAATTCCTTAAATCATAACAACATCAATAAATTCGAGAAAATATCAAGACTCATTGTAACAACTCAATTTCATGAATCAATACACTCAATAATTCAATTTGTCATAAGGGAGCTTAAAGCTTAAAACATACCTTTAAAGCACTTGAAATATCAACTTATGGTTGAACTATGAAATTCATAATATTAAATTTCAAGTCATAACTTGGGAATAGTAAAATGATCATGTATAATAAAGCTTGAACAATTTATATTCTCATAGTCTCATGATAACATAATTTGGGTATAAACCCACTTTTAAAATCATATAAATCCCTAATAAAAATTAAAGCTTTGGGAACAAGAATGAAAGGAGTGTTCTTGTTCAACCCCACATACCTTGGATTATGATTTCAAGATGCACAAGTGTTATTGGGAACTATTCTTGTTACTCTTGAGTTAGGGTTCTTGAAGCCTTTGACTTGGGTACCTTAAATCTTGAACAAATTTGTGAAATCTATGGTTGGATTCTTGAAATTCTTGGAAGATTTGGATTGGATTTTATAGATAAACCCTAGTTTTTATTGATTGTGGAAGAGAGAAATGAGGATTTCTCCTTGCTGGGGGTATTTATAGAGGGTTAAAACAGGTGGAAAAGACCAAAAAGTCCTTTTAAAAATAGTTTAATTTCCCAGTTCGGGTCAAGCAACGGTGCTATACGACGTCCCATCACTTGGGCGACGTTGAGTCGGACGTCACCGTCGGACTACTCAAGAAAAGGGCCTCACTACCTCGGTGCAACGGCGTTGGTCGACGTTCATTCGATAGTCCGATGGTCCATCGGACCCCGACATTGAATTTTTCCAGTGAGTTGGGATTTAGTCTTGATACGATGGCACTGCTCAACATTCCGTCGATAGTTTGACAAGACGTCGGAGCCCACCATCGATCCTGGGCGTTTCAGACTGTTTCTATTTTGTGTAAATCGGCCATAACTTCTTACTCCGACCTCCGATTTTGATGAAATTGGTATTGATGGAAAGATCATTCAATTATCTACATGAAAAAATTTGAAATTAGGGAAATACTACATGGTTTAAAAATCATTTACTTTATATGTCATTCCCATATACCTAAAAAATGGATTAAGGCTTAAGGAATGATTGAGGTATTACATCACCCATTAGATTAGACTTGACTATCTTGCAAGGGTCACCCATCAGTTTAGCCTTGACAAAATTCATACTTTGGACATTATATTAGTACAGTGGATCCACATAGCCAATGATAGTACTTATGGCACAGTATTAACACCCTTCTGGGGTTACAGGTTGGACCCCGATTAGCTCAGATTGGGGCATATCGGTTAGATGATACCTCTCTCAATCTTATTCATAGTCTCAGTTACAGTATTAGTTCAGTTATTCAGTCATAAAGTTATTTAAAAAATGTATACAGATTTCAGTTATTCCAATATTTCAGTCAACAGATTTTGTACAGTCATGTTATATGCTTGATCATGCATCCTTGGTATCGATAGATTTCCTTGCATTTATAGTATTTATAGACTTTCATGTATGTACAATATTTACATGCTCCATATGTCTCCAGTGTTTTCAAACTCTCATGATCTCTATTCAGTATTCCTTGTATTTTATGTATATTCAGACAGTTCATTATTTCTATTCATGAAACCTTGCATACCATTTACTAATTTAACATACCAGTACATTCAAAGTACTGATCGCATACTTTTCTTTTACGCTATGATGTATCATATCATAGGTACTGACACTCAGTTCCTGAATCGTACTTAGATTAACTTCTCAGGATATTAGCAGTATAGTAGAAGTGGTGAGTCCTCATCATTCAAGAATAAAATATTTTACTTCATATCTCTATTTCAGTAGTTAGTAGAGTTAGTTGGGGCCTGTCCCATCAACTCATATTTAGTCAGTCAGTTTTAGAGGCTTTTTAAAGATTGAGCTAGTCATTCAGTATTCAAATCCTCAGCTGACATGTCAGTTTATCATTATTTTAATAGATTTCGTCAGTTATTTATATATATCCATATTCTAGTTGTGATTTAGTTATTAAAAACTTATGTCAATATCAGTTATTTTTCTACAATTATGATATTGTTGTTCAGTGCTAACAGCAGGTACCAGCTCATGGGTTAGCTTGTGGTCCCTCAGGATTGTAAGCACTATGTGACGACTAAGGGGTAGTATCAGGTCATTACAAACATAGTATCAGAGTCTAAGGTTTTAAAGTTTCCTACAAAGTCTGAAAGCTGCGTCAATTAGAGTCTTGTGCATGGTTGTGTAGCGCACCACACTTATGGATAAAAGGATACAATGTATTTAGGAAAAAGTTTCCCTTCTTTCAATATTCATGTTGTTCGAGTGAGCATGAGGTCATGTTAAACTCTTAGTCTAATACTTTTCTCTCTTCCGTTTACAAAACATGCCTCCTAAGATGAATGAAAGAAGAACAGAAAATCAACTAGCCTCTCAGCCCATCCAAGTGGATCCTTTTGACGAGCATGTCTCTCACATAGAATTCAGGGTTGTGTTCACCACTATATCCAACCCTATGGCATCTCAGAATGAACGGCTAGTTATTGTTCTAGAAAACCCAGTGGCCAATACTGCTTCTACTACAATTTAGGATTTCACCTGAATAATCCTTCTTCTTTCATAGGATCTAAGTCTGAAGAGGATCCACAAGAATTCTTACATATGGTTCAAAAAGTAATGGATGCTATGGGGGTGACATCTAGTCAGAGTGATGAGTTGGATGCATATTAGTTATAGGATATAGAATATACTTGGTTTAAGTAGTGGAAGGTGGATAGGGGTATTGATGCAGGGCCTACAGAATGGGAAGAGTTTACCACAACTTTCTTAGACAGATTCTTCCCATTGGAGTTGAGAGAGGCCAATGTGTTAGAATTTACTATCTAGAGACAGGGAAGCATAAGTGTGGGAGAGTATTCCCTCAAGTTCACTCAGTTAGCGAGATATTCTCTTCATGTGGTGGATGATAACAGGTCCAAGATAAGCAAATTTATGTTTGGAGTGTATGATAGAGTGGTCAAGAAGTGTAGGATTTCAACGCTAATTAGTGAGATGGACTTTTCTAGGCTGATGGTCCTTGCTCAATATATAGAGGAGTAGAAGATTAAGAAGAGAAAGAGAGGAAACAAGAGAGCTAGAATGAGAAGCTTTAACTTCATTTAGCCAAAGTTAGGGGGTGGTAACCATTATTATTTTCAACAAAGGTCTTCAACCTTAGCACCCTCTTCAACCAGTGTTCCCGTACCTAAATTCAGGAGCGACAATAAGGATGGGGCACCAGGCTTTAAATCCCAGGTTAGTGTTAGCAGTTCCTATACCAATCCTCTATGTTATTAATACAAAAACACCATTAGAGTGAGTGTAGAGCGGGTAGTGATGTATATTTTGGGTGTGGCAAGCCAGGCCATTGTATTCGAAAGTATTGGGTGGTTGCTAAAAAATGTAGGTATGTACTCCATAAGGGCCAGTCCCATTCGGTCACCCAAATTAGCAGGGTGCAACTTCCAGTGCTATTAGTGGTCAGCAGCCAAATAGGTTATATGCTCTTTAGTCCTGCCATTATTAACAAAATTCTCCTGACGTAGTTACTGGTTCGTTGCAGGTCTTTTACTTACATTTTTATTCTTTACTAGACCCTGGAGCTTCTTTTTCTTTTGTAACTTCACATATAGTTGTCAATTTCAGAGTCAGTACCAAAGCTCTTGCTGAGCTCTTTTCAGTGTCTACCCTAGTAGGTATTTCCATTGTAGCCAGATAGGTGTAAAAGGACTGTCCAATCACAATATTTCAGAGAGTTACCTCAGTTGATCTTGTGGAGTTAGTGATAATGGACTTTGACATCATTCTAGGAATAGATTGGCTCAACTAATGCTATGCCTTAGTTGATTTTCGAAACAAAATAGTTCATTTTTAGTTTCCAAATGAACTGGTCCTTGAATGGAGGAGTAGTACTACAATTATTAGGAGTCAGCTGATTTCCTACCATAGAGAGAGAAAGATGATATTGAAGGGTTGTATTTACCATCTCCTGCGATTCAAATACTCAAATTTAAAAAATCCAACTCTTGAGTCAGTTCTAGTCATAAACAAATTCTCAGACATATTTCCTGAAGATCTTCCTGAAGTTCCTCCCGATAGGGAAATTGACTTCGGAATAGACCTTTTTCTAGATAATCAACCCATATCTATTCTGCCATATAGAATGTCCCTAGCTAAACTTAAAGAGTTTAAAGAATAGTTAAAGGATCTTCTATATAAGTGTTTCATCAGACCCAGTGTCTCCTTGTAGGGCGCATCTTTTCTCTTCGTGCATAAGAAAGATGGTTCTTTTAGAATGTGTATTGACTACCATCAGTTGAACATGGTCACACTTAATAATAAATATCCACTTCCAAGAATCGATGACTTGTTTGACCAACTTCAGGGTGCCAGCTATTTATCTAAGGTAGCCCTCAGATCAGGCTATCATCATGTCAGGTTCAGGGAATGTGACATTTCAAAAATTGATTTCCGAACCTGGTATGGTCACTTTGAATTTCTAGTCATGTCCTTTGGTCTCATGAATGCCCCAGCAGCCTTCATGGAGTTGATGAATCGAGTGTTTAAGCAATACTTGTATATGTTCATCATAGTATCCATTTATGACATTCTTGTGTACTCCTGTAGCAAAAATGATCATGCAGACCACCTCAGAATAGTTCTTCAAACTCTTAGAACTTATCAGTTATTCGCTAAACTCGAAAAGTATGAATTCTGGATAAGATCAGTAGCTTTCCTTGTCCATATGATTTCTGGTGATGGTATTAGGGTTGATCCTCAAAAGACCGAGGTGGTGAGAGACCAGACCCATCTCTCCATCAGACATTAGGAGTTTTTTGGGTTTAGATAGCTATTATGTGTGCCTAGTGTAGATGATTTTAGGTAATGAATTCTTAAAAAAGCGCATGGTGTGCATTACTCTATTCATCCAGGGGCTACAAAGATGTAATGCGATTTGTGGGAGATCTATTGGTGGAGTGGGATAAAGAAAGATATTGCAAAGTTAGTATCTAAGTTCTCTACATGCCATCAGGTTAAGATTTAGCACCAAAATCCTAGTGGGTCCATGAAGGAGTTCAGTATTCCTACATGGAAATAGGAAGAAGTGAACATAGTTTTTGTGATGGGTTTGCCTCGTACTCATTATCAGCATGATTCTATTTGGGTTATTGTAGACAAGTGACAAAATTAGCTCATTTCTTGACAATTCGTACCTCTTATTCAGCCGAGGACTATACCAAGCTCTATATCAGAGAGTTGGTTAAGTTGCACGGTGTTCCCTTGTCTATCATCTCAACTAGAGGTACACAGTTTACCTCTCACTTCTGGAAAGCTTTCCAAAAAGGTCTTAGTACCCAAGTTCATCTCAGCACAACTTTCCATCTTTAGATAGAAGATCAAATAGAAAGGACCATTCAGACTCTTGAGGATATGTTGAGAGCATGCATGGTTGATTTCAAGGGTCGTTGGAATGACCACTTGCGTTCGATTGAATTTGCATATAATAACAACTATCATTCCAGTATCCAAATGGATCCATTTAAAGCTCTCTATAGGAGGATATGTAGATCTTCTATTGGTTTGTTTGAAGTAGGTGAGGCTACAATAGTAGGGCCTGACTTGGTGTTTGATACCTTGGAGAAGGTTCAGTTAATCAGAGATAGGCTTAAGGCTGCCCAGAGCCAACAGAAGTCGTATGCAGATGTGAGAAGAAAGGATCTAGAGTTTGTTTTTTGTGATTTTGTGTACCTGAAAAGCTCTCCCATGAAGGGAGTGAAAAGGATCAGCAAGAAAGAAAACTCAGTCCCCTCTATGTCGGTCCCTTCAAAATTTTCAGTCATTTTGGAAAGGTAGATTACGAGCTTAAGTTGCCTTCAGATCTAGCCACAGTACACCTAGTGTTTCATTTCTAATTATTGAAGAAGTCTATTGGTGATCCAGCTATAGTTGTTCCATTAGAAAGCATAGATGTTCAAAAAAGTCTTTCCTATAAAGAAGTTCCAGTCAAAATTCTTGATCATCAAGTTCGTAGACTAAACAACAAAGAGGTTCCACTAGCCAAAGTCCTTTGGAGAAGCCAGTCTATTGAGGGAGCCACTTGGGAAGCAGAAGAAGATATGCGGAACAAGTACCCTCATTTTTTCTCTGTGAATCTAGGCTCAGTTTAAGGTACTATTCTTCTTAATTTTTCTATCTATCATGCTCAATTTCAGTTGCACATCATGTTCATATCAGTCATGCATTTCAGTATTGCATTCTATGCATCAGATATGCATGTTCAGTGTGTAAGCTTAGTTCAACAGTCTTCCTTAGCTTAACTAGTTTTATTTGAGTATGAATGATCTCAAGGGGTAGATATTATAATACCCCGCATTTCCTTAGCATAATCTATGTCCCATTGCATAAGTATCCGTATATAAAAAAATTTAAACACTATTATTTTTTAGTTTACATCCTGTCATTACATAGGAAATTGAATTAGCTTTCCAATGACATAAAATTTCCCCTAATCCTATAACCGGGTAAGAAGTAGTGGAAATTTTAAGTTTCAGTCTTTAAACATCATCATTTTGACCCTTAGCGCATCGTAGAGCTAGTGTAAATAGCAATTGTCATTTTCTATTGAAGGTGCGCGATCTTGGCGCATCGCACCAAAGGCCAATTTTGCAGTTTCCAGTGTCTCTCCAGGATTCCACTGCGTCACGGTGATCTTCAATGTCAAAAAAAGGTGGAAATGCAATACCACCACGTTGCACTACCATGCAATTTTCCAGATGTTATCTTCCAGTGACATGGCGCGATAGCATCGCGTCACGCCAGGGGAGGAATTTGGAAAATTTTGATGAAGAATTTATATTTCATCCAGGTTAAAACAGTTATTTTCCCTAATTATAGTCCTCCCAGGTGTTCTTTAAAGCCCTAAAAATGTTTTTAACTCATTATTTTTTAATTCTTCCCCCAAAAATTAAAGAATATCCGCTCTTAAGCAAAAACTCTAGCTATCAAATTCAAGGTCAATCCTCAAGAATTCACCAATAACTTCAAGAAATTCATCCATTAAGGTATGTTAGATGTTCATCCATGGGTTCCTTTCACCCATGGAGTCCAAGTACTCAATTTAATTTCGAAATTATCATCTTTTTCAAGGTTTATGATATCAAATTAAGATTTCACCCTTGAATCTCTATGAATTATGATTTATTACCATGTTTCCATGAAATTATTATTATTATTTGATTCTCCACGTTTTTAATAGTATTGTTTATTGAACTAAACCATGATTTACTACTAGTATGTTGAATTCATGCTATTTCTATAAACTCTATGATATTCCTATGATTGCTTTAAACTATGAATTATAAGTGTTTGATTAAATGCCCACAAGAGTGATTGATTTAATATAAGCCTTCATTCTTTGTCCTTCATGTTTTGAGTCATTTTACTATTATTGTTTTAAGTCTTGGGGGTATATAATACCCGAAGTTTCAGTATATTACAGAATAGCCTTCAGAAAATACTGTGAGCATTATCAGAATCGGAAAATATTAGTCAGTTAAACTAAGAATAGTTTAGTGCTTCAGTGTCTTTTAGTTGGGAGTAGGATTTAGCACCGAGTGAGTGTAGGGATGACGGCTTCCCTATAAAATAGGAAGAGTAATTAGTAGTAGTCCCTATACTACAAAACTACATAGCCAGCGTAGGTATAAGTAGTCACCCGTCAGATTAGGCTTAACTATCTCGCATCAATCACCCATCAGTTCAGGATTGGCATCCTTAGTCCTTTGGATATTATATTAGTATAGTAGATACACACAGGCAGTTTTAGTATTTGTGGCATGATATTAACACCCTTCCAACTGGGGTTACAGGTTGGACCCCGATTAGCTCAGATTGGGGCATATTGGCTAGATGATACCTCCCTCAGTCTCAGACATAGTCTCAGTAGCAGTATCAGTTCAGTTATTCAGTCAGAGTTGTTTGACAAAAACATAAAAATTTTAGTTAGTCCAGAATTTTGTTCTACATATTTTGTACAAACATGTTATATGCTTGGTCCTGCATCCTCGTTATCTATAGATTTCCACGCATTTCTAGTATTTACGGACTTTCATGAATATATAGTATTACATGCTCCATGTGTCTCCAGTATTTATAGACTCTCATGATAACTATTTAGTAATCCATGCCTTATATGTATATTCAAATATTTCAGTATTTCTATTCATAAAACCTTCCATACCGGCCTACCTCATTTTGCATTCCAGTTTATTCAAAGTACTGATCACATACTTTTCTTTTGTGCTATGATGTATCATATCATAGGCACTGACACTTAGTTCTCGGATCATACTTAGACTTTACTTCTCAGGCTATCAGCAGTACAGTAGCAGTGGTGAGTCCTCATCATTCGAGGACAGTTTATTTAACTTTATATCTCTATTTCAGTAGTTAGCTGAGTTAGTTGGGGTTGTCCCATCAACTCATATTTAGTCAGACAATTTTAGAGGCTTTTCAGACACTGAGTTAGCCCTTCATTATTTAGATTCTCAGTTGACATATCATTTTATCAATATTTTAATAGATTCAGTTAGTTATTTATATATATCCATATTCCAATTGTGATTCAGTTATTAAAACCTTATGGCAATATCAATTATTTTTCTACAATTATGATAGTATTGTTCAGTCCTCACAGTAGGTACTGGCTCATGGGTTAGCTTGTGGTCCTTTGGGATTGTAAGCATTGTGTGGCGACTAGGGGGTAGTCTTGGGTCATTACATCTACCTTAGCTTCTCTCATTTCACACGAAAAGACCCTGGCTATAAATACATCCTGAAAACCTGCCAACTCATAGGATATGCATTATCATCTCTACCATTCTTCCATGTAACTACCCAATGGCACATCCTTCAGCTTGTAGGATTCCAACTCTATAATCTCTTCCTTAGTAATATGCATAATCTGGGTGATCTTTCTAGTCTCCTCTAAGTAAAGTTGTGGGTCCTCACCTAGGTTTTACTCAAAGAATCAGGCGAATTCATTCTCATGAAGTCTCTAATTTTTGTTGCTGCTTAATCTTTATTCTGCTGAATTAGTACTGTCACATGATGGTTTCCCTAAACATTAGCAGTCACCACTTGGGCTAACGCCTGAAATACGGTCCGTAATTCAGCATAGGATACATTCTCATTTAGATGGTCAGAGGGATGGGGTCGCTGGTTGTCATTTCTGTCTGCATTATCTCGGTGAGGAGGCATATTCAACTATTATGCAATAGCATGAGTTAAAATAAGATAGAGACACTATAAGCAAGATATATCATGAAAGAAAAAGATGATTTCCTAAATATATCCTATAGCATCTTGCTCATAAATGTGGTGCGCTTCACACCCATGATCAAGTCTCTATGTAAAGTATCTTGTCTAACTTCCAAGGACTCTTATGAACCTTAGACTCTGAACCAAGTTTATAACACCCCAAAAATGGGTCTTGAGATGTCACACAGTGCTTAAGACTACGAGTATCCTCAAGCTAACCCTGTAAGCCTTCTACTAGATTTGTATACTCATAAATAGAGAAATATGAACATAATATAAAAGCTAAAATGCAGAACTCTATCTTTTCTAAGCTGAAATTATCTAAACATAATATCTGAAAGTATTTTTGTCAAAAGTCTAGATAATTAATACTGATAATCTGAATTAAATCTAGCAGTATGATAAATCCTACTACTAATAAATAGAGAGTCACTGGGAAAAACAGAATAACTAGGTCCAAGAACTATGAGGACTCACCAACTATCGGGAGGCAGATAGAGATACCCTAAATCACTCACGCTGCTGAAACTGAGCACCTGAACCTACATTATGAGACAATGTAAAACATAGACGTATATATAGATCAGTACTTCTGCTTTGTACTGAGTATATAAGTGAGAATTCATAAGTAAAAAAATATCTCAATATTAGTGTAAATTTGCAAAAGAATGCATGCTAAGTGTAGATGACTTACAATAGCTTGAATAACTGAAAACTGAGAATCATGATCATGAGTAATAAAGCATGTTGTATAAATCTAGTGAGTCATAACATTTAGTTTCTAAAAAGCTACATTGGTATTCTGTCTTTAAATTATGTTGTCTAAGTGTAGAAAGTACTCACTTTTATATCTGAAACTAAAATCTAAAATCTCATAGCTGGTATATTTATGTAAAGCAATATTTGAATAAAGTTGTAACCCTTTACACTTGGTTTCTAAAAACTATTCTGTTATTCTTTTCTGTAGTCTTTTATATTAGGGAATTCTTTTGAAAACAATTCAGCAAGGGTGGTTCTTCTAACCGACAAATACTATTTGAGCTATCATAGTGTACAACGTTTAGTTCCCTTATGGGAAAACCTCACATTAGGGAGAGGTGTCATACTCTTTCCAAGGAGTATAACTAATCTAAGTGATCATATTTGTATCGGTCATCTATTTAGAAATCAGAATAATTTGATTATCTATACCGACGTTGACTCGTAGTTCTGAGGCATGTGAACATCCCCAACTCGGTGCTAAATACTATTCCCTTTAACCTATATGCTTATTCTGTAGGAAATCCACTTTAAAACTAGTATAATGGTTTAAAAATGAAAACCAACTGTACATCTCTTAATTTAAATTGTAACTAAAACTGTAAAGTGGATTCCATGTCTAAGCTAAGATCAAAAGATCAAATCTTTATTAAAATCTGAAAATAACTAGTCATGGGATGCTTAAAGTTTGGTTATTCTTGAAATATCAATATTAAAACTAGGGTTTAGTAACTCATGCATCAACTTCATGTCAAATCATAATAAAGTTCATGCTTAGTAATTAAAGCATTGAAATTCAATTCTAAATCTAAAAATTATATCATATGCATGAAAATATGAAAATAGCCGTGCAATTCGTCATCTAAATCACTTAAAATCTCATAATCTTCAAATAGCAATATTTAGGTATGAACCCTAAATTAAATTCATGGGTAATCATACAAAATCATGTAACTTGTAATTTAAAAATACTTTTGGGCACAAGGATGAAAGAATTATCCTTGTTGAAAACTCCACATACCTTAACTGATGACTAGATGAAGAAGATTGAACTGTACATTCCTATTTGTTCTCTTGAAGATTGATTCTTGAATATTCTTTAATTGGGAATCTTGAATTTTGGGTTATCTTGGAAAAAGAGTGGTGGAATTTGAATTTCTTGGGGATTAAGATTTGAAGCTCTAGGGTTTCCCTGAGAGCAGTTTTATGAGAAGTGAGCAGATTAGGCTTATAGTAGGTTTAATTCTCTCTTATTCATGATTTGGGGCTTGGAAAAAGACTAAATTATGTTTTAAAATTTAAATCAAAATTGGAATCCCAAGTTTGGGCCCCATCGTGATGCAGCACAATCGCGGTGGCACTGGAAATCGGACGAATGCCATTTTGGCCTTTGGCACGACACAGCGTAATCACATTGCGTCGCTGGAAAAGGAAGAGTCCATTTTGCACTCCACAACGACGCAGTGTCTATCCAATTGTGAATTTTGATTCAATACAGACAAAATGCATTGAGCTACTGGAAAGGGACGAACGAAAACTAGAACTTCTTCGCGATGCAGGCTAATCATGGTTCCTTACTAGAATCGGAAAACTGTGAATTTGTCCTTCACCGCGATGTGGTTCTTATCATGGTGTTCTACTATCTTCATAAATATCACCATAACTTCTTAATCGAGTGTCAGATTGAGGAAAAATTGGTTTCATTAGAAAGCTGATTCCATTATCTACACATTGGTGGGTCTAGAGCTGGAAAACTCTATACACATCAAGAGTTATACACTTTTGAAATTAACCCTTGACACACTAGGATCTAAACTAAGCTAAGAAAAGTATGGGTTATTACATTATTGCATGTTCACTATAGTGATGCCCGACTGAGGGTTGAAAATGATAATATTGATGACTACATGACTATTTATTCTGGTTTTCCAGATGGAAACTTAAATCACAAATTATTGTTATATTGTGTTGATTCTGAACTCACTTATACATGTGTTGAATGGATTTTGATCATCATACTAATAGGTTGTGAGTATTACTTACTCATATCACATATGCATATTCATGAGATACTGGTCACTAAAACATTCTAAATTTTTTAAGAAATTGAGACACCATATAAAATGCCTATACCGAGAAATGTGCAGATAAGGTTGATTTCAGATATGATATTGAGATTATAATGACTATATGGGTTGTGAGATTCTCATGAGTCGTACTTGAAAGCGGTGAGGCTTGGTAGGTTTACAAAGAAATTTATGTGATAACTTTCAAAACATTCATCATCATCCCATCATCATTACTACATTACATTGCATTGCCATAATCATCATCATCCCATCATCATTATAGTTTGATATAATCGCTGAGTTCTTACTTTTGTAAGTATCATGATTGAACCTTGTTTGTGATATTGTGTTTGAGCATTTATTTTATTTTATTAACTTAAGTTATCTCATCTTATATTGGTTTGGAAGTCAAGGTATTATGAGATATGGGATATGACGGTGGCTTGACTGAAGATATAGTTGGGTAGTACCTTATGGTAGTGTGGGATAAACCCTTATATATGCACACTTTCCCTATATTTATCCTATATTAATTATTGGTTTAATTGATTAAGAATGATATATTACATTTGTAAGTTATTTTCATCAATGACTTCTCTTATTGTTGAATATAAATGGAATAGCGTTGACTTACATGGATTACTGTGTCTACCTTGCATTTGTTATACCTGTTAACTTTTGTGTTAGGTTAAATAATATGATAAAGTATTATGATTTTGAGGGTTATAGGTTGTTCGAAATACCTGGGTAGCTGGGTTGGTAGTTTTCATGATCACTTTGAATTAGATTCTGTTATCGATGATGCTTGCTAAGTACATGTGATTTCGTACTCACCCTTGCTTCTCTATTTTTTTTATTTTTTTCATCCTTTGCAGGCACTGGTTTGAGTAGTATATCATAGATTGCATTACTTTCAATATAGACATGGGGTAGATCGAGGTAATGGCTGATGGACTGGACCTTCAAGACTTCTTGAATCTCTCTAATTTTATCTTATGCATTTATAATATTTATGATACTTTAGATTATTAATTATACTCATAATCTGTATTAGAGGATTGTAATAATGACAGCCAGACCAGAGATGTATTTTGGAGACTTGAGTCTCGTTATATAAATTGAGACTAATCTGCTGCTTCTTCTTTTATTACTTTTTCTTAAAGTGTGTTCTTTGAAATGGGTTAAGCTTACTTATCCGAAGGGTGTGGCACGTGTCATCCCATGCCTATTTTTGGGTCATGATGTAAGCTCATAAACATTGGTGATGAGACTTTTGGTACTTAATAATTCAAAGGAGAGAATAATGTAGGACATCCAAAAACACCCTTGAATTAAAAGTTTAAGTAAAAATAAGATAAATATAAGATATCGTAATAATCTCAATGATATGATGCTTTTTGGAAAAATCATAAACACTAATTGTCTTAAAATGGACAACACCCTCAAAAGAATTTTAGAGAAAGTTCAAGAAATTAGAGTCAGGAACAATGGTATCTAAATGGTGTGTTTCTAGAAAAGAAACATATTTTTGATCCATTGGTTAAAAAAGCTACTAAACATGATCATAATGCTATAGATTGTAATAGTACCCATCTCAGATCTGCCCCATTAAGAAAGAGCTGGTCTCAGGATAGATCAACCTGGTTTATCATCATTGAACCAAAGCTTCTAAAATTTCTGGACTATATGTTTTCAAGGCATACATAGGAACTGACATGAACTTAATCCCTGCTCATCCTCAAGCAAGATATACACTATTTTAGAATCTACAACAACTACACTAATTGAAATCAGATTACTCAAGCTAAGACTGCAACAAACCACAACAAATGACAAGTTTATAAGGCACGTGCTTTCTTCATTCAACATATTTACACTATTATCTTTACATTACCAGCACAAAAGCTCATCACCTATAATACCCAATAAGATCATAGAAAAGTATTCAACTATTCATCATACATTAAAGTATCCAAATCAATTATGTCAAATTATAATTAAGTTTCATGACCATTCACCCTTTGTGTAAAGTGTCTTTAATGTGATTATGGCCATAGGAAGAACTTAGAGCAAGGTTGAGTTGAGAACTTTTGTATTTTTTGAGTTTTAGCGTTTGATTCTTTAAGGGTCAACTTCAAACGAGTGTAAATTCTAGAATAAATAGAGTTTTGGAGGTCAAGACACAAGAAATGAAAGATCATCTAGTCATTTTTCCAACACATCTGATTTCACCTTAATCTGATATCGGAGTAGAAAGTAATATTTATTTTACCTAGGAGTGTCTGTCTACTAGAGGCTGACTACTTGAGTCAATGAGCAATCAACTTAGTCATCAACCTTCACTAGAAAATACCTTAATGAATTTGGATATTGATAACTAAGTTGATGATCTATCAACTAGTTGACAAGCTATAAACTGATTCGTCAACCTTAACCAAAAAATATCCTAATCTAGCTAGAGATTGACAACTATGTTGATGAGCTGTCAACAAACAGACAGGAGCTATCCACTTAGTTTTCAACTGAGAAATTCCTGCAAATATTTGTAAGTTTCCTTGGTGGTAGTTTGGTCTTTTCCTCACCTCAAATTCCTCCTACCCAACTTAACTCATTCCATAAGCATTTTTACCCATTATTAGTCAGTTTTCAATTCTTATTTTCTCTTCACTCTCAAGATAAAATAAGTAGGGTTTCTTTCCAAAGTTTAACCCCCAGGGTTCTAATTCAAGTTTCCTTCAAGACATTTACTAAATTCAGGTATGTGGAGTTTGAACAAGGATAACCTTTCATTCTTATGACCAAAACCTTTGATTTTAATAACTGAATATATTAGATTTAAATTAGGGATAATACCCAATTTCCATATTTTTAAATTATACTATCCAGTGATTTAGAGTTCAGTTAACATAAGAATTTACTTTTACTCATGTTTTTACTTACATGATTGTTATTATGAGACGAATATTAGTATTTTGACATGAATTTCCATGAGATGATAAATGTATATGATTTTTGGTATGATTATGTCAGTTTATAAGTAAAAACATATGATTTTATCATGATTCTCTCAGTTTACAAGAAGTTTAGATTTACTATTTCAGATTACTATAGGATGATACTGATTTTCATTTTGATCTTATGATCTCAGACATGATATGAAATTCACATAGTTATTCATGAGTATGATTTACTGATAGAAGCATGATTGGCTTTCAGATTTATAAATCCATGTTCTTATTTTAAGGTGAATTTCATCGGTATGAGCATACAATATATATATATATATATTGAAAGTAGTATTTTTCAGCAAGAGAGGAATATGGGTTCAGCGCACATCCTATTTCTCAGAAACTACGTGCCAAAATAGGTTTAGGGACCCCACTAGATAGTGTCCTCCTTTCCCAAAATGGGATTAATTAGTAATCAAACCAGTTCAATTCAAGCTCTATTCTGATGGCAAGGGTAGAACATCCCTCCTCAACATGGGTAGATGTTAGACTTCATGCTAGCTCAAATGGTTTATGTCGATTATGAGAATCTCCCGTAGAAAATATAGTTTTCAAAAGCTAAGTGTAGTAACTCACCCAACTTATTAGACTATGCTTGTTTTTTATGTTTTAACATATCTAGGTCTTTAATTTATTTCAGCTTCTTGTTGAGTCTACTTACACTTAGCATGTATGTTTTAAGATTATGCATTGATCAAGTTTTACTTATGAATTCACCCTCAGATATTTTGTACATTCTAGAAGTAATGACCACATATATGTCTATGTGGTACATTATTTCATACTGTAGGTTTTGGTGTTCGTTCTTAGCAGCACGATTAAGCGCGACACCATTTCCTACATTCAGATAGATGGTGAGTCCTCATAGTTCGAGGGACAAGTTATGATGATTTCATATGTTTAATGTAGTTATTTTAGTTACTTAGATTATTTTTTGGGATAGTGGGGTATGTCCAAGTATGTACTCTTATTCAGTGATTTCATATCGTTCAATCAATTACTGTTCATGCATACGAACCTTTGCATTCAACTTTACCTTATCTAGTATAATAGTACATTCCATGTACTGATGCATACTTTCTCTTTGCGCTATAATGTCTCATATCATAGGTTCGAACGCTTAGGTTCCTGACCATACTTAGACAGATTTAGTTAGCAGCAACAGATTCAGTAGGGAATCTTCATCTATCGATGATATGCTTGTATTTCAGTATTTTAGTAACTTCAGTAATTTAGTAGTCGGAGTTAGTTGGGGGCTTGTCCCATCAACTCCACTTTCAGACAGATCAATTAAAGGCTCTTTAGACTAGACTAGTTTAGACAATATTTCAGTTTTCAGATGATATTACAATTTTTATTCTTTATCAGTATTCAGATTATAAACTTTATGGCATTTTAGCCTATTTTCTGCATTATTTTAGTATTATTATTCAGTGCTCACAGCAGGTACCAGTCATAAGTAAGCTTGTGGTCCTTCGGGGTTATAAGCACTGTGTGGCATTCAGGTTATAGACTTGGGGCATTATAAAAGTAAAGGAGTTCACGAACATGAGGCACGGATCTACGATAGTGTAAAAGTACTACCTTAAGTTCACCCAGTTAGCTAAATGTGCCCTAGAGTTGTTATCTGACTCTAGAGATCGTATGAGTAAGTTTGTTACTGGGTGTCTGATTTTGTGGTCAAGGTATGTAGGTCTACCATGATGATTGGGGATATATATATTGCTTTGTTTATGACTCATTCTCAATAGATTGAGTCATAAAAGTTGAAGTAAAGGGGAGAAGAGAAACAAGATGCCTAGGACTAGACAGTTTGAGTATTGTCTGCCAAGGTATAGAGGAGGAAACTATTCACAGTTTTAGGGTCATTCATCAGTGCCTACGCCATCTTTAGTTAGTGCCTCTACAACTAGGACCAGGCAGGAATAATGGGGTAGGACTTTGAATACTAGATCTCAAAATAGTATAGTCGAGAGACACAATTAGCCAACATGTGCAAAGTATGGTAGAACTCATCCTGGTGAGTGTTTGATGGGAAAAGGGAGTTGATATTGTTGTGGAAAGGTGGGCCACAAGATCAAGGAGTGTTTGTATACTAAGCATGGAGGTGGATATTCTCATCCTCTAACTCAAGTTACTAATCTAGCAGTCTAGCCAGCTAGCCAAGTTCCTAGACAGGGCGCATCATCTAGTACCGGTGCTGGTCAGTTCTAGAATCAGTTTTATACTTTACTATCCCATCAGAATCAAGAGAGTTCTTCAGATGTTGTCACTGGTATGATTTGTGACTTTCACCCTTATGTATATGTGTTGTTGGACACGGGATCAAATCTCTCTTATGTAACTCCACTGATTACTGTAAATATTGGGGTGGCTCCTAAAAATCTCCCTAATCCCTTCTCAGTTTCTACCCCTGTGGGTGAGTTAGTTGTTTCTAGGAGAATCTATAGGGAGTGTCCTATTACCATCCTCCATAAGATCACATTAGCAAACCTAATAGAGTTAGAGATGATGGATTTTAATATTATTATATGCATGATTTGGATCCTTTCATGCTATGCATCCATAGATTATCGCACCTGTGTGGTGAAGTTTTAGTTTCCCGATGAGGTAATTTTTTATTAGGAGGGTATTTTTGTGTCTCCTAAAGGTCGTTTCATCTCTTATATCAAGGTCAGATTTTAATATCAAAAGGATGTATCTATCATTTAGTTTGATTCAAAGATACTGAGTCTGAAGCCCCGACAGTTCAATCAGTTCGTGTATTCATTGAGTATCTTGAGGTTTTCCACAAAGATTTGCCAGGGTTAACTCCAGATAGAGAAATAGAATTCGATATTGATCTTCTTCCTAAAACTCAGCCTATCTTTATCCCTCCATATCGTATGGCTCTGGTCTAATTTAAAGAGTTAAAAGAGCAGCTTGAGTACCTCTTTGATAAAGGTTTCATTAGACCTAGTATATCTTCGTGGGTGCTCCAGTCCTTTTCATGTGCAAAAAAGATGGTACTCTTAGAATGTGTATAGATTATAGACAGCCAAACAAGGTTACCATAAAAAACAAGTATCCCATTCCTAGGATCGTCAATTCGTTCAACGAGCTTCAGGGTGCCCAGCAGTTTTCCAAGATTGACCATAGATTTGGATACCATTACTTGAAAGTTAGGGGGAGGGACATTTTGAAAATAGATTTTCGAACAAGGTACAACCATCTTGAGTTTATGGTTATGTCGTTTGGACTGAAAAATGCTTTTACAGCCTTATGGATTTGATGAATATGGTATTCAAGCAGTACTTGGACATATTTGTTATTGTCTTTATAGATGACATACTGGTGTATTCCAGGAGTGAGGAGTAACATGTAAATCATTTGATAATAGCATTGCATACCCTCAAGGAACGTCAATTATATGTGTAGTTTGGTAAATGTGATTTTTTGTTGGAATCTAGTACTTTCTTGGGCATGTCATTTTAGGGGCTAGATTTCATATAGATCCTCAGAAGAATAATGCGGTAAACACTGGCCTATACCAATCACTCCATCCGACATTAGGACCTTTTTTGGTTTGGTTGGTATTATAGAAGGTCTATTAAAGGGTTCTCCTCTATGGAGGTGTAGTAGTTCAAAATGATTCAAAATCATCTTTGGTAGTGGAAATGAAGGAGAAATAGCAAAATGATCCCATACTTAACTAATTATTAGAAGCAGTCTAGCAGCAAAATATCAAGGTTTTCTCCCAAGCGGGACATGGTATACTTTGTTATCAAGGTAGGCTTTGTGTTCCAAATATAGATGGGTTGGGAGAAAGAATACTAGCCAAGGCTCATGTTTTGAGGTGTTCCTTTCATCCGAGTGCTACAACGATGTACCGCGACTTACGAGAAATTTATTAGTGAAATGGTATTAAATGAGACATAGCAAAATTTGTGGCCAAGTGTCCGAATTGCCAGCAAGTTAAAGCTGAACACCAAAGACCAGGTGGTAAGCTATAAGAAATTAACATCCCTACCTGGAAGTGGGAAGTAGTGAATATGGATTTCATCACAGGGTTGCGTCGTATAAGATGCCATCATGATTTAGTTTGCTTCATAGTAGATCGAATGACTAAATCATCTCATTTCCTACCTGTTAAGACTTCAAATTGAGTAATGTGCCTAGGTTAGTGGTTTATTGCATTCGACTTCTGAGGATCTACTTGAATACCAACCTCCGAAATAATATCCCCCAAAAATGTAACAGACTCTAACCAAAATTTACACTTACAAAACATTGCATAAAGTTGGCGATCCTAAAGGTTCTACAATACTGTTCTCAAATGATCTGCATGCTTCTCCTCACTCCAAGAATATACAAGTATATCATCTATGAAAATTATGACAAACATGTCCAAGTACTATTTGAAGACCTTGCTCATTAAAACCATAAAGGTTGTATAAGCACTTGTTAGTCCAAAAGATATAACCACAAACTCAAAGTGACCATACCAGGTTCTAAAGGTAGTCTTCAGAATGTCACACTCCCTGAACTTTAACTAGTAATACCCCAACCTGAGATCAATCTTTGAGAACCAATAGGTGCCCTGAAGCTGATCAAATAAATCACCAATTCTGAGAGTGTCATCCTTTTTGCGCATGAATAGAACAAGAGAATCCCATAAGGAAACACTAGGTTTGATGAACCTCATATCTAAGAAGTCCATAAGCTCCTCTTTTAATTCCTTAAGATTGGCCCAAGCTATATGGAAGGGAGGAAAAAAGATAAGCTAAGTATCGAGAAGGAGTTCAATCCCAAACTCTATTTCTCTATTGGGAGGTACCCCAGGTATATCCTTTGGGAAATCTCTAGAAATCTATTGACAACACAAATTGACTGGATGATGGGGCTTCGTAGTTAGTATCTTTTACTCGAGCTAGTGGTAGATACACCCTTTTGATATTAAATTTTTGGCTGTAATATAATAGATAAAATGACCTTTAAGATATACTGAAATACCCTTTCACTCAAAGATTGACTCATTAGAAAACTGAAACTTCACCACGCGTGTGCGACAATCGATTGATACATGGTATGAAAAGAGTCAATCCATGCCCAAAATAACACAAAAATCTATCATCTCTAGATTTATTAAATCTTCTAAAGTAACCCTATCGAGGTTTATAATAGGGAATTTTTTGTATACTCGTCTAGAGATACTGACTCACCCACACTAAAATTTACAACAAAAAATGGGGTCACAAAAGAAATCTTTGACCCTGAATCTAATAACACATAAACATAAAAGTGAAAGCCATGAAGTATACCAGTGACAACATCCTAGGAGATCTCATTCTCCTGATGGGATGGTATAGCATAAAACTAATTCTGACACTGAATTTCATTGGTACTAGATGATGTGCCCTGTTGTGGAGCAGACTCCTGACTGAACTGCTAAATTTGTAGCCTGAGTTTGAGGATGATCATATCTTATAACAATGATAGAAACCATATCTACTCAACAAGCGCTCTCCTAAATGATTTTTACCATGCTTAGTGCATGTTGTATTAGTCATTTCCCAAAAAACACTACCCTGAGATCTAGTATCTAGTGTCATCCCCCACTGTTCCTACTTAGTTCTAGGCATTGGGGTATGGGGAAGTATGGTGAAAGCACTGACGAACGTCCTTGAAACTGAGAATGATTTCCCCTCCTAATTTTTACTAACTATACTCAAACTATCTTGTCCAAGCCCTTTTATTCCTTTACTCTCATTATTTTAACTTCTCTATCTCAATTTATTGAGTATGAGCCATCAAACAAGAAATATCCATATCCCCGATCAACAAGGAAGTCCTATACTCATTGACTACAAAATCAGACATTCTAGTAACAAACTTACTCATAAGAGCTCTAACATCTGACAACAACTCTAAGGCATACTTAGCTATATGGGTAATCTTAAGGCAATATTCCTTTACCAACATAGAGTCCTGCCTCAATTTCATGAACTCCTCTACTTTAGGCTTCCTTATGTCACAAGGAAAGAACCAGTCTAAAAATATAGTTTAAAATATGTGCCAACTTATAGGAGCTATATTCTCACCTCTACCTTCCTTCCATATGGTAACCCAATCATAAGCTACATCCTTTAAGTGATAAGAAGTCATTTTCACACTTGCCTCTTCTATAACATGGATAGCCTGAGTAATTTTCTTCACCTCATCAATGAAAAATTATGGGTCCTCATTCACCTTCGACCTAAACAACTCAGGTGAGTTCATCCTCATAAAATCTCAAATTCTAGCTGCAGCTAATTTACCATTCTATTGAAATGTAACTGTTTCTGGTTGATTTCCCTAAACATTTGTATTCAAAATCAAAGCTAACACTTAGAAAACAATCTGAAACTCAGTAGAGAGACATTTTTATTCAATGGGTTTGCAAGTAGTGGTGGTTATGGGGCTAGTTGATCCCCATTCTTATGTGTGTAAGATATACAAGAAGGCATTCTCCATCACATGAAAGAACAAATTAGAGCAGATAAAGATAACCTCAAAGCAGGATAGAGATCATGAAAGAAGGGATGGTTTCTAATACGTTCCATAGATCTTGCTCATAAGTTTGACCTGCTTCATTCCCATGATCATAACTCTATGCAACACGACTTGTCAGACTCTCTAGGACTCTTTAAAACCTTAGTATCTGATATAAATTTTTTGATGCATCGAAGATCCCCCTAGACTTCACACAGTGCTTAGGACTACGAGTAGCCCCAAGCTAGCCCAAGATATTTACTCAATGTTGAACTTTCAAAAATATAAACTTAAATATGTGTGAACACTGAAAAACTTTTATAAACTGAGTTTATAAAGATAGACAATCTCAACAAAAACACTATAACTCAATAACTCTCAAAAGTATGAAATACTAAAAGAATGTCTAGTCTAACTAGTCTTGACAAGCCTCTAAACTAATGACTAAAGAGACAAGATAACTGAAACTATTGTAAAATACTGAGTACACAACATTGTATGTATACATGTATACTGTATTTGAGCTTTTGCTGAAGTTGAGTACTAATTTATGATACTAAGTAACTGATATTTGAGATTACTGATAACTAAATTACTGATATTGAGTGAATGTGTCTGGCAGTCCTGATTCTGTAGAACTTAGTTCTATATTGAGACTAAAAGTGAAACTGTGGGAGGTAATCATCTAATCAACATACCCCAAATAAGATAAATGGAGTCCAACCTATAACCCCAGTTGGAAGGGTGTCGGTAACGTACCACGAGTAAAGATAATTGAAGAGTCACCCTCATCTGGTAGGTGCCCTGAATGAGAATAGTGGTACCCTCAATCGGCAGGTTAAAACACCTCGTCAACCCTCAACTGGCAGGTTTATGTCTCAATCTACGCTGGCTACATAGTTCTAGAATTCAAGGACTGCTTCTAAGCATCACACCCTTTACTGGCAGGTGATTCTCCATTCTTTGGTTTACTAAGTGTTGAATCCTACACCCAACTGAAGACACTGATTATTATACTGAGCTGAACTGGACTGATACTAAGTTTCACTGAGTTCTATAACTAACTGAGTACTACTGATCTTGACATTACCAAGACTATTCAGTAACTACTGCAACTCTAGGTAACCAGCTAGATTTTTGGGTATTGAATACCCCCAAGACTCTATAGTATAGAAAGTAAAGCATAGCATGATCTTGAAAAACATAACAATGTCCACTTATTCATAATTCATTTATAGAGACATCTTATCAAACACTTGTAGGGCATAAACTTGTACATATTCTAGTATGTCATGTATTCACCATTTAATTCACATGGACATTCTATCAAACACTTGGGGAGCACAACTTAATGTATATAATCATGGACAACATATAAATATTGTAACTACAATGCTCAAACTTGAATTTTCAAGGGTTATAACATGGGAATTACACAATTTAATAGACATGCTATGTCAATTTCATGGAACTTACAATTAATCATGGATTGAAACTCAATTAATGTCATGAACATGAATACAATCCCATTTAAGCATGTAAATCATGAATCAATAAGCTTGTAGTTTTAAAAAGGGGTTCTAGGACTCTATAGGTTAAAAAAATCCAGAGATGAACACCTAATATACCTGAGAAGATTAATACTTGAGGGTTCTTGAAGGATTTCTTGGGATTTTTTCTTGAAGGATTTATTGGGATTTGTTCTTTATTCTTGAGGCTAGGGTTTTACCATTTTTAGAGAGAGTAATTTTAATCTTGAAAGAAAGTGATTAAATAATGATATAATAGGTTATTTAGGGCATTAATCTCGTGTTTAGGCTGACTAGGTCTATTGAAAATACCAAATTACCCCTGCAAATAATTAAAAAATTTGTCACAAGATATTGGTTTTTGGCCTTCAACGCAATGCGGTGGCATCGAGGTGAGCCACTGGAATATGGCTGGCACTGTGTAAAAATGGACGACTGGGAAATTTGCTCTTGCCGCAATACGGAACCATCACGGAGCCTCACTGGAATTTGACAATTAGGAAAATGGCCCTTGGTGCAGTGCGATGGGATCGCAATGGCATACTAGAAAATGACAATTGTCATTTGAGTCCTTAGCGCAACGCGGTGAAGTACCAAGTGGCACACTGTTTTACTAAAAATGCTATAACTCTTCACTCGGGTATCAGATTTGGGCAAATTTTATATCATTAGAAAGCAGACTAAATTTCCTATGCAATGGTAAGATCCAAAATAAAACAATTCTAAGTATTTGAAAATTTTTATATAGGAATACTTTTATACTGAGAATTAAGCTAAGCTAGGTAAATATGAGGTATAGAACTTTAGCCTTCCCCATCTCATGAGGAAAGAACCTATCCAGAAAAGTACTCTAAAATACCTATCAACTTATAGGAGTTGTACCTCACCCCTACCACCCTTCTACATAGTTTCCCAAACTTAACCAGCATCCTTTAACCTATAGTATTTTAGCACTACACCCTTGTAACACCCCGCGCCTGGTGCCGTGGATGCTACACGATGCTAATAATCCCGAAGAGACAATAGCTAACCCATGACTGGGACCTTCTTGCAATAACTCTATAATAATACTGAATAATGCAAAACCAATGGGACGAAATGCCATCAGGTTCAATACTGAAATAATAAATGATAAACAATGTTGAATGAGGTATAAAATTCCCAAAACTGAAATAAACCGTCTAAATATGCTATAGTCTGAAAGACTCTAACACTAAACTGTCTAAATAAGGAGCTGATGGGACATGTCCCCAACTAACTCCAAACTGCTGAAATAATAAAATAATGAACTAATCACGTCCTCAAAATATGAGGATTCACCACTGACTCTGATATCTGAACTCCTAAGTATGATCGTGAACCTGAGCGTCCGAACTTATGGTATAAAACACCATAGCGAAGGAGAAAAGTATGTGTCAGTACGTGAGAATGTAATGTTATGCAAAGTGAGGTAGGCTGAATTCAAGGGTTCATATACATGCACTATAACTGACTGAATGAAATGAACATGACTACGTGATAATACATGCATGAATACATGAACTGTAACTAAGATCATGATAACACTGAATAATGAATCTGAATGCTGCTAAGATAGATTTCTGATAAAAGATATCTGATTACTGGGTGACTAAGTCTGACAGTCCAAATTCTGATGGAATGATAACGCCCAAACTACAACTCTCGTTAGAAAGTGTAAGCGGTCGCTGTCAAATATAGAACCCAACTGGGTTGGGTGTCGAATCCCACAGGGAATACTCTGGTCACTAAGTGTTGCAATTATTAGTAGACTGTTGGTCGAAAATTCCAAGGAAAAAGGGGGGTTTGGTTTAGGCGTGAACTAATATTATCAAAGTAACAATGGAACGATTTGCGTAGTAAGATTTAATCAGAGAGATTGATAAGTTAGGGTTATGTCCACCTTATAAGTTCTACTTCTCTATTAACTATGAGTAACGCGGAATTTAGACATGCATGCACTTCTAGAGAATCGTATTCTAATTCTAAATCCAAGTGTTTCTCAACCATCAAGGATTTATTTCGCTTTAGCTCTCTCGATCCTAAAGTGTATAACAAATGGTACAAATTCTCCAAGAAGTTAATCTGGTTAAGGCATTAACGTGTAAATAGGGGTTGGAAACCCTATTTCCTTGTCACACTCTCTTTTCCAAACATGTAACTTTTCTCTCGAACAAGTTAATGTTATAATGGCGTATTCTCTATGTTTGCAACCATGAGAATTCAATCAAAATGAAGAGAGTAATGATATAAGTAGCATAACATATCAAGAATTCACAAACTCATAGTAATAGATAGTATCTTACAAGGTTTCCATAACCCTAACAGATAAGTTTAGCTACTCATGAATACAACGGAAATCACAGTAGACAAAATCATCATACCACAACTTAGAAAAATCTCGGCTATGGAGATGAAACGCGTTTTCTCTTTCCGTTCCTCAAGAAAGCCGTGTTCTCTGTTCTCAAAACTATTACAGAATCTCGCCCAACGTGAATTCTGAAAAGTGCTGAATAAATAATCGAATGAATGAATGCTGAAAAATTCAGAAAATAAGGTTTTTATAACATTCTTGTCCTACTAAGTTACTGTTGCATCCCTAAGTATTTAGAAATACTGATTTTGCCCGGGACAAGTTCTCCATGCATCACATTCAGTCCACAAGCTTCCAAAAGCTGCCTTCCCTCGTATATGAAGTTTTCCTTTGCTGCCCAAAGGTCCACAAAGTGCTGAAATCTTCATCATTAATACCTGAAAACATGCTAATCACATAGGTTAGCTCACTTAAAGGAAAATGGACTAAAAGTGCAGGAATTATATATTTTATCCTCAAAACTTAGCTAAAATATGGGTAAATTATGGTTCTTAGGGGTATAAATACTCCCAACATCACCACCCCACACTTAAAGCTTTGTTCGTCCTCGAACAAAATATTACGTCCATGCAAACATCTAACTAGAATTTCACAGTAGCAACACAAAATGTTCAACAAGACATGCACGACAATCATTAACAAAGAGTAGGTTTCTTGATCACTTCTAGAAATAATTCAACCTCCAACATAGACTCGTGAGGATGGTTAATTCGTATCCACAAGTTAAGCCACAAAGAATCATATAACACTACCCAAATATCATCAACCATGTGTGTCTCACACAGGATATCACCCATAATCACTCAAAAGTTTTGCATTATTCGAAACATGGTTATAAGACTCTCCTTGCTCTCACTCTCACAAAGAATTCTTATATTGAAACTGATGACCATATGCTTGCCCTTAGTGTAATGCTCTACTAATATCAGAATGCTAAGCTTCGGATCAAATAGGTCTTTACAGGTTGTAATGTAGGCTAAGGGACAGGTAGGACTATTTTGGCCAGAAATAGTGACTATGTTCCCTAAGCGCTTTAATACACTACGTTATGTCATTAACACTCTCTTTTAAACAACCCCTCTACTTTCCTTTCATCTACCACCCCTTTTCACCTATTTTGTTATTCAATTATAAACACAACTATCTTTTTATTTTTCTATTTCTTTTTCTTCTCTTTTTTTTTTCATTATTTCATTTTTTTTTTATAAAACACCTCTATGATAGTCACTCTTTTTCGCAACAATTTCAAGTACCAATACACTCTGAGGCATCACTCTCACCCAATTTCCTCTTATTTTGTCACATGACTCTACAATTTAAAGCGCCTAGGAATTTGGATCAAATTATGGTATTGAAAAAAAATGGATTAGGCTACATATGAGGCTGTCAAAGAAAATAGCTAAAGGCTCAAAAGGGGGTTAACTAGGATAATGTTCAAAGGTAGGTAAAAAGAAGGTAAACAATTACAGGCTGCCAAAGAAATGCCTAAATCATCTCCTAAACCCACACTTTTTATTTCGCTTTACACACACACCAGGCAAGTTCTAGCATCAGTCACAACACAGAATATACTATAACCTCACACACACAAGTCACATGGTCAACTTTATTGGGAGCAGTATAGACTCGTGTCCCAACATATGAATGAATTAAACCACACAATTATCACACAGTGAGTCACACTTAGAGCTTAAATGTCTCAATAGTAATGAATTAGCACAAACTCTTGTTATAATACCATGCCGTCTATCAGAACAATTTCATGCAAAATATAAAAAAATTCAAAAATTTAACTAACTAATTACGACTAATTAGCAAAAACAAGAATAAATGTAGGCAAAAAAGTACCATACAACATACAAATACCAGCACCCCACACTTAGACTAGACACACTGCCCTCAGTGGAAAATAAATAAGGAAAACCTGAATAGTCGGACTCCTCCTCTATGTCTGGGGTCATACCCCCTGCATCGGAATCATCATCAGAGTCGTAGTCATTAGAGTTGTCCTCCACATCTGAGTCTGGCAGTCGGCGATCATCGACAGTCGGCACATCATCATCGAGAGGTTCCTCAAAATGTACCCCTACTCCACACATAGCCCGCGCATGCTCATTGATCGGGTAGTCATAGTCCAACTGCTGGAGCTCTGCATCAGTCGGAATATGACCCCCACTCATCATGGTAAACCTCGTCATGCCATATAGATGGAAAAAGAAGCTTTCATCTTGAGCAAGTCTTTCTGCAGTGGTAAGGTTGATGCCATGACCAGTTTCAGGCTCTTTAACTTTCGTAAGATCAACCTTCTTCGGGTTGTGTGGAAGCTTATGATCTGCAGGTTCCTCTTCAATGTGCTCCTTCCTTAAGATCGCAGTCCACAAATTGCCAAAGCTGAAATGGGACCTTTTGTGCAGCCTAGCCTTACGCATTAACGATCGTATAACCGCACCAATGTTGATGGGTATATTAGTCATCAGAGCGTACACCAAGCATACTCTATCACGTGTGATCTTTGTGTACTGTGTCCCAGGAATCAGGCAAGAGTTAACTATCCTCAACCATATACGAGCTTCTCTGTTCAAGGAAGCATACGGGAAGGTATTGTGCCGACCGTTATCCTTGTGACGAATCCACCGGGCCATGGACCTTGTTCCGCACAGTGTGTGTCTGATTGCCCTGTAGGGAGGTCTGTGATAAAGCTCCTTGAGCGGTGATGGATCCACAGATGGAAGGCCCAGAAAAGAGTTGAAGAACTCTGCATTCAGTTGCAAGACTTGGCCCCGAATCTTTACTTCATTTCCGGTAGTCTTTGGGGACCAATTGGCATAAAACTCTCGCGTTAGATCAAGATTGCATTCCCCAATATCTCGGAAAATGAAATCAAGATTTAGTTCAATGATTTTAGCCAAAATGTGGGGCTCTCTCTTGGCTAGACTCTCCTTCTGCATCAAATCCACGTGAACATATTTTTTTACTTTGTTGTTCTTGTACCACTCCTTTACTTCCTCCTCTAGGACCCATTTTATCCCGAAAGTGCGTCGAGGCACTTGCAAAGAGGAGGACTCAGCTTGCTCTTTTCTTGACCGTTTCTGACCTTTCTGCGAGGTGGACACTTTTTCTTTTCCTTGTCATCCTTTTGGAGCCATTCTACCTGAAATCAAAATAGATTCATGTTAGTTTCATCTCGGAAGATTCACTATAATCTAACAACAACCAGTGATGGCACCACCCCACACTTAATTTGTTGGCACAGACTAATTAAGTGAGTGATGTCGATTACTCAGACTTCGTCGACATACATTTAGGCGATATGTTCCAACAACATGTTTAGCACAGTAATATTTTCATGTTATCTTGACCATCCTTTCCGACTTTATTTCATTCGATTAGGGCAATGTTTGGACAAGACTACCACATAGCAATCTTATCAGGTTTTTGCATCGAAATAACCAACCCATGTTATACTTGTGGTCAATCATGATCAATACCTTCGATGAACGAGTCATTCAAACATTCAAGATTACAACTTTCAAGATTATGCATTAACTTCATAATTTCAAATTCATAAAAATACGACAGTGAATACCAATCAAATACAAGTCGGAGTAAAGTCAAGAACACCCACACGAGTTCTTCCACTCAACTAGATGCATCATAACAAACCAACTATATTCTCATCACCAAACACCACTTCACAATCTAATAAACCATTATAAGCGGAGTAGTGCAACACTTACGGAATATAAAAGAGTAACTTACGTGGTGATGGATCCGGAAGATGAACTTGCAAGATTAGATTAGCAAAAAGAAAAACTTTGAGAGAATTTAGGATCTTAGGCGTCACCTATCTAGAGCAAACAATGTAATTGTGTTCTACGGTTGAGGATCTATTTAAAGACTAAGCCATGGGTCGGGTTTGATCCATGTAAAATAGGGTTAGGAGACAAAAAGGCATAAGTAGGCGGCGCCTAATGCTTTGCCTATGCTTAGCATAGGCGGCGCCTTTGTCAATGCCTAGTTGGACATAGGCGGCGCCTTTGCCAATGCCTTGTTGGGCATAGGCGACGCCTTTGCCAAAGCCTTGTTGAAACAGTGAGCATAGGCAATGGCATAGGCGGCACCTATGTCATTGCCTAGATTTGCATAGGCGGCGCCTATGGTATTGCCTAGATTTGCATAGGAAATGCCTTGTCCATTGCCTATGTGAGGCAGTGAGCATAGGCAATGGTATAGGCCTTGCCTTGTCCATTGCCTAGATTAGCATAGGCCTTGCCTTGTCCATTTCCTAGATTAGCATAGGCCTTGCCTTGGCCATTGCCTAGATTAGCATAAGCAATGCCTAACCAATAGCATTTGCTCCATCATTCCTAGCTTACCACCCTTAGCATGGCTCACTTTCAACTCAAAATTTGGGACCAATCTCCTCCTTTATACATCTTTCACCTACACTTAATCAAAAACAACAAAAAATGATTAGAAGGATGGGTTGCCTCCCACCAAGCGCCTTAGTTTTGGTCGTGGCTCGACTCTTCTTTTTGGATTTTTATTTAACAAAAACAAACTCCTAGTGAAACAAAACTATTAAAAACGATGGGTTGCCTCCCATGTAGCGCTTGATTTATTGTCGCGGCATGACATAGTTATCTTGATTACTTTAGACTTCATCGAGATAGACGGTGGCGATACATTTTATCGAGTCAAGTGGATCGATATATGGCTTCACTCGTTGGCCATTCACCTTAAAGACACCACCATCATTGTCTTCTAACTCTACTACTCCAGACGAGTAGACTTGGCTAATTTTAAATGGACCAGACCATCTACACTTCAACTTACCTGGAAATAGCTTCAGTCTGGAGTTGAAAAGAAGTACCAACTCACCCTTCTGTAAGTTTCGTTGGATAATCCTCCGATCATGGTACTTTTTCATCCGTTCCTTGTAGAAGTTTGCTCTTTCATACGCGTGTAGACGGAATTCATCCATCTCATTCAGGTGTTCCAATCTCAGATTAATAGCATCATCCCAATTCAGGTTAAGCCGCTTCAACGCCCACAACGCTTTATGTTCGAGCTCGATTGGAAAGTGACAAGCATTACCATAAACTAGTTGGTAAGGTGATATACCAATTGGTGTCTTGAACGCAGTCCTATAAGCCCATAAGGCATCATCCAGCTTTCGGGACCAATCCTTCCTACTAGCATTTACAGTCTTAGCAAGGATCAGCTTGATCTACCGATTAGAAACCTCTACCTGCCCACTAGTTTGTGGGTGGTAAGGTGTAGCTACCTTATGTTGCTTGACCCCATATTTCACCAACACGGCTCTGAACAGCTTGTTGCAAAAGTGTTATCCTCCATCGCTTATGATGGTACGTGGTACCCCAAAACGAGAGAAGATATTTCTCTTTAAGAATGCTACAACACGCTTACCTTCATTATCAGCCAGTGTTACCGCTTCGACCCATTTGGATACATAATCCACAGCAACTAGGATATATTTCATCCCAAACGAACTCACAAATGGGCCCATGAAATCAATACCCCATACATCAAATAGTTCTACTTCAAGAATTTTAGACATAGGCATCTCATGGTGCTTCGAGATAGAGACTTGCCTCTGACACTGATCACATCTTCTCACAAAATCGTAAGCATCCTTGAATAATGAAGGCCAATAATAGCCGCTTTGCAATACCTTCCTGGCTGTCCGATCACCTACATGGTGACCCCCAACTTGGGAAGCATGACTTGCTTCCAAGATGCTAGGCACCTCCACATCAGAGATGCATCACCTAATAACACCATCAGCACATCATCGAAAAAGATACGGTTCATCCCAGAAGTAGTGTTTCACATCATGCATGAACTTTATCTTTTCATGAAAGGAGAGATTCTCAGGCATCACTTTACTTACCACGTAGTTCGCAAAGTCTGCATACCACGGTAAGTCTTCCACCATAGCGGCTAGGATCTCTTCGTCGGGAAATGCATCATCAATCTCAAGGTCGGGTTGCGCTATGTGCTCACTCTCAAGTCTAGATAGATGATCAGCTACTTGGTTTTTGCAACCTTTTCTATCCTTTACCTCGAAATCAAATTCTTGAAGCAATAACACCCACTGAATTAGCCTTGTCTTAGCATCCTTCTTTGCCATTAAATATCTCAGAGCCGCATGATCTGTATGAACCACCACTTTGGTTCCCAACAAGTAAGAACGGAACTTTTCAAAAGCATAAACAATTGCTAGAAGCTCTTGTTCCGTGACGGTATAGTTCTTCTGGGCTCCATTCAAGGCCTTGCTCGCATAGTATATTAGATGAAATAACCTTTCTCTTTTCTGACCAAGTACAGCACCCAAAGCTACCCCACTTGCATCACATATAACTTCAAATGGTAGAGACCAATCGGGTGCTACAATAATAGGAGCTTCAACTAGCTTCCCTTTGAGGCATTCAAATGCCTTCAAGCAATCTTCACCGAAGTCGAAATTTACATCCTTCTCCAAAAGTTTGCATAATGGACTAGCAATCTTGGAGAAGTCTTTAATAAACCTCCGATAAAAACCTGCATGACCGAGGAAACTACGAACTCCCATTACAAAAATTGGAGGTGGTAGTTTCTCGATAACTTTAATCTTGGCTCGATCAACCTCAATTCCTCTTTCAGAGACTTTATGCCCAAGAACAATGCCTTTCTTCACCATAAAATGGCACTTCTCCCAGTTTAGCACCAAGTTGAATTCAACACATCTCTGCAACGCCATACTCAGATTTGCTAAGCATGATTCAAATGACTCACCTACTACTGAAAAATCGTCCATGAACACCTCCAAGGTGTCTTCAACCATATCAGAAAAAATGAACATCATACAACGCTGAAAAGTGGCAGGTGCATTACATAGCCCAAATGGCATACGTTTGAAAGCAAACGTACCATACGGACATGTAAAAGTTGTCTTCTCTTGATCTTCAGAAGCAATGCAGATCTGATTATAGCCGGAATAACCATCTAAGAAACAAAACCATCCCTTCCCTGCCAATCGATCAAGCATTTGGTCCATGAATGGCATTGGGAAGTGATCCTTTAGCGTCCATGAATTCAGCTTCCGGTAGTCCATGCACACTCTCCACCCTGTGACAAGTCTGAGTGGAATTAGCTCATTCTTTTCATTTGCGACTACCGTCATGCCCCCTTTCTTGGGCAAACATTGTACCGGACTTACCCATTTACTATCGGAGATTGGATACACCACCCCAGCATCTAACCACTTAATAATTTCTTTCTTCACCACCTCTTGCATAGGTGGATTCAAACGAAGTTGATGCTCAATTGTGGGCACGCAATCTTCTTCGAGCTGAATCTTGTGCATACATATCCCAGGAGGGATACCAATTATATCAACAATAGTCCAACCGATGGCTCTCTTGTATTTTTTTAGAACAGAGATGAGAGCCGCTACTTGCTGTTCAGCTAAATCAGCCGCAACAATAACCGGGAATGTATCACCACTTCCCAAAAATGCATACTTTAGGTAGCTGGGCAGCTCTTTCGATTCTAGCATTGGTGGTTCTTCAATGGATGGATTTGCTGGTGGTGAAGGTCGATTCTTAAGATCAAGGTCCAGCTTCTTAGGAGCATGAGAATATTACCCTATTCCTGTTAGAGCATAAATAGTTTCTTTGTACTCTTCAACATCCTCACGCTCAAAATTCATAAGCACAGCAGCCAATGGATCAACAATAAGCTGCTTCTCTACAGATAATTCTTTCTCATCTTCATAATAAACATCAGCTACAGAGAACACATTCATATCTTGGGGCTGCTTCATTGATTTGCATACATCAAAACGGACCACTTCGTCATTCATCCGAAATAAAAGCTCATTAGCTCTTAAATCAATAAGTACACTTCCTGTTGCAAGGAATGGACGCCCCAAGATTATGGGAACTTCAGAATCCACCTCACAATCCAAAATAACAAAGTCTGCAGGAAAAATGAAGGTGGAAACCTTCACCAATACATCATATAAGATACCAACAGGTCGTTTTACCGACCTATCTGCCATCACGAGCCGCATATTGGTTGGTGTACGATCACCCAACCCCAACTTCCTGTAAATAGATAGCGGCATCAAATTGATGCTAGCTCCCAAATCGCACAATGCTTTAGCAAAATCCAAAGATCCAACCATGCAAGGAATAGTGAAAGCACCAGGATCTGTCTTCTTCTGAACTAACGATCTTGTAGCGATTGCTCTGCAATGATGAACATTAACTGCCAGCTCATTGTTTGCTGCCCGCTTCTTTGTCAAAAGGTCCTTCATGAATTTAGCATACCCAGTCATCTGTTCCAGCGCCTCCACCAAAGGAACATTAATAGTCAGCTGCTTCAACATAGTCATGAATTTACTGAACCTGGTGTCATCAGCTTTCTTCTTCAGTCTCTGAGAAAAAGGTGGTGGTGGAAGGGGAATAGTTTTCTCCACCACTTCCTTTTTATCTTGCTTCAGATTATCAATCTTTTCAGGCTGGTGACGTCTAAGTGTAGTGTCATGAACGTTCTGACTTTCAGCTTCTACAGAATCATCACAATCTGCTTCAATCACATTCTCTTTTGTATTATCAACCACCTGCTTGCCTTTGGATGGATTTTCCAACACCTTACCACTCCTGGTAGTAATAGCCATGCATGATCCATCATTCCTTGGATTTCGCACGGTGTCGCTAGGCAGGGTGCCAGCTTTTCTTTGATTGAGTGCCACTGATAGTTGACTCAATTGTTGTTCCAACTGTTTTATTGAAGTGGAATGCGAATCAACCAATTGATTTATTGAGGACAAATCATTTTTTACCTCCGTTACTCCCGTGTTGGTTGCCTCCACTCCTTTCAATAGCTTAGCCATCATATCTTTCATTACATCTTCCTAGAGCCAGATGCTGCGGCCTCACGATTTCCAGGAGGAACATACAAACCACTCCTGTCAGTCTTATTCTTGTATCCGGATTTATCATAATAGTTCCGACATTGGTTTCCTTGGGCATTGCCTCGAAAACCCCCCAGATTATTCAAATAATTTGCTTCCTCCTCAAAATCGGATTCATCTCTTCCCTGTGATACAACGGCCTTAACCTTTTCGGTCTTCCCTGATAATAAATGCTTGGTAAGAATATCCATCTGCGTTTTCATGTGAGCCATATCCTGGTCACGTTCCTCTTCTCTTCGCCTTTGTTCTGCCGTCAAGCCAATAGATACAGTAGAGATTGCTACCTCAGAATCCCTGGTATGCCAAGCTCTACTCTTTTTTGTCATACGATCTAGCATATCACTTGCCTCAATAAAAGTAAGGTCCATGAATGACCCACCTGCAGCATTATCAACCACTGGCTTAATCACCGAATTCAAAGACCTGTATAATATCTCCATCAAGTGGATATTGGTCATCTGATGGTTTGGGCACCGCATAAACTTCTTCTTGAACCTCTCCCATGTTTTGTGGAGAGCTTCGGTTGGAAGCTGTCGAAAATTGCTGATCTCATCTCGTAACTGTGCTCTCTTGGATGGCGGAAAGAATCTTTCTAGGAAAGCGTCTTTCAATTGCCTCCAATTTGTAATAGAATCAGGAGTTAGCCCGTTCAACCATAGAGTTGTCTCTCCAGATAGAGACAACGGAAATAAGCGCAGTCGAATTGCATTCTGTCCAACTCCTGGATTGTCAAACGACTTGCATGTTGAGATAAAGTTGATCAGATGCATATCCGGATCATCTCTTGCAAGTCCACCAAATAACCCCTTAAGTTGCAATAGCTGAATCATGGTGCTACTGATATTGAACTTGGCTCCGTGTGCCAAGGGCGGAGGAATAATAGCCCCTGTGGCACCAGCCCCATACAGATCGTCATCATCATCATCAAAAGGAGCCTGCACAGCTCGGCGTTCAGGTCTCATTCTAGCTTGACGATCTCTTCTGTTCACAGGTGCTGCCACCTCATCTGCACGCCGTGGATTAAGTAACTCATCATCACCCAGGTCCTCATCATCTGGATTAGTTGCCCGACCTGGGTTATCAATATTCTGTTGATGCACTTGAGCAGCTGCCAACGCAGCTAACCTAGCCTGCTCCTGTTGAGCAGCCCTTCTTTCAATGTCACGTTGTGCATCCATTCTGCCAATAAGTTGTGGTTCAGGATTTATGGGTAATAATGGCTGACCAGATCTTCGTGTATTTGGCATGCACTCTACCAAACCTGAACAAAACAAAAACAACAAACAAAAAGTAAAATTCGAGAATCTTTGACCAAAGGGTCTAGTAACTATCACAAACTTAGTTGACAACCGTATTCCCCCGCAACGGCGCCAAAATTTGATAACGCCCAAACTACAGCTCTCGTTAGAAAGTGTAAGCGGTCGCTGTCAAATATAGAACCCAACTGGGTTGGGTGTCGAATCCCACAGGGAATACTCTGGTCACTAAGTGTTGCAATTATTAGTAGACTGTTGGTTGAAAATTCCAAGGAAAAAGGGGGGTTTGGTTTAGGCGTGAACTAATATTATCAAAGTAACAATGGAACGATTTGCGTAGTAAGATTTAATCAGAGAGATTGATAAGTTAGGGTTATGTCCACCTTATAAGTTCTACTTCTCTATTAACTATGAGTAACGCGGAATATAGACATGCATGCACTTATAGAGAATCGTATTCTAATTCTAAATCCAAGTGTTTCTCAACCATCAAGTATTTATTTCGCTTTAGCTCTCTCGAGACTAAAGTGTATAACAAACGGTACAAATTCTCCAAGAAGTTAATCCTGTTAAGGCATTAACGTGTAAATAGGGGTTGGAAACCCTATTTCCTTGTCACACTCTCTTTTCCAAACATGTAACTTTTCTCTCGAACAAGTTAATGCTATAATGGCGTATTCTCTATGTTTGCAACCATGAGAATTCAATCAAAACGAAGAGAGTAATGATATAAGTAGCATAACACATCAAGAATTCACAAACTCATAGTAATAGATAGTATCTTACAAGGTTTCCATAACCCTAACAGATAAGTTTAGCTACTCATGAATACAACGGAAATCACAGTAGACATAATCATCATACCACAACTTAGAAAAATCTCGGCTATGGAGATGAAACGTGTTTTCTCTTTCCGTTCCTCAAGAAAGTCGTGTTCTCTGTTCTCAAAACTATTACAGAATCTCCCCCAACGTGAATTCTGAAAAGTGCTGAATAAATAATCAAATGAATGAATGCTGAAAAATTCAGCAAATAAGGTTTTTATAACATCCTTGTCCTACTAAGTTACTGCTGCATCCCTAAGTCTTTAGAAATACTGATTTTGCCTGGGACAAGTTCTCCATGCATCACATTCAGTCCACAAGCTTCAAAAAGCTGCCTTCCCTCGTATATGAAGTTTTCCTTTGCTGCCCAAAGGTCCACAAAGTGCTGAAATCTTCATCATTAATACCTGAAAACATGCTAATCACATAGGTTAGCTCACTTAAAGGAAAATGGACTAAAAGTGCAGGAATTATATATTTTATCCTCAAAACTTAGCTAAAATATGGGTAAATTATGGTTCTTAGGGGTATAAATACGCCCAACATCACCACCCCACACTTAAATCTTTGTTCTTCCTCGAACAAAATATTACGTCCATGCAAACATCTAACTAGAATTTCACGGTAGCAACACAAAATGTTCAACAAGACATGCACGGCAATCATTAACAAAGAGTAGGTTTCTTGATCACTTCTAGAAACAATTCAACCTCCAACATAGACTCGTGAGGATGGTTAATTCGTATCCACAAGTTAAGCCACAAAGAATCATATAACACTACCCAAATATCATCAACCATGTGTGTCTCACACAATATATCACCTATAATCACTCAAAAGTTTTGCATTATTCGAAACATGGGTATAAGACTCTCCTTGCTCTCACTCTCACAAAGAATTCTTATATTGCAACTGATGACCATATGCTTGCCCTTAGTGTAATGCTCTACTAATATCAGAATGTTAAGCTTAGGATCAAATAGGTATTTACAGGTTGTAATGTAGGCTAAGGGACAGGTAGGACTATTTTGGCCAGAAATAGTGACTATGTTCCCTAAGAGCTTTAATACACTACGTTATGTCATTAACACTCTCTTTTAAACAACCCCTCTACTTTCCTTTCATCTACCACCCCTTTTCACCTATTTTGTTATTCAATTATAAACACAACTATCTTTTTATTTTTCTATTTCTTTTTCTTCTATTTTTTTTTTTCATTATTTCATATTTTTTTTTTTTTTTTTTTATAAAACACCTCAAAGATAGCCACTCTTTTTCGCAACAATTTCAAGTACCAATACACTCTGAGGCATCACTCTCACCCAATTTCCTCTAATTTTGTCACATGATTCTACAATTTAAAGCGCCTAGGAATTTGGATCAAATTATGGTCTTGAAAAAAAAATGAATTAGGCTACATATGAGGCTTTCAAAGAAAATAGCTAAAGGCTCAAAAGGGGGTTAACTAGGATAATGTACAAAGGTAAGTAAAAAGAAGGTAAACAATTACAGGCTGCCAAAGAAATGCCTAAATCATCTCCTAAACTCACACTCTTTATTTCGCTTTACACACACACCAGGCAAGTTCTAGCATCAGTCACAACACAGAATATACTATAACCTCACACACACAAGGCACATGGTCAACTTTATTGGGAGCAGTATAGACTCTTGTCCCAACAGATGAATGAATTAAACCACACAATTATCACACAGCGAGTCACACTTAGAGGCTAAATGTTTCAATAGTAATGAATTAGCACAAACTCTTGTTATAATACCATGCCGTCTATCAGAACAATTTCATGTAAAATATAAAAAAATTCGAAAATTTAACTAACTAGTTACGACTAATTAGCAAAAACAAGAATAAATGTAGGCAAAGAAGTTCCATAGAGCATACAAATACCAGCACCCCACACTTAGACTGGAAACATTGCCCTCAGTGGAAAATAAATAAGGAAAACCTGATTAGTCGGACTCCTCCTCTATGTCTGGGGTCATACCCCCTGCGTCGGAATCATCATCAGAGTCGTCGTCATTAGAGTTGTCCTCCACGTATGAGTCTGGCAGTCGGCACGTCATCATCGAGAGGTTCCTCAAAATGTACCCCTACTCCACACATAGCCCGCACATGCTCATTCATCCGTTAGTCATAGTCCAACTGCTGGAGCTCTGCATCAGTCCAAATACGACCCCCACTCATCATGGTAAACCTCGTCATGCCATATAGATGGCAAAAGAAGCTTTCATCTCGAGCATGTCTTTCTGCAGTGGTAAGGTTGATGCCATGACCAGTTTCAGGCTCTTTAACTTTCGTAAGATCGACCTTCTTCGGTTTGTGTGGAAGCTTATGATCTGCAGGTTCCTCTTCAATGTGCTCCTTCCTTAAGATCGCAGTCAACAAATTACCAAAGCTGAAATGGGACCTTTTGTGCAGCCTAGCCTTACGCATTGACGATCGTATAACCGCACCAATGTTAATTGGAATATTAGTCATCAGAGCCTACACCAAGCATACTCTATCATGTGTGATCTTTGTGTACTGTGTCCCAGGAATCAGGCAAGAGTTGACTATCCTCAACCATATACAAGCTTCTCTGTTCAACGAAGCATACGGGAAGGTATTGTCCCGACCGTTATCCTTGTGACGAATCCACCAGGCCATGGACCTTGTTCCGCACAGTGTGTGTCTGATTGCCCTGTAGGGAGGTCTGTGATAAAGCTCCTTGAGCGGTGATGGATCCAAAGAAAGAGTTGAAGAACTCCGCATTCAGTTGCAAGACTTGGCCCCGAATCTTTACTTCACTTCCGGTAGTCTTTGGGGACCAATTGGCATAAAACTCTCGCGTTAGATCAAGATTGCATTCCCCCATATCTCGGAAAATGAAATCAAGATTTAGTGCCATGATTTTAGCCAAAATGCGGGGCTCTCTCTTTGCTAGACTCTCCTTCTGCATTAAATCCACGTGAACATAGTTTTTTACTTTGTTGTTCTTGTACCACTCCTTTCCTTCCTCCTCTATGACCCATTTTATCCCAAAAGTGCGTCGAGGCACTTGCAAAGAGGAGGACTCAGCTTGCTCTTTCTTGACCGTTTCTGACCTTTCTGTGAGGTGGACACTTTTTCTTTTCCTTGTCGTCCTTTTGGAGCCATTCTACCTGAGATCAAAATAGAGTCATGTTAGTTTCATCTCGGAAGATTGACTATAATCGAACAACAGCCAGTGATGGCACCACCCCACACTTAATTTGTTGGCACAGACTAATTAAGTGAGTGATGTCGATTACTCAGAATTCATCGACATACATTTAGGCGATATGTTCCAACAACATGTTTAGCACAGTCATATTTTCATGTAATCTTGACTATCCTTTCCGACTTTATTTCATTCGATTAGGGAAATGTTTGAACAAGACTACCACATAGCAATCTTATCAGGTTTTTGCATCGAAATAACCAACCCATTGTATACTTGTGGTCAATCATGATCAATACCTTCGATGAACGAGTCATTCAAACATTCAAGCTTACAACTTTCAAGATTATGCATTAACTTCACAATTTCAACTTCATAAAAATACGACAGTGAATACCAATCAAATACAAGTCGGAGTAAAGTCAAGAACACCCACACGAGTTCTTCCACTCAACTAGATGCATCATAACAAACCAACCCTATTCTCATCACCAAACACCACTTCACAATCTAATAAACCATTATAAGCGGAGTAGTGCAACACTTACCGAATATAAAAGAGTAACTTACGTGGTGATGGATCCGAAAGATGAACTTGAAAGATTAGATGAGCAAAAAGAAAACCTTTGAGAGAATTTGGGAGCTTAGGCGTCACCTATCTTGAGCAAACAATGGAATTGTGTTCTACGGTTGAGGATCTATTTAAAGACTAAGCCATGGGTCGGGTTTGATCCATGTAAAATCAGGTTAGGAGACAAAAAGGCATAATTAGGCGGCGCCTAATGCTTTGCCTATGCTTAGCATAGGCGGCGCCTTTGTCAATGCCTAGTTGGACATAGGCGGCGCCTTTGCCAATGCCTTGTTGGGCATAGGCGGCGCCTTTGCCAAAGCCTTGTTGAAACAGTGAGCATAGGCAATGGAATAGGCGGCGCATATGTCATAGCCTAGATTTGCATAGGCGGCGCCTATGGTATTGCCTAGATTTGCATAGTCAATGCCTTGTCCGTTGCCTGTGTGAGGCAGTGAGCATAGGCAATGGTATAGGCCTTGCCTTGTCCATTGCTTAGATTAGCATAGGCCTTGCCTTGTCCATTTCCTAGATTAGCATAGGCCTTTCCTTGGCCATTGCCTAGATTAGCATAAGCAATGCCTAACCAATAGCATTTGCTCCATCATTCCTAGCTTACCACCCTTAGCATGGCTCACTTTCAACTCAAAATTTGGGACCAATCTCCTCCTTTATACATCTTTCACCTACACTTAATCAAAAACAACAAAAAATGATTAGAAGGATGGGTTGCCTCCCACCAAGCGCCTTAGTTTTGGTCGTGGCTCGACTCTTCTTTTTGGATTTTTATTTAACAAAAACAAACTCCTAGTGAAACAAAACTATTAAAAATGATGGGTTGCCTCCCATGTAGCGCTTGATTTATTGTCGCGGCACGACATAGTTATCTCGATTAGTTTATACTTCATAGAGATAGACGGTGGCGATACATTTTATCAAGTCAAGTGGACCCATCTATGGCTTCACTCGTTGGCCATTCACCTTAAAGACACCACCATCATTGTCTTCTAACTCTACTACTCCAGACGAGTAGACTTGGCTAATTTTAAATGGACCAGACCATCTAGACTTCAACTTACCTAGAAATAGCTTCAGTCTGGAGTTGAAAAGAAGTACCAACTCACCCTTCTGTAAGTTTCGTTGGATAATCCTCCGATCATGGTACTTTTTCATCCGTTCCGTGTAGAAGTCTTCTCTTTCATACGCGTGTAGACAGAATTCATCCATCTCATTCAGCTGTTCCAATCTCAGATTAATAGCATCATCCCAATTCAGGTTAGGCTGCTTCAACGCCCACAGCGCTTTATGTTCGAGCTCGTTTGGCAAGTGACAAGCCTTCCCATAAACTAGTTGGTAAGGTGACATACCAATTGGTGTCTTGAACGCAGTCCTATAAGCCCATAAGGCATCATCCAGCTTTCGGGACCAATCCTTCCTACTAGCATTTACAGTCTTAGCAAGGATCAGCTTGATCTCCCGATTAGAAACCTCTACCTGCCCACTAGTTTGTGGGTGGTAAGGTGTAGCTACCTTATGTTGCTTGATCCCATATTTCACCAACACGGCTCTGAACAACTTGTTGCAAAAGTGTGATCCTCCATCGTTTATGATGGTACGTGGTACCCCAAAACTAGAGAAGATATTTATCTTTAAGAATGCTACAACACGCTTACCTTCATTATCAGCCAGTGCTACCGCTTCGACCCATTTGGATACATAATCCACAGCAACTAGGATATATTTCATCCCAAATGAACTCACAAATGGGCCCATGAAATCAATACCACATACATCAAATAGTTCTACTTCAAGAATTTTAGACATGGGCATCTCATGGTGCTTCGAGATAGAGCCTTGCCTCTGACACTGATCACATCTTCTCACAAAATTGTAAGCATCCTTGAATAATGAAGGCCAATAATAGCCGCTTTGCAATACCTTCCTGGCTGTCCGATCACCTGCATGGTGACCCCCAACTTGGGAAGCATGACTTGCTTCCAAGATGCTAGGCACCTCCACATCAGAGATGCATCGCCTAATAACACCATCAGCACATCGTCGAAAAAGATACGGTTCATCCCAGAAGTAGTGTTTCACATCATGCATGAACTTTCTCTTTTGATGAAAGGAGAGATTCTCAGGCATCACTTTACTTACCACGTAGTTCGCAAAGTCTGCATACCACGGTAGGTCTTCCACCATAGCGGCTAGGATCTCTTCGTCGGGAAATGCATCATCAATCTCAAGGTAGGGTTGCGCTATGTGCTCACTCTCAAGTCTAGATAGATGATCAGCTACTTGGTTTTTGCAACCTTTTCTATCCTTTACCTCAAAATCAAATTCTTGAAGCAATAACACCCACCGAATTAGCCTTGGCTTAGCATCCTTCTTTGCCATTAAATATCTCAGAGACGCATGATCTGTATGAACCACCACTTTGGTTCCCAACAATTAAGCACGGATCTTTTCAAAAGCATAAACAACTTCTAGAAGCTCATGTTCCGTGACGGTATAGTTCTTCTGGGCTCCATTCAAGGCCTTGATTGCATAGTATATTGGATGAAATAGCCTTTCTCTTTTCTGACCAAGTACAGCACCCAAAGCTACCCCACTTGCATCACACATAACTTCAAATGGTAGAGACCAACCGGGTGCTACAATAATAGGAGCTTCAACTAGCTTCCCTTTGAGGCATTCAAATGCCTTCAAGCAATCTTCATCGAAGTCGAACTTTGCATCTTTCTCCAAAAGTTTGCATAATGGACTAGCAATCTTGGAGAAGTCTTTAATAAACCTCCGATAAAAACCTGCATGACCGAGGAAACTACGAACTCCCTTTACAGAAATTGGAGGTGGTAGTTTCTCGATAACTTCAATCTTGGCTCGATCAACCTCAATTCCTCTATCAGAGACTTTATGCCCAAGAACAATGCCTTCCTTCACCATCAAATGGCACTTCTCCCCGTTTAAGACCAAGTTGAATTCAACACATCTCTGCAACGCCATACTCAGATTTGCTAAGCATGATTCAAACGACTCACCTACTACTAAAAAATCATCCATGAACACCTCCAAGGTGTCTGCAACCATATCAGAAAAAATGGACATCATACAACGTTGAAAAGTGGCAGGTGCGTTACATAGCCCAAATGGCATACGTTTGAAAGCAAACGTACCATACAGGCATGTAAAAGTTGTCTTATCTTGATCTTCAGGAGCAATGCAGATCTGATTATAGCCGGAATAACCATCTAAGAAACAAAACCATCCCTTCCCTGCCAATCGATCAAGCATTTGGTCCATGAATAGCATTGGGAAGTGATCCTTTAGCGTCTACGAATTCAGCTTCCGGTAGTCCATGCACACTCTCCACCCTGTGACAGGTCTGAGTGGAATTAGCTTATTCTTTTCATTTGCGACTACCGTCATGCCCCCTTTCTTGGGCACACATTGTACCGGACTTACCCATTTACTGTCGAAGATTGGATACACCACCCCAGCATCTAACCACTTAATAATTTCTTTCTTCACCACCTCTTGCATAGGTGGATTCAAACGAAGTTGATGCTCAATTGTGGGCACGCAATCTTCTTCGAGCTGAATCTTGTGCATACATATCCCAGGAGGGATACCAATTATATCAGCAATAGTCCAACCGATGGCTCTCTTGTATATTTTTAGAACAGAGATGAGAGCCGCTACTTGCTGTTCACCTAAATCAGCCGCAACAATAACTGGAAGTGTATCACCACTTCCCAAAAACGCATACTTCAGGTGGCTGGGCAGCTCTTTCAATTCTAGCACTGGTGGTTCTTCAATGGATGGCTTTGCTGGTGGTGAAGGTCGATTCTTAAGATCAAGATCCAGCTTCTTAGGAGCATGAGAATATGACCCTATTCCTATTAGAGCATAAATAGTTTCTTCATACTCTTCAACATCCTCACGCTCAAAATTCATAAGCACAGCAGCCAATGGATCAACAATAAGCTGCTTCTCTACAGATGATTCTTTCTCATCTTCATAATAAACATCAGCTACAGAGAACACATTCATATCTTTGGGCTACTTCATTGATTTGCATACATCAAAACGGACCACTTCGTCATTCATCCGAAATAAAAGCTCATTAGCTCTTAAATCAATAAGCACACTTCCTGTTGCAAGGAAAGGACGCCTCAAGATTATGAGAACTTCAGAATCCACCTCACAATCCAAAATAACAAAGTCTGCAGGAAAAATGAAGGTGAAAACCTTCACCAATACATCATATAAGATACCAACAGGTCGTTTTACCGACCTATCTGCCATCACGAGCCGCATATTGGTTGGTGTAGGATCACCCAACCCCAACTTCCTGTAAATAGATAGCGGCATCAAATTGATGCTAGCTCCCAAATCGCACAATGCTTTAGCAAAATCCAAAGATCCAACCGTGCAAGGAATAGTGAAAGCACCAGGATCTGCCTTCTTCTGAACTAACGATCTTGTAGCGATTGCACGGCAATGATGAACATTATCTGCCAGCTCATAGCTTGGTGACCGCTTCTTTGTCAAAAGGTCCTTCATGAATTTAGCGTACCCAGGCATCTGTTCCAGCGCCTCCACCAAAGGAACATTAATAGTCAGCTGCTTCAACATAGTCATGAATTTACTGAACCTGGTGTCATCATCTTTCTTCTTCAGTCTTTGAGGAAAAGGTGGTGGTGGAAGGGGAATAGTTTTCTCCATCACTTCCTTTTTATCTTGCTTCAGATTATCAATCTTTTCAGGCTGGTGACGTCTAAGTGTAGTGTCATGAACGTTCCGACTTTCAGCTTCTACAGAATCATCACTATCTGCTTCAATCACATTCTCTTCTGTATTATCAACCACCTGCTTGCCTTTGGATGGATTTTCCAACACCTTACCACTCCTGGTAGTAATAGCCATACATGATCCATCATTCTTTGGATTTTGCACGGTGTCACTAGGTAAGGTGCCAGCTTTTCTTTGATTGAGTGCCGCTGATAGTTGACTCAATTGTTGTTCCAACTGTTTTATTGAAGTGGAATGCGAATCAACCAATTGATTTATTGAGGACAAATCATTTTTTACCTCCGTTACTCCCGTGTTGGTTGCCTCCACTCCTTTCAACAGCTTAGCCATCATATCTTTCATGGACATCTTCCCAGATCCAGATGCCGCGGCCTCACGATTTCCAGGAGGAACATACAAACCACTCCTGTCAGTCTTATTCTTGTATCCGGATTTATCATAATAGTTCCGACCTTGGTTTCCTTGGGCATTGCCTCGGAAACCCCCCGGATTATTCAAATAATTTGATTCCTCCTCAGAATCGGATTCATCTCTTCCCTGTGATACAACAGCCTTAACCTTTTCGGTCTTCCCTAATAATAAATGCTTGGTAAGAAGATCCATCTGCGTTTTCATGTGAGCCATATCCTGGTCATATTCCTCTTCTCTTCGCCTTTGTTCTGCCGTCAAGCCAATAGATACAGTAGAGCTTGCTACCTCAAATCCCTGGTATGCCAAGCTCTACTCTTCTTTGTCATACGATCTAGCATATCACTTGCCTCAATAAAAGTAAGGTCCATGAATGACCCACCTGCAGCATTATCAACCACTGTCTTAGTCACCGAATTCAAAGACCTGTATAATATCTCCATCAAATGGATATTGGTCATCTGATGGTTTGGGCACCGCATAAGCTTCTTCTTGAACCTCTCCCATGTTTCGTGGAGAGCTTCGGTTGGAAGCTGTCGAAAATTGCTGATCTCATCTCGTAACTGTGCTCTCTTTGATGGCGGAAAGAATCTTTCTAGGAAAGCGTCTTTCAGTTGCCTCCAATTAGTAATAGAGTCAGGAGTCAACCCGTTCAACCATAGAGTTGCCTCTCCAGATAGAGACAACGGAAATAAGCGCAGTCGAATTGCGTTCTCTCCAACTCCTGGATTGTCAAACGATTTGCATGTTGAGATAAAGTTGATCAGATGCATATTCAGATCATCGCCTGCAAGTCCACCAAATAACCCCTTAAGTTGCAATAGCTGAATCATGGTGCTAGTGATATTGAACTTGGCTCCGGGTGCCAAGGGCAGAGGAATAATAGCCCCTGTGGCACCAGCCCCATCCAGATCATCATCATCATCATCAAAAGGAGCCTGCACAGCTCTGCGTTCAGGTCTCATTCTAGCTTGACGATCTCTCCTGTTCACAGGTGCTGCCACCTCATCTGCACGCCGTGGATTAAGTAACTCATCATCACCCAGGTCCTCATCATCAGGATTTGTTGCCCGACCTGGGTTATCAATATTCTGTTGATGCACTTGAGCAGCTGCCAACGCAGCTAACCTAGCCTGCTCCTGTTGAGCAGCCCTTCTTTCAATGTCACGTTGTGCATCCATTCTGCCAATAAGTTGTGGTTCAGGATTTATGGGTAATAATGGCTGACCAGATCTTCGTGTATTTGGCATGCACTCTACCAAACCTGAACAAAACAAAAACAACAAACAAAAAGTAAAATTTGAGAATCTTTGACCAAAGGGTCTAGTAACTATCCCAAACTTAGTTGACAACCGTAGTCCCCCGCAACGGCGCCAAAATTTGATAACGTCCAAACTACAGCTCTCGTTAGAAAGTGTAAGTGGTCACTGTCAAATATAGAACCCAACTGGGTTGGGTGTCGAATCCCACAGGGAATACTCTGGTCACTAAGTGTTGCAATTATTAGTAGACTGTTGGTCGAAAATTCCAAGTAAAAAGGGGGGTTTGGTTTAGGCATGAACTAATATTATCAAAGTAACAATGGAACGATTTGCGTGGTAAGATTTAATCAGAGAGATTGATAAGTTAGGGTTATGTCCACCTTATAAGTTCTACTTCTCTATTAACTATGAGTAACGCGGAATTTAGACATTCATGCACTTATAGAGAATCGTATTCTTATTCTAAATACAAGTGTTTCTCAACCATCAAGGATTTATTTCGCTTTAGCTCTCTCGAGCCTAAAGTGTATAACAAACGGTACAAATTCTCCAAGAAGTTAATCCGGTTAAGGCATTAACGTGTAAATAGGGGTTGGAAACCCTATTTCCTTGTCACACTCTCTTTTCCAAACATGTAACTTTTCTCTCGAACAAGTTAATGCTATAATGGCGTATTCTCTATGTTTGCAACCATGAGAATTCAATCAAAACGAAGAGAGTAATGATATAAGTAGCATAACACATCAAGAATTCACAAACTCATAGTAATAGATAGTATCTTACAAGGTTTCCATAACCCTAACAGAAAAGTTTAGCTACTCATGAATACAACGGAAATCACAGTAGACATAATCATCATACCACAACTTAGAAAAATCTCGGCTATGGAGATGAAACGTGTTTTCTCTTTCCGTTCCTCAAGAAAGCCGTGTTCTCTGTTCTCAAAACTATTACAGAATCTCCCCCAACGTGAATTCTGAAAAGTGCTGAATAAATAATCGAATGAATGAATGCTGAAAAATTCAGCAAATAAGGTTTTTATAACATCCTTGTCCTACTAAGTTACTGCTGCATCCCTAAGTATTTAGAAATACTGATTTTGCCCGGGACAAGTTCTCCATGCATCACATTCAGTCCACAAGCTTCCAAAAGCTGCCTTCCCTCGTATATGAAGTTTTCCTTTGCTGCCCAAAGGTCTACAAAGTGCTGAAATCTTCATCATTAATACCTGAAAACATGCTAATCACATAGGTTAGCTCACTTAAAGGAAAATGGACTAAAAGTGCAGGAATTATATATTTTATCCTCAAAACTTAGCTAAAATATGGGTAAATTATGGTTCTTAGGGGTATAAATACGCCCAACATCATGGAACTAGCTGAGTTCCGTACTAAGATGGGTGACTGTATATGGCAGTCCTGAAATCTATAGAACTATATGAGTTCTATTACTGAGACTGAGACTTTAGACTATATATGTAAATAATACTGTGGGAGAATTCATCTAACCTACATGCTCTAAATAAGATAAAATAGCTAAGTTGGGGTCCAATCTATAACCCCAATTGAAAGGGTGTCAATACTGCGCCACTGGTAATGATAAGCTGTGAGTAACCCTCATCTGGCAGTGTCCCCAAATGAGAATAATTTAACCCTCATCTGAAAGTGTTAATCCACCTTATCAACCCTCAACTATTAGTTTTTATGCCTCAACTAGACTGACTAAATAGTTCTAAAATACAAGGATTTATTCTAAGAATCACACCCTCTGCTGATAGTGTGTGTTCCCATCCTTGGGTTCACTCAGTGTTGAATCAACCTCACACCTGAATAGACACTGAAATGATTATATTGAACTAAACTGGACTGAGTTCACTAAGTTTTGTTGATTGATGGAATACTACTGAGACCTGATAACTGACTGAGACTACTGATATTACTGAGTATTGAATTGAACTGTATTGATACTGAATTTACTGAGTTTTCCAGATTTATATGACTGACTGAGTTCTACTGATCATGGCTTGACTGGGAGTATCATGAAAACTGATACTGGAACTAGTCACATAGCAAAATTATTGGGTACAAGTACCCTCAGGACTCGATAGCATGAAACTGACAAGACATGACACTTCTTGAAACACATGACCATAGTCAACAACTCATAATACAATCACTGGGGAATTTCATAAGGCACTTGATGATCATAATTTTATACATGAATAGGAATGCATATAAACATGTCATAATTTCATACTTCTAATCTCATCAGCATTCCATCAAACGATTACAATACATAGCAATAACATGGGAGTCTTTTTGAACATAAGGGTAAAGGATGGATTCATCGATTTGGTCACAATTGAGTTGCAATCCATAATTCTTATTCTCTTAGGCATTTTATCAAATACATTGCATACATAAATATAGGCTTAGGCATATACACCAAATCGATACATCATGGTTACTTTAATCAACTCAATTTCATTGTTTTCAACCCACACAAGATGCTAGATTAGCCCATCCAGAAGTTCAGGAGATGTAGGGGAAGACACTGTATTGCAAAAGTGAAATGTCTTTGTAAATAAGGAACTTGCCTCTGGCTAATTGAGGCTTATTCTCTCCATATTTAATAGCACATATGTTCTTTCACAAGTTCCAGAATATGATAAATTGAAGCACTTGTAATACCAACCTATGTGCCCTATTGAGAGCTCTAGTTTTCCACCACTTTAGCAGCAGGTTCTTGAGTGGTTCAAGAGAATGGACAATCCCCATAATTGAGGAGAAATAGCTCCATATTTGTCTTACAAATGAACCCTCAACAAAGGTATAAGGGATAATGTCCCATCCAGAATTAGAGAAACATACACACTTGATAGGAGCTATACCAAATTGACTTATCCTTTCATTTATTGGTAACTTCCTTCTCAGCACTCTCCATGTAAGGAAGGAACATTTGAATGGAATTTATCTATTCTATATATGACTGTGTAGTAGTGATACATCTCTATGCTTTCTAATCACTCCCCAGGCAGATGTGAAACTGAATTCACCATTTGGAGTTGTAGTCCACAATGGGAGGTCTAGAGATCCTTCCTGAAACTAGACATGAACTCTGAGGATAAACTGCAGCAGTGGAGAGGGAAATACAGTAGCTAAATTCTAAATATTCCATTTGCTTCAATTTAAGAATTCATCTACTTTAATATTAATGGACCTTACACCATCAGCTCTGCTATTCTGAAAGGCTTCAAGGCCAGACCAGTTATCCCACTAAAAGTAACATGTGCCTGATCTGATCCTCCAGAAGATATGTTGCTCATCTTCCTTCTTGTTATTCATTATTGCTTTCCATATCAAGGATTGTCGTGGACACTTTTTCCTGGCTATTACATTCACTCCTTTGTAATATTTGGCTAGTAAGAAATCCCCCCAAATAGTATGGCTGCTTCTAAAAATCCACCAGTGCTTCATCTGCAGAGTCTTACATATATCTGTAACATGTATTACTCCAATGCCACCTTCTGTAATTATGAAACCAAGCTTTTTCCAAGAGTCCCAATGATATTTCTTCTTATTTTTCCTCCATCCCCAAAAGAAATCAACAAACAACTTACAAGTTATTTAATAATAGTCCTTGATGGAATGAAAGTAGAGAGGATGTGGATGGGTATATATTGCAAGATATGTTTAATCACTACCATTCGTCCACCATAGCTTAGAAATTTAAAATGTCATCCTGTAATTCTAGAAGATACATTGCTAACTAGACCAACATAGTGACTGATTCTTTGACTTTCTATATAAATGGGGCATCTAAGGTAAGTAATAGGGTTGTGTTTCTGCTGAAAACCTGTTTCTTCTTTGATACTTGAGACTGTCGAGGGAAAAGCTTGATCTGACAACAAGAAATGACTCTTGTTCTTGTTGATTAATTGGCCAGAAATTATTTCATAATAATCAAAAATCTGCATCACCAATCTAAGGGGTTTCCTTCTTTAAATAGTAATGATGATGATATCATCTGCAAAACTAAGATGGCTAATTTGAAGACCAGTCCAATCCATATGAAAGCCATAATAGTGAGGGTGATGGTTTAAGTTGTTGAGGGCTCTTGAAGATACTTCAGCCCCTAGAATGAATAAAGCAGGTGATAGTGGGTCACCCTGCTTTAGACCCTTTGTTGAGTGGAAAAACCCATGTCTAGTACCATTAACCAAAACTGAGTACCAGTTGTTTGACAAATTCCTCCAAATCATGTCAATAATGGTTTCACTAAATCCAAATCTAGGAAAGTGTATGACCAATACAACCTATTATATGCCTTGGTCATGTCTAATTTAATCACCATATTTCCACCAAAAACTGGTTTCTTGATTCCACAGATGATTTCCTAAGCAAGCATTATGTTTTCAGCAATGCTCCTTCCTCTCACAAAACCTTATTGGTTGCTTGAGATAAGACTGGGAAGAATTGGAGCCCATCTGAGGTAGATAAGTTTAGAAATGATTTTTTTTGTAAAGTTACTCAAATTGATTGGCCAGTAATCAGATAGTTTTCTGGGTTGAGACACTTTTCGTTGAAGAATCAAGCATTAGTAAAGTACTTTGGCATATCATGACCGCAAAAGAAGGAAATCACCACTTGGAGAAGGTCCATACCAATAATACTCCAGCAGTATTGAAAGAATTTACCATTCATACCATCTGGACTTGCTGCTGAGTGGATGCTCTTGGAGAAAACCACCTTCTTTACTTCTTCCAAAGTAGGAATAGCCTGTAATCTATCATTTTTTTCATCAAAAATCAATTTAGGGATATTGTCTAGCATCTGTTCAGGTACATACTCTGTTGTCCCAGTAAAGACACCCTTGAAATGTGTAATTGTAGCTGCAGCTATATCATCATCCCCTTGCAACCATACCCCTTCCTCATTCTTGACTTCGTGCATGAATATCCATCTTCCTCTTCCTCTAATGAAGGCATGGAAATAAATTGAATTAGCATCAGCATATTTAAACCATTGTAGCTGAGATTTCTTCCATAAGATAGCATCTTCCACCTTGTGATATCTGACATATTCAACCTGTGTTTTGTGAAATTCCATCATATTTTCATAAATACTATCCAGGATAAATTTTTCCTCAGCTACCTTGTCCTTTTCTTCATGGATTTTAACATTGGCATATATCCCCATATAATTCTTTAGACCATTGACTAAGAGTGCAAGTTAATCTCTTTAGTTTCTTTTGAAATCTCTACATAGGAGTGCCTGCACAATACCTTTGCCAGCAGGTCTCCACGGTGTTAAGGAATGTGGGATGTCTACCCAAAAATCCAGAAATTTGAAATATTTGACATGTGCCTCCACCTTGTCATGCATCTCTAGAAGCAAAGGACAATGATTCGATCCCATAGAAGACAAGTGAGTGATGGTGGTCAATGGCATATCTTTCAACCAAGTATCTAGCACCATTTCTCTATCCAATCTTTTCCATATTCTAAACTGCACACCTCTCAAGTTAGACCAAGTAAACTTGGGTCCATGAAACCCTATATCAGTTAGCCCACAAGGCTCAATCACCCACAGAAACTCAAAACTTTTCCTCATGTCATAAGGGATGCTCCCTAACTTCTCACATACTTTAGTAATAACATTGAAGTCTCCAACTATAAACTAAGGAAGAGTTGAAACTAAAAGTTGTACCATCTTGTTCCATAAGGGTCTTCTTAATGTGTCTCTATAACTGGCATAAACAAAGGTCAAAAGATATGTTTAAGAGAAAACAAAGTGTGAAATTGTGCATGAAATCTGTTGTTCTTCATTAATATTGATATCACAAGAGAAATCCAGAGACTAGAAGAGCCAAATCGTTCCATTATAATTACCGCAAGCATGTTCCATCTTAAGTTTCTTTTTTGCTACTTCAAGCTGTATATTGTTGGAGAATGGTTCCAGTATAGAAATCAAAGAGATGTGATGAATATTTATAAGTTTTTGGAGTCTTTCCAGAACACCTTGGGTAAATATACCCCTTGCATTCCAAAAAAGATGACTAATCATTGGACTATTTTATGGGAATGAGACCTGGTGAAAGGTCTAGCTGTGTGTCCATGTGGGTTGGGTATAGTGTGCTTACCTCCTTTCCGTGAATTAATTAAGGACCCCTAGGAGATAATCCATGCTGACTAGCAATGTGATTTACGTATTTCACAAAATCCTCTTGATCTCCTAGATTAAATACATCAATCCCATTTTCAACACTATTCCCCATCTGACCCAAGTTACCATTTTCAACACTATTCCACTTTCTCCTGCAAGATAGGGAAAACCTCTTGTAGTGTTTCTTCGGGTTTCACACCAAAATTCATTCCCTCATCCTGCATCGCAATATTTTGTAGTTGGTCAATATCCATAGGCTTATTCATTTTCATCTTTGTAGAAATTATCCTATCTATTCTATGCTTCTCAGTACCCTCTATCTATTCACCTGATCAGATAAAGGGCCAGATACATCAATCATTTGATGATCCTCATGTTTTTCACTATCAGACTCCTCTATCTACCTTGGACTTGGCTTGGGGTTTCTTTTAGTATTTCCTGGGTAAGCACTGGTGTTCTCACTCTCTTGCTGCAGGGATGTAAAATCATTTAATATGGATGGAGCAGAAGTATCTGTCTGGACACCTTTGTACTTATTTAGAGACCTTGGTTTGAATACAAGTCTTTGGTTGTCTTTAGTCTTTCTCTTTTAGTTCTGCCATTCATTGATAGGTCCCTTGCCTTTATTTGTATTTTGTTGTTGCACTGTGCTAAATGGATTCTGCATTCCTTGGCATATTGAAGTTTCTTTCTTAGATCCATCACCCTGGTTATCTTCAAATAACTTTTGCCTTTTCTCCTCGTGATTGACTTTGATAGCACAAGATCTTACAGCATGACCTTGGTGCTTGCAATAAAAGCAATATTCTGGACTCCCATCATATAAAATGGTTTGCCACCTGCCTTCACCATGCTTATCATCATCATAGCCCAACTAAATATGCTGGGGTCTAGGATTGGTGAGGTCAATTGTCAACTTGACCTTATCCACACTACCCCTAGTTTTCTTATAAGTTTCCAAATATAGAAACAATACCTTGCCAATAGAAGATAAGAGAGGTGCAACTACCTCCATATAGTAGCAATGCCAGGGGAGCTCAGGTAGGCTAACCCATACAATAACTAAGGGAGTTTCTTCATTAGGATTAAAGGTAGGTGTCCATAATTGAATTCTCATCAGCTGTCCATGGATAAATATCTTTCCTTTAGACAAAAATGTTGAGTGATCATGCTCATTGTACAGGTCAATACATACATGCCTGGAATTGAAATGTGTAAGTTTAACCTTCCCTTTTAGTTCTGTTTGAAGAATAAATTGTCTCCTAATCACCTTCATTTTGGGTATGTTGTTATCAAATTTCCCAATTAATGTAAATCAACATATCTTTGCTAGTTTTATTTTGAAGTCCTCAGACCTTAATACAAATGCTGGAAGGCCTTGTTTGGTTGTTATTCATGGTGGTTCAATTTGGATACACAAAGCTTTCATCGCCTCTTATGCCCTCAGTTTCATGGCCAAGGAATAAGTGAACCTAGAAATATGGGGTCCTTTTCCATGACTAGGTTTGGTCCATATACAAACAGTGCCTTAAGATTCAACAGGTATAGGGGCTCCATTCCCTGGAATAGACATTGGAACAGCCACACCATTCCCCCATTGGGCGAAACCAGGGTTTCTACTATAGTAGATATCTCACCAGATGATTGATGAACATGAAGCTTACCTCCATCATTAGATACTGGTTGATTCAAAATAGAGTGCGAATGGACTGTAGTCGATTATACAAGAATCGTATGTAACTTCGGTGTTGGTGCTAGATCCGATTGACTATGCTTCAGATAGATCACCGGTGTAGTATTTATTGTTACCTCCCCCATCTTACCTTGCATTCCTATTGAGCTTGGTTGATGATCGCCTGATACCATCGTAATTGACTTTCAAAAATTAGAGCTGAGTGACCATCCAATTGAAGTATAGGCTGAAAGGTGTGTGTCATATGAGTGGGTGAAGATTTCTGTGGGGACCGGATACATATATACCTGTCTTGTGAGAACTATTCAGCGGTTGGAGAAACTCCATTGGAAGCTAAGAAGACATGGTATCAGGTGTAGAGGTGGGAACTACCAGTTGTAACTGCCTAGAGTGCGAATTTTTAGAGAGAGAATTTTAGAAAAAGACTTGTATAAATTCTTTTTTAATCAAATATCCAAAATGCTTATCTATAGCCATATTCAAAAATAGGATAATAAATGTACCTCTTGTAGTTCAAAGTTCAACTATAGATACTATAAAATAATTCTTGAAATCCTTTGAGCTTTCCATAAAACCATTTAGCTTACGATCCGTAGGACGTAGGTATCCCTTCTCCATTTATAATACCTTCTTGATAAGTTAGGTTAATTCTCTTGTTGAAAGGAGAGAAAAATAAGAAAGAAATTCAGGAATATCATTTTTCTTGTTTTCTGGAAAATTCAGTGAATAGCAATGAGTACTCTCCTCCCTTTTCACTTAATACTAATTAGGGAAATAATTAAAAGCTGGCCCCTCACATTTTCCCAATATTAATAACAAATATATAAAAAGAAAATATATAGAGGAATCACTTACTATTTTATTCCAATGGGCATCAAATTGAGATAAATAATTATACGTACATTACTCTTCATAAACTTAATGTCATACTCTTCTAAAGTATTAACTTAGATTATTTTTTTTTGAGATGATACAATATAATTCTCCTTGAACTATATGTACCACATCACTCTCTATAGACTATAAGGTATACTTACTGAAAGTATCAAAATAAATTCTATTTTTCCTAAGGTGTTAAAACTGCATAGGACTGGGGTCCCTCTTAGTTGAAATGATGAGCATCTCCGTCAATACCAGAGTATTTGATGGATTGTAGTTAGATTATTATCTTGATCAGTTAGTATTACTACTTGTAAATATTATTTGACTAGAACATAAATATATAACCTAGTGATTGTTGAATAATTGATATTGAATTCATATTTTAAAGCTTGAATTTTATTATCTTTATTGTGATGATTATTGTTTAGAGCCACGCTACGAGGGGTAATTATGTTATTATTGTCATTATTAATGAACTGATTGAGTTTCTAGAGGATACTTAGAGTATGAATAGACTTTTAATAGTTGATAAGGCTTAATGAATGGAAAAATCTAGGTTTGGATAGTTTTATGATTAATGGTTCCGCGAATTATGGTTTATTTTGTGTTCCCCATGTGGGTCTTATGTGCGTATAATTAAGGATGTGATTAATTATTTATGATCATGGGATCGAGTGGGGGCTTATATGTATATTTCTTTTGATTTGAGAGGATATATTATTATGACAAGTGCATAAGGGCTTGAAGTGATGTTATTGATCATTTTTTTACATTAAACTCCCTATTAGGTGTTGTGTTGTTTAAGTGAGGGCTTGACTTTTCATTATATGTCTTTATTTGTAACTCTCCGAAAATGGATCTCGAGATATCACACGATGGTCAAGACTATAAGTAGTCTCAGCTAACACTGTAAACCTTCTACTAGATCTGGATATTCATAAATAGAGAAATATGAATATAATATCAAAGCTAAAATGTGAAACTTTGTCTATTCTAAGATAAAATTATCTAAACATAATATTTGAAAGTATTTGTCTCAAAATTCTGGACAATTAATATTGAAAACCTAAATTAAATCTAGCAGTCTGCAAAGCCTCTACTACTAATAAAAAGAGAGTCACTGGGACAAACCCCCATCTGACTTGAACTATCTGAAAATATTGAATCTTTTATACTAATAAGCTGAAAAACTGAAGGACTAGGTCCCTGAACTATAAGGACTCACAAACTATCAGGATGCAGATACAGATGCTCGAAATCACTCACGCTGCTGAAATTAAGCAGCGGCACCTACATAACGAGACAGTGTATCACATGTGGATCAGTACTTCTGGATTGGACTGAGTATATGGGGATGAATACATAAGTAAAACAATATCTCAATATTAACATAACTTTTAAAACAATGCATGCTAAATGTAAATGACTCATATTAGCTTGATTAAATGTAAACTAAAAAGCATAATCATGAGTAGAAAAACATGTTGTGTAAATCTAGTGAGTCATAACATTTAGTTTTGAGAAATCTACACTGGTATTTTGTCTTTAAATCATGCTGTCTAAGTATATAAAGGACTCACATTTATATCTATAAACTAAAATATAAAATCTCATAGCTAGTATCTTTCTGTAAAGCAATATCTGAATAAAGTTGTGAGCCTTTACACTTTGTTTCTAAAAGTTGTTCTGTTATTCTTTTCTGTAGTCTTTTTTATTAGGGTATTCTTTTAAAAACTATCCTTCAAAGGAGGTTCTTCTATCCGATATACATTATGTGAGCTATCATAGTATCCAGCGTCTAGTTCCCTTATGGGAGAACCTCACGTTGGGGAAAGGTGTCATACTTTTGCCAAGGAGTATAACCTAATCTAAGTGATTACATTTGTATCTTTCAACCATATAGAAATGGGAATAATTTGATAATCTAAACCTATATTGACTCATAGTTATGGGGCATGTGAACATACCCAACTCGGTGAGAAATACTACTCCCTTTAATCTGTACGCTCATTCTTTAGGAAGTCCACTTTAAAACTAGTATAATGGTTTAAAGATGAAAACCCACTGTATATCTGTTAATTTAAACTATAACTGAAACTGTAAAGTGCATTCCATGTCTAAGCTGAGATCAAAAGATCAAATTTTTAGTAAAATCTGAAAATAAATAGTCAAGGGATGCTTAAAGCATAGTCATTCTTGAAATACAAACATTCAAACAAGGGCTTAGTAACTGGTACATCAAATTCATGTCTAGACCTAATAAATTTCATGCTTAATAATGAAAGCATTGAAATTCAATTCTAAATATGGAAATTTATATTGTACGCATTAAAATACAAAAATAATCGTGCAATTCATCATTTAAATCAGTGAAAAACTCATAATCTTCAAATAGCAATATTTGAGTATGAACCCTAAATTAAAATTCATTGGTAATCATACAAAATCATATAACTTGTAATTAAAAACTAGTTTTGGGAACAAGAATGAAAGAATTATCCTTGTTAAAAGCCCCACACATCTTAATTGATGACAAGATGAAGAAGCTTGAGCTTTAGGTTCCTAATTGTGCTCTTGAAGATTGATTCTTGAATATTCTTGAATTGGGAATCCTTAATTTTGGGTTATATTAGAAAAAGAATGGTGGAATTTGGATTTCTTGGGGATTAACATTTGAATCTCTAGTGTTTCTTAGAGTGATATCTGATGAGAAATGAGCATATTAGGCTTAGAATTAGTTTAATTCTCTATTATTCATGATTTGGGGGCTTGGGAAAGGACTAAATTGCCCTTTAAAAATTTAACTTGGAACTGGAATCTCAATTTTGGGCCCCACCACGATGCGGTACAATCGCGATGGCTCACTAGAAATCAGACGAATGCCATTTTGGCCTTTGGTGCAACACGGCGTTATCGCGTTGCGTCACTGAAAAAGAACGAGTGTCATTTTGCACTCCACCACAACGCAGTATCTTTCTAATTGGGAATTTTGACGCGATACAGGTAAATTGCATTGAGCTACTGGAAAGGGAAGAACGGGAACTAAAAATTCTCTGTGATACGAGCTAATAATGGTTCTTCACTGGAATTGGACAATTGCGAATTTGTCCTTCACCGTGATGCGGTCCTTATCGATGTGTTCTATTATTTTCACTAAAATTACCATAAATGTTTTTCACAACCCGAATCAAGGCCCTAGCCGTGACGAGCGTCCCAAACCAAGAAGGCAAGGACGCCCTTCTGTATCTGGTATCCATGCACAATATTCATACTGTAAAAGAAGATGCAGAAATACATAGCTAAACGGAATCATGGTCATAAATCTGAAATCTCTTTAACAATACCAGAATAGCTTTTTCAACATAAAACAACATCTATATGCGTCGGCGAAATATCTACTACATAATACATCAAAACTTGTCTGAATCTTGGACAAGGCCCCCAGTAGACCAAAACCATAATAAATGATAAATTTATAAAAGTAAATAGGCCTTCTAAAATATAGAAGACACGATCTGGTACTCTTTACTCCTACCTGAAGAAATCTACTGCTTATCAGGACCCCTAGACTGTACCTCAGAACCGGAAGGGAGGGGGGTCAATACAGTTGTACTGGTACGCGAAGAAATACAAAATAATATATTTGTAATATAATATAGTTGAGATCTAGTCATAAAATATCATGAAAGATATAAATTCAAAACATATGGGCATTTTTGATAATTATAAAACCTTTCTGTCAATGCAGTTTTCTGATCTTTGTATTACTTCTGAGTTAGGTGGCACTCCCCTACAAGTCTAATATTCTACGAGCTATATGGAATCCTTCATTGACTCGGCGGGGAAGACCCCAACCCAAGTGTGCCGCAAGGGTTGGAGTGTCTAAGTCTGATACGCCACAAGGCACTAGGCCAGCGTATAATAATATACCCTGATCGGTAAATCACGGTTTTGGGAAATGAGTTGTCTAAACTCATTCCTTATTCGAGGAACCACCTAACGTCTATTTATGCACAATTTTAACCATTTATATACATGCATCATTCTGAGTCTCAAAATATGAAAGTCTGATTTTAAACATGCATTCGATTCTGTTCTGAATTACCATGGAATAATCTGAGTTGGTGTCATCACACCAAGACTTGCAAGTCCTATTTTCTGAGCCATAATGTATCATTCATGATTTTTTTATTAAAACACAGTTCAGACCACCCAAATATACAAACAGTATAATGGATTTCATGTTCCAAAACACAAGTTAAAACTATGCAGAGATTCTTCAAACATATGGTGGTCATGTGTTTTTGGAAAACCCTGCTACTTTTTATTATATGTATATTCAACAAGAATCAATATGCACAACCCTCTCTTTTGAATTCAAAAGTCATGCTCAAGTCATATCATAAATCAAGACATTTCTTATCTTTCTTTTCAAGATGCATTTCAAAATAATTCATGTCATACGAAAGATGGATAACATCATAACCGAAGAGGGATTCTTTATTATTCGTTCTCTCAATTGAATATTCATCCTTAAACACATGCATACTAGAAGTTCAAATCAATTTAGGGGAAGGCCTAAAGACAAAAACATTATCATTAAGGCTTCTAAAACATGCATGTATTCATAAATCCAAAACCTTTTTCTTAAAATCATGATTTCTATGCCCATGAGATTTTAGGAAAACACTGCGTACCTTAAATTAGAAGTTTTTGAATAAACTCTAGATTTGGGGATGCTATACGTACGATTTATGGGTGCCTCTTGTAACCCTCACAATGGGGATTCCAAATCTTGAAGAATTAAGGAAAACCCACGGTTAAATCTTTATATATTTGGGTTTTTAGTTTGAAACCCTAGGGTGAGTTTTTGATGAATTTGAGAGAAAAGAATCATATTTTGGTATTTTGGGAGTTTAATCCCGTGTTATAGCTGGATAAGGGATGGAAGATACCCATTTTTCCCTTAAAATGTGGAAACAGAACCTGAAATTTTGGTGCATGCGATAGGGCGTGTGTCGCACGCTTATCGCATGATGCTACTATCTCAGTCACTAAAATGGCAATAACTTTTATCTCGGGGATCGGATTTTGGCAAAATTTGTATCGTTGGAAAGTTAATTCGAAGAGCTTTCATTTGATAGTATGCCCTATAATTCATTATATACAAAGAGTTATCGTCGATTGAAGTTGACCTAGGTTTCAACGCTCACTCAAACTCAAATGATAGGAAAGCTTTCAACTCGTCCTTGATTTAGGGGACCTCTATGATCTCAATTTATGCTTAAATATGTTCACACACTACATAATTGATTAACATGCCAAATTTTCATAGGATTTATAGCTTTTGGATCATCTATGCATAGAAATGACAATTTTCATTCTATCCAGAAATGCGGGGTGTTACACTTCATAACTGAGTATCGGATTGAGGCAAAATTAGTATCGTTGAAAAGACGATTCAATTATATACACATTGGTGGGTCTAGAGTAGGAAAATTCTATATCCATCAAGAGTTAAATGGTTTTGAAGTTAACCCTTGATACACTAAGATCTAAACTGATTTAATAAAAGTACGGGGTATTACAATATCTCCCTCTTGGGAACATTCATCCTCGAATGATACAAATTTAACAGAAGATACCGAGGAACTAAGGCTATATGCTGGCATACACAGCTGAAGCAAACTGCATGATTGAATCTAAAACATACGGAGCGACTGAACTAATCTACGAGTGCATGCATTTACAAAAAGAACACTATATCGCTAAATCTGAGACTAGAAAAGAACTAAATTAATGAGAAGTGTTACCTTCTACTGAGTTTGAGTTTGAGGAGAAGAGGTGACGATACTTGGTATGCATGTCTGTTTCTGCTTCCCAAGTAACACCCTCAATGGACTGATTTCGTTACAAAACTTTGACCAAGGGAACTTCTTTGTTCCTTAGTCTACGGATTTGATGATCAAGAATTTCTACTAGAAGTTCTTCATATGAAAGGCTATTATGAATATCTGTTCTTTCTATAGGGACTACAACAGTTTTAATCGTCCATGCACTTGTTCAATAAGGACACATGGAACACTTGGTGACCTGTGGACAAGTCAGTGGGTAGCTCAAGCTCATACGCTACCTTCCCCACACAAATCAAAATCCCATAGGGGCCAACACACCGGGGATTAAGCTTCCCCTTTTTGCCAAACCTCTTCACCTCCTTTATAGGTGAAACTTTCAAATACACAAGATCATCTACTTCAAACTCAAGATCTCTCCTTCTTACATCTTCATAAGATTTCTGATGACTCTGAGCCGCTTTAAATCTCTCGAATAAACTAAAATTTCTCTATGTCTGCAAACACCATAGCTGGCACAACAAAAGTAGCCTCACTACTTCTAAACAACCGACTGGTGATCTATATCTCCGCCTATAAAGAGACTCAAACGTGGCCATCTGAATACTAAAATGGTAACTATTATTTTAGGCAAACTCGATCAATGGAAAGTGGTCATCCCAACTGCCTTTGAAATCAAGAACACATGCCCTCAACATATATTCTAAGGTTCGAATGGTCCTCTCTTCCTGACCATCTGTCTTTGGATAAAAAGCTTAATTGAGATGAACTTGTGTACCAAGACCCTCTTGAAAGTCTTTCCAAACTGAGAGGTACACTAGGTAACCTTATCTGAGATGATGGATAAAGGAACTCTATGAAATCTAACCAACTCTTTGATATACAGCTTAGCATAATCTTTAGCTATATAGGATGTGTGAAACGACAAAAAATGGGCTGATTTGGTCAATCTTTCTACTATAACACAAATCAAATCATGCTGACAATGCAAATTAGGTAATCCAGTCACAAAGTCCATATTCACCTCTTCCCATCTCCAAGTGGGAATACCAAACTCCTATAATCTGCCACCAGGTAGAAGTTGCATACTTGCCTACAAATTTTTCTATATCTTTCTTCATACCACTACACCAATCGACTTCCCAAAAATCACGATACATCTTGGTGGCTACTGGATGAATGGAGTAATGCGCACCATGGGCTTCTGCCATAATCCGCTGTCTCTAATTATCAACACATGGCACACATAATCTACTCTGGTATCTCAACAAACCATATCCCCTTTGGGAGAAAACCTCTACCTCTTGGACTTTAGTTGACCCCTTTAGTTTGACCAAAATAGGATCCCTATCCTGCTTCTTTTTCACTTCCAAAACCAGAGAAGATTCTGAACTACTCTGGACCCAAACATTCCCTTCAGCTGATTCAATAAACCTCACACCCAACCTAGCTAACTGGTGAGCTTACCAAACTAACTCTCTTTTATCATTCTCTATATTAGCAACACTCCCCATAGACAATCTACTAAGGGCGTCTACCACTATATTAGCCATGACTGGATTATACAACACACTCATATCATAATCCTTCAATAATTCTAACCTCCTTCTTTGATGAAGATTTAACTCTCGCTGAGTAAAAATATATTGCAAGCTTTTGTGATCCATAAACACATAATGATAGTTCTTCCATATCTTTAAGGCAATCACAACAGCTGCTAGCTCAAGGTCATTGGAAGGCTAGTTCTTATCGTGACACTTAAGCTGTCTAGAGACATAGGTTATAACTTTACCTCTCTGCATCAAAACACATCCCAAACCTAATCTAGAGGCATCACAATAGACAATAATATGATATGTACCATCAGGTAGCGTTAAAATTGGGGCTAAGGTGACTCGAGTCTTCAACTCCTGAAAACTCTTCTCACAGGAATTGACCACTAAAACTTTACTTTCTTCTGAATTAGTCTAGACATAGGGGATGCAATGGAAGAAAAACCCTCAACAAAGTGTCTATAATAGCCAACTAAACTCAATAAACATCGGATATTTGATGGACAGATAGGTAGAGTCCATTTTCTTACTTCTTTTGCTTTTTTGGGGTCAACTCTAATGCCCTCACTGGAAACAATATGACTAAGGAAAGATACTGATCTTAGCCAAAATTTGCATTTGCTGAGTTTGGCGAACTAGTGATCCCTGAGAGTTTGCAACATAATTCTAAGGTGGTCTGCATGATCATCCTCACTACAAGAATACAAAAGAATATTATCGATAACGACTATGAAAAACATGTCCAAATACTATTTGAACACTCTATTTATCAAGTCAATGAAGCTGCTGGGGCATTGGTAAGAACAAATAACATGACTAGAAACTCAAAATGACTGTAACTAGTTCAGAAAGATATCTTTGGAATATCACATTCCCTTACTCTAAGCTGATGATAACTGGATCTAAGGTCTATCTAGGAGAAATAGTCAATGCACATTCGCAAAGAATCATCTTTCTTTCAAATGAATAGGATAGGACCACCCCATAAAGAGATACTATACCTTATGAAATCATTATCTATGAGGTCCTTAAGCTGCTCTTGTAACTCTTTAAGCTCAACTGGAGCCATATGATATGGAGGAATAGAGATAGGCTGAGTATCTGGAAGAAGGTCATACCGAATACTATATCCCTATCAAGAGATACCCCTAGTGTCTTTGAATCGAACTAAATGATTTATACAGCCTTTTGAGATTACCTTTCTATCTTTAATATAGGATATGATAGGACTCTTGGGAGACACTGAATTACTTTCCTACTAAAAAACTGGCTCATCTGGAAATTGAAACTTCACCACTTGGGTGCAACAATCTATGGATGTAAAAAGGAATGGATCCAATCCATACTAAGAATAAGGTCAAAGTCGACCTTATCTAACTTTATTAAATCTGCCAACATAATTTTATGAAGAACAGTGATAGGTAACTTTCTATAGATCTATTTGGAAACAATTGACTCACCCACTTGGGTAGAAACTAAGAAGGGCCCAGTAATCTTTTCAGGACCTATTTCAAAATTTACTGCAAATATGGGGTCACATAAGAGAAATTTGACCCAGGGTCTAAAAACACAAGAACATCAAGATGAAATACCCAAAGCATATAAGTAACAACATATGGTGAACTCTCCTACTCTTGATGGGATAGAAAAGAATAAAATTGATTCTGGCATTGACCGTCATTGGTACTGGATGATGTGCTTTAAGGAGGGAATGGGTGACCTAGAAGAGCTGGTGCGCTAGTAACCTGAATCTGGGGACGAATATCCCTGTTTCCTTGCTTAGCATGAGGATAATCTTTGATTCGATGACCGAAATTACCACATCCATAACAACCTTTTTGTCCCAAAAAACACTTACCAAGATGATTCTTACCATACTTAGCACATGGAGGATAACTGGGCTTTCCACTCACACAATTCTGAGATCTAGACATAGAAGTCTTACCCAACTACTCTTGTCTAGTTCTGTGAGTGGGAGAGCTAGCTGAAGATGGTACTGACATTGATGAATGTATCTAAAACTGTTAACGGTTCCCCCTCTAAACTTTGTCTAGCCATACTCAAACTGTCCGGTTCTAGCCATTTTATTTCCCGTCTCTCTCCCCTTCAACTTTTCTGCCTCAATCTGCTGGGAATGAATCATCAATCTAGCAAGATCCATGTCTCTAATAAGCATGACAGTCCTACACTCCTTGACTTCCAAACCACATACTGTAGTAACAAACTTACTCATATTCTCCCTAGGGTCATCCGTTGTATTAGGGTCATACTTAGAAAAATGATTAAACTTAAGGAAGTAATTCTTCACTGTCATCGAGCCCTGCCTCAAGTTAACTAACTCCTCTAATATTATACCTTCCATTCCCTTAGCATAATCTATGCACCATTGCATGAGTGTTCATATATAAAATTTTTGAAACACTTATTATTTTTTTAGTTTAGAGCATGCCATTACGAAGGAAATTGAATTACCTTTCCAATGATATAAAATTCAACCAAATTCGATAACTGGGTAAGAAGTTATGGCTATTTTAAGTTTCACTCATTAAACATTGTCATTTTGACCCTTCGTATGTCGCGGAGCCAGTGTAAATAGCAATTGTCATTTTCCAAAAAAGGTGCACAATATTGGCGCATCGCGCCAAAGGCCAATTTGGAATTTGGTAGTTTGTAGTATCTCTCCGTGATTCCACGGCATCGCGGTGATCTTCCAGGTCATAAACAAGGTGGCAATGTGATACCAACAGGTCACGCCACCATATAATTTCCCATTGATTAATTTCCAGTGACACGGTGTGATAGTGCTGCATTGTGCTAGACAAGGAATTGGAAAATTTTTGAAGAAGAATTTATATTTTGTCAAGGTTAAAACAGTCCTTTTCCCTAATTTTAATCTACCAGGTGTGCTTTTAATCCCTAAAAACATTTTTAATTCATTATTTATAGTTCTTCCCCCAAAATTAAAGAATATCCACTCTCAATCAAGAATGCTATCTCTCAAATTCAAGCCCAATCCTCAAGAATTCACCAAGAACTTCAAGAAATTCATCCATGATGGTTTTTTAGATGCTAATCCATGAGTTCCTTTCACCCATGCAGTCCAAGTACCCAATTTAATTTCAAAGTTATCATCTTTTTCAAGGTTTATGACATTAAATTAAGATTTCACCCATGAATATCTATGAATTATGATTTATTACCATGTTTCCACGAAATTATTATTATTATTTGGTTCCCTATGTTTTTAATAGTATTATTTATTGAACTAAACCATGATTTACTACTATTATGTTGAATTCATGCTATTTCTATAAACTCTATGATATTCCTATGATTTTTTTAAACAATGAACTATAAGTGTTTGATAAAATACCTACAAGAGCTATTGACTTAATATAAGCCTTCATGCTTTGTCCTTCATGTTTTAGAGTCATTTTACTATTGTTTTTTGAGTCCTGGGGTTATTGAATACCCAAAACCATAGCTGCTTAATCAATCTAGCTTCAGTATATTATAGAATAGCCTTCAGAATATACTATAAGCATTATCAAAATAGTCAAATATCAGTCAGTTAAATGCAGAACAGTCTAATGGTTCAGTATATTTCAGTTGGGAGTAGGATTTAGCATCGAGCAAGTGTAGGGATGAAAATTTCCACGCAAGATAGGGAGAGTCATTAGTAGCAGTTCCTACACCCCAAAACTATGTAGCCAGTGTGGATATAAGTAGTCACACATTAGAGTAGACTTGACTAACTCGCAAGGGTTACCCATCAGTTTAGTCTTGACAAACTTTGTTCTTTGGACATTATATTAGTACAGTGGATCCACACATCTAGTGATAGTACTCGTGGCACAGTATTAACACCCTTCCAACTGGGGTTACAGGTTGGACCCCGATTAGCTCAGATTGGGGAATGTCGGTTAGATGATACCTCCTCGTCTTAGTCATAGTCTCAGTTATAGTATCAGTGCAGTTATTCAGTCATAGAGTTATTTGAAAAATGTATACAGATTTCAGTTATTCTAATATTTCAGTCTACAGATTTTGTACAGTCATGATATATGCTTGGTCATGCATCCTTGGTATCTATAGATTTCCACTCATTTTTAGTATTTGTAGACTTTTATGCATATACAGTATTTACATGCTCCATATTTCTCCAGTGTTTTCAAACTATCATGATCTCTATTCAGTATTCCTTGCCTTTCATATATATTCAGACAGTTCATTATTTCTATTCATGAAACCTTCAATACCATCTTTCCTCATTTAGCATACTAGTACATTCAAAGTACTGATCGCATACTTTTCTTTTGCGCTATGATGTATCATATCATAGGTGCTAACGCTCAGTTCTTGAATCATACGTAGACTTTACTTTTTAGGATATCAGCAGTATAGTAGCAGTGGTGAGTCCTTATCATTCAAGAATAGTTTATTTTACTTTATATCTCTATTTCAGTAGTTAGTAGAGTTAGTTGGGGCCTATCCCATCAACTCATATTTAGTCAGTCAGTTTTAGAGGATTTTCAGAGATTGAGTTAGTTATTCAGTGTTCAGATTCTCAGTTGACATGTTAGTTTATCATTATTTTAATAGATTTAGTCAGTTATTTATATATGTATCCATATTCTAGTTGTTATTCAGTTATTAAAACCTTAGGGCAATATTATTAATTTTTCTACAATTATGATATTATTGCTTAGTGCTCACAGCAGGTACCAGCTAATGGGTTATCTTGTGGTCCCTCAAGATTATAAGCATTGTGTAATGACTAAGGGGTAGTCTCGGGTCGTTATAAACTCGGTATTAGAGCCCAAAGTTTTAAGGTGTCCTAGGAAGTCTGAAAGTCGCGTCAAGTAGAGTCTTGTGCATGGGTGTGTAGCACACCACACTTATCTACGAAAGGCTGCAAGGCTTTTAGGAAAAAGTTTCCCTTCTTTCAATATTCATGTCGTGCGAGTGAGCATGAGCTCATGTTAAACTCTCAGTCTAATACTTTTCTCTCTTCTGTTTAAAGAACATTCCTCCTAATATGAATGAAAGCAGAACAGGAAATCAACCAGCCACTCAACCCATCCAAGTGGATCCTTTTGATGAGCTTGTCTCTCACCTAAAATTCAGGGTTATGTTTACCACTCTAGCTAACCCTATGGCAGCTCAGAATGAATGGCTAGCTATTGTTATAGAAAACCCAGTGGCCAATAATGCTTCTACCAAAATTTGGAATTTCACATGAATAAATCCTCCTTCTTTCATAGGATCTAAGTCTGCAGAGGATCCACAAGAATTCTTACATATGGTTCAAAAAGTAACGGATTCTATAGGGTGACATCTAGTTAGAGTACTGAGTTGGTTGAATATCAGTTATAGGATGTAGACTATACTTAGTTTAAGCAGTGGAAGGTAGATAGGGGTATTGATGTAGGGCGTATAGAAAGGGAAGAGTTTTCCATAACTTTCTTAGATAGATTCTTCCCATTGGAGTTGAGAGAGGAAAATGTGTTAGAATTTATTAACTTGAGGTAGGGAAGCATAGGTGTGGGGGAGTATTCCCTCAAGTTCACTCAATTAGCTAGATATGCTCCTCATGTGGTTGCTGATAACAGGTCAAAGATGAGCAAATTTATGTTTGGAGTGTATGATAGCATCGTCAAAGAGTGTAGGATTTCAATGCTAATTAGTGAGATGGACTTGTCTAGGCTGATGGTGCTTTCTCAACATATAGAGGAGCAGAATATTAAGAAGACAAAAAGAGAGGAAACAAGAGAGCTAGAATAGGCAGCTTTACTTCAGTTATCCAAAGTCAGAGGGTGGTAACCGTTCTTAGTTTCAACAAAGGTCTTCATCCCTAGCACCCTCTTCAGCCAGTGTTCCTGTACCCAAATTCAGGAGTAACAATAGGGATAGGGCACTAGGCTTTAAATACTAGGTCAGTGTTAGCAGTTCTCGTACCAATCCTCTATGTCATAAATATGGCAGACACTATCAGAGTGAGTGTAGACGGGTAGTGATGTATGTTTTGGGTGTGGCAAGCTAGGCCATTAGATTCGAAAGTATTGGGTGGTTGATCAAAAAGGTATGGATGTAATCCATCAGGGCCAGTGCCATTCTGTCGCCCAAATCAGCTGGGGTGCAACTTCTAGTGCTATCAGTGGTCAGCAACCAAACATGTTATATGCTCTTCAGTTCTACCATAATTAACAAAATTCTTCTAACGTAGTTACTGGTACATTGCAGGTATTTTACTTACATGTTTATGCTTTACTAGACCCTAGAGCTTCTTTTTCTTTTATAACTTCATATATAGCCATCAATTTCGGAGTCAGTACCAAAGCTCTTGCAGAGCCCTTTTCAGTGTCTACCCTAGTAGGTATTTCCATTATAGCCAGACAGGTGTACAGGGACTAACCAATCGCAATATTTCAGAGAGTTACCTCAGTTGATCTCGTGGTGTTAGAGAAGATAGACTTTGACGTCATTCTAAGAATGGATTAGCTCCACTCATGCTATGCCTTAGTTGACTGTCGAAACAGAATAGTTCATTTTCAGTTTCTAAATGAACCAGTCCTTGAATGGAGGAATAGTACTACAACTCTTAGGGGTCAGTTAATTTCCTACCATAGAGCAAGAAAGATGATATTAAAGGGGTGTTTTTACCATCTTGGGTGAGTCAAATACTAAAATTTAGAAACTCTAACTCTTGAGTCAGTTCTAGTAGTAAACAAATTCTCGGTCGTATTTTCTTATGATCTTTGTGGAGTTCCTCCCGATAGGGAAATTGACTTCGAAATAGACCTTATTCTATATACTCAACCCATATCTACTCCTTCATATAGAATGGCCCAGCTAAACTCAAAGAGTTTAAATAATAGTTAAGGATCTTCTATATAAGGGTTTCATCATACCCAGACTCTCTTCGTAGGGCGCACCTATTCTATTCGTACATGAGAAATATGGTTCTCTCAGAATTTGTATTGACTACCGTCAATTGAACAAGGTCACACTGAATAATAAATATCCACTTCCAAGAATTGATGACTTGTTTGAACAACTTTTGGGTGCCAGCTAGTTTTCTAAGGTAGACCCAGATCAAGCTATCATCATCTCAGGGTCAGGGAATGTGACATTTCAAAAATAGATTTTTGAACCTGGTATGGTCACTTTGAATTTCTAGTCATGTCCTTTGGTCTCACGAATGCCCCAGCTGCCTTGATGGAGTTGATGAACCGAGTGTTTAAGCAGTACTTGTACATGTTCATCATAGTTTCCATTGATGACATTCTTGTTTACTTTCATAGCGAAAATGATCATGCAGACCACCTCAGAATAGTGTTGCAAACTCTTAGAACTTATAAGTTATTCGCTAAATTCAATAAGTATGAATTCTGTATAAGATTAGTTTCTTTCCTTGGTCATATTATTTCTGGTGATGGTATTAGGGTTGATCCTCAAAAGACTGAGACGGTAAGAGCCTAGACCCATCTCTCCATCAGACATCAAGAGTTTCTTAGGTTTAGATAGCTATTATGTATGCCTGGTGTAGATGATTTTAGGGAATGAATTCTTGTAGAAGTGCATGGTGTGCGTTAATCTATTCATCCATGGGCCACAAAGATGTAACGCGATTTGTGGGAGATCTATTGGTGGAGTGGGATGAAGAGAGATATTTCATAGTTCGTAGCTAAGTTCTATACATGCCATCAAGTTAAGATTGAGCACCAGAAGCCTAGTGGGTCCATACAGGATTTTAGTATTCCCACATGGAAATGGGAAGAAGTGAACATGGATTTTGTGATGGGTTCACCTCGTACTCGTTATCAGCATAATTTTATTTGGTTTATTGTAGATAGGTTGACCAAATCAACTCATTTATTGACATTCCGTATCTCTTATTCAGCCGAGGACTATACCAAGCTCTATCTCAGAGAGTTGGTTAAGTTGCACGGTGTTCCCTTGTCTATCATCTCAAATAGAGGTACACAGTTTACCTCTTACTTCTGGAAAGTTATCCAAAATAGTCTTAGTACCCAAGTTCATCTCAGTACAACTTTTCATCCTCAGATAGAAGGTCAAGCAGAAAGGACCATTCAGACTCTTGAGGATATGCTGAGATCATGCATGGTTGATTTCAAAGGTAGTTGGAATGATGACTTGTCTTTGATTGAATTCGCATATAATAACAACTATCATTCCAATATCTGGATAGCTTCGTTTGAAGCTCTCTATAGGAGGAGATGTAGATCTTCTATTTGTTTGATTGAAGTAGGTGAGGCTATAGTAGTAGGGCTTGACTTGGTGTTTGATACCTTAGAGAAGGTTCAGTTAATCAGAGAGAGGCTTATGGCTACCTAGAGCCGACAGAAGTTGTACACAGATGTGAGAAGAAAGGAACTAAAGTTTGTGGTCGGTGATTTTGTGTACCTGAAAAGCTCTCTAATGAAGGGAGTGAAGAGGTTTGGCAAGAAAGAAAACTCAGTCCCCACTATGTCGGTCCTTTCAAATTTCTCAATCATTTTGGAAAGTTACATTACGAGCTTAAGTTGCCTTCAGATCTAGCCTCAGTACACCTAGTGTTCCATGTCTCATTGTTGAAGAATTCTATTGGTGATCCGGCTGTAGTTTTTCCTTTAGAAAGCGTAGATCATCAAAAAAGTCTTTCCTATAAGGAAGTTCTAGTCAAAATTCTTGATCATCAAGTTAGTATACTAAATAACAAAGAGGTTCCACTAGCCAAAGTCCTGTGGAGGAACCAGTCTATTGAAGGAGCCACTTGGGAAGTAGAAGAAAATTTGGGGACCAAGTACCCCCATCTTTTCTCTGTGAATCTAAACTCAGTGTAAGGTGATAATCTTCTTAAGTTTTCTGTCAATCATGCTCAATTTCAGTTGCACATCATTTTCATGTCAGTCATGCATTTTAGTCATGCATTCTATGCATCAGATATGCATGTTCAATGTGTAAGCTTAGTTCAGAAGTCTTCCTCAGCTTAACCAGTTTTATTCGAGGATGAATGATCTTAAGGGGGAGATATTGTAATACCCCACATTTCCTTAACATAATCTAAGTCCCGTTTCATAAGTATCCATATATAAAAAAATTTAAACACTCATTATTTTTAGTTTAGATCCTACCATTGCATAGAAAATTGAATTAGCTTTCCAATAACATAAATTTCCCTAAATCCTATAACCGGGTAAGAAGTTGTGGCAATTTTAATTTTCAGACTTTAAACATCGTCATTTTGACCCTTTGCGCATCGCAGAGCTAGTGTAAGAAGCAATTGTCATTTTCCATTGAAGGTGCGCGATCTTGGCGCATTGGACCAAAAGCCAATTTGGCAGTTCCAGTGTCTCTCTAGGATTCCACCACAACGTGGTGATCTTCCAGGTCACAAAAAGGTGGAAACGCAATACCACCACATTACTCCACCATGCAATTTCTCAGATGTCAATTTCCAGTGACACGGCGTGATAGCATCGCGTCGCGCCAGATGAGGAATTCGGAAAATTTTGATGAAGAATTTATATTTCATCCAGGTTAACACAGTTATTTTCCCTAGTTTTAGTCAGCCCAGGTGTTCTTTAAGCCCTAAAAACATTTTTAACTCATTAATTTTTAATTCTTCCTCCAAAAATTAAAGAATATCCTCTCTTAATCAAGAACTCTAGCTATCAAATTCAAGGCAAATCCTAAAGAATTTACCAAGAACTTCAAGAAATTCAACCATTAAGGTATGTTAGATGTTCATCCATGGGTTTCTTTAACCCATGGAGTCCAAGTACCCAATTTAATTTCGAAGTTATCATTTTTTTTCAAGGTTTACGATATTAAATTATGTTTTCACCCATGAATCTCTATGAATTATGATTTATTACTATGTTTCCATGAAATTATTCTTATTATTTACTTCTCCATGTTTTTAATAGTATTATTTATTGAAGTAAATCATGATTTACTACTAGTATGTTGAATTCATGCTATTTCTATAAACTCCATGATATTCCTATGATTGTTTTAAATCATGAACTATAAGTGTTTGATAAAATGCCCACAAGAGTGATTGATTTAATATAAGCCTTCATGCTTTGTCATTCATGTTTGAGAGTCATTTTACTATTGTTGTTTTGAGTCCTGGGGGTATAGAATAAGCAAAAACAATAGCTGTTTATTAAGTCTAGTTTCAGTATATTACAGAATAGCCTTCAGAAAACTATGAGCATTATCAGAATCGGAAAATATCAGTCAGTTAAACTCAGAATAGTGTAGTGCTTCAGTGTCTTTTAGTTGGGAGTAGGATTTATCACCGAGCAAGTGTAGGTATGACGGCTTTCCCATCAAATAGGCAGAGACATTAGTAGCAGTCCCTATACTCCAAAACTTCATAGCCAGCGTAGGTATAAGTAGTCACCCGTCAGATTAGGCTTAACTATCTCGCATCGGTCACCCGTCAGTTCAGGCTTGGCACCCTTAGTCCTTTGTACATTATATTAGTATTGTGGTTCCACACAGCCAGCTTTAGTATTCGTGGCATGATATTAACACCCTTCCAACAGAGGTTACAGGTTGGACCCCGATTAGCTCAGATTGGGGAATGTTGGTTAGATGATACCTCCCTCAGTCTCAGTCATAGTCTCAGTTGCAGTATCAGTTCAGTTATTCAGTCATAGAGTTGTTTGACCAAAACATACAAATTTTAGTTATTCCAAAATTTCAGTCTAAAGATTTTGTACAGACATATTATATGCTTGGTCATGCATACTCATTATCTACAGATTTCCACGCGTTTCTAGTATTTATGGACTTTCATGCATATATAGTATTACATGTTCCATGTGTCTCCAGTATTTATAGACTCTCATTATATCTATTCAGTATTCCATGCCTTATATGTATATTCAAATATTTCAGTATTTCTATTCATAAAACCTTCTATACCGGCCTACCTCATTTAGCATACTAGTTCATTCAAAGTACTGATTGCATACTTTTCTTTTGTGCTATGATGTATCATATAATAGGCGTTGATGATCAGTTCTCGGATCATACTTAGACTTCACTTCTCAGGTTATCAGTAGTACAGTAGCAGTGGTGAGTCCACATCATTCGAGGACAATTTATTTTACTTCATATCTCTATTTTAGTAGTTAGCAGAGTTAGTTAGGGCTTGTCCCATCAACTCATATTTAGTTAGTTAGATTTAGAGGCTTTTCAGACATTGAGCTAGTGATTCATTATTCAGATTCTCAGTTGACATGTCATTTTATCAATTGTTTTAATAGATTCAATCATTTATTTATATATATCCATGATTCAATTATGATTCAGTTATTAAAACCTTATGGCAATATCAATTATTTTTCTATAATTATGATATTATTTTTCAGTTCTCACAGTAGGTACCGGCTCATGAGTTAGCTTGTGGTCCCTCGGGATCGTAAGCACTGTGTGGTGACTAGGGGGTAGTCTCGGGTCATTACATCTACCTTAGTTTCTCTCATTTCACAAGGAAAGACCCTATCTAGAAATATATCCTGAAACACCTGCCAACTCATAGGAGATGTATTCTCACCTCTACCTTTCTTCCATATAACTACCTAACGGCACATCCTTCAGCTTATAGGATACCAACTCTACAATCTCTTCCTTAGTAACATGCATAATCTTGGTGATCTTTCTTGTCTCCTCTAAGTAAAGCTCTGGGTCCTCACCTATGTTTTACTCAAAGAATTAGGCAAATTCATTCTCCTGAAGTAGGACTATCACATGATGGTTTCCCTGAACATTAGCAGTCACCACTTGGGCTAACACCTAAAAGACAGTCTGTAATTCAGTGTGGGATTCATTCTCATTTAGATGGTCAGCGGGCTGGGGTGGCTGGTTATCATTTCTGTGTGCATTATCTCGGTGAGGAGGCATATTGAACTATCATGCAATAGCATGAGTTAAAAGAAAATATAGACATTATAAGCGTGATACATCATGAAAGAAAGAGATGATTTCCTAAAAATATCCTCCAGCCTCTTGTACATAAATGTGGTGCGCTTCACACCCATGATCAAGTCTCTATGTAAAGTAGTTTGTCTAACTTTTGAGGACTCTTATGAACCTTAGACTCTGATAACAAGTTTATAATACCCCAAAAATGGGTCTTAAGACGTCGCGCAGTGCTTAAGACTACGAGTAGCCTCAAGATAACCATGTAAGCCTTCTACTAGATCTGTATACTCATAAATAGAGAAATATGAACATAATATCAAAGATAAAATACAGAACTCTATCTTTTCTATGCCAAAATCATCTAACCATTATATCTAAAAGTATTTTTCTCAAAAGTCTATATTATTAATACTGATAATCTGGATTAAACCTAGCAGTATGATAAACCCTTCTACTAATAACTAGGGAGTCACTGGGATAAGCCTCCAACTGACTTGTACTATCTGAAAATACAGAATCATCTATACTAATATGCTGAAAAACTGAATGACTAGGTCCCTGAACTATGAGGACTAACCAACTATCGGGATGCAGATAGAGATGCTTTAAATCACTCACGCTACTGAAACTGAGCACCTGAACCTACATTATGAGACAATGTAAAACATAGATGTATATATGGATCATTACTTCTGCTTTTTACTAAGTATATGGGGGTGAATACATAAGTAAAACAATATCTCAACAGTAGTGTAAATTTGCAAAAGAATGCATGCTAAGTGTAGATGACTCACAATAGCTTGAATAACAGAAAACTTAGAATCATGATCATGAGTAATAAAGCATGTTGTATAAATCTAGTGTATCATAACATTTAGTTTCTAAAAAGTTGGATTGGTATTCTGTCTTTAAATTATGTTGTCTAAGTGTAGAAAGTACTCACTTTTATATCTGAAACTAAAAGATAAAATCTCATAGCTGGTATATTTCTGTAAATCCATATTTGAATAAAGTTTTTACCCTTTACACTTGGTTTCTAAAAACTATTCTGTTATTCTTTTCTGTAGTCTTTTCTATTAGGGAATTCTTTTAAAAACAATTCTGCAAGGGTGCTTCTTCTAATCGACAAATACTATTTAAGATATCATAGTGTCTAGTTCCCTTATGGGATAACCTCACATAGGAGAGGTGCCATACTCTTGCCAAGGAGTAGAACCTAATCTAAGTGATCACATTTGTATCGGTCATCCATTTAGAAATCAGAATAATTTGATAATCTGAACTACGTTGACTTATAATTCTGAGGCATTGAACATTCCCAACTCGGTGTTAAATACTATTCCTTTTATCCTATATGCTTATTCTTTAGTAAATCCACTAATGGTTTAAAAATGACAACCAACTATACATATCTTAATTTAAATTGTAACTAAAAATGAAAAGTGGATTCCATGTCTAAGTTGAGATCAAAAGATCAAATCTTTATTAAAATCTGAAAATAACTAGTCATGGGATGCTTAAACCATAGTTATTCTTGAAATATCAACATTCAAACTAGGGTTTAGTAACTCAAGTATCAAATTCATGTCTAATCATAATAAAGTTCATTTTTAGTAATGAAAGCATTGAAATTCAATTCTAAATCTAGAACTTTATATACTACGCAGAAAATATGAAAATAGTCATACAATTCACCATCTAAATCACTTAAAATCTCATAATCTTCAAATAGCAATATTTAGGTATGAACCCTAAATTGAAATTCATGGGTAATCATTCAAAATCATGTAACTTGTAATTTAAAACTAGTTTTGGGAACAAGGATGAAAGAATTATCCTTGTTGAAAAATCCACTTACCCTAATTGATGACAAGATGAAGAAGCTTGAACTTTACATTCCTATTTGTGCTCTTGAAGATTGATTCTTGAATATTCTTGAATTGGGAATCTTGAATTTTGGGTTATCTTGGAAAAAGAATGGTGGAATCTGAATTTCTTAGGGATTAAGATTTGAAGCTCTAGGGTTTCCTGAGAGCAATTTTATGAGAAGTGAGCAGATTAGGCTTATAATGGGTTTAATTCTTTTTTATTCATGATTTGGGGGCTTGGGAAAAGACTAAATTACCCTTTAAAATTTAACTCGAAATTCGAATCCCAATTTTGGGCCCCACCGTGATGCAATAAAATAGCGGTGGCTCACTGAAAATCGAACGAATGCTATTTTGGCCTTTGGCACGACACAGCGTAATCACGTTGCATCACTGGAAAAGGACGAGTCCATTTTGCACTCCACCATGATGTAGTGTCTATCCAATTGTGAATTTTGATACGATACAAGCAAAATACATTGAACTACTAGAAAGGGACGAATGGAAACTAGAACTTCTCCACGATGCAGGATAATCGTGGTGCTTTACTAGAATCAGAAAACTGCGAATTTTTCCTTCACTATGATGCGGTGCTTATCACGGTGTTCTACTATCCTTACTAAAATTGCCATAACATCTAAATCAAGTATCAGGTTGAGGAAAATTTGATTTCATTGGAAAGTTGATTCCATTATCTACACATTGGTGGGTTTAGAGCTGGAAAATTCTATACACATCAAGAGTTATACACTTAAAGTTAACCCTTGACACACTAGGAGCTAAACTAAGCTAAGAAAAGTATGGGGTATTACATTATTGCATGTTCACTATAGTGATGCCTGAGTGAGGGGTTGAAAATGATAATATTGATGACCACATGACTATTTATTCTGGTTTGCTAGATGGAAACTGATATCACAAATTATTGTTATATTGAGTTGATTCTGAACTCACTTATACATGTTTTAAATGGATTTTTATCTTCATACTAATAGTTTATAAGTATTACTTCCTCATATCATGCATGCATATTCATGAGATATTGGTCACTAAAATATTCTGAATTTTGTAAGGAAATGAGATACCTTATAAAATGCCTATATCGAGAAATGTACCCATAAGGTTGATTTGAGACATGGTATTGATATTATAATGACTATATAGGTTGTGAGCTTCTCATGAGTCGTACTTGAAAGTGGTGAGGCTTGGTAGGTTTACACAAAAAGTTATGTGATAACTATCAAAACATTCATCATCATCCCATCATCATTACTACATTACATTGCATTGAAATTCTTAATATAGTTTGATATTGTCGTTGAGTTCTTACTTTTGTAAGTATCATGATTGAAACTTGTTTGTGATATTGTGTTTGAACATTTATTTTATTTTATTACATTAAGTTATTTCATCTTATATTGGTTTGGAGGTCAAGGTATTCTGAGATATGGGATATGACGGTGTCTTGACCGAAGAAATAGTTGGGTAGTACCTTATGGTAGTGTGGGATAAACCCTTATATATGCACACTTTCCCAATATTTATCCTATATTAATTATTGGTTTAATTGATTAAGAATGATATATTACATTTGAAAGTTATTTTCATCAATGACTTCTCTTATTGCTAAATATAAATAGAATAACATTGACTCACATGGATTACTGTGTCTACCTTGTATTTGTTATACCTGTTGACTTTTGTGTTAGGTTAAATAATAGGATAAAGTATTATGATTTTGAGGATTATAGGTTGTTCGAAATACCTGGGTAGCTGGGTTGGTAGTTTTCAGGATCACTTTGAATTAGAGTCTGTTATCGATGATACTTTCTAAGTACACATGATTTCGTACTCACCCTTGCTTCTCGATTTTTTCTTATTTTTTTATCCTTTGCAGGCATTGGTTTGGGTAGTAGATCGTAGATTGCATTACTTTTAATATTGACATGGGGTAGATTGAGGTAGTTGCTGATGGACTGGATCTCAGGACTTCTTGAATCTCCCTTATTTTATCTTATGCATTTATCATATTTACAATACTTTAGATTATTAATTATAATCATAATCTGTATTCGAGGATTGTAATAATGACATCCAGACCAAAAATGTAGTTTGTATACTTGAGTCTCGTTATATAAATTGAGACGAATCTACTGCTTCTGCTTTCATTACTTTTTCTTAAAGTGTGCTCTTTAAAATGGGTTAAGCTTACTTATCCGGAGGGTGTGACACATTCCATCACATGCCTATTTTTGGGTCATGATGTAAGCTCATAAACATCGGTAATGAGACTTTTGGAACATAATAATTCGAAGGAGAGAATAATGTAGGACATCCGAACACACCCTTGAATTAAAATTTTAAGGAAAAATAAGCTAAATATAAGATATAGTAATGATCTCAATGATATGATTCTTTTTGGTAAAATCATAAAAACTAATTGTCTTAAAATAGACAGCACCCTTAAAAGAATTTTATAGAAAGTTCAAGAAATTAGAGTCAGAAACAACGGTATCTAAGTGGCGTGTTTCTAGAAAAGAAACATATCTTTGATTCATTGGTTAAAAATGCTACTAAACATGATCATAATTCTATAGATTGTAATTGTGCCCATCTCTGATCTACCCCATTAAGAAAGAGGTGTTCTCAAGATAGATCAACCTGGTTTATCATAATTGAACCAAAGCTTCTAAAATACCTGTACTATATGTTTTCAAGGCATACATAGGCACTGACATGAACTTAATCCTTGCTCATCCTCAAGCAAAATTATACGCTCATCTTTTAGAATCTACAACAACTACACTAATTGAAATAAGATTACTCAAGTTAAGACTACAACAAACTACAACAAATGACAAGTTTGTAAGGCATATGCTTTCTTCATTCAACATATTTACACTATTAGCTTTACATCACCACCTGTAATACCCAACAAGATCATAGAAAAGTATTCAACTATTCACCATACATTAAAGTATCCAAATCAATTATGTCAAATTATAATTAAGTTTCATGACCATTCACCCTATGTGTAAAGTGTCTTTAATGTGATTATGTCCATAGGAAGCACTTAGAGCAAGGTTGAGTTGAGAACTTTTGTATTGATTGAGTTTTATCGTTTGATCCTTTAAGGGTCAACTTCAAACGAGTGTAAATTATAGAATAAATAGAGTTTTGGAGGTCAAGACGCAACAAATGAAAGATCATCTAGTCTTCTTTCCAACGTATTTGATTTAACCTTAATCTGATATCGGAGTAGAAAGTAATACTTATTTTACCTAGGAGTATCTTTCTACTAGAGGCTGACTACTTGAGTCGATGAGCAATCAACTTAGTCATCAACCTTCACTAGAAAAGACCTTAAGTAATTTGGATATTGATAACTAAGTTGGTGATCTATCAACTAGTTGACAAACTATCAACTAATTCGTCAATCTTAACCAAAAAATATCCTAATCTAGCTAGAGAATGACAACTATATTGATGAGCTGTCAACAAGCTGACGGGAGTTATCCACTTAGTTGTCAACTGAAAAATTCCTGTAAATATTTGTAAGTATCCTTGGTGGTAGTTTGGTATTTTCCTTACCTCAAATTCCTCCCACCCAACTTAAGTCATTCCATAATCATTTTTACCCATTATTAGTCAGTTTTCAATGCTTATTTTCTCTTCATTCTCAAGATAAAAGAAGTAGGGTTTCTTTCAAAAGTGTAACTCCCAGGGCTCCAATTCAAGTTTCCTTCAAGACATTTACTAAATTCAGGTATGTGGAGTTTGAACAAGGATAATATTTCATTCTTGTGACCAAAAGCTTTGATTTTAATAACTGAATATATTAGATTTAAATTAGGGATAATACCCAATTTCCATATTTTTAAATTATGACACTATCTTGTGATTTAGAGTTTAGTTAGCACAAGAATTTACTTTTACTCATGTTTTTACTTATATGATTGTTATTAGAAGATGTATATCCATATTTTGACATGAATTTCCATGAGATGATAAACGTATATGATTTTTAGTATGATTCTGTCAGTTTACAAATAAAAGCATATGATTTTATCATGATTCTCTCAGTTTACAAGAAGTTTAGATTTACTATTAGAAATTACTACAGGATGATGTTGATTTCCATTTTGATTTTATGATCTCAGACATGATATAAAATTCACATAGTTATTCATGAGTATGATATATTGATAGAAGCATGATTGGCTTTCAGATTTATAAATCCATGTTCTTATTTTAAGGTGAATTTCATCGTTATGAGCACACAATATCTATATACGTATATATATACATATATATATATATATATATATTGAAAGTAGTATTTAGCACCAAGAGAGGAATATGGGTTCAGTGCACATCCTATTTCTCAAAAATTATGTGCCACTATAGGTTTAGGGACCCTTCTAGAGAGTGTCCTCCTTTCCCAATATGGGCTTAATTAGTGATCAATCAAGTTCAATTCAAGCTCTATTCCAATGGCAGGCAAGGGTAGAACATCCCTCCTCAACATGGGTAGATGTTAGACTTCATGCTAGCTCATATGGTTTATGTCAATTAAGAGAATCTCCCATAGAAAATATAGTTTTCAAAAGATAAGTGTAGTAACTCACCCAACTTATTAGACTATTCTTGTTGTTCATGTTTTAACATATCTCGGTATTTAATTTATTTTAGCTTCTTGGTGAGTCTACTTACACTTAGCATGTATGTTTTAAGATTATGCATTGATCAAGTTTTACTGATTCATTCACCCTCATATATTTCATACATTCCAAAAGTAATGACCACATATATGTCTATGTGGTACATTATTTCATAATGTAGGTTTTAGTATTCATCCTTATCAACACGATTAAGCGCGGCACCATTTCCTACATTCAGATAGCTGGTGAGTCCTCATAGTTCGAGGGACAAGTTATGATGATTTCAGATTTTTAATGTAGTTATTTTAGTTACTTAGATTTTGTTTTGGCATAATGGGGTATGTACAAGTATGTACTTTTATTCAGTTATTCCATATCATTCAGTCAGTTACTGTTCATGCATATGAACCCTTGCATTCAACCTTACCTTATCTAGCATAATAATACATTCCATGTACTGATGCATACTTTCTCTTTGCGCTATGATGTCTCATGTCATAGGTTCCAACGCTTAGGTTCCTAATCATACTTAGACAGATTCAATTAACAGCAGCAGATTTAGTAGTGAATCTTCATCTATTGAGGATATGCTTGTATTTCAGTATTTTAGTAGCTTCAATATTTTTGTATTCGGAGTTGGTTGGGGGGTTTTCCCATCAACTCCACTTTCAGACAGATCAATTAAACTCTCTTTAGACTAGACAAGTTTAGATAGTATTTCAGTTTCCAGATGATATTACAATTTTTATTCTTTATCGATATTCAGATTATAAATTTTATGGCATTTTAGCCTATTTTCTGCATTATTTTAGTATTATTATTCAGTGCTCACAGAAGGTACCAATCATAGGTAAGCTTATGGTCCTTCGGGGTCATAAGCACCGTGTGGAATTTGGGTTACAGACTCGAGGCATTATAAAAGTAAAGGAGTTCATGAACATGAGGCAAGGATATACGATAGTGTAAAATTACTTCCTTAAGTTCACCTAGTTAGCTAAATATGACCTAGAGTTGTTATCTGACTCTAAGATCGTATGAGTAAGTTTGTTGCTGGGTGTCTGATTTTGTGGTCAAGGTATGTAGGAATACCATGTTGATTGGGGATATATATATATGTATATATATATATATTACTTTGTTGATGACTCATTCTTAATATATTGAGTCATGAAAGTTGAAGAAAATGGGAGAAGAGAAACAAGATGGCTAGGAGTAGACAGTTTAAGTATGGTTTGCCAAGGTCTGGAGGAGGAAACTATTTATAGTTTTAGGGTCATTCATCAGTGCCAACGCCATCTTTAGCCAGTGCCTCTGCAACTAGGAACAGGCAGGAATAATGGGGCAGGACTTTGAATACTAGATCTCAGAATAGTATAGTCGAGAGACGCAGTTATTCGATATGTGCAAAGTGTGGTAGAACTCATCCTGGTGAGTGTTTGATAGGCAAAGAAGGTTGATATTGTTGTGGCAAGTTCGGCCACAAGATCAAGGAGTGTTTGTATGCTAAGCATGGAGGTAGAGATTCTCATCCTCTATCTCAAGTTACTAATCCAGCAATCCATCCAGCTAGCCCAGTTCCTCCACAGGGCGCATCATTCAGTACCGGTGCTAGTCAGTACTAGAATTAATTTTATGTTTTACCATCCCGTTAGTAGTAAGAGAGTTCTTCAGATGTTATCACTGTTATGCTTTGTGCCTTTCACCTTGATGTATATGTGTTGTTGGACACGGGATCAAATCTCTCTTATATAACTCCACTGATTACTGTGAATATTGGGGTAGGTCCTGAAAATCTCCCTAAGCCCTTTTCAGTTTCTACCCCTGTGGGTGAGTTAGTTGTTACTAGGAGAATCTATATAGAGTTTCCTATTACCATCCTCCATAAGATCACATTAGCAGACCTAATAGAGTTAGAGAGGATGGATTTTAATGTTATTCTATGCATGATTTGGACCCTTTCATGCTATGCATCCATAGATTATCGCACCTGTGTGGTGAAGTTTTAGTTTCCTTATGAGGCACCTTTTAAGTAGGAGGGTATTTCTGTGTCTCCTAAAGGTCGTTTCATCTCTTATATCAAGGTCAGAAAGTTAATATCAAAAGGATGTATCTATCATTCAGTAGATTCAAAGATACTGAGTCTGAAGCCCCAACAGTTCAATCATTCTGTGTATTCATTGAGTGACTTAAGGTTTTCCACAAATATTTTCCAGGGTTCACTCTATATAGAGAAATAGAATTTGGTATTGATCTTCTTCCTAAAACTCATCCTATCTCTATCCCTCCATATCGTATGGCTCAGGTCAAATTTAAAGAGTTAAAAGAGCAGCTTAAGGACCTCTTTGATAAAGGTTTCATTAGACCTAGTATATCTCCGTGGGTTCCCCAATCCTTTTCATCTGCAAAAAAGATGGCACTCTTAGAATGTGTATAGATTATAGACAGCCAAACAAGGTTACCATAAAAAACAAGTATCCCATTCCTAGGATCGACGATTCGTTCGATCAGCTTTAGGTTTCCCAGCAGTTTTCAAAGATTGACCTTATGTTTGGATACCATCAGTTGAAAGTTAAGGAGCAAGATATTTTGAAAATATATTTTTGAATAAGGTACAACCATTTTGAGTTTATGGTTATGTCGTTTGGACTGACAAATGCTTCTACAGCCTTATGGATTTGATGAATAGGGTCTTCAAGCAGTACTTGGAAAAATTTGTTATTGTCTTTACAGATGACATACTGGTGTATTCCAGGAGTGGGGAGTAATGTGCAAATTATTTGATAATAGCATTACAAACCCTCAAGGAATGTCAATTATATGTGAAGTTTTGTAAATGTGAATTTATGTTGTAATCTGGTACTTTCTTGGGCATGTCATTTCTAGGGCTAGAATTCATGTAGATCCCCAGAAGACTAATGTGGTGAACACTAGCCTAGACTAATCACTTCATCCGACATCAGGAACCTTTTTTGGTTTGGTTGGTATTATAAAAGGTTTGTTAAAGGGTTATCCTCTATATCCACACCATTGATGAATTTTACCCAAAAGAAAGTGAAGTTTATATGGTTAGATAAGTGTGAGAAAAGTTTCCAAGAGTTTAAGGATAGGTTGACTTCGGCTCCAGTGTTATATTTACCAGAGGGTTAGATAGGTTTGTGGTGTATTGTGATACTTCTAGAGTTAGGTTAGGTTGTGTGCTTATGAAAAATCGGAGAGTGATAGCTTATGCCTCTAGGAAACTTAGGGATCAAAAAAAGAATTACCCAACTCACAACTTGAATTTAGCTGTCGTGGTATTTTCCTTGAAAATTTGAAGACACTACCTTTATGATGTGTATGTTGATGTTTTGACGGATCATAAGTTTCTTTAGTATCTATTTTCTAAGTGGGAGTTGAATGTTCTTCAAAGGAGGTGGTTGGAGTCATTGAAATATAATGACATAAATGTACTCTATCGTCTAGGTATGGCCAACGTGGTGGCGGATGTACTAAGTAGGACATGGATAGTGTGGATTTGGACAAAGAGATGCATAGATTAGCCTGTTTAGGAGTATGTTTTCTTTACATTAATGATGGGGGAGTAGTAGTTCAAAATGATTCAAAATCATCTTTGGTAGTGGAAATGAAGAAGAAATACCAAAATGATCCCATACTTAACCAAATATAAGAAGCAGTCTAGTAGCAGAAGATCGAGGTTTTCTCCCAAGAGGGAGATGGTATACTTCGTTATCAAGGTAGGCTTTGTGTTCCAAATATAAACGGGTTGGGAGAAAGGATACTAGCCAAGTCTCATGGTTTGAGATGTTCCTTTCATCCGAGTGCTACAAAGATGTACTGCGACTTACGAGAAATTTATTAGTGAAATGGTATTAAGTGAGACATAGCAGAGTTTGTGTCCAAGTGTCCAAATTGCCAGCAAGTTAAAGATGAACACCAAAGACCAGGTGGTATGCTAAAACAAATCAACATCCTTACCTGGGAGTGGGAAGTAGTGGATATAGATTTCATCATAGGGTTGCCTCGTATAAGATGCCATCATGATTCAGTTTGGTTCATAGTAGATCGAATGACTAAATCATCTCATTGCCTACGTATTAAGACTTCAGATTGAGTAATGGGCCTAGACTAGTGGTTTATTGCATTCGACTTCTGAGGATCTACATGAATACCAACTTCTGAAATAATATCCCCTAAAAATGTAATAAACTATGACCAAAATTTACACTAACAAAACATTGCATAAAGTTGGCAATCCTTAAGGTTCTACAATACTGTTCTCAAATGATCTGTATGTTTCTTCTCACTCCAAGATTATATAACTATGTCATCTATGAAAATAATGGCAAACATGTCCAAGTACTACTTGAAGACCTTGTTCATTAAAACCATAATGGTTGTAGGAGCACTTGTTAGTCTCAAAGATATAACCACAAACTCAAAGTGACCATACCAGATTCTAAAGGTAGTCTTTAGAAAGTCACACTCCCTAAACTTTAACTAGTAATACCCCAACCTGAGATCAATCTTTGAGAACCAATGGTGGCCCTGAAGCTGATCAAATAAATCACAAATTTTGAGAGTGTCATCCTTTTTGCGCACGAATATAACTAGAGAATCCCATAGGGAAACACTAGGTTTGGTGAACCCCATACTAAAAAGTCCATGAGCTCCTCTTTCAATTCTTTAAGATTGGTCGAATCCATAAGGTATGGAGGAATAAATATAGGCTAGTTATCGAGAAGGAGTTCAATCTCAAACTCTATTTCTCTATTGGGAGGTACCCCAGGTATATCCTTTGGGAAATCTCTAGAAATCCATTGACTACACAAATTGACTGGATGATGGGGCTTCGTAGTTAGTATCTTTAACTCGAGATAGTGGTAGATACACCCTTATGATATTAAATTTTTGGCTCTAATATAAGAGATAAAATGACCTTTAAGAGATATTGAACTACCCTTCCACTCAAAGATTGACTCATTAGGAAATTGAAACTTCACCACTCGTGTGCAACAATCGACTGATACATGGTATGAATGGAGTCAATCCATGCCCAAAATAACATCAAAAACTATGATCTCTAGCTTTATTAAATCTTCTGAAGTAACTCTATGGAGGTTTATAATAGGGAATTTTTTGTATACTCGTCTAGAGATACTGAATCACCCACACTAAAATTTACAACAACAAGTGGGGTCACAAAACAAAAGGTTTGACCCTGAATCTAATAACACATAAACATCAAAGTGAAAGCCACGAAGTATACCAGTTACAACATCCTAGGAGATCTCCTACTCCTTATGGGAAAGTATAGCATAAAACTAATTCTGATACTGAACGCCATTAGTACTACATGATGTGTCGTGTTGTGGAGCTGACCCCTGACTGAACTACTGAATTTGTAGCCTGAGTATGAGGATGATCATCTCTACTTCTCTTTTTAGAATGAGGGCATTCTTTTATTTTACGTCCCATCGTACAACAATGATAGAAACCATATCTACTCATCAAGCACTCGCATAAATAATTTTTACCATGCTTAATGCACGTTGTATTAGTCATTTCCCAAAAAACACTACCCTGAGATCTAGTATCTGGTGTCATCCCCTACAGTTCCTACTTAGTTCTGGGCGTCGGGGTATGGTGAAGTATGGTGAAAGGACTGATGAACGTCTTTGAAACTGAGAATGATTTCCCCTCCTAATTTTACTGACTATACTCAAACTATCTTTTCCAAGCCCTTTTATTCCTTCTCCCTCATTATTGTAACTTCTCTGTCTCAATTTATTAAGTATGAGCCATCAAAAAAGAAATATCCATATCCCCGATCAACAAGGAAGTCCTATACTTATTTACTGCAAAATCAGACACTCCGTGACAAACTTACTCATAAGAGCTCTAACATCTGACAACAACTCTAAGGCATACTTAGCTAGATGGGTAATCTTAAAGCAATATTCCAAAGCCCTACCTCAAGTTCATGAACTCCTCTACCTTAGGCTTCCTTATGTCACAAGGAAAGAACCTATCTAAAAATATAGTTTGAAATATGTCCCAACTCATAGGAGCTACATTCTCTCCTCTACCTTCCTTCCACATGGTAACCCAATCATAAGCTACATCCTTTAAGTGATAAGAAGTCATTCTCACACTTGCCTCTTCTATAACATATATAGCCTGAGTAATTTTCTTCACCTCATCAATGAAAAATTATGGGTCCTCATTCACGTTCGACCTAAACAACTCATGTGAGTTCATCCTCTTAAAATCTCAATTTCTAGATGCAGCTAATTTACCATTCTATTGAAATGTAACTGTTGCTGGTTGATTTCCCTAAACATTTGTATTCAAAATCAGAGCTTACACTTAGAAAACAACTTCAAAATCAGTATATCGACATTTTTATTCAAAGGGTTTGCAAGTAGTGGTGGTTGTGGGGCTAGTTGATCCTCATTTTTATGTGTGTAAGCTTTATAAGGAGGCATTCTCCATCATATGAAAGAACGAATTAGAGAAGATAGAGATAACCTCAAAGAAGGATAGAGATCATGAAAGAAGTGATAGTTTCTTATACGTTCCATAGCTCTTGCTGATAAGTGTGACCTACTTCACACCCATGATCAAAAATCTACGCAACGCGCCTTGTCAGATTCTCTAGGACTCTTTCAAACCTTACTCTCTGATACCAATTTTTTGATGCATCGAAGATCCCCCTAGACTTCACACAGTGCTTAGGACTACGAGTAGCCCCAAGATAACCCCAAATATTTACTCAATGTTTAACTTTCAAAAATATAAACTTAACTATGTGAGAATACTAAAGAACTATTATAAACTGAGTTCATAAAGATAGACAATCTCAAGCAAAACACTATAAATCAATAACTCTCAAAACTATGAAATACTAAAATAATATCTAGTCACTAGTCTTGACAAGCCTCTAAACTAATGACTAAAGAGCCAAGATAACTGAAACTACTTTAAAATACTAAGTACACAATGCTATTAATATACATGTATACTGTATCTAAGTTTTTACTGAAGTTGAGTACTGATTTATGATACTAAGTAACTGATATTTGAGATTACAGATAACTAAGTTGCTGATATTGAGTGACTGTGTCTAACAGTCCTGATTCTGTAGAACTTAGTTCTATATTGAGACTGAAACTGAAACTATGGCAGGTAATCATCTAATCGACATGCCCCGAATAAGATAACTAGAGTCCAACCCGTAACCCCAGTTGGAAGGGTGTCGGTACCGTTCCACGAGTGAAGATAATTAAAGAGTCACCCTCACTGGCAGGTGCCCTGAATGAGAATGGCGGTACCCTCAACTGGCAGGTTAAAACACCTCATCAACCCTCAACTGGCAGGTTTATGTCTCAATCTACGCTGGCTACATAGTTTTAGAAAGCAAGGAATGCTTCTAAGGATCACACCCTCTACTGGTAAGTGATTCCCCATCCTTGGGTTTACTAAGTGCTGAATCCTACTCCCAACTAAAGACACTGATTATTATACTGAGCTGAATTGGACTGATACTGAGTTTCACTAAGTTCTATAACTGACTGAGTACTACTGATCTTGACATTACCGAGACTATTTAGTAACTACTGCTTCTCTAGTAACCAGCTAGACTTTCAGGTATTGAATACCCCCAAGACTCGATAGTATAGAAAGTAAGTCATAGTATGATCTTGAAAAGCATAACAATGTCAACTTGTTCATAATTCATTTATAAGGACATTTTATCAAACACTTGTAGGGCATAAACTTGTACATATTCTAGCATGTCATGATTTCACCATTTAATTCATATGGACTTTCTATCATACACTTGGGGAGCACAACTTAATGCATATAATCATGGAAAATATATAAACATTGTAACTACAACGCTTAAACTTGCATTATCAAGGGTTATAACATGGGAATTACACAATTTAACAGACATGCTATTTCAATTTCATGGAACTTATAATTAACCATGGATTGAAACTCAATTAATGTCATGAACATGGATACAATTCCATTTAATCATGTAAATCATGAATCAATAAGCTTGTAGTTTTAAAAAGGTGTTCTAGGACTCTATAGGTAAAAAAAATCCATAGATGAACACCTAATATACTTGAGAAGATTAATTCTTGAGGGTTCTTGAAGGATTTATTGGGATTTGTTCTTTATTCTTGAGGCTAGGGTTTTGCCCTTTTTAGAGAGAATGATTTTAACCTTGAAAGAAAGTGAGTAAATAATGATATAATAGGTTATTTAGGGCATTAATTTAGTCTTTAAGCTGATTAGGTCTGTGGAAAAATACCAAATTACCCATGGGAATAATTAAAAATTTGTCACAAGATACCCGTTTCTGGCCTTCAACGCGATGTGCTGGCATCGAGGTGAGCCACTGGAAAATGGATGGCACTGTGTAAAAATTAAAGATTGGGAAATTTGCATTTGGAGCATTACGGCACCATCGTGGAGCCTCACTGGAATTTGAAAATTAGGAAAATGGCCTTTAGCGCAGCGCGATGGGATCGCAATGGCACAGTGGAAAATGACAATTTCCATTTGAGCCCTTAGCCCGACGCGGTGAAGTACCGAGTGGCACACTGTTTCACTAAAAATGCTATAACTCTTCACTCGGGTATCGAATTTGGGTAAATTTTATATCGTTGGAAAGATGACTGAATTTCCTATGCAATGGTAAGATCTAAAATAAAAAAATTCTACGTATTTGAAAAATTTATATAGGAATACTCTAATACTGAGAATTAAACTAAGCTAGGGAAATATGAGTTATTACAACTTTAGCCTTCCTCATCTCATGAGGAAAGAACCTATCCAGAAAAGTACTCTAAAATACCTGTCAACTCATAGGAGTTGTACCTTACCCCTACCATCCTTCCACATAGTTTCCTAAACATAAGTAACATTCTTCAACCTATAGGATTCTAGCTCTACACTCTTGTAACGCCCCAATCTTGGTTCCCTGGACGCTACACGATGTTAACAATCCCGGAGAACCAATTGCTAATCTATGACTGGGACCTTCTTGCAATAACTCTATAATAATATTGAATAATGCGAAACCAATGGACCAAAATGCCATAAGGTTCAGTACTAAAATAATAACTGATAAACATTGTTGAATGAGTTATAAAAATACCCAAAACTAAAATAAATTGTTTAAACATGCTATAGTCTGAAAACCTCTAACACTAAACTGTCTAAATAAAGAGTTGATGGGACATGTCCCCAATTAACTCCAAACTGCTGAAATAATAAAATAATGAACTAATCAAGTCATCAAAATATGAGGACTCACCACTGACTCCTGATGTCTGAACTCCTAAGTGCGATCGTGAACTTGAGCGCCCAAACCTATGGTATAAAACACCATAGTGCAGAAGAAAAGTATGCGTCAGTACGAGAGAATGTAATGGTATGCAAAGTGAGGTAGGATGAATGCAAAGGGTTCATATGCATGCACTATAACTGACTGAATAAAATGAACATGACTACGTGAGAATACATGCATGAATACATGAACTGTAACTATGATCGTGATAACACTAAATAATGAATATGAATACTGCTAAGATGGATTTATGATAACTAATATAATCGATATACTAATTACTGGGTGACTAAGTCTGACAGTCCTATTTCTGATGGAACTAGTTGAGTTTCGTACTAAGCTGGGTGACTGTATCTGACAGTCCTGAAATCTGTAGAACTATCTGAGTCTATTATGAGTCTGAGACTGAGACTGGATCTGTAAATAAAACCATAGCAGAATTCATCTAACCTATATGCTCTAAATAAGATAAAATAGTTAATTTGGGGTTCAATCTATAACCCCAATTGAAAGGGTGTCAATACTGCACCATTGGTAAGGATAAGGTGTGAGTGACCCTCATCTGGCAGTGTCCCCATATGAGAATGTTGGGAACCTCATCTGACAGTGTTAATCCACCTTATCAACCCTCAACTATCAGTGTTTATGTCTCAACCTATACTGACTACATAGATTTATAACGCAAGGATTGCTTCTAAGAATCACACCCTCTGCTGGCAGTGTGTGTTCCCATCCTTGGGTTTACTCGGTGATGAATCATGTTCCCATATGAATAGACACTGAACTAATTATACTAAACTGAAATGGACTGAGTTCACTGAGTTTCGTTGACTGACGAAATACGAAAGATACCTGATAACTGATTGAGACTGTTGATATTACTAAGTACTGAATTGAACTTGATTGATACTGAATTTACTGAGTTTACTGATTCATGTGACTGACTGAGTTCTACTGATCATGTCTTGACTGAGAATATCATGAAAACTGACACTGACACTAGTCACATAGCTAAATTGCTAGGTACAAGTACCCTTATGACTATATAGCATGAAACTGACAAGACATGGCACTTCTTAAAACACTTGACCATAGTCAACAACTCATAATACAATCACTGGGAGATTTCATGAGGCACTTGATAATCATAATCTTGTGCATGAATAGGAATGTATATAAACATGTCATAATTTCATACTTCTAATCTCATCAGCATTCCATCAAACGATTACAATGCATAACAATAGCATGGTAGTCTTTTTTAACATAAAGGCAAAGCATAGATTCATCGATTTGGTCAAAATTGAGTCGCAAGGCATAATTCTTATTCTCTTAGGCATGTTATCAAACACATTGCATGCATAAATATAGGCTTAGGCATATACACTAAATCGATACATCATGGTTACTTTAATCAACTCAATTTCATAGTTTTCAACCCATATACTAGCATAATTTCATGAAAAACACATAAACATTCCAACTTGGGATTCATACAACAACACCAACATGATTAAAATCAACTCACAACATGAAAATCACAATTCATGAATTTAAAGTTGGATTCTTGAGCTCCAAGGATGAAAGGGGTCCTACACTTTACATACCTTGGATAAAAGTTTCTTGAGGATTAACGGTGAAATCTCTGGAAATTGATTCTTGAATTGATGGCCCAAGGGTTTTTCTCTTGAGAATTTTGTGAATAATGAATATAATTAGCCAAAAGAGGGCTAAATTTTGTGTTTTGAGGGCTGAAGGTCGAAGAAAAATGACCTAATTACCCTTAAGGACACAGTCATTTAATGACTGAAACTAGGACACTGACGTGATACTCGAAGCATCGCTCCATGATCGCACCGTGTCTCAGGAGTTTAACTCTGGAAACCTGCAACAATATTAACCAACGGGATAGGCGACGCGGCATTCCAAGATCGCGTTGGTCCACTATTTTGGGATACCGAACGTGGTCTAAATGCGGTTCAAAAAATCCAAAACTTGTCTGGAAACACCTGTTGACCTTCCTGATCATGAATTAACAAAAATGTAGACCATTAAAGGACATTAAGGTCTCGAAATGAGATTGCCAACTTTCGAAGGCTATAAATAAACTAAGTCTGGAATATTAGCTAGAATTTTCTAAGTCTGGGACCCCTTAACAAGCATTAATTGACTGGATTCGCTTAGGATTTTGTGGGGTTTGAAACTCTCTTCCTCAGTAACATGCATGATTAGAGTAATCTTTCTCATCTCATCAATAAAGATTTGAGGATCCTCATCCATATTTGACCCATGGAACTCAGGTGGATTCATCCTTATAAAGTCCTGAATTCGGGCTGCAGCTAAGTTACCATTTTTCTGAAGTGGGACTGCTGCCTGTTGATTTCCCTGAACATTAACGTTCACAGCTTGGACCAACGCTTGAAAGGCAGCCTGAAATTTAGCATGAGACACATTCTCATTTAGAGGGTCAGCATACAGGGTGGTCGATCTCCATTTATATGTGCAGCATCTCGACAAGGAGGCATGTTCTATTACATAAAAGTATGAGTTGAGGTACATAGATACAATTGTAAGCACGATAGATTATGAAATATATGATGATTCCTAACTCGATTCGTGGTCTCCTTCTCATAAATATGGAGCTCTTCATATTCATGATCATGACTCTACATAATGCAACTTGTCTGACTTTCTAGGACTCTTTAAACCTTAGGCTCTGATACCAAATTTCTAATGCCCAAAAAGTACCCCCTGTATGTCACACGGTGCTCAAGACTACAAAAAGCCCTAAGATAACCCATGATAGCTATTCCTCTTACAACTCGCCTGAACGGTGAACTATTATACGAATATGGACTGAAGATAAATAATTCCCCAGTATGACAAGACTTCACTACTTACTAGAGAGCTACTGGGACAGACCCCAACTAATCTCACCATAAATAGAAAATTCAAAGATCTAGAACAACTTTCAATCTTAAAAATGAGTTTTATAAACTGGGTCCTTGGACTATGAAGACTCACCAAAAGTTGGGATGCAGGGGATGATGCCCGTAATTAGTCACGCTTCTAGAAACGAGCACCAGAACCAATATTACAAGACAATGTAGCACATAGACATATATGTGGGTCAGTACATCTGAAATGTACTGAGTATGAGGGAGTGAATGCATAAATATAACAAGAACTTCATATATATATATATAAGCTTTCAAATAATGCATGCTAAGTGTCGCACCCTACGTCAAACCGGTCAAAACAGCACAAAATATGTGGTGGCGTGTCATGACTCTCGGGTATTGAAAATTCATTTTTGAGTCGCCACCTAACTTTTTAGGAAACTTAGGAAATATAATTTTTGTAAAACTCTATTTTAGTCTATTGAAAATATTTTGAGATTCTGAGTAAGAGTTTTGATTACTCAAGGGGAAGGTGTTAGGCACCCCTTAGAGCCTATTCGAAGATAGTCCTCAAACTCAGTTTCAAAAAATATTTAAAAAAATTATTGTTTCGTTATTTCTAAGATAGTGATAGAAACTCTTTAGTTGTTTTGGTAAAAAGAAAAATTTGAAGTATAAGAAAAATACACTACTACAATATACAAGGATATAATCTATTGCAAGATACGTATGCTTGAAAATAGAATGAAGGAAATGGTATTTTGTAAAATGGGAATGTAAAGTTTATTCACACTTAAGAGTAAATATGAAAAGTAATTTATGTTCCAGAGTAAATTCATTTGCGAAGTAGAAATATATATATAGCATCAAGATGAATTAGTTATTCATTAAAATAGACTGTTGTGTGTAAAAGACATGGTAATATTCATGTATATAGGATAAATGGAAATAAGGTGTAAATAGGATAAATGATGAATAACAATTAGAAATACCTTGTATATTATAACGCGTATATATAAATATACCTCGTATTCGATCTTTTGGAATCTAAAAAAAATAATCCAAACAAGCATTGAAAAATAAGAATGTTAGGATTATTCAACTTGTGAAGATAAATTGAAATTGATGGATAAGCTCTTTCAAAAATATGAGTTTTTAGCGATTTGCTTTCCTATTAAATTAGCTTTGAAATTTTATGTTTTATTTCAAGAGAGACATGGAGATTACTACATTTATTTCATAAAAAATATATTTTGAGGCAAAAGTTAATTTTAAAAGAACTAGCCAAGTATCGAAATGGTAAAATTTACATCTTTTATGGAACCATTAGTTGTGTTTTATTCGCGAAAGGGTGAGACTATTAACCCATCTTAAGAATGTTCACAAACGAAAAGCAATATACATTTAATAAACAACTAATGTACATCAAGTGCAACAATAATAACATTAATTTGAGTTTCTAGGGAACATGACAATAATAAAGTAAAAGAGTAAGGCTAGGAAATACTAGACTCCTAAAGGAGTTCAAATTTCTATTTTTCGTGACTTCGAGGCTCTTGCAATCCTAGTTATGGTTGAGCCGATGCTTGGGTCAAAAATGAAGTTACGAATGAAATTCCAATTCACCGATTTACATGAAACAAAAGAAAAAAAAAGGATTAGAGACGAAATAATTTTAATATAAATCAAGGGAAGCAAACATCGCATAAGCATTGAAATATCAAACTTAATCTCTCTAGTGGTGAATATGTGGACACATAACCTTGAGGGTCATACTCTTTAGCCGATTGTAAGAAGAGAATACCCAAGATCCATGATAACTTACGGGAATGACAATAGTAAAATGGCATCAATTGAGACCTATTATCTCCATTTACTAACTAAAACATCTCCTAACTCAAATGTACGTGAATAATATTACTCACAAAGTCACACATTTCATCTATCTAAAGAAATATATATTTTTTACTATTAGCGTTGCCAAGTAGGCTTCAAAGAACACTCTCACACTTGTCAATACACGCAAACACTAGCGAAAAATATTTCAAACATGTATTTCTATTTATAAAGCTAGTTTCGACTCAAAAGGACAAGAAAACAATTAATAGATTTAATTTATCAGTATTCCGACGCTCCCTGTATACGTTATAACTCTCAAACAAGAAGGGAAAAAGGAAGGAAAAGATAGAAAATTAAGACTGTCATATTCAAGTTAACTTGAACAAAGGGATGGCTTTCTGTTCATTAATGTATGACAAAGAGGGAATCAAAATAATAGAATAATAAATCAACAATCTCAAACTTTACAAAATTGAAGACATATATTACAGTATTGATATAGACATATTGTGTAAGTAGCCACATGCAGTAGACAATTTTTCTGCTTGACAGAGGTACTTAACGTTCCTTTAGAACTTATTACTAATCATTATTAGTGACAAGAAAACAGTTAACGAATTTAAACAAGCTATTAAAGTATACTCCCTTGATAAATACCAAATGAGATATGCAAGCTAAGGCCGACTTTTCTCATCCCTTTCCGAATATGCTCCAAAAGAGGTTATTACTTATTATAATCATATGAAAAATACTCATGTGAAAATAGTGTTTAAGTTATACCAAAAGAGTGAAGCACCTTCACAAAATGAATTATATTATCTCCATTTTCGAACCATGTGCAGAAACGAAACAAAATTGAGTTGAGGCTATTCCCAGCTCACTTTAGTTCAAGTGATGTAGTGTGCAAAAATGGTAGCAATTGTTTCAACAGCTTAGGCTAGTTTTTTTTCTTATGCCTCTTTCGACATGAAGTTAAAAATACGGTAAGTTCCCTGATAAATATCCCAATAAAGCAAATTTGGGCAGACTCTACGGACGAATTACTCGGGATGCCAAAGACATTATTTACGAACACAATAGAGCCTATTCACTATGTGAAATCTGAGGGGGCAGGGAGACGAAGAACTAACAGTATGAAGTAAGAGAATAAATCTACACTTTCACAAACAATCTTTGATAAATTTCGCCTAAGGACATGCTAGTCACACAAACTCATGAACATGGGGAAAGTGATGCGGAAAAAGTCCCCTTGCTTAAACGTTTAACGTACTTTCCTTTATTTGACTAAATCATTATGAAGTTGGAAATTAGACAGACCCACAATGATTCGAACGTTCATACGTCTACTTCAGTGAAATGAGAGAGGGACGAGCAATGTACTGATTAACGATATTACTCGGTAACAATGAGTGCAGGATTACAACAAAAGAACTTGAAAAACAACATACTTAATTTACCTAAAGGTAATTATATAAAACGAGATATGCCCTGACAAAACCAAACCGCAAAAATAAACAAAAAGGTGGTAAACAACGCAAGTTATTCCCCATGTCTCACATTCTAAGAACACCAAACAAACGCACATTTACTCAATTTCACTAAGAACGAAATATATCATATATGCTAAAATTGAGACAACAATACTCTGAAAAAGAAATTTATTAGGACAAAACCAAGTACATGAATGGATAATGAACACAACATAACCGAAACATTTTTCAAAATCAACATGCATTTTTATCCACAAAATCAAAGGAAACAACAAGGAGGTGAGTTTAAAACTGACACAAAATCATATGTTTCTGGAAATCAAAAATAGATGAAGTCAAGGAAACATGAAAATGAGGTGAGGGTTCACACCTTTTGTTGGGCAGCAAACTAAGGCTCTAGCGTCCAAGAGTTTTTCGGTGAGAAACTCGACTTTGGGACCTTTTTAGAACCTGCACGGAGCTTTTTGACTTGTTGAAGCCTTTTCACTCGATTTCTTGCCCTTCAACTCTCCATCTTTCACAATTTTATGAAAACCCTTAAAATTCCTAATTTTGGACCACCTGTTTCACTGCTTCTCAACTTGTTATTGTGCTTTTTTTAATCCCTTGCTTTCTTCCTTGTCCCTCAAAGGGGTGGGAATCCGTCTATTTATAGCCAAAATCCGGACTTCAAAGTCCGGATTTGAGACAACAAATAAGTAAAACATGGGAGAAACAGAGATTTTGAATTTTGAATTCAAACTTCTAAAGTAAATCCACCGATCTTAGCCTTTTCAGTTGTCATGACCCGAGTCGAGACCCTGGCAGTGACGAGCATCTCGAACCATGGAGGATCGAGCGCCCCATTTTTTCTGGAAACAATGCACAATATTCATATAATATAAAGAAATGCAGAAAATTATCATACGGAAACATGAGATTCGTCTCTCTTTAAGCAAATTATACTTGTTTTCTCTCAAATTCCCTCAAGAACAAGCCTTAGGGTTTACATTGAAGATCCAAATCCAGGATATTTCATCGTTAATCTTTAATAAACTATTAACCAAGGTATGTAAAGTGGTTATCCAAGGATCCCTTTCATCCTTGGAGCTCAAGAAACCAATTTTAAATCATGAATTGTGATTTTCATGTTGTGGATTGTATTTCATCCATGTTAATGTGAATGTATGATTTTCCAAGTTGAAATTTTTGTTGTATTTCATGATATTATGATAGCATGTACATTGAAGTTGAATTCTCTTACGTCAATCTCTTGAATTATGAACTAAATAGGATAGTCATAATGCTTTACCATATTGTCCATGCCCAAGCACAAGATATGCCATCTAGGTATTTGACAAAATATTTAAGTGAATGAATTGTGCCATTGTGACTCATTTGTGATCTATATGATGACCCCATGCTATATCCATGTGTTTAAGTTGACTCACATGCTAAAGCTATGCCTTGTAATGGTTTGATGGAATGCTCATGAGATTTGATTTGTGAAATTATGATATGTTAGAATGCATTCCTATTCATGTACAAGATTACGAATATCTAGTGCTTCGTGAAATTCCCCAATGATTGTATTATGATTTGTTGATTATTTTCATGTGTTCAAGAGGTGTCATGTCCTATTTATATTCATGTTATCGAGTCATAGAGGTATTTAATACCTGACAAATTATTTGTATGCCTAGATCCAGTATCGATTCCCAAGATACTCTCAGTCAAGCCATGATTAATAGAATTCAGTCAGTTACATGACTCAGGAAAACTTAGTAAATTCAGTATCAATTCAGTCTCATTCAGTACTCAGTGATATCAGTAAACTCAGTCAATTAATAGATCTCAATAGTATTTTTTCATTCAACGAAACTCAGTGAACTCAGTCTAGTTTAGTTCAACATACTCATTTCAGTGTCTATTCAAATGGGAGTAGGATTCATCACCGAGTGAGCCCAAGGATGGGAACTCACCTGCTAGTAGAGGGTGTGATTCTTAAAAACTATCCTTGCATTCCAAAACAATGTAGCCAGCATAGGTTAAGATTTCAAACCTGTTAGATGAGGGTTAATGAGGTGGATTACCTTGTTAGATGAGAAGTCTCGACTTTATCCTTAGAGTACCTATTAGATAAGGGTCACTCACAACTTGTCCTTACCAGTGGCGCGGTATTGACACTCTTCCAATTATGGTTATAGGTTGGACCCCAACTTAGCTATATTATCTTATTTGGGGCATGTCGGTTAGATGACTACTTCCCACATTCTTAGTCTCACTCTTCATAATATAATTCAGATAGTGCTAGATATTTCAGGACTGCCAGATGCAGTCACTCAACTAAGTATGAAACTCAGCTAGTTCCATCTGAATCAGGACTGTTAGACACAGTCATTCAGTAAATAGTATATCAGTTATCAGTTACATCGGTTATTAGAAATACATATTATCAGTAGACTCAATATTCAGAATCTTTATAACTCCAGTTATAGTTATATATTCATGCATGTATTCTCACGCAGTCATGTTCATGTTATTTAGTCAGTTATAGTTCATGCATATAAACCCTTGCATTCAGCCTACCACACTTTGCATACAAGTACATTCACAAGTACTAAAGCATAGTTTTCTCTTGCGCTATGGTGTCTTATACCATAGGTTCAGACGTACGGGCTTTAGATCACCCTTAGCAGTTCAGATCTAGTACGCAGCAGTAGACTTAGCAGCGAGTCCTCATTATTCGAGGATGTTCAATTATTTTATTATTTCATTAGATTCATTATTTCAGTAGAAAGAGTTAGTTGGGGGATTGTCCTATCAATTCCAGAGTTCAGATAGTCTTAGAGGCTTTTCAGACTAAAGCATGTTCAGATAGTTATTCTAGTTTTCTTTTGGAATTGATATACCTTATTCAATATTATTTCAGTTGTGAACCTTATGGTAGATTTCCGCTAGATTTTCATATTTATCTCAGTTATATTGTTATTACCGTATTTCTATTATGCAGTGCTTATGGTAGGTACCAGTCATGGGTTAGCTAGTTGTCCTTAGGGATCGTTAGCACCATGTAGCGTCCTATTACAAACTTGGTATCAGAGCCTAAGGTTCAACTATGTCCTAGAAAGTCTAAAAGTCGTATCTAGTAGAGTCTTATACATGTGTGTGTTACGTGCCACACTTATGGACAGGAGGCTATAAGATGTTTTAGGAATAGTTTCCCTTCTTTCAGTATTTATGTCATTTGAGTGAGGATGAGCTTCAGTAAAACCCTCAGTCCAATCTGCTTCTTCATTTCATTTATAGAGCAAGTCTTTTGGAGAAGCTGACGAAAGAAGTAATGAAAATTAGCCATCTACTCAACCTGTTCAGGAAAATCCCCTGGACAAGCATGTCTATCATGTAGAATTCAGAGCTTCTCTCACTACCTTATCTTATTCAGTAGCTTCTCAGAACAATTTGAAGACTATTTTCCTATCTAGGCTTTTGAATTGCACTCAGCAAAATGAGGGAGGGAGTGTAGGATGAATAAAAGGGCTAGAACAAATAACTCTATGGAAAGAACAAGGGATAGTAACCACTTCCAGTCCCATCAGATATTCTCAGCAATAATTCTGCTATCAGTTCGGACACCAGTATCTAAATCTAAGAATATCAGTCGAGATGAAGCACAAGGATCTTAGTCACAAGATCATGGGAAGGGCGTTCGTGCTAAGCCTCTTTGTGGAGAATGTGGTAAGAACCATAAGAAAGTGTGTAGAGTGGGTAGTGATGTGTGTTTTAAATGTGGCTAGTCTAGTCATAGAGTCTAAAAATGTCATAAGGCTGGTCAACGAAGTCGGCACAGTTGTCCTTTAGTTCAGTCTCGTAGCCTGAATCAGCAGAGTGCCACTTCCAGTACCACCAATGGGTAATGTCCATATAGACTTTATGCACCACAGTACAAACAAGATCAGGAAGGCTCCCCTTATATATTTACAAGTACTTATGAGTCTCTCATCTTTATGTTTATGCTCAGTTAGATCCCAAGGCTTCTCTTAACCTTTTAGTGAACCCTCTTTAGTGATGGGCAGTTTTTTAGATGGGAGAGGGTAAATGTTTCATGTTAAGATGGAATTGTTGCATGCTTGTTTTAAATGAGTCTTTTGTCAAAAGGATAGTCTTGGATGTTATGTTGATGTGTAAGTGGCTAGATATATTTTGGAGATTTGAGTAGGCTTGAACTAAACGGGAGAAGTTAGTTCATCTCAGAAGTCAGTAAGTTGAGTTATCAGCACCCATACGACAAAATTCTATCTATGTTGTGGTTTCCTATTCAGATGTCTTATTCAGACCATGCCCATATCCACTTTGTAACGCCCCGATATTCTGAAACGGAATGCTACACGGTGCTCATGACCCCGGTGGACCACAAGCTAACCCATGACTGATATCTGTACCTGTACACTACATAATATATATATATATATATATAATACGTGGAAAACATGAACATGTAGGCCATAAGGTTCAACTGAAGAGATATAATTACATCCATGGGATAACGAATACCCAAAACAACTAAATATAAAATTGAATACTGAATCTGATAGCTAAATCTGAATAAATCTGAAAGCCTCTAAGTAATGTCTGATTAAGAAGTTGAAGGAACATGTCTCCAACTAACTCTGTAAAACTGAAATGAAGAAATAAATGAATAAATCAAATAATGTCGTTCTCGAATGAAGAGGACTCACTGCAACTCTGTATGTTGAATGTGACTGCTACTACTGGTCTGGGGCTCGTGTCTCTGAACCTATGGTGTAACATGAAAAGAAAGAACCATAGCGTAAATGCGTCAGTAAAACTGGGGTACTGAGTATACGAGTGATGTAGGATAAATGCAAAAGGGTTTACATGCATGAATAATGTTGACTGACTGACTGATATAAATGTAAGAGTACAAACTTAGATACATAGTAACTAAGATCGTGAGTACGTGATAGCTAAATCTGTACGCTAATACATAGATGGAACCATAGTTCTGATAATAGGGATGACTGTGTCTAACAGTCCTGAATCTGGTGGAACCCTCTGAGTCCCATGTTATAACTGAATTTGACTGTATCTAATAGTCTTGGTATACTAATATCTGAAGAACTGTCTGAGTTCTTTTACTGAGACTGATACAGAAACTATGGGAGGTAGTTGATTAACCAACATACCCCATGTATGCCATTATGACTAAAATGGGGTCCAATCTCTTCCCTGACTAAAGGAGTGTCAATACCGCGACACTGGTAAGGACAGCTGTGAGTGACCCTAATCTGGTAGGTACTGTAGGTGAGAACGGTGGGACCCTAAACTAATAGGTTAATCCACCTCATCAACCCTAATCTGACTGGTTTAGATGTCTCAACCTACGTTGGCTACGTAGTTCTGGAACACGAGGATGACTGCTAAGAATCACACCCTGAACTGGCAGGTGAGTTCTCATCCTTGGTTTTACTCGGTGCTAACTGGTACTCCCATCTAGAGGGACTGAATATGATTTAACTAATTGTACATGGACTGAATAAATGGAATCCGTTGACTGACGGAGTAGTACTATTATCTGAGAGTTAACTGAGATCATGATATTTCTGATATTTCTTGAGTCACATGACTGACTAAGTTCTATAGATTATAGCTTGACTGAGATTATCGTGAAAACATGACATGGCTCTAGGAACACAGCTATATTTTTTGGGTACGAATACCCCCAGGACTCGATCAAAGGAAACTTACACACATGACATGACTTGATCATAAGATTGGAGTCCACAATTCACAATATCATAAGTAGGGGATAGTATACTTCATGTAGCTATTCAACATCTCAAACATGGTAGGGAAAGCATGGATACATTTCGTGTACAACATTCATATTTCCATTATTACATATGCTTCATGTCACCACAATATCAACACATAAATAGCATGTAAATTCATATGGAAGTGTATAACAAATATTGACTTGTCATTTAGATATCATGAAATCTTGAAATTTTGAATTTCTTGCATCCTAGGCATTTTATCAAACACCTTACATGCATTCTCTAAGGCATAGGTGGATTTCATACTTGCATTATATCAAACAACCCAAAGCTCATGATTTTCAACTAACCACCACATATATTCCATGAAAACATCTTTAGATATCATCTTGAAACTTAAACAACAATCATCAACAAGTACATATTCATATCACCACAAAAAGTTTACAAAATAACATTGAAAAGCATGATTCTTGAACTCTATGAACGAACTGAATCCATAGATGAACACTACGCATACCTTAGAATATTAATCCATAAAGATTGTAGTGAAATAAGCTTGGAATTGGAAATCCCCAATTGAACCCTAGACTTGATCTTGGTTGTTCTTGAGAGAAAATTGATGAAAACTCAATATTTTGGTGAAAAATGGGCTTAATCTCGTGTTTAAGACTCTATATAGGGTAGGGAAAATGTCCAAAATACCCTTTAAAATGCGGAGGTGTAATGCTGAAAACTGGGCAAGCACCAAACTTAGCAGGCGGCGCCTGCCCTAGTCCACCGCTATATACCAGACGGCACCTGCCTTATAGCACTACTATAGGCCATGCGGCTCCTGCAGATCGCCTGGGTCCACTATTTTGAAATCCAAACGAGTCCTAAACGGATTCCAAAAATTCTGAAACTTACCCGGAATGTACTACAACCTTGCCCCACCACAACGCAACTTGGAAATTGAAAAACGAATATCGGAAAGGCCGTCAAATAAATCCCCGAAGTTTGGAGGTCTAAAATGAAACTAAGTGTTGAACACTTATGAAAATTTGCTAAGTTCTGAGGCTTGTAAAGCCAAATGAGCTGAACTCGGATGCAACGATTTTGTGGGGTGTTACAATATCTCCACCTTGGAAACATTCATCCTCGAATGAGAATTAACTGAGAGGGGATACAAGACAAGATGAATGTGAACTGAACATGAAGGAATATAACACGATCTAATGACTGACATGCTAAACATACTGAACTCATGCATATCTGATGCATGGATAACTGAGACATGAATGCATAACTGAGCAATCTGATAAACTGAGCTTCTCAAGATAAGAATGCATATCTGATGCATGGCCTTATAATTTAATTGATGCAAGAATGCAAGACTGAGTATGCAACGGTAAGAGATACGAAGTTTAAACTGGGGACATGAACATGAAATTGAATAAGCCTAAGGAGAACTGTTACCTTGAGCTTGATCTGAGTTGGTGGGGAAGAAGTGAGGATACTTGGTATGCATATATGCTTCTGTTTCCCAAGTAGCTCCTTCATGAGACTGATTTCACAAAAGAACCTTGACTAGAGGGACTTCTTTGTTCCTCAATCTACGTGTTGAATAGTCTAAGATTTCAACAGGAATCTCATCATAAGAGAGGTTGTTCTGAACGTCAATGCTATGAATAGGGATAACAACTGTTGTGTCACTTATGTACTTCTTGAGCAAAGAGACATGGAAGACTGGATGGAATGAGGCTAGATCTGAAGGTAACTCGAAGCTACCTTGCCGAAGAGACTGAGAATCCTGAAGGGACCGACATATTGGGGACTGAGTTTCCCTTTCTTGCCGAACCTCTTCACTCCCTTCATGGGAGAGATCTTAAGATAGACATAGTCATTGACATCAAACTCGAGATCCTTTATACGAACATTTGCATAAGACTTCTGTCGGCTATGAGTAGCCCAGAGTCTCTCTTTGATCAACTGAACTTTCTCTAAGGCATCGAATACCAAGTTAGGACCTATGACTGAGGCTTCATTAACTTCGAACCAACCGATCGGAGATCTACATCTCCTACCATAGAGAGCTTCGAATGGAGCCATCTGAATACTGGAATAATAACTATTGTTGTATGCAAACTCAATCAAAGGTAATTGGTCATCCCAACTTTCCTTGAAATCAATTGCACATGCCCTTAGCATATCTTCAAGAGTCTGAATGGTCCTCTCTGCTTGACCATCTGTCTGAGGATAAAACGTTGTACTGAGATGGACTTGGGTACCGAAACCCTTTTGGAATGCTTTCTAGAAGTGAGAGGTGAACTGGGAACCTCTGTTTGAGATGATAGATGAGGGAACACTATGTAATCTGACCAACTCCCTGATATAGAGTTTGGTATAATCTCGACTGAATAAGAAGTACGAACAGGAAGAAAATGAGTTGACTTGGTTATTCTGTCTACAATAACCCAAACTGAATCATGCTGATGACGAGTTCTAGGCAAACCCGTCATGAAGTCCATGTTCACTTCTTCCCACTTCCAAGTAGGAATGGTGAACTCCTTCATGGAACCACTAGGTTTCTGATGCTCTATCTTAACCTGCTGACATGTAGAGCACTTAGCCACAAACTCTACAATGTCTCTCTTCATCCCACTCCACCAATAGACCTCCCACAGATTGCGGTACGTCTTGGTGGCCCCTATATAAATAGAGTATCGCACACCATGAACTTCTGCAAGAATTTGCTTCCTCAAATCATCTACACCTGGGACACACAAACGACCCTGACAACGAAGAACACCATATCCCCCTTGGGAGAAAACCTAAACTTTCTGATCCTAAACTGACTCTTTCAGCTTGACAAGGCTAGGATCCCTGTCTTGCTTCTCTTTCACCTTGGAAACTAGAGATGAATCTGAACTACTCTGAACACATACACCACCCTCCGAAGAGTCGACTAAGCGAACGCCTAGTTTGGAAAGCTGATGGATTTCCTGAGCTATCTTTTTCTTGCTATCCTCAATGTGAGAAATACTACCCATGGAGAGTCTACTGAGAGCGTCGGCCACAACATTGGCCTTACTCGGATGGTAAAGGACACTCATGTCATAATCCTTCAAAATATCTAACCACCTTCTCTGACGAAGATTAAGATATTTTTGAGAAAAGACATACTGGAGACTCTTATGATCTGTGAAGACGGCTACATGAACCCCATATAAATAATGTCTCTAAATCTTTAGAGCAAATACCACGGCTGCTAACTCAAGATCATGAGTAGGATAATTCTTGTCATGTAGCTTTAACTATCTAGAGGCGTAGGCTATGACCTTACCATGTTGTATGAGGACACAACCTAAACCTACTCTGGATGCATCACAATAGACTACATAATCGTCTAAACCATCTAAAAGGGTTAGAACCAGAGCTGAGGTGAGTCGAGTCTTCAACTCCTGAAAACTCTTTTTGCATGAATCTGACCACTGAAACTTAATCTTCTTCTGAGTCAATCTGGACATGGAAGATGCAATAGAAGAAAATCCCTCGATAAACCATCCGTAATAGCTATCCAAACCCAAGAAAATCCTGATATCTAATGGAGATACGGGTCTGGGCCAGTTTTTTACTGCTTTGGTTTTCTGAGGATCTACTCTAATGTCATCACCAGAAATAATATGGCCAAGGAATACTACTGATCTTAGCCAAAATTTGCACTTGCTGAACTTGGCGAACAACTGATGATCTCTGAGAGTCTGAAGAACAATTCTGAGATGGTCTGAATGATCACGCTCAGTGCGAGAATAGACCAGGATATCACCTATAAAGACTATGAAGAACATGTCCAAGTACTGGTTGAACACCCACTTCATCAAGTCCATGAAAGTTGCAGGGGCATTGGTAAGACCAAATGACATGACTAGAACTTGAAGTGACCATACCGAGTATGGAAAGCTGTCTTTAGGATGTCACATTCTCTAACTCAGAGCTGATGATAGTCTGATCTGAGGTCTATCTTGGAGAAGTAACTGGCACCCTGAAGTTGGTCAAACAAATCATCTATCCTGGGAAGAGGATACCTATTCTTGAACGTAACTTTGTTGAGTTGATGGTAATCGATACACATCCTAATATAACCATCTTTCTTGTGTAAGGATAAGACTGGCGCACCCCATGGGGACACACTGGGCCTGATGAATCCCTTATCTAAGAGATCCTTCAATTGATCTTTCAGTTCCTTGAGTTGTGCTGGTGCCATTCTGTATGGTGGAATAGAAATTGGCTGAGTATTTGAAAGAAGGCCTATACCGAAGTCTGTTTCCCTTTTGGGAGGAATGCCTAGAAGATCTTCGGGAAAGACGTCTGAATATTCATTAACCACCGAAACTATCTCAAGGATGGGAGATTAGAAACTTGAATCTTTAACATGCACAAGATGATACACACACCCCTTAGAAATTATTTTTCTTGCCCAAAAGTAGGAAACAAGTCGACCCCTGAACGCTGAAATGCTACCCTTCCACTTTAGGACGGGCTCATTTGGGAACTGAAACTAAACTATCCTGTTTCTGTAGTCGACTGTGGCATAGCAGGAATGAAGCCAATCCATGCTGAGAATGACATCAAAATCAATCATCTCCAACTCAACTAAATCTGCTGATGTGGATTTCTGAAATATCATAACCGGGAAGTTCCTGTATACTCGTCGGGCTATGATGGTTTTACCTACTTAGGTAGAGACTGAGAAGGGATCTGCTAAAATTTCGGTATTGATTTCGAAATCTCCTTCTATGTATGGAGTGACAAAAGACAAGGATGCACCTGGGTCTAGCAAATCATAAACATGAACATGTAAAATCTGTAACCTACCAGTAATGACATCAGGAGAATTTTCCTGATCCTGACGGGTTTGAAGAACATATAGCCTATTTGGGCATTTCCCACTAGTGGCACTGGAAGCGGCACCCTGCTGATTCGAGCGAGCAGTCTAAGATGACGAATGATTTTGCTGACCCTAAAGAACTGACTGCGGACACTCTCTAATCCGATGGCCTGGCTTTCCATAAATAAAACAGACATCACTACCGGCTCTGTAAATACCCTTGTAGTTCTTACCATAAGTCTGGCAAAGGGGATTTGTTCGGGCACTGCTAACACTGTCCTGATATTTAGATCCTGGTGCTCTATCTTTGTTGACGTCTCTGAACTTTGGCACTGGGGAACTGGCTGTAGAATGAGCTGGAGCCGATGACTTGGGAAAAAACTGCGAACGGTTTCCTCCCTCGGATCTGGGTTGAGCAAAACTTAAATTTCCTGATTTTTCTCTCTTGTTCTGCCTCTCCCTAGTCCTAACCTTTTGTTTCTCTATCTACTAGGCATGGGTCATGAGTCTATCTAAGGTCATATCACTGTTAAGAATCGCAGACCTACACTCATTTACCACGCTATCATTGACCCCTGACACGAACTTGCTCATCTTAGCCCTGTTGTCTGCAACCACATGAGGGGCATATCTGGCTAGATGAGTAAATTTGAGAGAATACTCTCTAACCATCATATTTCCCTGCCTTAGGTTAAGAACTCAAGAACTTTACCCTCCCTCATCTCTTAGGGAAAGAATATGTCTAAGAAGGTTGTGACAAATTCCTCCCACTCAACAGGATCTGCATTATCTACCCTCTCGGATTTCCATTGTTTATATCAAGCATGAGCAACATCCTGTAACTGGTATGTGGCTAACTCGACACTCTGACAATAAGTGACTTCCTTAATATCTATGACCTTCTGGACTTGTTCAATGAACTCTTGAGGGTCTTCATCAGACTTAGACCCGTGGAAAGATGGAGGGTTCATTCGGGTGACGTCCCGAATCCTAGCTTCTGCGGAATTGGCCGCTGGGTTGGACGAAATAACTAGTAGCCATTCATTCTGGGCAGCCACAAATTGAGAAAGTGTGGTAAATGCGGCTCTAAACTTTGCATGAGAAATAGGTTCGCCCAAAGGATCTTCAGGCTGAGGAGCTGGCTGTTTCTTCTCTTTGGGGCCATATTCTAAAACAAAAGAAGAACGGATTAGACAGGGAGTTTAACTTGAGATTATGCTCACTAGTACGACATGAATACTGAAAGAAGGGAAACTGTTCCTAAAATATCTTATAGCCTCATGTACATAAATGTGACGCGCAATACACCCATGCATAAGACTCTACTAGATGCGGCTTTCAGACTTTCTAGGACTCTATTGAACCTTAGGCTCTGATACCAAGTTTGTAATGCCCCGATGTTCTGAACTGAAATGCTACACGGTGCTCATGACCCCAGGGGACCACAAGCTAACCCATTACTGATATATGTGCTTGTACACTACATAATATATATATATATATAATACGCGGAAAACATAAACATGTAGGCCATAAGGTTCAACGGAAGAGATATAATAACATCCATGGGGTAACGAATACCCAAAACAACTGAATATAAAACTGAATACTGAATCTGATAGCTAAATCTGAATAAATCTGAAAGCCTCTAAGTATTGTCTGTTTAAGGAGTTGAAGGAACATGTCTCCAACTAACTCCATAAAACTAAACTGAAGAAATAAATAAATAAATCAAATAATGTCATCCTCGAATGAAGAGGACTCACTGCAACTCTGTATGCTGAAAGCGACCGCTACTGCTGGTCTGGGGATCGTGTCTCTGAACCTATGGTGTAATATGAAAAAAAAGTACCATAGCGCAAATACGTCAGTACAACTGGGATACTGAGTATACGAGTGAGGTAGGATAAATGCAAAGGGTTTACATGCATGAATAATGCTAACTGACCAACTGATATGAACGTAAGAGTACAAACATACATACATAGTAACTAAGATCATGAGTACATAATAGCTAAATATGCACGCTAATACATAGCTGGAACCGTAGTTTTGATAACAGGGATGACTGTGTCTGATAGTCCAGAATCTGGTGGAACCCTCTGAGTCCCATGTTATAACTGAATTTGACTGTATCTAACAGTCCTGGTATACTGATATCTGAAGAACTATTTGAGTTCTTTTACTGAGACTGATACGGAAACTGTAGGAGGTAGTTGTTTAATCGACATTCCCCATGTATGCCATTATGACTAAACTGGGGTCCAATCTCAGCCCCGACTGGAGGGGTGTCATTACCGCACCACTGGTAAGGACAGCTGTAAGTGACCCTTATCTGGAAGGTACTCAAGATGGGAATGGTGGGACCCTAAACTAACAGGTTAAGCCACCTCATCAACCCTAATCTGAAAGGTTTAGATGTCTCAACCTACGCTGACTCCGTAGTTCTGGAACACGAGGATGACTGCTAAGAATCACACCCTGAACTAGCAGGTGAGTTCCCATCCTTGGGTTCACTCGGTGCTAACTGCAACTCCCATATGGAGGGACTGAACATGATTTAACTGACTGTACATGGACAGAATAACTGGCATCTGTTGACTGACAGAGTAGTACTATTATCTGAGAGTTAACTGAGATCATGAGATTTCTTATGTTTCATGAGTCACATGACTGACTGATTTCTATTTATTATAGCTTGACTAAGATTATCGTGACAACATGACATGGCTCTAGGAACACAGCTATATTTTTTGGGTACGAATACCCTCAGGACTCAATAGAAGGAAACTGACACACATGACATGACTTGATCACAAGATTGGAGTCCACAATTCACAATATCATAAGTAGGGGATAGTATACTTCATGTATTTATTCAACATCTAAAACATTGTAGGGAAAGCATGAATACATTTCGAGTACAACATTCATATTTCCATTACTACACATGCTTCATGCCACCACAATATCAACACATAAATAGCATGGAAATTCATATAGAAGTGTATAACAAATATTGACTTGTCATTTAGATATTATGAAATCTTGAAATTATGAATTTCTAGCATCCTAGTCATTTTATCAAACACCTTACATGCATTCTCTAAGGCATAGGTGGATTTCATACTTCCATTATATCAAACCACCCAAAGTTCATGATTTTCAACCAACCACCACATATATTCCATGAAAACATCTTTAGATATCATCTTGAAACTTAAACAACAATCATCAACAAGTACATATTCATATCTCCATGAAAAGTTTACAAAATAACATTGAAAAGAATGATTCTTGATCTCTATGAACGAATTGAATCCATAGATGAACACTACGCATACCTTAGAATATTAATCTGTGAAGATTATAGTGAAATAAGATTGGAATTGGAAATCCTCAATTGAACCCTAGACTTGCTCTTGGTTGTTCTTGAGAGAAAATTGATGAAAACTCAATATTTTGGTGAAAAATGATCTTAATCCCGCGTTTATGACTATATATAGGGTAGGGAAAATGTCCAAAATACCCTTTAAAACGCGGAGGTATAATGCTGAAAATTGGGCAAGCACCGGACTTAGCAGGCGGCGCCTTCCCTAGTCCACCGCTATATACCAGGAGGCGCCTTCCTTATAGCACTACTATCGGCCAGGTGGCACCTGCAGATAGCCTGGGTCCACTGTTTTGAAATCCAAACAAGCCCTAAACGGATTCCAAAAATTCCAAAACTTACCCGAAATGTACTACAACCTTTCCCCATCACAACGCAACTTGGAAATTAAAAAACGAATGTCGGAAAGATCATCAAATAAATCCCCAAAGTTTGGAGGTCTAAAATTAAACTAAGTGTTGGACACTTATGAAAATTTGCTAAGTATGAGGCTTGTAAAGACAAATGAGATGAACTCGGACGCAAAGATTTTTCAGGTTCTTACACCCTTGCTCCCATAATTCCTTAGGACTTTATCAAAGGAATGTCAAAGAAAGGTCCCAATTGATATTAAGTTTAGCATAAGTTAGTTAGTAAAGCCAACAATTCAGTTTAGCAGTCAGACAGGCAAGTTCATTTGTTTTCCCATTTTTTCCATCTAGTAATACTATTAGAAATCTCAGGAATGTAACTATTCCAAGATAGAACATCCTAGCAGTTGTGAGTTCAACTTAGTTCATGAATCATGCATTAGTTTTAGATCCCAGATGTTCAGTTATGATCCAGATCATATGTGCCTTATTCATCACCTCAATTTTTGCCAGCAACTAAGTAAAGTAAGAGTTCTTAGAGGTACATAGTGTCCCAAGGGGGAGATACCCTATATAATTCCCCGATTCATTCATGTCCTTAAACCCATTCAGTTTCATGCCCAAATTTTTCCTTGCAAACTTGATATCAGCTCAGAGTCAGAGAAAGTGACATTTTGAAAATAGCTTTCACAACTCCATATGATCACTTTGGATTCTTAGTCATGTCCTTTGGTCTTACCAATGCCCCAGCAATTTTTATGGACTTGATGAACCATGCCTTCAAGCAATACTTGGACATGTTCATCATAGTCTTCATAGATGACATTCTTGTCTATCCCCGTAGTGAACATGATCATGCAGACCATCTCAGAATATTATTACAGACTCTCAGAAATCATTAGTTGTTCGCTAGATTTAGTAAGAATTTTTGCTAAGGTCAGTAGAATTTCTTGGTCGTATCATTTCCAGTGATGGTATTAGAGTGGATCCCTAAAAGACCAAAGCAGTGAGAAACTGGCCCATACCCATCTCTTCATAAGATATCAGGAGTTTCTTAGGTTTGGCTGGCTATGAACGTCGGTTTATTGAAGGATTTTCTTCTATCGTATCCCCTATATCTAGATTAACTCAGAAGAAAGTCAAGTTTCAGTGGTCAGATTCATATAAGAAGAGTTTTCAGGAGGTGAAGACTCGACTCACATCAACTCCAGTTTTGACTCTATCGGATGGTTAAAATGGGTTTGTTGTGTACTGTGATGCATCTAGAGTAGGGTTGGGTTGTTTCCTCATGCAGCATGGTAAGGTCAAAGCCTATATCTCCAGACAGCTTAAGCCACATGATAAGAACTAGAGACTACTGAGATTTCTGAGTCACATGAGTAACTGAATTCTATAGATCATGGCTTGACTGAGAGTATCGTGATAACATGACATGGATCTAGGCACACAACTATAGTTTTTCGGGTACAAGTACCCCCAGGACTCAATGGAAGGAAACTTACACACATGACTGACTTGATTATAAGAGTAGAGTCCACAATTCACACTATCATAAGTAGGGATTTCATACTAAGCATGATTCTCAACAGTTCTATCACATGGACGGGAATGCATACAACATGTATATACTTGCATGGCTTCAATATCATGGTCATTCCATATCACAAAAATATCATGAGCATCTCATACAACATCTTCAATTCAAGACAATAGCATGGGAATCACATAGAACATAAACTTAGAACATGGAATAGTCATTTAGGACCTATTATGTCATAAAAGCATGATTTCTAGTCTCTTAGGTATTTTCACAAATACCTTACATGGACATCTTAGGTATAGGTAAATTCATCAAGATTATAAGTATTCGACCACAAATTTCACATATTTATACATCATATATCACCATAGCTTCACACAAACATACAAAAATCCCATCTTGGGCATCATCAACTCCAACAACATGATCATCAACCATCAACAACATTAACATCATAATACATAATTTAAAAGATGGTTCTTGAGCTTTATGGACGAAAGGAGTCCATGAATCAACTAACACATACCTTATTTCATGATTTCAAGAAGTTTTACGGAGAGAAATCCTTGTACTTGAATCTTCCATAAAACCCTAGCTTGACTTTCTTGAGAGAATTTGAGAATAACAATAATATTTTGGTATTTTTGAGCCTCAATCCCATGTTTAAGAGCTTATATAGGGATGAAAATTGACCTAAATGCCCTTAAGGACACGGAGCTGGAATGCAGAAAACTAGGGCAGCACTGGACTTAGCAGGCGGCGCCTGCCCTAGTCCACCGATATAGGCCAGGCGGTGCCTTCCTTATAGCACTGCTATAGGCCAGGCGACGTCTGCAGATCGCCTGAGGCTACTGTTTTGAAATCCAAACGAGCCCTAAACGGATTTCGAAAATTCTGAAACTTACCTGAGATGTACTACAACCTTGACCCATCGCAACGCAACTTGAAAATCCAAAAACTAATGTCGGGAAGGTCTTCAAATAAATCCCCAAAGTTTGGAGGTCTAAAATGAGACTAAGTGTTGAATCTTGAACACTTAGCAAAAATTTTCTAAGTCTTGGAGCTTGGAAAAGCTTAATGAGCTGAACTTTAGACTTAGGATTTTATGGGGTATTACAATAAAAGACCAAATAGGAGAAAGAAATCTATAAAAGAATGTACTTGTTACAATTGTGGAAAATTAGGACATTTAGCTAGAGATTGTAAATTACCTAGAAACCTAAAAAATAAACAAATATTAGAAATAAAGATAGAAAATATAGAATATATGCAAATAGATTATATAGATTACGAATTAGAAAGTGACGATAGTATATACGAAATTTCAGAAAATGAGACAAATAATGAAATAGATAGTGAATTAGACGAAAGTATAAATAATGACTGAAGAAGAAATAAAAATTATCACAAAAGAGGAATACTTAAACAAAGAAGGAACTGACCAAAAAGTAATATTTGACAGTAATATATTTGAAGAAATAAAAGGAAAAGAGTTAGACCTAAGTGTAGAAAAAATATTTAAAATACCAACAATAAAAAACATACTCAGTAGACGAAAAGAAGAATACTACGTAGTAAGCCAAAAGGAACATGTCATAGACTGTAGATATGCAAATGGTAGAGCTAGTATACCACTAATAACAAAAAGAATAATTAATAAAGAAATAAACGATATAAAAAGTAGAGACCCAATAAAATATGTACAGCTTGGAGGAACAGAGATATTAATAAAAGCATGTTTTAGAGAAGGAATAGATACACCAGTAGAATTATATTTAACAGATAATGGAATTATAAAACCTATAGAAAGAAGTATAATAATTGCAATAAGAGGAAATCTAATATACCAAAAAATTAAATTTATAGTAAGTGCAAATTATTCAGTAGCAACAACAGATAAAAATATAGATAAATTATTAGTATTATATTGGAAAATATCAGGAATAGAACTAACCCCAGAAAGTAAAATATTTACAGCAAGATGTAAAAATCTATATGTATAAACAACAAAACATAAAATAACAGGAAAAAATAAAATCAACAAAATACAAATAGAAAATCTTTTCGAACAATTTGTGAAAATAATTGATAATAATGATTATAGTTACAAATACATAGATATAGAAGAAGATTTAGAAATAATAAATGATAGAATAAGTACAACAATAAGAATAGCTTATGAAAAAATAGAATCATCAAGCTCATCAAAAAGAATAAATTATGAAATAACTTCAACAGTTAATTTAACTCAGTATTATTTAGCAGGAACAATAAATGAAAAAGAATATTTAATACTCTTAAATACAGGACAAGAAAAAAATTATATAGCAAAATATCTAGTAAAAAATGAAGAAAAAAATTTGATAATAATATATGCCCAGATCTACCAAGGAGTCTAATAAACACTTAAAATATAGCTGAAAAAGAAATTATAATAGGAGTAAGAAGAATAAAAATAGAATTTGAAGTAAAGGAAGATAAAACAGCCATAATATTAGGAATAAAATGGTTAGAACAAGTAAAACTATATAATATAGAACATACACAATTATCCATAACATATAATAAAGAAAAATTATTAATAAAAAAATCTTTGACATGATATGAAAATATATGTATTAATGAAGATAGTAGTAGAAGGATATTATAGCAAATATTGTACGCCTATGATAGATACAAGGGCAGATGCCAATTTATGTAGGTATAATTGTTTGCCAGAAAGTAAATGGTATAAATTAAAAACACCAATAGTAGTTAGAGGATTTAATAACGAAGGAAGCTTAATTACTTATAAAGCTAGAAATGTAAAAATACAAGTATGAGATAAGATATTAACAATAGAAGAAATCTATAATTATGAACTAACATCAAAAGACATACTTTTAGGAATGCCGTTTTTAGACAAATTATACCCACATATAATAACTAAAACAGATTAGTGGTTCACAACACCATGTAAACAGAAAGTAAGAGCAAAAAGAGTTACTAATAAAATAAGAAAGAAAACTGATTGGATAAAAGGAAATGAAAATATTGCACAAAAGTTAGAAAATATAAAAATACTGAAGATACAATAGAACTAGTCGTATTTTCGATAAACAAAAAAGAAATAACTATATTTTCAGTAAATAAAATAGAAATAGTTAAGAAAAAATTAGAACAATTATATAGTGAAGATCCATTAAGAGGATGGAAAAAACATAAAACTACTATAAAAATTGAATTAATAGATAAAAATAGCATAATAACTCAAAAACCGTTAACATATAATTTTGACGATTTAAAAGAATTTAAAATGCATATAGATGAATTATTAGAAAAATAGTATATACAAATAAGTAATAGTAAACACAATAGTCCAGCATTTATAGTAAATAAACATAGTGAACAAAAAAAAGAAAAAAGTAGAATGATTATTGACTATAGAAATTTAAATGCAAAAACTCTGACATATAATTATCCAATACCAAATAAGATATTAAAAATAAGACAAATACAAGGATATAACTACTTTAGTAAATTTGACTGTAAATCAGGATTTTACCACTTAAAGTTATATAAAGATTCTAAGGAATTAACCGCATTTACAGTACCACAGGGATTTTATGAATGGAACGTATTACCATTTGGATATAAAAATGCACCAGGTAGAAATCAACATTTTATGGATAGTTATTTTAAATAATTACCTAATTGTGTAGTATACATAGATCATAAACTACTATACACAAAAACCAAAGAAGAACATTTAAAATTACTAGAACAATTTACAGATATAATAGAAAAATCAGGAATAAGCTTAAGCGAAAAGAAAGCTGAAATTATGAAAAATCAGATAGAATTTTTAGGAATACAAATAGATAAGAGTGGAGTAAAAATACAACAACATATAGTACAAAAAATAATAAATTCAAAAGAAGAATTAGATACAAAAAAATAATTACAATCGTTCTTAGGATTTGTAAATCAGGTAAGAGAATATATACCAAAATTAGCAGAAAATCTAAAACCATTACAGAAAAAACTAAGAAAAGATGTAGAATATAATTATAACGAAGAAGATAAAAACAAGTGCAGAAGATAAAAAAACTTTGTAAAGAATTACCAAAATTACAATTCCCAGATGAAAATAAAAAATTTACATATATAGTAGAAGCAGATGCAAGTGAATATAGTTACAGAGAAGTACTTAAATACAGATACGAAGATGAAAAATTAGAACATCATTGTAGGTATTACTCAAGCACGTTTAATGAAATAGAAATAAATAGAAAAGAATTATGTTCATTATATAAATGTTTATTAGCATTTGAGCCATATATTGTATATAACAAATTTATTGTACAAACAGATAATACACAGATATGTTGGTGGTTAACGAAGAAAATACAAAATTCAGTTGCAACAAAGGAAATACGGAGACTAGTATTGAACATATTAAATTTTACATTTACAATTGAAGTAACTAGTACTAACAAAAATGTCATTGTAGATTACTTGTCACGACAAGGCTACTTGGACTGATTTAACAACAGAAGAAGTTACTATTAAAGTTACTCAGAATGATTTACTAGTTCAATTATTTGAACAAGTGAAATTATTGAAAGAACAAGTTACTCTACTGACTACTAAAGTTGCAGAATTAAAAGTGCAATCAGAGCACTCTAAAAAACAGGAAAAAGCCAAAGGCACAGCTATAGTGCAGGAAGAGTACTTTAAAAAATTAGACCTAGAAGGTGACGTTTGGACACACCTTAAAACCGAAACGGTTGTTACATGTGCAGGAACATCAGGTACAACTAAGGAATTACCCACTACAAAAGAATTACCAAAATCCAAATTGCCAAAGAAAAAGAATTACAACCTAAATAAGATATTTGAAAAATCCTATGCACCACCAAATATCCAAAAGAATGAATTATTTGTACCCCCACAGTTATACCCCTATGCAGAACAATTAACAAGAAAAAAAAAGTTTATAACCACGTAACCCGTGTTTATATTAAAAATTTATATACAATCCAAACCTTACTAAATACCCAACCCGTCCAAGATATTGAGCTAGCCAAAAAACACCAAGGCTATATAACCCAAAATTGCAAAATTATAATAAACTTATTGCACTCCCAGGAACCAGCCCAAATTTAATCGGTACATGTTATCATTATGGATTATTATCAACAGTATATACAATAGATGGGAAATAATTAGCCATGATTCCTGAAGTACATAAAGGAATTATGACATATATAAAAATTACAAAAGGATAGCTATTTTACGTAAGATTTTATTCGGCCCTCGCTGAGATACTATTTGATGAAGTTAAAACAGTGATTACAGTAGAAAAAATTGGTATGACAAGAGACTACATTATACCAGAAGAAATATCTGAGCAAGACGAAATACAGAAAACCGAGATACCAGAATTTTTCAAGAACAAACGAGTTATTGGCTTGAGCACAATTATACAAGAGTTAGCACATAACTATTTGAACCGTAATCCAATTTGGAATTATTATAATAGAGATCATTTATTGGTTTATTCAACATGTAAAGACATAAGAGAAAATAATATGGAAGAAATTCGTAAATGGACAATGACATTATTAAGACCAGAAGATAACCTTCTCACAAGATCTATCAAGAAAGAAGGAATTGTTTCTGACAGACTTATGGAACAATTCTGTAAATTTATTGGACAAAGATATGATGATCATCAATACAGCTGTTGTAGTGTACAACATAATATTATTCCAAAAGTGACACTACAATAGAAGCAAACGAAGAAATTAGAGCATCAGAAGATATACGACAAGAAGATAGATAAGCCACGAAGCAATAATGGAAGAAGACAAGATATTAAATTATGAAAACTACATGTATACAAATTAGATAACTTTCTTGACTTCTTTTACGTAAATAATTGTATAGGAACTATTAGCTTTTAGTTTTTTTTACTTTTTGTAAAGGCTTTTAATGAGTCTGTCTTTTTATGCTTTAAAGTCTTCTTACTTTTTAATTATTTAGGACAAATGTAAAAGACTAGAAATAGTATATAGGTAACATGTAAAGTTATATTAGGACAGGTGTAAAGATGTAAAAAGTTTGCGCGCTTTCTTAGGATTATAAATAGAGAGCATTTTGCTCAGTTAGAGGCAAGACTTCATGAGTTGAAGCAAGCCGCCTCTTGTACACAAAAAACTTTTGAATATTTAATAAAATCAGATATATTTCTAAGGAAAAGCTATGGATGAACAAAGCCCAGAATTATCAAATCTACCAGAACATGTATATTCATTTATAATTATGAATAGCTAAATTCATAAATTCCTGACAATCATGATATGATAAAATAAGTTCATGTTAGTTACTATATAGTAAATTATTCGAAGAATAATATGTTACAAAGTTTATTAGCAAAGAGGAAAAGGAAAAAAATCCCTAAGGACTATGTCATCCTAAAGGTGAAACCGGTGAGGCAAGAAAGTTGTGATAGGGGAGTAGCCAGAGTAGAGGCGTTGTTTAAGGAAAAAGTATCTAGACTACAATGCTAATAGTGATAGATTAACATAATTATTTAAGAATAATCTAGTACATATGTAACACTCTGATTATCTGAACCGGAACGCTACACGGTGCTAATGACCCCGAAGGACCACAAGATAATCCATGACTGATAACTGTACATGTACACTGCATATTATACGTGAAATAATGCGGAAAACATGCACAATAGGCCATACGGTTCAACTAAAATAATATAACATCCATATGGGTGAAAAATACCCAAAACAACTAAGTGTTGATCTTTATCAAAATTTGCTAAGTCTTGAGGCTTGTAGAGCCAAATGAGTTGAATTCGGATGTAACGATTTTGTGGCGTCTTACAATATCTCCCCCTTGGGGACATTCATCCTCGAATGAGAATCAACTGAGAGGTGATACAAGATAAGCTGAACATGAACTGAACATGAATGTCTGAAATCTGATCTCATGACTGACATGCTAAACATATTGAACTCATGTATATATAATGCATGGATAACTGATACATGAATACATGACTGTGTGTTATCATAAACTAAGTTTCTCAAGATGAGAATGCATAGCTGATGCATGATTTTATAACTGAACTGATACATGAATGCATGACTGAGTATGCAATGGTAATAGATACCAAGTTATGATGGGAACATGAATATGTAACTGAATAAGCTTAAGGAGAACTGTTACCTTGAGCTTGATCTGAATTGGCGGAGAAGAGGTAAGGATACTTGGTACGCATATCTGTTTCTGCTTCCCAAGTAGCTCCCTCATGAGAATGATTTCGCCAAAGAACCTTAACTAGAGGGACTTCTTTGTTCCTCAAATGACGGGTCTGATAGTCTAAGATTTCAACTGGAATCTCTTCATATGAGAGGTTGTTCTGAATATCAATGCTCTGAATAGGGAATATAACTGTTGGGTCACCTATGCACTTCTTAAGAAAGGAGACATGGAATACTGGATGAGATGAGGCTAGATATGAAAGCAATTCGAGCTCATAAGCTACCTTACCGAATCGACTGAGAATCCTGAAGGGACCGATATATTGGGGACTGAGTTTCCCTTTCTTTCCAAACCTCTTCACTCCCTTCATGGGAGAGAACTTAAGATAGACATAATCATTGACCTCAAACTCAATATCCTTTCTACGAACATCTGCATAAGACTTCTATCAGCTCTGAGCAGCCCGGAGTCTCTCCCTGATCAACTAGACTTTCTCTAAGGCGTCGAATACTAAGTAAGGACCTATAACTGAGGCCTCACTAACTTCAAACCAACCAATCGGAGATCTACATCTCCTACCATAGAGAGCCTCGAATGGAGCCATCTAAATACAGGAATGAAAGCTATTATTATATGTAAACTCAATCAAAGGCAAGTGGTCATCCCAACTTCCTTGGAAATCAACTGCACATGCCCTTAACATATCTTCAAAAGTCTGAATGGTCCTTTCTTCTTGACCATCCATCTGAGGATGAAATATTGTACTGAGATAAACTTGGGTACCAAGACCCTTTGGAATACTTTCCAGAAGTGAGAGGTGAACTGGGTACCTCTGTCTGAGATGATAGATAATGGAACACCGTGTAATCTGACCAACTCCCTGATATAGAGTTTGGCGTAATCCTCAGCTGAATAGGAAGTACGAACTGGAAGGAAATGAGCTAACTTGGTCATTCTGTCTACAATGACCCAAACTGAATTATGCTGATGATGAGTTCTAGGCAAACCCATCACGAAGTCTATGTTCACTTCTTCCCACTTCCAAGTAGGAATGGTGAACTCCTGCATGGAACCACTAGGCTTCTGATGCTCTATCTTATCCTACTGACATGTAGAGCACTTAGCCACGAACTCTGCAATATCTCTCTTCATCCCCCTCCACCAATAGATCTCCCGCAATTCACGGTATATCTTAGTGTCCCATAGACGAATAGAGTATCGCGCACCATGCACTTCTTCAAGAATTTTCTTTCTCAAGTCATCTACACCTGGAACACACAGACGACCCTGATAATGAAGAAAACCATCTCCCGCTTGGGAGAAAACCTCTACTTTCTAATTCTGAACTGACCCTTTTAGCTTAACAAGGCTAGGATCCCTTTCTTGTTTTTCCTTCACCTCAAAAACTAGAGATGACTCTGAACTACTCTGAACACATACACCACCCTCTGAAGAGTCGACTAAGTGAATGCCTAGTCTGGTAAGATGATGAATCTATTGAGCTATCTTTTTCTTGCTATCCTCAACGTGAGAAACACTACCCATGGATAGTCTACTGAGAGCGTCATCCACAACATTGTCCTTGCCGAATAGTAAAGGACACTCATGTCATAATCCTGCAAGAGCTCTAACCACCTTCTCTGATGAAGATTGAGATCTTTCTGAGAAAAGACATACTGGAGACTTTTATGATTTGTGAAGACATCTACATGAACTCCATAAAGATAATGCCTCCAAATCTTTATGGAAAATACCACGGCTTCTAACTCAAGATCATGAGTAGGATAATTCTTCTCATGGGGCTTTAACTGTCTGAGGCATAGGCTATGACCTTACTATGCTGCATGAGGACACAACCTAAACCCACTCTGGAAGCATCACAATAAACTACGAACCCATTTGTACCATCTAGAAGAGCTAGAACTGGAGCTGAAGTGAGTCGAGTCTTCAATTCCTAAAAACTCTTCTCGCATGAATCTGACCACTGAAACTTGACCTTTTTCTAAGTCAGTCTGGACATAGGAGATGTAATAGAAGAAAACCCTTTGACAAACCTTCTGTAATAGCCAGCCAAACCCAAGAAACTCCTGATATCTGAAGGAGATACGAGGCAAGGCCAGTTTCTTACCGTTTTGGTTTTCTGAGGATCTACTCTAATGCCATCACCGGAAATAATATGACCAAGGAATTCTACTGATCTTAGCCAAAATTTGCACTTACTGAATTTGACAAACAACTGATGATCCCTGGGAGTCTGAAGAACAAATCTGAGATGGTCTAAATGATCACGCTCAGTGCGAGAATAGACCAGAATATAATCTACGAAGACTATGACGAACATTTCCAAGTACAGCTTAAACAGCCGGTTTATCAAGTCCATGAAAGCTGCAGGGGTATTAGTAAGACCAAGAGACATGACTATAAATTCGAAGAAACCATACCGAGTATGGAAAACTGTCTTCGGGGTGTTGTATTCTCTAACTCTGAGTTGATGATATCCTGTTCTGAGGTCTATCTTAAAGAAATAACTGGCATCCTGAAGTTGGTCAAACAGATCATCTATTCTAGAAAGTGGATACCTGTTCTTGACCGTAACCTTGTTGATATGATGGTAATCGATACACATCCTGAGAGAACCATCTTTCTTGTGTACGAATAAGACTGGTGCACCCCATGGGGATACACTAGGCCTGACGAATCCCTTATCTAAGAGATCCTTCAACTGATCTTTCAGTTCCTTGAGTTCTGCTGGTGCCATTCTATATGGAAAAATAGAAATAGGCTGAGTATCAGGGTGAAGGTCTATGCCGAAGTCTATTTCCCTTTCAGGAGGAATGTGATGTTAGATGAATTTAAGCATTCTAGCCTTACTATTTTAGCCTTTTTCGTTTGGTTTTGAGGATGATTCTTATTCTACATATGTTTATAATAATATAAATCTTCATATAAGTGTCCAAGTTCATGTTTACAATGTTTAATGGTGTTTCCACATGAGTTTTGATTCAATTTGAGCATTTAGAGTTCAACTGAGAAAACTAGTGTTACTAGATTGAGCTAGGTTTTTGTCTAGTCTATTGTGTTGGGTTCTAATGTGTTTTAATGAGTTAATAAGGTTGTTATTATGTATTTATATGTTAAACAACTTATTTATAATGTTCATAGGTCAATTGGATCAAGACAAGAGTCAAAACAATGAGCTAAAGATCAAAGTGAAATTAGCCTATGCTTAGCTCGTGTTTCTAGTTCATCGTCTTGGATGTTTTGTTGTTTTGAGATATACATTGTGGTGTTTGATGCTTTAGGATGATTTTTTAATGAATCATGTTGATATATGAAGGATATAAAAGCTTCAATTCAAGTGGAAACAACTCAAGAAGGCTCGGAATGACTCAACAAAACCACAATGCAAAGATTGACTCTGTTTGGATACCTGAAATGTATTTGGCTATTGTGGGAGCGTGATAATTGATCTATGTATTTTATAAACACTAATTTATATCTACGAGGACAAAATGTTATTCCAATAGGCGCGTGAGAATCCCCAAGTCGATCCACTTGGCGGCGCCTGGCTTATCGCGAGTTTCCAACACAGCCAAAATTTCAGTTGCAAATTCCAATGAGCCCGGGCGAGCAACTCCTGCTTATAGTGGTGAGGTTACCTGGGCAACGCCTGGCCTATTCCAAAGGCATATTTTGGCCCAGTATAAAAGGAATAATGTGAAGAAAATTGGGTATTCATTCTTAGACATTTTTGGAGCGGCGGAAGAGCAACAAGAACCCTCATTTAGGGTTCTTGAATTTCATTTTCCACTTCTTCTTTGTAAGTTTTATTTTATGTATGATTAATTACTTGTATTTGATAGTGAATTCAATTATTAGCAGTTAAATACCCTTGTTCTGGGATTGAGGTTAAGAACATGAATACTCTTTGATATTCTTATTTGTAGTTTAATTTTGGATTATCACATGGATTGTTCTTAATTTTTTGAGCTTACTATTTTAATGATTATCTACCATTAAAATAAAACTATATTTTTATGTGAACCTGGGAGGAGAATCATAGATTAGAATGAAAAAATTAGGGAATAAGGTTCTTATCCTTTTATGAAATAAGGGATTTGAATTAGCTTCTAGGATAGGGATATACCTAGAAGCCTTGTTTGGTTCAATTGCAAGATGATAACTTAATAAGATCTAGAATAATATTTGTATCTCTGCGGGAGTTTTTGGTACATTATTTTATAGATAAAAGATTTGACGTCGGGAGACTAAAATCGTAGAATAAACCTTCCGAATCAATAATCCGATAACCAATTGAACTACGATAATAATAGAGATTTGTATGATTGTTATAAATTCCTCAACCCCAGGATTACTCCATAGATTATTTCAAGTATTTTATTTTATGCATTGGTTTAGATTAGTTTTAGTGTACAAAAATTTCAACTATTTGCTACCCTCCTCAATTTGTTAGACTAGAATAAGATAGGCGGCAAACAAAAGTCCCTGAAAGATCGAAACTTGGGATTCCTTGAAGCCACTATATTACTTGATAAGACCACGTACACTTGCGTGTGCGCTTGGGCGCTGTCAAGTTTTTGGCGCCGTTGTCAGGGACTTGTTACTAGGAAACTATCTTATTTTTTTAGTTTTTCTATATTGAGTTGTACATAGTTTTTGTTTAGTTTCTTTGTATTATACTTTATTTCTATTTTTTTTTCATCTCACATTCTTCTTGAGATGTCAGCCAAGGATAGATGGTTTTCGAGTGATACGAATTCTTGTTATTTTTTACCACATCATGAGGCTTATTGTCTAAATACAAGTTGATGTTTGTCTTGTGGTCAAAGTGATCATTTAGAAGATATGTGTGCTAGAAATCCCGATTCACTAATATTTGTGGGCTATGATGAATTGCAAATTTATATAAACTACAGCAATCGAATGGGGTTGACTTAGTCACAAATTCTATCACTAACCAACCAACGACAAGTCCAAAGTAATCAAGCTACAACGTTGACGAGTAGCATGGAGGAAATAATGAAGCAGGTGTTAGCGAATCAATCCAAGTTTGCAGAACAGTTGAATGATCAACAATTGTTTATCAAAAATTTTGAGTTCCAGCTTGTCCAAATTGCCGTAACACAAAACACAAGACCTCAAGTGATGTCCCAACCTATTGAAGATGAAGTTGCAGATAATTTGAGGAAGTCTGAGTACTCAGAAACTAAAATTGTTGAACGGGTTGAGGAATTTTCAGTACCACCATGTCTATAGTGGCTAAGCAAAGAAGAATATGATGAGGACATTAGACAACTTGTGGAACAAACACAAGAATCACAGTCACTCGATTGTCATCTTTATCTTGAGACTGACATTGAAAAGGAGAATACAAGTGAAGGTGTTGAGGATAGTGTAAATTTTGAAGTAGGATTGGTTAGGCCTCATTCAAAGCATTTTTCTACATTATGTTTAGATGATATCTTGTCTATGGAATCATTTAAAATAGTGGAAGAGTGTGAAGATGAGGAACAAGAATCCTATATTCTTGATTTTACACTAGACAAACAACATAATAACACACCTCACTTTAAAGCCGAGTGTTTTACCATGCTCAATCTGTCACTCGGTTTCTTAATTTTTATACCACCTCCATATGAGAGAGGCAAAAAGATGGATGCTAAGTTAGGGGTGAAATTCATATCCTCAAGGTGGAGGAAAAAGTTGATATAGGTCGAGTCGCGATACTAAATTAGGCGCTTCTTGGGAGGCAACCCAAGATAAGGTATGTTTTATTTTCAGTTTTTAGTTTTTTTATTTTACGCAGTTTTTGTTTTTGGTTGAGTCACAAGTTGATGGGAAGTCTGAGTACCGAAAATCTGAGCTTGAAGCATGGCTAATATTAAGTGTGGGGTTCCATGGATCTCATTCATGTGAAGATGCTACTATCTAGGCCTAGAGGCCTCAGGGAGTATTTCTATCCCTTACTCTAAAAGTTCACTTTGAGGACAAAGTAAATTTTTAAGTGTGGGGTGGGGAAATTCTCAAATTTTGGCTCAATTTAGAAAAAAAATTAGGTTACAAATAAGTGAGATATTCTTGTTGGTGCTATTTTTTATTACATGATGCAAGTGGGTTTGTTGGTAAAAGCATGTTGAATTATGAGAATTGCTACTTTTTAAGACTCTTATGATCATTTTCGTGACTTTTGTACTTGTTGACTTAAAATTGAATTCATGCTATTGTTTGGTTGGAAGTCTATGATGATCCTATTGAGTTGAACATGTGTCATGTGCGTGTAAGGTATTTTGTATATTTCTTTTTGCTTGTGATGTCTAGAACTTGCCCGGTGTGTGTGTGTGAAGTGGAATAAAGAATGTGGGTTTAGGAGATGATATAGGCATTTCTTTGATAGCCTTGTTTATACCTTCTATTTTTCCTACCCTTTGTGCATTATCATAGTTAACCCCATTGAGACTTTAGCTCATTTTCTTTGGCAACCTCATAAATAGCCTAATCCGTTCTTTGATAGACCATAATTTGATCCAAAGAGTTCCTAAGTGCTTTAATGAAAAAATTGAATTAGCAAGGAGTTTGTGAAATTGAAGAAGGAGGAAGGTGAAAGTGAAATTCGAAAGAAGTGTTCATTGTGTGTCCAAATTGTTATGGTTAGGAGATATAAAGAAAATGAGAGACAATTTAGTTTTTATTGCCTAGTTTTTCTTACAATGAACCTGTTTTGACCCTAGTCTATTTAGGACAATGTGCACCTCAACTAAAGCGAATAATTTTAGTTGAGGGTGGCTACTATAGGGGTGTGTAACAACAATTGGAGTTGGGAATTGATTTATGATGTAAAAAGAAAGTAATCCTATCATAGTTTTTGTTAATGCATTGAACAAAATTGGGGTGAAACGATTGATGTGTGAAAGTAATGAATTGGGTTGATAGAAGGTGATTTTCAGAGGTTTGTCATATATTAAAGCGCTTAGGATTGATAGTCACTATTCGTGGCCAAAATAGTTCCTACCCGTCCCTTAGCCTACATTACAACCCTAAAAAGACCTACTTGATCCTAAGATTTACATTTAAATATTTGTGGAGCATTACACTAACGGAAAGCCTATGGTTCATTATGTGTAACTTGCGAATTCTTTGTGAGAATGAGTATAATTTGATTCTTGTACCCATTGTTATGAATTGCATTATTGTAAGTGTTTATGGGTAACTCTCTTGTGGTGAGGGGAACATGTTTGATGAATATGGATGATTTGTAATATTTCTTTAACTAAATTATGTGCATGAGTTTTCTACTTGTGGAGTCCATTCTTGAGGCTAGGATGTTTTGGAAGTGGAATTTTGACCTTTCAATTGTGTATAACATGCTTAGTGTGGAAACTTGCATTGCATGTAGTCATTGTAGTACTAGATTGAATGTATTGCATGTAGTAGGAGTGTGTAATCTATTCATCCCATGATGCTTATAGTTAAGAATTGTTCAAGGATGAACAAGGCTTTAAGTGTGGGGTGGTGATGTTGGATGAATTTATGCATTCTAGCCTTACTATTTTAGCCCTTTTCATCTTGTTTTAAGGATAATTCTTATTCTATATGTGTTTATAATGATATAAATCTTCATATAAGTTTCAAAGTTCATGTTTACAATGTTTAATGGTGTTACCACATGATATTTGATTCAATTTGAGCATTTAGAATTCAACCGAGAAAACTAGTGGTACTAGCTTGAGCTAGGTGTTTGTCTAGTCTATTGTGTTGGGTTCTAATGTGTTTTAATGAGTTAATAAGGTTTTTATAATGTATTTATATGTGAAACAACTTATTTATAATGTTCATAGGTCAATTGGATCAAGATAAGGGTCAAAACAATGAACTAAAGATCAAAGTGAAATTAGCCTATGCTTAGCTCGTGTTTCTAGTTCATTGTCTTGGATGTTGTGTTGTTTTGAGCTCTACCTTGTGTTTTTTGATACTTTAGGATGCTTTTTTAATTGATAATGATGATATATGAAGGATATACAAGCTTCAATTCAAGTGGAAACAACTCAAGAAGTCTCGGAATGGCTCAACGAAACCACAATGCAAAGATTGACTCCGTTTGGATACCTGAAATGTATTTGGCTATTGTGGGAGCGTGGTAAATGATCTATGAATGTTATAAACACCAATATATATATAAGAGGACCAAATTTTAGGCCAATAAGGCGCGTGAGAACCCCAAGACGATCCACCGGGCGGCGCCTGGCTTATCGCGGGCTTCCAACACTTAAAATTTCAGCTGCAAATTCCAGTGAGCCCGGGCGATAAGAAGGCGATGCCTGCTTATAGAAGTTCGGTTACCTGGGAAACGCCTGGCATAGTCCAAAGGTATATTTTGGTCCAGTATAAAAGGAATAACGTGAAGAAAATTGGGGATTCATTCTTGGACATTTTTGGAGCGGCGGAAGAGCAACAAGAACTCTCATTTACGGTTGTTGAATTTAATTTTCCACTTCTTCTTTGTAAGTTTTATTTTATGTATGATTAATTACTTGTATTTGATATTGAATTCAATTATTAGCTGTTAAATACCCTTGTTCTGGGGTTGAGGTTAAGAACATAAATACTCTTTGATATTCCTATTTGTAGTTTAATTTTGGATTATCACATGGATTGATCTTAATTTCTTGAGCTTACTATTTTAATGCTTAGCTACCATTAAAAGAAATCTATATTTTTATGTGAACCCGGAAGGAGAATCATAGATTAGAATGAAGAAATTAGGGAATAAGGTTCTTATCCTTTTATGAAACTAGGGATTTGAATTAGCTTCTAGGATAGGGATAGACCTAGGATCCTTGTTTGGTTCAATTGCAAAATGATAACTTAATAAGATCTAGAATAATATTTGTATCTCTGCGGAAGTTGTAGTTACATTATTTTATAGATAAAAGATTTGAGGTCGGGACACTAAAATCGTTGCATAAACCTTGTGAATCAATAATCCGATAACCAATTGAACTACGATAATAATAGAGATTTGTATGATTGTTCAAAATTCCTCAACCCCAGGATTACTCCATAGATTATTTCAAGTATTTTATTTTATGCATTGGTTTAGATTAGTTTTAGTGTACAAAAATTACAACTCTATTTGCTACCCTCTTCAATTAGTTAGACTAGAATAAGATAGGCGGCGAACACAAGTCCCTGAGAGATCGATACTTGGGCTTTCTTGAAGACACTATATTACTTGATAAACCCACTTACACTTGCGTGTGCAGTGTCAGAATGCCTGGAAGATCTTCAGGAAAGACGTCTGAATATTCATTAACAATTGGAACTGATTCAATACTGGGAGATTCGGAACTGGAATCTTTAATATGCATGAGATGATACACACACCCCTTAGAAATTATTTTCCTTGCCCGAAGGTAGGAAACAAGATGAACCCTGAAAGATGAAATATTACCCTTCCACTCTATGATGGGCTCATTCGGGAATTAAAACTGAACTATCATATTTCTGCAGTCGACTGTGGGATAGCAGGAATGAAGCCAATCCATGTCGAGAATGACATCAAAATCAGTCATCTTTAATTCGACTAAATCTGCTGATGTGGATTTTTGAAATATCATAACTGGGCAGTTCATGTATACCCGCTGAGCTATGATGGTTTTACCCACTGGGGTAGAGACTGAAAAGGGCTCTGCTAAAATTTCGGGATTGATTTAAAAATTGCTTACCATGTATGGGGTAACAAAAGACAAAGATACACCTGGGTCTAGCAAAGCATAAACATGAACATGAAAAATCTGTAACGTACCAGTAACGACATCAGGAGAATTTTCCTGATCCTGTCGGGTCTGAAGAGCATAGAGTCTGTTTGGACGTTGCCCACTAGTAGAATTGGAAGTAGCACCCTACTAGTTTGGGCGACCGGACTAAGCTGTGGGATAATTCTGTTGACCCTGATAACCAGACATACGACAATCTTGGACTCTGTGGCCTTTCTTGCCACAACCAAAACTCACGTCACTACCGGATCTGCAAACACCCTTGTCGTTCTGACCACAAGTCTGACAAATGGGATTAGTATGGGCACTACTGACACTGCCTTGAGATTTAGAGCCTGGTGATATATCTCTGAACTTAGGTGCTGGAGCACTAGATGAAGACTGAACTGGAGCTGATGACTTAGGACGAAACTGTGAATGGTTTCCTCCCTCTGATTTGGGATGAGCAAAACTAAAACTGCCTGATCTTTCCCTCTTATTCTGCCTCTCCCTAGACCTAACCTTCTTCTCCTCTATCTGCTGGGAATGGGTCATGAGTCTGGCTAAGGTCATATCACTGTTCAGCATCGCAGACCTACACTCATTTACCACGCTATCGTTCACCTCTGACACAAACTTGCTCATCTTATCCCTGTTGTCTGCAACCACATGAGGGGCATATCTGGCTAGCTGAGTAAATCTGAGAGAATACTCTCTAACCATCATATTTCCCTGCCTGAGGATGATGAAGTCAAGAACTTTGGTCTCCCTCTACTCTTGGGGATAGAATCTGTCTAAGAAAGACATGACAAATTCCTCCCACTCGATGGGACCTGCATCTTCTACCCTCTCGAACTTCCACTATTTGTACCAAGTGTGAGCCACATCTTGCAACAGTTATGCATCTAACTCAACACTCTCAACAGAAGTAACTCCCATGATATCAATGACCTTCTAGACTTAGTCAATGAATTCCTGAGGGTCTTCATCAGACTTAGACTCGTGGAAAGATGGAGGGTTCATTCGGGTGAAGTCCTGAATCCTAGATGCGGCTGATCTGACCACTGGATTGGCTGGAATAACTAGTGGCCATTCATTCTCGGCAACCACAGGCTGAGCAAGTATGGTGAATGTGGCTCTAAACTCCGTATGGGAAACATGTTCACCCAAAGGATCTTTGGGCTGAGGAGCTGGCTGGTTTCTTCTCTTTGGAGGCATATTCTGAAATAAGAGAAGAACGAATTAGACTGAGAGTTTAACTTGAGATTATGCTCACTAGCACGACATAAATACTGAAATAAGGGAAATTGTTCCTAAAACATCTTATAGCCTCCTGTACATAAATGTGGTGCGCAATACACCCATGTACAAGACTCTACTAGATGCGGCTTTTAGACTTCCTAGGACTCTGTTGAACCTTAGGCTCTGATACCAAGTTTGTAACACCCCGATTATCTGAACCGAAACACTACACGGTGCTCATGACCCCGAAGGACCACAAGTTAACCCATGACTGATATCTATACTTGTATACTGTATATTATACATAAAATAATACAGAAAGCATGCACAATAGGCCATAAGGTTCAACTGAAATAATATAACATCCATATGGGTGAAAAATACCCAAAACAACTGAAATATGAATCAAAACTGAACATAAGTCTAAGGTAAATCCAAAAGCCTCCAAGTACTAACTGAATAAGGAGTTGAAGGAACATGTCTCCAACTAACTCCATGAAGATATAGCTAACTGAAATAATAAATGAATAAATCAAATGATACCGTCCTCGAATGAAGAGGACTCATTGTAACTCTGTGACTGGATATGCTACTGCTAATGCTGATCTGGAGCTCGTGTCTCTGGACCTATGGTGTAACATGAAAAGAAAGAACCATAGCGTAAATGCGTCAGTACGTGGGAATGTACTGAGTATACGAGTGAGGTAGGCTAAGTACAAAAGGGTTTACATGCTTGAACAATGGTAACTGACTGACTGATATGAATGTGAGAGTGCAAACATGCATACATAGTAACTAAAATCGTGAATACGTGATAGCTAGATATGTATGCTAATACATGGTTTACTGATAACTATCATGACTGATACCGGGAATCTGATAACATGAGCGATTGTATCTGACAGTCCTGAATCTGATGGAACTATCTGAGTTCCGTACTGTAACTGAGTTGACTGTATCTGACAGTCTTGATATACTAAAATTTGAAGAACTATCTGAGTTCTTTTATTAAGACTGATACTGAAACTGTGGAAGGTAGTTGTTTAACCGACATGCCCCATATGTGCCATTATGGCTAAGCTGGGGTCCAATCTCTGCCCTGACTGGAAGGGTGTCAACACCGCGTCACTGGTAAGGAAAATTGTGGGTAACCCTCATCTGACAGTGTTCCCAAAAGAGAAAAATGGAGCCCTCATCTAACAGTGCTAAGCCACCTCATAAACCCTCATCTAACAGTGCTAATGTCTCAACCTTTGTTGGCTATATAGTTCTGGAATGCAAGGTTGACTACTTAGAATCACACCCTCATCTGGCAGTGTGTGTTCCCATCCTTGGGTTCACTCGGTGCTAACTTCTACTCCCATCTGAAGAGACTGTACATGAATAATTGATTGAACATGATTTAACTGACTGTACGTTAACTGAACTTACTGAATTCCATTGACTGACGGAATACTACTGATATCCAATAACTGACTGAGATCATGAGGTTTTCCTTAGTCACCTGACTGACTGAATTTTACTGAATCATGACTTGATTTCAGATATCGTGAAACATGACATGGCTCTAGGCACATAGCTATATTTTTTGGGTGCGAATACCCCCAGGACTCGATAGAAGGAAACTGGCGCACATGACATGACTTGATCACAAGATTGGAGTCCACAATTCATAATATCTTAAGTATGGGATATAATACTTCATGTAGTTATTCAATATCTTAAACATTGTAGGGAATACATGGATATATTTTGTGTACATATTCTATATCTCCATTATCATACATACTTCATACCACAACAATAGCAACACATCAATAGCATGGAATTCATATTGAAGTGTATAGCTAACATAGACTTGTCATTTAGACATCATGGAACCATGTAAACATGAATTTCTAGCATCCCAAGCATTTTATCAAACACCTTGCATGCATTATTTAAGGCATAGGTGTGTTTCATAACTTGAACCATATTACACCACCTAAAGTTCATAGTTTTCAACTAACAAACATATATATTCCATGAAAACACCTTTAGATATCATGTTGAAACTTAAACAACAATCATCAACATGTACATGCTCATATCACCACAAAAAGTTCACAAAATAGTATTTAAAACATGGTTCTTGAACTCTATGAACGAAAACGATCCATAGATAAACACTATGCATACCTTAGATTAATAATCCATGAAGATTATAGTGAAATAAACTTGGAATTGGAAACCCCCAATTGAACCCTAGACTTGTTCTTGAGAGTAATTCAACAAAAGCACTATATTTTGGTGTTTTGGAGCTCGAATCCCGTGTTAATAAGCTTATATAGGGGTGGAGAATGACCAAAAATCCCTTAAAAACACGGAGGTTGAGTGCAGAAAAACTGGGCAAGCACCGGACATAGCAGGCGATGCCTGGCTTAGTCCACCGCTATAAACAGGTGACGCCTGCGGGCTTATTGCAGAGAGCTACTATTTTGCAAATCCAAACGTGCCCTTACGCTATCCAAAAAATTCCAAAACTTACCCGGAATGTACTACGACCTTGCCCCATCGCAACGCAGCTTGAAAATCCAAAAACGAAGGTCAGAAAGGCCGTCAAATAAATCTCCAAAGTTTGGAGGTCTAAAATGAGACTAAATGTTAAACTTAATCAAAATTTGCTAAGTCTTGAGGCTTGTCGATCCAAATGAGCTGAATTCGGACGCAATGATTTTGCGGGGTCTTACAACATAGTAATCTAAAATGATCATATTTTGTTATGTATATGATTGAAGGGAATATTTTTTAAATAACATCATATGAAAAAGAATGATTACCTACTTATCCGATGAAATGATAGATAAATTCAAAATACTTGTTTTATATATATACATAGAGATATAGAAATTGTAGACATAAAGAAAATAATATGGGAAAAGATATGGAATTGTGAAGAAGAAGAGTTATTAAATTCTATAGAAAACTTACACTTATATAATGAAAGCTACTGTTCATACCTAGATAGTTATTATTCAGATGGATATTATACAGATTAAAAAATGCTAGAATATATTAAAAGAGTTAGAGAAAAATGAAGTTGGTTATACGAAGAAATTAATTATAGAAACCAGCTTAGAAGAGGAAGAAAACAATTAAAAGAAAGATTAATTTGGATAGATAAAACCATGAAACAACTAGAATTAAAAGATAGTATAGAATATGATTTAGACATAGAATTATTCATAGAAGAAAAAAACAGAATAATTAACGAAATAGATAACCTAGAATTTAATATTAGATATAGCACAATTAGAACAAATTATTACAAAGAAATTTGCAGTATTACAACTACTTTAGGATAAAATGATATTAATTAACATGATAGAACTAGTAAGTACTAGTTATCTACTAGGTATCCACGCAAGTTATCCGCACCCCCTACAATTGTAGGGGGTGCGGATAACTTGCATGGATAACTAGTAGATAACTAGTATTCTTAACTTCTCTAAACATTTTTATTTTTAATTTATTTATTTTAGTTTTATTAATGTTCATATCTTGGGGGGTGATTAGATGGTATTTGATTAAATGCTTTACTAAAATATTCTTTAGTTTTTTCTCTTAGTCTCTATAATTCTTGTATATTGTTTTGAAGGTATTCCAAATATTCTATATCTTTTGTTCTAAAATATTCAATTAAATTCTCTTTCATAAGTATTTCTTCTAATCTTATTTCTTCCATATCTTGTCTCCAATATTTTAAATATTCATAGTTTATCATTTTAATCTGAATAATACCAATCTGGATAATAATTTCTATCATAGAAATCTATATTTTCTAATTCATCTTCTATCAAATTAGTATTTAGTAACTCATCTTCAAAATCAAATATCTTTTCCCATATGAGTTTCTTTATATCTATTATTTCTATATCCTTAAGTATATATAGAACAAGTATCTTAAATCTATCTATCATCTCATCAGATAAATAGGTAGTCATTTTATTTCATATGATGCTTATTTCAAAACATTCCCTTCAATCATATACATAACAAAATATGATCATTTTAGATTACTATGTACTAGATTACTCTTAAATAATTATGTTACTCTGTCATTATTAGCATGGTATTCTGGATAATTTTCCCTTAAACAGCGCCTCTACTCTGGCTACTCCCTTATCACGGCTTTCTTGCCTCACCGATTTCACCTTTAGGATGGCATAGTCCTTAAAGATTTTTCTCCTTTTTCTCTTTGCTAATAAACTTTGTAACATATTATTCATCAAATAATTCTACTATATAGTAAATAACATGAACTTATTTTATCATATCATGATTGTCAGGAACTTATGAATTTAGCTATTCATAATTATAAATGAATATACCTGTTCTGGTGGATTTGATAATTCTGGGCTTTGTTCATCCATAGATTTTCCTTAGAAATATATCTGATTTTATTAAATATTCAAAAGATTTTTGTGTACAAGAGGAGGCTTGCTTCAACTCATGAAGTCTTGCCTCTAATTGAGCAAAATTCTCTCTATTTATAATCCTAAGAAAGCGCGTAAACTTTTTAAATCTTTACACCTGTCCTAATATAACTTTACACGTTACCTATATACTATTTCTAGTCTTTTACATTTTTCCAAAATAATTAAAAAGTACGAAGATTTTAAAGCATAAAAAGACAAAGACTCATTAAAAACCTTGTCAAAAAGTAAAAAAAAAAACTAAAAGCTAATAGTTCCTATACAATTATTTACGTAAAGGAAGTTAAGAAAGTTATCTAATTTGTGTACATGTCGTTTTCATAATTTACTATCTTGTCTTCTTCCATTATTTCTTCGTGGCTTATCAATCTTCTTGTCGTATCTCTTCTACTGCTCTAATTTCTTCGTTTGCTTCTATTGTAGTGTCACTTTTGGAATAATATTATGTTGTCCTCTACAACAGCTGCATTGATGATCATGATATCTTTGTCCAATTAATTTATAGAATTGTTCCATAAGTTCGTCAGAAATAACTCATTCTTTCTTGATAGATCTTGTGAGAGGGTTATCTTTTGGTCTTAATAATGTCATTGTCCATTTACGAATTTCTTCCATATCATTTTCTCTTATGTCTTTACATGTTGAATAAACCAATAAATGATCTCTATATAATAATTCCAAATTGGATTACGGTTCAAATAGTTATGTGCTAACTCTTGTATAATTGTGTTCAAGCCAATAACTTGCTTACCAATTATAGGGGGGTGCGGATAACTTGCGTGGATAACTAGTATTCTTAACTTCTCTAAACATTTTTATTTTTAATTTATTTATTTTAGTTTTATTAATGTTCATATCTTGGGAGGTGATTAGTTGGTATTTGATTAAATGCTTTATTGTAATATTCTTTAGTTTGTTCTCTTAGTCTCTGTAATTTTCGTATGTTATTTTGAAGGTATTCCAAATATTCTATATCTTTTGTTCTAAAATATGCAATTAAATTATCTTTTATAAGTATTTCTTCTAATCTTATTTCTTTCATATCTTGTCTCCAATATTTTAAATATTCATAGTTTATCATTTTAATCTGAATAATACCAATCTGAATAATAATTTCTACCATAGAAATCTATTATTTCTAATTCATCTTCTATCCAATTAGTATTTAGTAACTCATCTTTAAAATCAAATATCTTTTCACATATGAGTTTCTTTATATCTGTTATTTCTATATCCTTAAGTATATACAGAACAAGTATCTTAAATCTATCTATCATCTCATCGGATAAATAGGTAGTCATTTTTTTCCATATGATGCTTATTTCAAAACATTCCCTTCAATCATATACATAACAAAATATGATCATTTTAGATTACTATGTACTAGATTATTCTTAAATAATTATATTACTCTGTCACTATTAGCATGGTAATCTGGATACTTTTCCCTTAAACAGCGCCTCTACTCTGGTTACTCCCCTATCACGGCTTTATTGCCTCACCGGTTTCACCATTAGGATGGCATAGTTCTTAGGAATTTTTAACCTTTTCCTCTTTGCTAATAAACTTTGTAACATATTATTCTTCGAATAATTCTACTATAAAGTAACTTACATTAACTTATTTTATCATATTATGATTGTCAGAAATTTATGAAATTTGCTATTCATAATCATAAATAAATATACCTGTTCTGGTAGGTTTGATAATTTTGAGTTTTGTTCATCCATAGCTTTTCCTTAGAAATATATCAGTTTTTTATTAAATATTCAAAAAGTTTTTTGTTTACAAGGGAGAAGGCTTGCTTCAACTCATGAAGTCTTGTCTCTAACTGAGCAAAATGCTCTCTATTTATAATCCTAAGAAAGCGCATAAACTTTTTACACCTGTCCTAAAATAACTTTACACGTTACCTATATACTATTTCTAGTCTTTTACATTTGTCCTAAATAATTAAAAGGTAAGAAGACTTTAAAGCATAAAAAGACAAAGACTCCTTTAAAGCCTTGTCAAAAAAAAAAAGCTAATAGTTCCTATACAATTATTTACGTAAAGGAAGTCGAGAAAGTTATCTAATATGTCTACATGTCGTTTCATAATTTAATATCTTGTCTTCTTCCATTATTGCTTCGTGGCTTATCTATCTTCTTGTCGTATCTCTTCTGCTGCTCTAATTTCTTCGTTTGCTTCTATTGTAGTGTCACTTATGGAATAATATTATGTCGTCCACTACAACAGCTGCATTGATGATCATCATATCTTTGTCCAATTAATTTACAGAGTTGTTCCATAAGTCCGTCAGAAATAACTCCCCGTTTCTTAATAGATCTTGTGAGAGGGTTATTTTCTGGTCTTAATGTCATTGTCCATTTACGAATTTCTTCCATATCATTTTCTCTTATGTCTTTATATGTTGAATAAACCAATAAATGATCTCTATTATAATAATTCCAAATTGGATTACGGTTCAAATAGTTATGTGCTAACTCTTGTATAATTGTGCTCAAGCCAATAACTCGTTTGTTCTTGAAAAAGTATGGTATCTCGATTTTCTATATTTTTTCCTGCTCAGATATTTCTTCTGCTATAATTTAGTCTCTTTTCATACCAATTTTTACTACTGTAATCACTGGTTTAACTTCATCAAATAGTATCTCAGCGAGGGCCGAATAAAATCTTACGTAAAATAGTTGTCCTTTTATAATTTTTATATATGTCATAATTCCTTTATGTTCTTTAGGAATCATGGCTAATTCTTTCCCATCTGTTGTATATACTATTGATAATAATCCATAATGATAACACGTACCGATTAAATTTGGGTTGGTTCCTGGGAGTGCAATAAGTTTATTATAATTTTGTAATTTTTGGGTTATATAGCCTTGGTGTTTTTTGGCTAGCTCAATATCTTGGACGGTTTTGGTATTTAGTAAGGTTTGGATTGTATATAAATTTTCAATATAAACACGGGTTACATGGTTGTAAACTTGTTTTTTTTTGGTTAATTGCTTCTGCATATGGGTATAACTGTGGGGGTACAAATAATTCATTCTTTTGGATATTTGGTGGTGCATAGGGTTTTTCAAATATCTTATTTAGGTTGAAATTCTTTTTCTTTGGTAATTCAGATTCTGGTAATTTTTTTGTAGTGGGTAATTCCTTAGTTGTACCAGATGTTCCTGCACATGTAATAACCATTTCGGTTTTAAGGTGTGTCCGAACGTCACCTTCTAGGTCTAGTTTTTTAAAGTGATCTTCCTGCACTATAGCTGTGCCTTTTGCTTTTTCCTATTTTTTAGAGTGCTCTGATTGCACTTTTAATTCTGCGACTTCAGTAGTCAATAGAGTAACTTGTTCTTTCAATAATTTCACTTGTTCAAATAATTGAACTAGTAAATCATTCTGAGTAACTTCAATAGTAACTTCTTCTGTTGTTAAATCAGTCTGAGTATCCTTGTCGTGACAAGTAATCTGCAATGACATTTTTGTTAGCACTAGTTACTTCAATTGTAAATGTAAAATTTAATATGTTCAATACTAGTCTCCGTATTTCCTTTGTTGTAACTGAAATTTGTATTTTCTTCATTAACCACCAACGTACCTGTGTATTATCTGTTTGTACAATAAATATGTTATATACAATATAGGGCTCAAATGCTAATAAACATTTATATAATGAACATAATTCTTTTCTATTTATTTCCCATTTTATTTCTATTTCATTAAACGTGCCTGAGTAATACCTACAATCATGTTCTAATTTTTCTTCCTAGTATCTGTATTTAAGTACTCCTCTGTAACTATATTCACTTGCATCTGCTTCTACTATATATGTAATTTTTTTATTTTCATCTGGGAATTGTAATTTTGGTAATTCTTTACAAAGTATTTTTATCGTCTGCACTTGTTTTTTATCTACATCTTTTCTTAGTTTTTTCTATAATGGTTTTAGATTTTCTGCTAATTTTGGTATATATTCTATTACCTGATTTACTAATCCTAAGAACGATTGTAATTTCTTTTTTTGTATCTAATTCTTCTTTTGAATTTATTATTTTTTGTACTATATGTTGTTGCATTTTTACTCCACTCTTATCTATTTGTATTCCTAAAAATTCTATCTGATTTTTCATAATTTCAGCTTTCTTTTCACTTAAGCTTATTCCTGATTTTTCTATTATATCTGTAAATTGTTCTAGTAATTTTAAATGTTCTTCTTTGATTTTTGTCTATAGTAGTATATCATCTATGCATACTACACAATTAGGTAATTGTTTAAAATAACTATCCATAAAATATTGATATCTACCTGGTGCATTTTTATATCCAAATGGAAATACGTTCCATTCATAAAATCCCTGTGGTACTGTAAATGCGGTTAATTCCTTAGAATCTTTATCTAACTTTAAGTGGTAAAATCCTGATTTACAGTCAAATTTACTAAAGTAGTTATATCCTTGTATTTGTCTTATGTTTAATATCTTATTTGGTACTGGATAATTATATGTCATAGTTTTTGCATTTAAATTTCTATAGTCAATAATCATTCTACTTTTTTCTCTTTTTTGTTCACTATGTTTATTTACTATAAATGTTGGACTATTGTATTTACTATTACTTTTTTGTATATACTGTTTTTCTAATAATTCATCTATATGCATTTTAAATTCTTTTAAATTGTCAAAATTATATGTTAACGGTTTTTGAGTGAATATGCTATATTTATCTATTAATTCAATTTTTATAGTAGTTTTATGTTTTTCCCATCCTTTTAATGGATATTCACTATATAATTGTTCTAATTTTTTCTTAATTTTTTCTATTTTATTTACTGAAAATATAGTTATTTCTTTTTTATTTATCGAAAATACGACTAGTTCTATTGTATCTTCAGTATTTTTTATATTTTCTAACTTTTGTGTAATTTTTTCATTTCCTTTTATCCAATCAGTTTTCTTTCTTATTTTATTAGTAACTCTTTTTGTTCTTACTTTCTGTTTACATAGTGTTGTGAACTACTAATTTGTTTTAGTTATTTTATGTGGGTATAATTTGTCTAAAAACGGCATTCCTAAAAGTATGTCTTTTGATGTTAGTTCATAATTATAGATTTCTTCTATTGTTAATATCTTATCCCATACTTGTATTTTTACATTTCTAGCTTTATAAGTAATTAAGCTTCCTTCGTTATTAAATCCTCTAACTACTATTGGTGTTTTTAATTTATCCCATTTACTTTCTGGTAAACAATTATATCTACATAAATTGGCTTCTGCTCCTGTATCTATCATAGGCGTATAATATCTGTTGTACTATCCTTCTACTACTATCTTCATTAATACATATATTTTCATAGCATGTCAAAGCTCTTTTTATTAATAATTTTTCTTTATTATATGTTATGGATAATTGTGTATGTTCTATATTTTATGATCTTACTTGTTCTAACCATTTTATTCCTAATATTATGTCTATTTTTTGCATATCTTCCTTTACTTCAAATTCTATTTTTATTCTTCTTACTCCTATTATAATTTTTTTTCCATCTATATTTTTAGTGTTTATTAGACTCCTTGGTAGATCTGAGCATATATTATAATTAGATTTTATTTCTTTATTTTTTACTAGATATTTTGCTATATAATTTTCTTTTTGTCTTGTATTTAAGAGTATTAAATATTCTTTTTCATTTATTGTTCCTGTTATATAATATTGAGTTAAATTAACTGTTGAAATTATTTCATAATTTGTTCTTTTTTATGAGCTTGATGATTCTGGTTTTTCATAAGCTATTCTTTTTATTGTACTTATTCTATCATTTATTATTTTTAAAACTTCTTCTATATCTATGTCTTTGTAACTATAATCATTATTATCAATTGTTTTCACAAATTGTTCGAAAGGACTTTCTATTTGTATTTTGTTAATTTTATTTTTCCTGTTATTTTATGTTTTGTTGTTAATACATATAGATTTTTATATCTTGCTGTAAATATTTTACTTCCTGGGGTTAGTTCTATTCCTGATATTTTCCAATATAATACTGATGATTTATCTATATTTTTATCTGTTGTTGCTACTGAATAATTTGCACTTACTATAAATTTAAATTTTTGGTATATTAGATTTTCTTTTATTGCAGTTATTATACTTTTTTCTATAGGTTTTATAATTCTATCATCTGCTAAATATAATTCTATTGGTATATCTGTTCCTTCTCTAAAACATGTTTTTATTAATATCTCTGTTCCTCCAAGTTGTACAAATTTTATAGGGTCTCTACTTTTTATATCGTTTATGTGTTTATTAATTATTCTCTTTGTTACTAGTGGTATACTAGCTCTACCTTTTGCATATCTACAGTATATGATGTATTCCTTTTGGCTTACTACGTAGTGTTCTTCTTTTCGTCTACTGAATATGTTTTTTATTGTTGGTATTTTAAATATTTTATCTTCACTTAGGTGTAACTCTTTTCCTTTTATTTTCTCAAATATATTACTGTCAAATATTACTTTTTAGTAAGTACCTTCTTTGTTTAAGTATTCTTCTTTTGTGATTATTTTTATTTCTTCTTCAGTCATTATTTATACTTTTGTCTAATTCACTATCTATTTCATTATCTGTCTCATTTTTCAAAATTTCATAGATACTATCGTCACTTTCTAATTCGTAATCTATATAATCTATTTGCATATATTCTGTATTTTCTATCTTTATTTCTGATATTTGTTTATTTTTTAGGTTTCTAGGTAATTTACAATCTCTAGCTAAATGTCCTAATTTTTCACAATTGTAACAAGTACATTCTTTTATAGATTTCTTTCTCCTTTATGGTCTTTTATGTTTATAATTTTTTACATAATATCTTTTTCTTGGTTTCTTATACTTATATTTTAATTTTTTGTATTTCTTATATTTTTATGTCTTTTCCTTTTCTTATAATATTTCTCTTCACATCCAAATTGAGGTGCTAATTTATCTTTGCAACATGCTAAATTTCTTATTAATGTTTTTTCCATTTTTATTTCTTCTCTATATTTTTCACATAGATTTCTTGTCATTGTTGTAAAAATTTTATTCTTGCTCCTAGAGTATCGACTATTTTTTATTCATCCCAACTTTTTATTATTTTTGAACTAAATGGTTCAGGTAATTTACTAAAATATAATTTTCTTATTTCTTTACTTTCTTCTGTATTATATGTTCCTTTATAATAATATTTTTTAAATGCGCAAGTATATTCATCAACCACTAATATCTTTGCTCAAAACTGTCAGATCTATGGAAGATTAATGAAGCAGTAGTTCCAATCGACTTAGGAGAAGATTTTTACACACTCAAATTATCACTTGAAGAAAGTCAAAGGAAGATCCTGCATGAAGGCCCATGGTTCATTGCGGGTTCGTATATCTCAATAAGGCAATAGGAACCCAACTTTAGACCCGATAAATCCAAGGTCACATTCACTGCAATCTAGCTTAGACTACCTTTTATACCAATCAAATTTTACGATAAAACAATCTTAGAACAGATTGGGGGAATAATTAGGAATCGATTTGTGTACCTCCTCTACCCTTAGAGAGAGATACGCACGATTCTGCATGCGGGTACAATTGGAAAAAACTGTGCGCACCTCTATTAGGATAGGACACCATAATCAGTAAATTTTCTATGAAGGTGATGGGATTTTTGGTACAGGTTGTGGCATGCTGGGACACACATTAGGGAATTGTGGGTTTCGATCTACAACATCAGATAACAACCAAAAGAAACACCAGGAAGATCCAATAAGTACAACAACGAATGTGCAAATGGCAAGTTCAGAATTGAATGAATGGAGAACTATCTCCTTTACAAAGAAGAAAAGGAACCAATCAAAGTTGAAACAGAAAACTCAATCCCAAAATCCAAGTAAAAAGTATCTCTCAATTCAAACATCAATGTAGAAATGTTGATGCCATCCTAGGTACATCACTGGTAGACCAAATCTTCTATTTCAAATCGCCTACAGTTAACCAGAACGAGAATGCTTTCGGTAATGGTAAGAGAAAGGGGAGAGAAGAGAAGCCCTTTATGGACTAGGAAAATTGGGACTCTGCATCAAATAGACCATCCGCAAGCCAAGGGAAAGAAAATGGCACATTGTCCCTCTCAAATCCCAGGGTCCAAAAGTATGGTCCAACCCACAGCTTGAATAATGTGGCTACGGGGAACAACTCCACTAAGACCTCTCAAACTCTCTCAACCCAAAAGGGAAATGCGGCCCAAAGTATTATAAAAGGGCCCATTACCCTAGTATTAAGGGAAAATCAAGGACAAGTCAATGTTTGTCACTTCAAATAGCTTCATCTCTTTATACCCAGATGTTGATGATAATATCCCCCTCCTATCTTCTGATATGAACATTAATGTTTAAATTACTGAACCAAACTTATTGTCGGCACCAGAAATCATTATTATCTTCCCTAAAATCTCTGAACATCTCTCCCCCACCCCCTAAAAGCTCACCTAAGTAAAGCACTACCCACAAGGAAGAGAAAAAAAATCAACAACAACTCATACTCTTCTTTTCCATCTACGCCTTCTGATACTCCCCAAAGCATGGAAAATCAATCTCTATCATTCAACACCCTTCCCTCATGCTAGTCTCAGAACCCCTTTCTCTAGATCATGCTCCAACATCATGGATGAAAATAGGTCTGAAGGAGATTCTCTCCATACTTCATGGAGATATAGAAGGGAAACCAGTAAAAATTATGCTACGAGATCCAACTTAACTCACCCAACTGGTAAAGGAAGCTCTGAACCAGAGCCTATCCAAATATGGAAACAATCACTGGATGCTAACACTCATGGCCATAATGAACCAGAACGCACAGTAACCACTCTCAACTGACCTATTCTTGAGGACCCTAAATCTGGTAACACAAAGTTTTCCATTCTTTCCTCCAAAAAATCTGCAACTCCTCCTCAATGGTCCAACCCTCAAGAGGGTAGAGAAAGCACCTTCTCAAGTGGATCCATTTCAAACCCAATCTCTAAATCAAGAAAACCTATGAAAGAGTAAGAACCCTGTAAATTCTAAGAAAAAACAACCAAGAAATGGAGGCCATTCTAGCCTCTATGAAAGTCCCAATCACAGAGGTCACCACTCTGGACAAACTAATAGTTTTAAATTTTGCAGAGTTGATCAGAGAGATGCGGATAGTACTATTACCATAGGACCTAACTAGACTGACTCTGTAGATCATACTTCTAAGTGAACTAAAAGGAGGGGTGTTTGTGACCTCATTGACTCCTCTAAAATTGATGGTTAATATAAACTTACCCCATCTAACCTCGAGTCAAAAGGACAAGGGGAAGATGGTGGTAGACTCTCACTTCCAACCAAAAAGCAAAATTATGATAAACATCATAATATGGAATGCTAGGGGGCAAACAACGTAGAGTTTAAAAGACACTGCAATGCCATGATAACTCTTCATAAAACTCTCATGCCTTCCTTATTAGAGACTAGGATGGTTGATCACTACCATGTAACCCAAGACCTGGGTTTTAATTGCCAAATACAATCCTCATCCATTGACCTTTCTAGGGGAATTATGTTAATGTGGAAGGAAGACTTACTTAGCATTAACGACATCTCCATAACCCCCCATAGTATTAATGTGGTTGTTAAGGTAGTCTGGCCCTCCTCCTTCTGGTTTCTTAGTATTATTTATGCTAGTAATAAAGTAGGATATAGGTACCAGTTGTGGGACCACCTATCCCAAATGGCTGACCATATTAGTGAGAATGGGAAAGCTGGTTATCTTGTAGGTGAAGACTTCAATGAAGGCCTTAGAGACTAGGACAAGTATGGGGGCAATCCTGTCAATTACACAAGGAGAAATCACTTTTGGAACTGCATCAACCACTGTAATCTGTTAGACCTAGGCTTTAAGGGAAGTAAGTTTACCTGGACCAATAAAAGGTATAAAAATAGAAATAAGCTTATTCTGGAAGGACTTGATAGGTGCCTTGCAAATGACTCTTGGATCAATGTCTTTCATGAATCCCAGATCACCCACCTTCCTAGAACTCATTTAGACCACTGTCCGCTGCTAGTTAATCACTCTACCCCAGAGGACTCTTAGAGACAAACCCTTCAGGATGGAAACCATTTGGTGCTCCCATCCTGATTTCCCCAGTATGGTTGAATCTGTTTTTCTCACTAGTGATACCCTTACCAACTCCATCTCCAAAATCAAGGATAACATTATTCCTTGGAATAAGGAGTTTTTGGAAACATCTTCTAAAGGAAGAAAAGAATTCTTGGCAGAATAGTTGGCATCCATAAAAGTCCTCAATACCCTACCAGCTTCTTTTTTCATAACCTGGAGAACACCCTCCTTAGAGAATACAGTGACATACTTAGGCTTGAATGTGAATTTTTGAAATTAAATCTAGAATTAATTTGCTCATGGAGGGGGACACTAGCACTAGCTTGTTCGACACTGCAACCCTCAATAGGAGAAGAAAGAATAGAATCAACTCCCTCAAAGATGAAGAAGGGAACTGGATCACCAATCAAGAGGGCATCTGCTCCTCTATCTAGAACTTTTACCCTCTACTTTATTCTACTGACCACAATACCTCTCATCTCAGAACCTAGAAAAATCCATCAACTGGGGGGATCTATCCCTTATAGTGGTCATGACCTTCTTATGAGGAAGCCCACCATCTAAGAGGTTAGGAAATCTATTTTTAGATTTAAACCCACCAAAGCACCAGGCCTTGATGGAATCCACCCTCTTTTATACCGAAGGTTCTAGGACATCATCATCCCCTTAACTCATAAGATATTATACCCAGGAATTTTCTTCTACTACAATGGTAAAAGAATTAAATTCAACCTACGTATGCTTGATTGCAAAATGCCCAAAAAAAAAATCTCTCAAGAACTTCAGACCAATTGGCCTCTGCAATACTCAATACAAGATCATCACAAAAATGATTGCAATCAAAATCAAATATTTTGTCCAATCTGATTGGTCCCACTCAAGCCAATTTCCTTACAATAGAAGAGCCTCTGATAATGCATCATTATCCAAGAATTCATTAGACACTTCTAAAAAATGAAGGGGATTAAAAGGAACATGATCCTTAAAATTGATCTAGGAAACGATTTTGACAAAATTGAATGGTTCTTCATAAGGCATGACCTCAATTTCATAAACTTCCCCGTACCCTCACCAACTTAATCATGTCTTGCATCTTCACTTCTTCTATCTTTGTCCTCATTAATGGCTCAAGAACTAACTTCTTTCAACCTTCAAGAGGGATAAGACACGGAGACCTTCTCTCACCTTACTTGTTCATTCTATGCATGGAACTCCTTTCTATAAGAGGTGGACCTGCTGAACTGGGACCCTATCATCATCAGTAGGAAGGGACCCAAACTCTCCACCATTTCATTGTTGATGATTTAACTCTCTTTGCCCAAGATAATATAAGAACTGTGAAAGCATCAAGATAACCCTTGACAGCCTTAGCATATTCTCTGGACAAAAGATTAATAAAAACAAATCAAAAATTATTTTCTCTAGGAACTGCTCCTTTTTCGTTATCAACAATCTTACTTCCAAGCTCAATATCCAACCTAGGGATACTTTTGGGAAATACCTTGGATTCCCGATTTTTCATAAAAGCCCTACTAATGCAGACATTTAATTTTTCTTAGATAACATGAAAGGGAAATTAGAAGGCTGGAAAATCAAAATCCTCAACCAAGCTAGGAAAACCACTCTTGCCAGAACCTCCATCAATAGTGTCCCTAACCATTTTATGCAATATACTACCCTACACAAAAAAATCCATAAGTAAATTGATAAAGTTCAAAGAGACTTTATCTGGGGTACCACTGACACCAAAAGGAAGATGCACATGCAAAATTGGGGCATTGTCTCTAGCCCAAATCATAAAAGGGGTTTGGGAATTCAGAGAGCAAAAGACAAAAATACTTTTGCCCATACTGCTCTTGCTTGGAGACTCACCAGAAACCCCTAGTCCCTTTGAGCATAGGTCCTCAACAAAAAACATAATAATAACACCAATATCAATAGACAACTGGTGGTGTCTAGAACCTGGAAAAGTGTCATTATTGTCCAGCAAATTTATAGAAAGGGTTCCCTTTGGATCATTTACAAAGGTGACTAAATCAGGGTGTGGTCTCATAGATGTCTACCTAACACTGCCCCTCTTGGAACTATTATTCATGGCCCTATGCCAAGGAACCTCAAAAATACCTCTATCTTATATCTTTGTAAGAATAGTTCTTCGGACTTCACCTATGTCCCTTTTGAACTCCCAAACTACATTATCCAATTTATAAACAACAACCTCTTTCCTTCTACCACCAGTAACTCTAATTACCCTATCTGGGAGATCAATGGTAATTCATGTTTCAGTAGTAAGAGCACTTATAACCTTATTACCTCTGGGAAACACCATGACCCCCATCCTACAAATTTTAGCTGGATTTGGGCTCTAAAGATTCCTAATAAAATTAATTTTTTTCTTTGGCTTAATAATCATAACAGGCTGTCTTGTAACTACACTTTGAGTAAGATGGGAAGCCCCATCCTACCTTACTGCAGCAAGTGTAACACCCATCTTGAAGATTCCACACATGTCTTTTCGTATTTCCTTCAAAACACAAATATTTAGAATGGCCTGTTCAACAAGCTCAACCACCCGAGCCCCCAGTAATCTAAACTTGCAAAATCAAAATTCTGTGGAAAATATCTGGAAATGGGCTGCAGAGGTTCAGGTCGATAACAACATCAGCCTTCAGACTTTCTTGCCCTTCTGCCTTTGGGAAATTTGGACTTGCAAAAATGATAACCTTTTTAACCATTCCAATGCCGAGACCGCCTTTACTAATGTGCATGTTGCGGTGGTGGAGTACTCCCATCTCTCAAATACAATGCTCACCACCCAACCCTAGACCATCACTATTTCTGTGAAATGGATCCCTCAAGCCAAAGAGGCTTTTAAGTTTAACACAAATGGGTCATACCTTGGAAAACCAGGAGATGGAAGAATAGGGGGTCATTAGAAACTATAAGGGAGACTAGATCCTAAGTTTTTCTAAGTACTACCCCAAAGCTACAAATAATCTAATCGAATTAATGGCACTCTTAGAAGATCTTAGGCTAGTCAAAAGACAAAACCTTCTACGAATAGAGATAAATATTGGTCAAAGAAACTCATTTATATGCTGAAATATGGGAACTTACACTATGGTCCTATTCATCATGCGTGCAATTCAATGCTGAGAAGAGTGGGGATTCCACCAGTGGTTCATTGCTTTAGAAAACAAAATAATGTTGCTGAAAGTTTGGTAAAAGAATGATCAAAAATAAGATTTTTTGGAAACACCCATGTTTTTGTAGTTCCTATTGTGTTTGCACTTGAAAATATATGGGCTGACATATTAGAAACTCAATTTACCAGAAAGGTCAATTCTGGTCTGAACAATCATGAAACTTACATTTTGGAGCCAGACTAGTTAGTCAACACTGGTCTGTACTAATACATTTGGTTATATCTTTAATATATTCCCAATTACCAAAAAAATATGAAAGTGCATTAGTTATGAGCTAAGGTCATACAATACCCCTAGCACAAAGTTAAGTTGGAAGTGTTCTTACAAATTAAGTTTTGAGCTAAGTGTAAACTAGGGTTAACTTCAAATAAGCATATCCTTGAATATAAAGATTTATGGGCCGCAATATCCACCAAATTAAAGATCTCTAAGTTTTCTTTCCAATTCCATCAATCGTTGGTTAATCCAACATTGGAGTAAGACAATATGAACTTTTTATCAAACATTGTTTGGGATAAAGAAGTTGGTTTCTGCAATGGCACCACCGTAGTGGTACCACTGCAACAGTAACTGGGACGAGCTTAAGGCTGTTTTTTTAACATTTTTTTGGTTTCTAACTCAAAACCTTCATTTCCAAGCCCTAGAGCGGTGTTTTCAAGTAATAAGGTAAAATGTCATTATTGAGACATTCTTCCATCATCTATTTGTCATTTAATCCAATAACATCTACAATCATTATAATAAACTTTAATAGTAAATTATTTTTTTTGAAAACCTAAGTTTATGAGATTTTGGGAAAAATCTATGGGTTGGGGTAATATCGTTTAGAATTATTTATAGATTATTAACTAATGATTCCTAGAATGAAAGTAGTTCTTAAATATAAAGTTTGATTGTTGGAAATTGTTAATTCAATAAATGTGGAATCTTTAGCTCTGAAGCTCCATTAACAGAGATCGGTTAAGTATGATTGTATTAGTTAATGGTTAATTTAGAATTAGGTAATGTTTTAGACCATAAATATGGATAGAATTATTAGGTTTCATTCCCAAAGTAATAATTTGAAGAGTATAATTGTTTGATTTTGTGTGACACCTCACATTTGGTCCCTGAAAAATTCTTGACCTTTGAGCTTACTGCCCAGATTACGACTTACCTTATGAGTCTAAGGTGTCCATATGGGTCATAGGAGCCCAAATCATAGTGATCAGAGCATTATCCAATTTCTCTGACCTGAGTAGAACTACAATATAACGAGTCATATGTACTCTTTATGAGTCACAGGGTCTCCTCTATATCCAAACCATTGCAATAGTCCCTTGTTTTTAATGTGCCTATGATTAAATCTCACTAATCATAAGGTCGGAGTATGAATCGTAGGATACGTCTCATAGTCAGACCAGTGTGGGCTCTTTGAGCTACTATCCAGACTACTACTCGTGGTGATGAGTCGTAACGTGCCCTCACAAGTCGTGTAGAGACTCGTAGTCACTCACGACCATTTTTTTAACTTTTCATTAAAGGTACTTTGGACATTTCCCTTTATCCCCACTTAAGACCCACGACCATAAAGCACCTTGGGGACCCTATTTCCATTCTTTATCAATCAAATACAACTCTTAATCACTCTTAAATCCCTAAGTTAAGAACACCTAGGGTTTCCAATGAATTGGAAATTAGAGCATCCAAAGTTTGATTTCTCTTCGTAATTCTTGATATCTCAGGCATGTTACTCTTCCCCAAATCTTATTTTGTTAAAGCCTATGTTTTAAATTATTATTCAAGTGGTTTTGAATGTTGACTTTGGAAGGTGGGTTGAGGGTACTGAATGATTGTTTTCTTAAATAATGTTCCCATGGTTTATATGTAATTTTTCATACTTTAATGATGGTTTTGAACGTATGGGGTGCATCGGCATGGTGAATAAACTAGGGGTCATGGATTCCCCCAATTATATGGATTTTGATAATTGAATTAGTGATAACCTCAAACAATCTTGTGAAATTTACATTGAACATGAGAATATATGCATTGAGAATACCTTTGGAACTTTTGAATAGCATAAAAGGATAAAGAACCAAATTTGATTTAATGAACAAAGGGGTCGTGGCATCCCCCCTCCCAACATTGATTTAATTAACAGAGGGGGTCATTCCCCTTAGTTAATGGAATTGTGATGGCATGATTATAAGACTGCAAGTGAGGTTGGTATGACGATACAAACGAGGTGCCTTAATGAATGAATTGGATTAATAATTATGTGATTCAATCAGGGGCCTTATTGTAATGGGCATTCCTAGTCCGATCGGGATTGGAGACCACCCCCGTTACCCAACCCAACCTCTAGCGGCCTTCCCTGAGTTGGCGGAATCTTGAGCATATAACAATGTAGTGTAATAGCTCACATGAAACCTCTAAGATAAGATCACAACCATGACCGAGCCAACCGAGTCCGACCATCCCATACCAACAATCCATCCATACCAAACAGATACCAAAACAAGGGCCATAAACCAGGCCATAACAAAAGATGTTCCAAAACATAGTATAATTAATCCCAAAATGAAATATGATAGAATAGTGAGAAATTATGTCCGATGATACTATCCTCAATACCAATACCAATGATAAGGTTGAAACCTATACCGATCCTGCTCATTCCAACCCATAGCAGTACCAAAAAGCCTCTAACCAAAAGAGTAATAAAATCTGATTGCACATGCCCCAGACCATGGAAAAAACCAATATCCAAAATATGATCAAAATGTTTAGAAATATCCATAACATGAAATGGAACCTTTCGAAAGGATGGGATCTCACCACTTTAGTCAAAATATTGATCCCTGAGTCATTCACTATGTAGGAGAAGTAGAACAGCCAATTCCTTCATAGCGTGGGTATACAACCGCTAGTAAAAGGGTTAGCGTATGAAGCTAGCATGAACTTTGGATAAGAATGAAATAATGCCATTTATAAAATCAAGTAAAACCATCAATATTCACACAAACATACATATATATATAACCATGTCTAGAAACGGGACCGGGTTTAGCATGCTTTTAAAACTTTTACCTAGGCTGTGTAGCTTTGCCATTCTAAACCACCCATGGTCTATATGGGTTCAGTTTCCCCTGTTGAAAGGGCCCAGTGCGTGTAGCCACACGACCAGGGAAAAAACCTAGGATGACTAGTACATCCCCCAAAATAGTGTGTCATATCATGCACACGGTCACCAAGACCAACCTCACATCGGCAAATATGAGTTTCCAGGTTTGGTCCCCCTGGGTGCTCCACCTTCCATGGCTTTGCTACACATCCCATCATTATTGCCCAATTAAAACCATTAACAAGCACCTAAACAATCTATTTACCATTTATTAACAAAAGACATTTGGTGGAGGTATCGTCATACCGACCATACTTGCAAGTACAATCCATAGCCAACCGCATATAGGTTTAAGGGGACTTCCAAGTGCCCTTCCATTTACCATATTGATACACTTGGGGGATTCCATGTACCTCACAAGCATAACCATTTAGACATTAAGATTTTCAAGACATTTAAACCATGCATAATTCCTTTACCAAGTTTTAAAACAAGCAAGAGTTCCATTAAAATACTCAATGCAATGAAAATATTATTATAGGCATTTTGTCAAACACGTTGGGGGCATAATATAACCAAAACCAATTCCAATTACCATTAAACAATTCCCATGCAATCCAATTATCCAAAACCACTATTAATGCACATAAAGTATAATTGTAACCATAGAAAACCATAATAAACAATTTAATATCATAACCCCCAATCCATAGTTGAAAACCAAAACTATACAATCAATGAAGTCATGAAAACATTCATAAAAACCATGCTTCTAGTTAGAATTAACAATAAGGTAAAAGAACATGCCTTAAACTAAGATGATTATGTAAATAAATCACCAAGATAAGCCACAAATCAATCATCTAGTTGAAACCCTAGTTTCCCTTGCCCAAAATCTTTTGAGAGAATTATAGAGTGTTTTAGAAGAGCTTCTAAGTGTTAATAAAATGAATTGTAGGGAAAATAACCTTCCAAGTAGGTTACAAGTCATGGGACCTTATTAGGATAAGAAGGAAATGTCCAGAATACCCCCACTTAAGTTTTACAAAATCCCATCCCAAGGGTACGACTGACCCTCACGAGTCGTACCCTTTAATACGATTGGTACCCCACTCGTATCCTAGCCTCAACCAATAGAACCAACACTTTCCAGCATACAACTCATCCAACCAAGTTGTATCCAAAGCATATGATCCGTACTCTACTTCCATACCCATGGAAGATTAAACCCAAGGAAGATTTAGACACTGTCCATCATAAGAGTCCTGAGTACAACTTGTACCCTGGATTACGGCTCATGATGAGCCACTCGTACTCAGATCCAACCTAAGTAACCAAGTGCTAAGATTATGTTAAGGAACTAGACAATCTTTAACCACCAATATGACTCGTTCCCCTAATTCGTATCCATTTTTGTAACCAAAACCCATCCTACCTACCTACACTGGTCAGCATACGACTAGACTATACCATCTGTACCCCAACATACTGCTCGTACCCTTTAGTTGTATTGGGTCCAAAGACCATATTTCCAAAAAAAAATCTAAGGTCCAGAAAATAGGGTGTTTCAGTCTCCCCCACTAGGAAAATTCATCCCCAAATAACAGACAAGGTAGGTGTAACCACACGCACAAGTCATTTGCATTGTCTTATAAAATATATTCCCAATCTTTAAAAAGTTTGAAAACAAAGAGGCAAAGATATTAATCTTTCCTTTAGCAAACTCATCAAATAATGATGTGTTGAAGAACACATACCTTTCACAGGAATCCCCGGAGAAGAAAAAAAATGTGGATATTAGGACTTCATGTCCTCCTCCGTTTCCCGTGTAACTTCTTCCACCTTATGTTTCCGTCATAGAACCTTAAACAAAGCCACATCCTTGGCTCGCAACTGACGAACCTGCATATCCAAGAACTTAACTGGGATTTCTTCATAAGACAAAGAATCTATGATACCCAGTCCTTCCAAAGGAAAACTAAAGAAAGATCACCAATGCAGTTCCTCAACATAGAAACACGAAAGACCGAATGAACCAAGCTCATGCTAGAAGGCGACTCCAACTTATAAGAAACCTTACCAATCTCCACAAAACATCATATGGAACAATGTACAGGGGACTGAGCTTCCCCTTCTTACCATTCTTACAAAATTGCACTACTCTCTTCATGGGACATACCTTGAGGAAAACCTTATCCCCAACCTCAAACTCCAAGTCTCTACAATTAACATCTGCATAGGACTTTTGGCGACTTTGGCAGCCTTAAACCTCTTCCGAATATCCTTTACCTTCTCCATAGCCTAGTAAACCAAGTCGAGACCAAACTATCAGCCTCACAATGCTCAAACTAACCAATAGAAGACCTACACCTCATAACATACAATGCCCCAAAAGGGGCAATACCAATATAGAATAATATCTATTGTTGTAAGAAAACTCCATCAAAGGTAGATGCTTAACCCAATTGCCACCATAATCAATCACACAAGCCCGAAGCATATCCTCCAATGTCTGAATAGGTCTCTCTGCTTCCCTAGCCATCTGCGGGTTTAAAACAGTACTCAGACTAACCTTAATCCCCAGCCTTTACTGAAAAGATCGCCAAAAGTGAGATGTAAACTGCATGCCATGATCTAAGATAATCGAAAAAGGCACCCCATGTAGCTTCACAATCTCCTGAAAATAAAGCTTCACATAATCCTCCACCGAGAAGGTAGTCCATAGTGGAAAAAAGTGGGCAGACTTAGTCATCCTATCCATGATGACCCAAATCGAATCATATTGATTCCGAAACCGAGGAAGACCACTAACGAAGTCCATATTGATCGCTTCCCAATTCCACTCGGGCAAATCAACTTCTTTATACAACCCTCCTGGCCTCATGTACTTAACCTTAACCTATTGACACACCATGCACTTGGCCATAAAATTAGCCACATCCCTCTTCATGCCACTCCACCAATAGATCTCCTTGAGATCATGAAACATCTTAGTCGACTCGAGATGAACAACATAGCACATTTCATGCACCTCAGTCAAAAGCCTTTGACGCAAACCGTCAACCTCAGGAACAAAAAACCTCCCTTGGTATCATAATGTACCATCACCACTGATCTCAAATGCCACTACCTTTTTTTCCACCAATATCACTCTTAATTTTCATCAAGATTGGATCTAGCAGTTGATTCTCCTTAATCTCCAAACCAAGAGACGATCGAACAACTTCTTGCATTATCACACCACCATCCTTGGAGTCCAAGAGGCAAACTCCAAGATTATTCAAGCGGTGAATATCCTTCACCAATTCCCGCTTTTCTTCCTCCACATAAGCCAAACTCCCCATGGATAACTTTCTAAGAGCATCAGCAACCACGTTATCCTTACTTGGGTGATAGTGATGACTCATATCATAGTCCTTGAGAAGTTCAAGCCATATCCGTTTCCTGAGATTAAGTTCCTTCTGAGTGAATACATATTGTAGACTCTAATGATCAGAGAAGATATCCACGTGCACACCATAAAAATAATACTGCCATATTTTCAAAGCAAACACAATTGCCAACAGCTCCAAATCATGAGTAGGATACTTATTCTCATGCACTTTCAACTTTCTGGAAGCATAGGCAATCACCTCCCCATGCTGCATCAACACATAACCAAGCCCTACCCGAGATGCATCATAATAGACCATGAACCCATCTTTACCTTTTTGCAGGTCAGGATTGGAGTTGAAGTTAACTTATCCTTCAACTTCTCAGAACTCTCTTCACAAGCATCCTACCAAGGAAACATGACCTTTTTCTGAGTCAACTTAGTCAAAGGAGCAGTTATCGATGAAAATCTTTACACAGACCACCTATAATACCAATTAAACCCAAGAAACTCTGAATATTAGATTGATTCGTGGGTTTAGGCCTTTTATTCACCACAACAACCTTTTGTAGGTCTACTATGATCCCCTTACTAAGAATAATATGACCCAAGAAAGTTACAGCGTTAAACCAGAACTCACACTTGGATAACTTGGCATACAACTGTTGTTTCTTTAAGATTTGCAATACCACACAGAGGTGATTAGCATGATCCACCTCACTATTCAAATTAACTAGAATGTCATCAATAAACACAATAACAAAAAGATCCAAACACTGATGAAAAACCCTGTTCATTAGACCCATAAATGTCTCCAGAGCACTAGTCAATCCAAATGACATCACTACAAATTTGAAGAGCCCATACCGAGTATGAAAAGTCATCTTAGGGATATCCACCTCCCTAATCTTTAGCTGATGGTACCCAGACAAAAGATCTATCTTAGAAAATAAATTGGAACCTTACAACTGATCAAACATATCATAATCCTTGAAAAAAGATACTTGGTTTTTACTGCTGCCTTGTTCAATTGCCTATAGTCAATGCACATTCGAAGGGAACCATCCTTATTGCGTACAAACAACATAGGTGCAACCTATGGAGATACACTTGGACGAATAAAACCCTTACCCAAAAGATCTTTAAGTTGATCCTTGAGTTCCCTTAACTCAGTTGGAGCCATTCTATACGGAGGAATAAAAATTGGACGAGTGTCCGAAACTAGACTAATACCAAACTCGATTTCCCTATCCGGAGGAACATCATGAAGATCATTCGGAAAGACCTCTAGAGACTCATTAACCACTAGAGCTGACTGGAAAGAAAGATATTTCAAGTTAAAATCTTTAGCCCCGACCAAGTGATAAAGATAACCATTAGAGATTAATCCCCGAGCTCTAAAATGAGAAATAAATCTCCCCTAGGAGCTAAATGACTACACTCCCATTCAATAACCTGATCACCAAGGAACCTAAAGTTTACCCTACATGTCCAACAATCCAAGGATGCATAACAAGAGTGCAAACAATCCATACCAAGAATAACATAGAAATCTACCAAATCCAACTCAAATATATCCACCAAGGTCTACTTGCCACCAATAGATACCACACACCCCCTATAGACTCTCTTAGCAATATCCGAGTCACCTATTGGGATAGAAAAGGAAAAAAGATCAAAAATAACTTTCGGATAAAAAAAAGTTGCAGGCACATAAGGAGTCACATAGGAGAGAGTGGACACTAGATCAAGAAAACAATATACATCACGAGAGAAAAGCTATAACAAACCAGTAAGAACATCAGGTGATGCCTCAGATTCCTGTCAAAACACTAAAGCATACAACCTATTCAAACCAATATTAGAACCAGGAGCAGTAACAGAAGTGGATGCAACACCACTAGGTGTAGGAGCAGAAGACGAATCCATAGGAATCTTACTTTCCCCCGTAGCAACCTTATTAACCTAAAAATCCCTGAGCCGACAAAATTGAAGCATTTTTCCATTCCTTCGTTGCAAGAACCCCGATGAGGATGACAACAAAACTAAAATAGGGCATGAAGAAACTAACTGACCTCCACTTGCCTGAAATTAGGCACCCTGTGCGTAGAAATTATCACCACCCTGACGAAGCATGTCGCTTGCCTAGTAAGGAGAACTAGCAGAAGTGTAGGAACCAGAACTCCACCACTTCTTTTTCTGTCATTTGCCACCATCCCTACCATCACTTAAAAAAAATTGGTCCTCTAACCTTGTCTATCCCCAAACTCTGCCTGCTTTCTCTTTTCATCCTCCACTTGCTGTATATGAAAAGTCAACCAAGAGATATCCATATCTTTAATCAGTAAGGCAGTCTTGCTCTCCAAAATTAGATCCCAATTCAACTTATAAGCGAACTTTCTCATTCTTGCCCATATGTCAACAACTAAATCAGGAGCATACCTTGAAAATTCAAGAAACTTCAAGGCATATTCCTTGACAGATATCCTCCCCTTCTTGAGGTTTACAAACTTCTCCATCTTTGCTTAGCTCAACTCTTGAGGAAAGAAATTATCTAAAAAGGCCTCAGAAAAAGTATCTCACAAGACTGATTCTTCCATATCACTCCTATCCCTGTCCCACTCTTCATACCAGTAATATGTAACATCTTTAAGTTGATAAGCTGCAAAGTATACCCCATCCAAATTGGTTGACTTCATCACCATAAATATCTTTTTTATTTCATCCATGAAGCCCTGTGGATCCTCCTCCACCTTCACTCCAAAAAAAGTGGGAGGACCCATCTTCATAAATTGCCCAACCCTTGTGGCCTCAGCAGACAAAGAACTGGTCATAGCCTGCTCATCCTGAGCTGCAACCATTTAAGCAATAATATGAATAGACTAATAGAATTCTGCATTAGTCACCTTGCCTTAAAGAGGACTAGTAGAACCCGGGGAAAATCCAAAGATATTAGGGATAGGACCGTGAGATCGAAGATGAACCCCAGAAGTAGGATGCACCTCTTCAATATCACCCCAAGATGGGATTGAAGAATTTTCTTATGTTTTGAATCTACGAGAAAAGATTTGAAAGACGAACAAACAAGGATTAGAGAAGATTCCAGGATAGACACTCCAAGATTGAAAATAGAATACCAAGAAAGTGAGACATTCCTAAATGCCTTGTAGCCTCTCCTTTATGAGTGTGGCGCGCTACACACCCTTAAAAGAGACTCTACTTGACACTGCTTTATGGACTCTCAATTGACCATGAACCTAGGCTCTGACACCAACATGACATGTCCCGACCAGGGGCTCTGTCGTAACGAGTGTCCCAAGCTCAACTGGGATCGGAGACAAACGTTGTTACCCAAGCCAACCTCCAGCCACATGCCCTAAGTTGGCTGAATCTCGAGCATATAATAATATAGTGTAACAGCTCACGTAAAGACTATGGGATAGGATCACAATAGTGACCAACCCAATCGAGTCCAACCATCTTATACCAACAATCCAACCATACAAAACTGATACCGAAACAAGGGCTATAAATCAGCCATAACAAAAGATATTCCAAAACGTAGTATAATTAATCCCAAAATTAAATATGATGGAACATTGAGAAATTATGTCTGATGATGCCAGCCTTAATACCAACACAAATGCAAAGGCTGACACCTATATCGATCCCGCCTATTCCAACCCATCACAGTACCATAAAACCTCTAACCAAAAGATTAGTAAAATTTGGTTGGGAAATGTCACCAACCATGGTACAAACCAACATTCAAAATTAAATCAAAATGTCTAGAAATATCCATAACATGAAATGGAGCCCTTCAAAAGGATGGAAGCTTGCCACTTCAGTATAAATATTGGTCCCTGAGTCAATCATTATGTAGGAAGAGTAGAACAACTTGTTCCTGCATAGCGTGGCTACAAAGCCGCCAGTAGACAGGTTAGCAGGTGAATGCTAGCATGATCTCAGGATAAGGATGAAATAATGCCATTTATAAAACCAAGTAAAACCATTATTATGCATAAAACCATACATATATATAACCATGTCGGGAAAGGGGACTGGGTTTATTATTCCATTAAAACCTTTACTTGGGCTATGTAGCTTAGCCATCCTAAACTACCCACAGGCTATATAGGTTCAGCTACCCCTGCTGAAAGGGACCTAGTGCATATAGCCGCACGACTAGGGAAGAAAACCTGGGATGACTAGTACATCCCCAAAATATAGTGTAACATCATACACGCGATCATTAATACCAACCTCACATTGGCAAATATGAGTTTCCAATTTTGGTACCCCCGAGACCTCCACCTTCCACAGTTAGGCTACATATCCTGCCATTATTTCTCAATTAAAATCATCACCAAGCAACAAATAAATCCATTTACCATTTATTAACCAAGGCCATTTAGTGGTGGTATCATCATACCAACCATACTTGCAAGTACTATCCATGGCCAATCACATATAGGTTTAATGGGCTTCTAAGTGCCCATCCATTTACCATTTTAATCCAATAGGGGGATTCCATGTACCCCACAAGTATAACTATTTGTCCATTTACCATTACAGTCCATTTAAACCATGAAGAATTCCTTTACCAATTATTAAAACAAGCATGATTTCAATTAAAATACTCTATGCAATGAAAGCATTATTTTAGGCATTTTGTCAAACACATTGGGGGCATAATATAACCAAAACCAATTCCAATTACCATTAAACCATTCCCATGCAATTTAATTATCCAAAACCACCATTAATGCACATAAATCATAATTAAAACCATAGAAAACCATAACCAACCATTTAATATCAAAACCCCTATTCTTATTTGAAAACGAAAATCATACAATCAATGAAGTCATGAAAACATTCATAAAAATCATGCTTCTAGTTAGAATTAAAAGTGAGGGAAGAGAACATGCCTTAAACCAAGAAAATGATGGAAGGAAATCACCTAGATAAGCCCAAAATTAATCCTCTAGTCGAAACCCTAGCTTTTCTTGCCCAAAAGCTTTTGAGAGAATTATAGAGTTTTAGAAATGTTTCTAAGTGTTAATGAATGGAATTATAGGGTAAATAACCTTCCAAGTAGGTTAGAAGTTGTGGACCTTACTAGGATAAGTGGGGAAATATCCAGAATACCCCCACTTAAGTTTAACAAAATCCCATCCCAAGGGTACAACTGACACACATGAGTCATACCCTCTAATACGATTAGTACTCTCCACTCGTATCCTAGTCTCAATCCTTGGACCCACCACTCTCCAGCATACATCTCATCTAAACAAGTCATGTCCAAAGTATATGATTTGTACCCTTTATCCGTAACCCTAGCAGATTAAACCCAAGAAAGATTTAGGCACTGTCTACCATACGAGTAATGGGTACGACTCGTACCCTGGCTTACGGCTCATGGTGAGCCACTCGTACATAGATCCAACCAAAGTAACCAAGTCTAAGATTAAGTTAAGGAACCAAAAAATTTGTAACCACCAAAATGACTTGTACCCCTAAGTAATATACATTCCAGTAACCAAAGTCCATCCCACCAATCAACACTGATCAGCATACAACTGGACCATACCATCCGTACCCCAATATACAGATCGTACCCTCGAGTCGTATTGGATCCAGAGAAAGGAATTCTAGAAAATTTTCTAAGGTTTAAAAACCATGGTGTTTAAGTCTTCCCCACTAGGAACATTCATCCCCGAATGACGAAAAAGGTAGGGGTAACCATATGCTCAAGTCATTTGCATTATCTTATAAAATATATTCCCAATCTTTAACAAAGTATGAAAAAAAAGGCAATGATATTAATCTTTACTTTATCAAACTCAGAAAATAAAGATGTGCTGAAGAACACCTACCTTCCGCACGAATACTAGGAGCAGAAAACAAATGTGAATATTTGAACTTCAGTTCCTCTCCCACTTCTCTTGTATCTTCTTCCACCTTATGGTTCCACCACAGAACCTTAACCGAAGACACATCCTTGGCCTATAATACATGAGCCGGCTATCCAAGATCTCAACTGAGATTTCTTCATAAGATAAAAAATCTGTGATACCCAGTCCATCCAAAGGAACAACCGAAGAAGGATCACCAGTGCACTTAGTCAACATAGAAACATGAAAGACCGGATAAACCAAGCTCAAGCTAGAAGCTAACTCTAGCTCATAAGCAACATTACAAATTCTCTGCAAAACCTCATAAGGACCAATATACCGGGGACTGAGCTTCCCCTTCTTACCAAACCGCACTACTTCCTTAATGGGAGATACCTTGAGGAAAATCTTATCCCCATCCTCAAACTCCAAGTCTGTACACCAAATATCTGCATAGGACTTTTGACGACTTTGGGCAGCCTTAAGCCTTTCCCAAATTACCTTCACCTTTTCCAGAGCCTGGTAAACCAAGTTGGGCCATAACATATCTGCCTCACCAAGCTCAAACCAACCAATAAGAGAGATACACCTCCTACCATACAATGCCTCAAAAGGGGCCTTACCAATACTAGAATGACAACTATTATTGTAAGAAAACTCCACCAAAGGTAGATACTCAATCCAATTGCCACCATAATCAATCACACAATCCCGAAGCATATCCTCCACTGTCTGAATAGTTCTTTCCGCTTGCCCATTTGTCTACGGCTTGAAAGTAGTACTCAGACTAACCTTAGTCCCCAACCCTTTCTGAAAAGATGGCTAGAAGTGAAATGTAAAGTGTATGCCACAATCAGAAATAATTGAAATAGGCACCCCATGTAGTTTTACAATCTTTTGAAGATACAGCTTCGCATAATACTCCACCGAGAAGATAGTCCACACTGGAAAAAAGTGGGAGGACTTAGTCATCCAATCCCTGATGACACAAATCAACTCATATTAATTTTGATATTGAGGAACATCGGAAATGAAGTCCTTATTGATAACTTCCCATTTCCACTTGGGCAAATCAATTTCTTGATACAACCCTTCTGGCCTCATGTGCTCAACCTTAACCTATTGACACACTATGCACTTGGCCACAAAATCAGCCATATCCCTCTTCATGCTATTCCACCAATAGATCTCCTTTATATCATGATACATCTTAGTCGAACCGGGATGAACAACACAGCACGATTCATGCACCTCGGCTAAAATCCTTTGTTACAAACCATTGACATCAGGAACACACAACCTCCCTTAGTACTATAAAGAACCATCACCACTGATCTCAATTACCACTACCATTTGCCCACCAATTTTGCTCTTGATTTTCATCAAGATAGAATCTAGAACATGTTTCTCCTTAATCTCCACACCAAGAGACGATCTAACAACTTCTTGAACTATCACACCACCATCTTTGGAGTCCAAGATGCGAACTCCAAGATTAGCCAAATGGTGAATATCCTTCACCAATTCTTACTTTCCTTTTTCCACATAATCCAAACTTTCTATAGATAACCTGCTAAGAGCATCATAAACCGCGTTAGCCTTACCTGGGTAATAGTGAAGACTTATATCATAGTCCTTGAGAAGCTCAAGTTATCTCCTCTGCATTAGATTAAGGTCCTTCGGAGTGAACATATGTTGTAGAGTCTAATGATCAGAGAATATATCCATGTGCACACCATACAAATAATGTTGTTATATTTTCAAAGCAAATACAATCACCAATAGCTCCAAATCATGAGTAGGATAATTCCTCTCATGCACTTTCAACTGCCTGGAAGCATAGGCAATAACCTTCCCATGCTGCATCAAAATACAACTAAGCCCTACCTGAGATGCATCACAATAAACTATGAACCCATCATTGCCTTCTAGCAAGGTCAGAATTGGAGCCTAAGTTAACTCATCCTTCAACTTCTCTAAACTCCCTTCATAAGCATCTGACCAAGAAAACTTGACTTTCTTCTAGGTCAACTTAGTCAAAGGAGCAGCTATCGATGAAAACCTTTCCACAAATAGCCTATAATATCTGGCTAATCCCAAGAAGCTCTAAATGTCGGATAGAATTATGGGTCTAGGCCATCTCTTCACCATAGTAGCTTTTGTGGATCCACCATGATCCCCTCACTAGAAATAATATGACCCAAGAATGTTACAGCGTTAAGCTAGAACTCACACTTAAAGAACTTGGCATACAACTATTGTTCCATTAAGGTCTGCAACACCACGCAAAGGTGATTTTCATCATCCACCTTATTCTTTATATAAACCATAATGTCATCAATAAAAAAATGATGCAAAGATCCAAATACTGACAAAAAACCCTATTCATCAGATCCATAAATGTCATTGGACATTAGTCAATCCAAATGACATCACCAGCAACTCGAAGTGCTTATATCGAGTACGAAAATCTATCTTAGGTACATCCACCTCCATAATCTTTAACTGATAGTACCCAAACTGAAGATCTATCTTAGAAAAGAGCTTGGCACTTTGTAATTGATCAAACAGATCGTCTATCATTGGAAGATGATACTTGCTCTTGACCGTCGCCTTATTCAACTTCCTATAGTCAATGCACATCCGAAGGGAACCATCCTTCTTGCGCACAAACAACACCGGTACACCCTATGAAGATACACTAGGATGAATAAACCCCTTATCTAGAAGATCCTTATGTTGCTCCTTGAGTTCCCTCAACTCAGCCAAACCTATTTTATATGGAGAAATAGAAATTGGATGAATTTTTGAAACTAGATCAATACCAAAATCGATTCCCTATCTGTAAGAACACTGGGAAGATCATCTGAAAAGACCTCTAGAAACTTATTGACCACTTGAACTGAATGCAAACAAGGACCTTTCGAGTTAGAATCTTTAACCCGAACCAAGTGAGAAAGACAACTTTTAGTGATTAATCTTCGAGATTTAAGATGAGAAATAAATCTCCCCCTAGGAGCTAAAGGACCACCCTCTCATTCCATAACTAGATCATCAAGGAGCCTAAAGATAACCCTATGGATCCAATAATCCAAGGATGCATAGTAAGAGTGCAAAAAATCCATACCCAGAATGACATCAAAATCCGCCATACCCAACTCAAATAGATCCACCAAGTTCTACTTGTCACCAAAAGATACCCCCCCCTATAGACTCTCTTAGTAAAAATTGAGTCATATACTGGGGAAAAAATAGGAAAAAGGATCTAAAATAACTTTCAGATTGAAACTAAAATATCCAGCCACATAAGGAGTCGCATAGGAGAGAGTGGACCTCAGATCAAGAAAATAATATACGTCATGAGTGAAAAGATGTAACATACCAGTAACGACTTTAGGTGATGCCTTAGATTCCTGTTGAGATGCCAAAAAATACAACCTATTCCGACCCAACACTAAAACCAGGAGTAGTAACAGAAGTAGATGCAACAACACCAAGTGTAGGAGTAGAAGATGAAGCCACAAGAATCTTAGTCGCCCCCATGGAAACCTTATTAATCAGAAAATCCCTGAGCTGATGGCCTGACTGGCCACACTTGAAGCATTTGTCCCTTCCTGCATTACAATAACCCTGATGAGGACTACCGCAAAACCGATAAGGGGGTCATTAAGAAATTGACTGGCCTCCACTTGCCTGAGATTAGGTACCATGTGCCCAAGAATTACCACCACCCTGATGACTCTTGTCGCCCACCTGGTAAGGAGCATTAACAGAAGTGTAGGAACCAGAACTCCCTTATTTTTTTAATTTACCACCATCTCGACCACCATAATACTAAGTACATCCCTAATTAAAAAACTTGCTCCTCTTACTCTGTCTATCCCCAAACTCCGCATACTTTATCTTTTAATCCTCCACTTGTTGCATATGAATAGTCAACCTAGAGAAGTCCATATCTTTATTAAACAAGGTAGTCTTGCTCTCCAAAATTAGATCCTGATTCAACCCAGAAGCGAACTTACTTATTCTTGCCCATATGTCAGCAACTAAATCAGGAGCATACATTGACAATTCATGACACTTCAAGGCATATTCCTTGACAGACATTGTCCCCTGCTTGAGGTTCACAAACTCCTCCATCTTTGCTTAGCTCAACTCTTGGGAAAGAAACGATCTATAAAGGCCTAAGAAAATGTATCTCACAAGACTGATTCTTCCACGTCACTCCTATCCCTGTCCCACTCTTCATACCAGTGATATACAACGTTTTTGAGCTGATAAGCTGTAAAGTTTACCCCCTCTATATTATAGCCTTCATCACCCCAAATATCTTTTCCATTTCATCTAAGAATCCCTGTGGATCCTCCTCCACCTTTACGCCAAAAAAGTGGGAGGACCCATCTTCATAAATTAGCCAACCCTTGTGGCCTCAGCAGACAAAGCACCAATCGCACCCCGCTCAGCCTGAGTCGCGACCATTTGAGCAATAATATGAATAGACTAACGGATTCCGATTAGTCACCTCACATTAAGGAGGACTAGTAAAACCCGGTGGTACTCCAGAACTATCAGAGATAGGACCGTGAGATCAAGATGAACCCCGAAAGTAGGATGCACCCCTTCAGCATTACCCCTAGATGGGATTGAAGAATTTTCTTGTGTTCTAGATCTACGAGGCATGATCTGAAAAACAAACAAATAAGGATTAGAGAAGATTCCAGGAATGAGACTCCAAGCTTTAAAAGAGAATACCAAGAAAGTGAGACATTCCAAAATTCCTTGTAGCCTCTCCATTATGAGTGTGGTGCGCTACACATCCTTAGAAGAGACTCTACTCGACACAGCTTCTTGGACTCCTAATTAACCATGAACCTAGGCTCTGATACACATCCTTATCGTAATTTATGTCCCATGTCCGATCGGGATGGTGACCACCCCCATTCCTAACCTAACCTCCAACCGTCTGCCCTAAGTTGGTTAAATATCGAGCATATAATAATATAGTGTAACAGCTTACATGAAGACTCTAGGATAGGATCAGAATAGTGACCAACACAATCGAGTCCTACAATCCCATACCAACAATCCATCCACACCAAACCGATATCGAAACAAGGGCCATAAGCAAGGCCATAACCAAAGTTGTTGAAAAACATAGTATAATTTATTCCAAAATGAAATATAATGGAATAGTGCAAAATTATGTCAGATAATGCCAACATCAATACCAAACTAATGCTAAGGCTGACACCTATACCGATCCCACCTATTCCAACCCATCGGAGTACCATAAAACCTCTAACCAAAAGAGTAGTAAAATTTGGTCGAGATATGCCTTCAACCATGGCACAAACCAATATCCAAAATAAAATCAAAATGTCTAGAAATATCCATAACATGAAATAGAGCCTTTCGAAAAGATGGAAGCTCACCACTTTAATCCAAATATTAGTCCCTGAGTCAATCATTATGTAGGAGGAGTAGAACATCTGGTTCCTGCATAGCGTGGGTATAAAGCCACCAGTAGACAGGTTAGCAGGTGAATGCTGGCATGATCTCAGGATAAGGATGAAATAATGACATTTATAAAACCAAGTAAAACCATCCTTATGCACACAACCATACATATATATATAACCATATTGGGAAAGGGGACCGGGTTTAGCATACCTTTAAAACCTTTACCTGGGTTGTGTAGCTTTTTTGTCCTAACCATCAACTTAAGTTGTACAAAATCATATCCCACGGGTACGACTGACACTCACTAGTCGTACCCTCTATTATGCTACTCTCCACTAGTATGCTAACCTCAACCCTTGCGCCCAACACTATCTAGTGTATGACTCATCCAACCAAGTCGTATCCAATGCATATAACTCATCCAACCAAATCATATCCAAAGCATATGATTCATAGCCTTCATCCATACCCCTAGTAGATTAGACCAGAGGAAGATTTAGACACAAACCGCAATACAAATCCTATGTATGACTCATACACCGGCTTACTGCTCATGGTGAACTACTCGTACTCAAATCCAACCTAAGTATCCAAGACTAAGATTAAGTTAAGAAACCAAATGATACATTATAACTAATATGACTCATACCCCTGAGTCGTATCCTTTCTAGTAACAAATATCCATCCCACCAATAAACACTGGCCAACATACTACTCGACCATACCATCTGTACCCCAACATACGGCTCGTACCCATGAGTCGTATTGGATCTAGAGACCAAAATTCTAGAAAAAATTCTAAGGTCCAAAAACAAGGGTGTTTCAGTCTCCCATACTAGGAACATTCTTCCCTAAATGACGGATAAGGTAGGGGTAACCACACGCATGTGTCATTTGCATTATCTTATTAAATATATTCCCTATCCTTAACAAAGTTTGAAAACAAAAAGGCAAAGATATTAATTTTTCCTTTAACAAACTCTGAAAATAAAGATGTGTTGAAGAACACAAATAGCTTTTTCCACCTTATGGTTCCGCTATAGAACCTTAACCGAAGCCACATCCTTGCTCCATAACTGAAGAACTTGCCTATCTAATATCTCAACCGATATTTCTTTAAAAGACAAAGAATCTGTGATAAACAAACATTCAAAAGGAACAATTGAAGAAGGATCACCAATGAAATTCCTCAACATGGAAACATAAAAGACGAGATGAACCAAGCTCAAGCTAGAAAGCAACTCCAGCTCATAAGCAACATTACCAATTCTCTGCAAAACCTTATAAGGACCAAATACCAGGGATTGAGCTTCCCTTTCTTACCAAACCTCACAACTCCCTTCATGGGAGATAACTTGAGAAAATCCTTATCCCCAACCTCAAACTCCAATTCTCAACGTCAAACATTTGCATAGGACTTTTGGAGACTTTGGGCAGCCTTAAGCCTCTCCCGAATTACCATCACCTTCTCCATAGCCTAATAAACCATGTCAGGACCAAACATATCCACCTCATAAAGCTCAAACCAACTAATAGAAGACCTATACCTCCTACCATACAATGCCTCAAAAGGGGCCATACCAATACTATAATGATAGCTATTATTGTAAGCAAACTAAATCAAAGGTATATGCTCAACCCAATTGCTACCACAATCAATCACACAAGCCCAAATAATATCCTCCAATGTCTGAATAGTTCTCTCTGCTTGCTATTCCATCTACGGGTGGAAAGTAATACTCAGACTAACCTTAGTCCCCAACCTTTTATGAAAAAATTGCCAGACATAAGATGTAAACTGCGTTCCACAATCAGATATAATCAAAACAGGCACCCCATGCAGCTTTACAATCTCCTGAATATACAGCTTCGCATAATCCTCCACTGAGAAGGTAGTCCATACCGGCAAAAAATAGGCAGACATAGTCATCCTATCCACAGCGATCCAAATCAAATCATACTATTCTGAGACAGAGAAAGACCGATAATAAATCCCATATTGATCACTTCTCATTTCCACTCGACCAAATCAATTTCTTGATACAACCCTCATTGCCTCATATGCTAAACCTTAAACTGTTTACACATCATGCACTTGGCCTCAAATTCATCCATATCCCTCTTCGTGCCACTTCACCATTAGATCTCCTTAAGATCATGATACATCTTAGTCGAGCCAAGATAAAAAAACATAGTGTGATTCATGCGCCTTAGCTAAAATTCTTTGTCGCAAACCGTTGACATAAGAACACACAACCTCACTTAATACTGTAAAGTACCATCATCACCGATCACAAACACCACTACCTTTTTCCCACCAATATCACTCTTGAATTTCATCAATATAGGATCTAGTACATATTTCTCCTTAATCTTCGTATCAAGAGATGATCGAACCACTTCTATCACCATCAATCCACCATCCTTGGAGTCCAGAAGGAGAACTCCACTATTAGACAAGCGATGAATATCCTTCACCAATTCCCACTTTCCTTCCTTTACATAAGTCAAACTCCCCATGGATAACCAGCTAAGAGCATCAGCAACCATGTTTACCTTACCTGGTTGAAAGTGAAAACTCATATCATAGCCCTTGAAAAGTTTAAGCCATTTTCTATGCCTAATATTAAGCTTTTTCTAAGTGAACACATACTGTAGACTCTTATGATCAAAAAAGATATCCACATGTACACCATACAAATAATGTTGCCATATTTTCAAAGCAAATACAATCGCGAACAGCTCCAAATCATATCTAGGATAATTCCTCTCATGCACTTTCAACTTCCTGGAAGCATAGGCAATTACCTTTCCATGCTGCATCAACACACAACCAAGCCCTACCTGAGATGCATCACAATAATCCATGAACCCATCATTACCTTCCGACAAGGTAAGAATTAGAGCCAAAGTTGACTTATCCTTCAACTTCTCAAAACTCCCTTAACAAGCATTTGACTAAGAAAACTTGACCTTCTTCTGAGTCAACTTTGTCAAAGGAGCAGCTCTCGATGAAAAGATTTCCACAAATTGCCTATAATACCCGGTGAAACCCAAGAAGCTTCGAATTTCGGATGGAGTCGTAGGTCTAGGCCACCCCTTCACCACAACAACCTTTTATGGATCCACCATGAACTCCTCACTAGAAATAATATAACCCAATATAGTTATAACATTAAACCAGAACTCACACTTAGAGAACTTGGCGTATATCTATTGTTCCTTTAAGGTCTGCAATACCACACAGAGGTGATTAGCATGATCCACCTCACTTTTCGAATAAACAAAAATGTCATCAATGAACACAATAACAAAAAGATCCAAATACTGATGAAAAACCTTGTTCATCAGATCCATAAATGCCGTTGGAGCATTTGTCAATCCAAATGACATCACCAAAAATTCAAAGTTCCCATACCGAGTACAAAAAGTCATCTTAAAGATATCGACCTCCTTAATCTTTAGCTAATGGTACCCAGACCGATGATCTATCTTAGAAAAGAACTTGGCACCTTGCAATTGATCAAACAGATCATCTTTCCTTGTAAAGGATACTTGTTCTTGATCGTCGCCTTGTTTAACTACCTATAGTCAATGGACATCCGAAAGGAATCATCCTTCTTGCACGACAACACTGTTGCACCCCATGGAGATATCCTAGGATGAATAAACCCCTCATCTAGAAGATCCTCAAGTTGCTCCTTGAGTTCTCTCAACTCAGTCGGAGCTATTCTATATAGAGAATAGAAATTAGATGGGTGTACGAAAATAGATTAATACTAAATTTGATTTCTCTATTAGGAGAAATACCAGGTAGATCATCCAGAAACACCTCTGGAAACTCATTAACCACTAGAATTGATTGGAAAGAAGGACCTTTTGAGGTAGAATCCTTAACTCGTACCAAGTGATAAAGACAATCTTTAGAGATTAACCTTCGATCTCTAAGATAAGAAATAAATCTCCCCCCTAGGATCTAAAGGACCACCCTCCCATTTTATAATTGGCTCACCAAGGAACCTAAAGATAACCCTAAGTGTTCGATAATCAAAGGATGCATAACAAAAGTGCAACCAATCCATACCCAGAATGACATTGAAATCCACCATACCCAACTCAAACATGTTTACCAAGGTCTGCTTGCCACCAACAGATACCGCAGACCCCCTATGGACTCTCTTACTAATAACTAATTCACCTACTGGTAGAAAGAGAAAATGGATCCAAAATAACTTCCAAATTAAAACCAAAATATACATCCACATTAGGAGTCACATAGAAGAGAATGGAACTCGGATCAAGCAAATAATAATTTCCATGAGATAAAGTTGTAACGTTCCAGTAACGCAAGTGATGCCTCAAATTCCTGTCGGTACTCAAAAGCATACAACCTATTCCGACCAATACTAGAACCAGGATAAGTAACAGAAGTAGATGCAACACCACCAGGTATAGGAGAAGAAGATGAAGCCACATAAATCTTATTCACCTCCATAGAAACCTTATTAACTAAAAAATATCTAAGTCGATGGTCTTCTTGGCCACACTATTATTATTATTATTACTATTATTATTATCAACCGGATAATTTTCATCCGGCAACAGCAGGGCCACCCTCTTCATCCTTTCTCCAAAGTCGGGCAAATCCCTCTGGAGTTCATCAAACTGCCTTTGAAGTTCCCACAAGGACTCGATATGAATATTCTTGTACGAATTTGGATCAGCCATATTTGTAATGTAAGTGTAGTAAAATGAACGAGTGAGAGTAAGAAAAGAAGGACGGAGGGACCTATATATAAATAATTGAATTGGAAGGGGTAGTCAAACAAAAAGCCACGACTGTTCATATATCCCTTAATTAAATAAAATGGGTGACTTTTCAAATATGTAAATTAAAAAAATGGATCTAAATACAATATTTTATCTTTTTATTGTATTTTGGAAAGAAAAGAAAATTACTTTAAAATAAATCTAATAGATGGGTAATCTGTTGTAAAATATATTCCATCTGTCAGATAACTTACAACATACTGACAATCTGTTGCAATAGATGGATATATCGGTTTGTTTTTCCAGTAGATGTGGCGTCTGTTGTAACTTTTTAGTCATCTATTTATTCAATTTAAGCCACAGATGGGCTAGGAAGAATAAGGTGCATGCAGATGGATCCACTACCATATGTGTGTAAGTTAAGAAGTATTACTGATAAAGTCACCAGTACAACACACACAAAGTACAATGTTTTTATGAATACTGTTTTTAACTGATTAGGCACTGATCATTCAAACAAGATCCTGCATTGTACAGTTAAGGTTGATGGGTTCGAATTGACAAGGTTAAGGACCTCATGAAGATGGTCCAGATACCCTTTTACAAATTACTGACGGTTGTTGCTCGTGTTTATGCGTGTCAAGTTTTGAGAAGGGATCAAATCTTAATGTCATTGCAGAGAACCAATAGCGATTGGACTTAACTTTAAGCATACATTGGACTCTGAGAACACCTTCGAAGCCTCGTACAGCATCAAACAAGAATGAAAAACCAATAGAAATTCCCCTGGCCTAAATTTATATGGAAGGGTTGATCGAGAATATGATTATATGCCAGAACAAACCGAAGAAGAATGCCTTCGAGGGAAAGGGGAGTTGATGAAAGACTATATCATCTAAGATCTAATTACAGAGGAGACATAGGGTAGAAAGTAACTTCTAGTAAATCTGGCCGATGGAATTATCTTTAAACAACATGAGAGATCTGAATCAAGTGCAAATATAAAAGTGTATCCGGCAATGTAAATTCGTCTGTTGTCTCTCTGAAAGAAAAATAATGCAGATGGACACTTTTCTAGGGAGCTGCGACTAGGTAGCGTGGTAAAAATTATCACCTAGATAAAAAATAACAGAAGACCAAGAAAGCATCTTTACGAGTATCGAGGGATGAAATGATGTATAGTAAGTCTAGAAAACTTTCTCCAAAAGGAACTGCAGTTAAAGTAAGTGATCTAAGCGAAGGCAGAAATTTCTGAATTTTAAATTTCATCCCATGCCTTCTTGTTTGTGGTTTCAATTAGGTCCACCGTTGTTGAACTGATCGAAACCACAAACGAGATTGAAAGACAGATTAAGTGTCATTACTTCCTTAGCAAATCATCACCCCGAGCAACCTAACCATATAAATTTGGGCTAGGGCAATAACTATATTGTTTTTTCGTTCTTGTTAGATGCAGTGCTAGGATTTGAAGGCCTTCTCAGAGTCCAATGCAACCTAAATATTAGTCCAATCACTATTGAATCCCTTTACAATTACACCAAAACTAGATCCCTTCACAAATCTTGACAAATAAACATGAGAAACAACTAATATTAAATATTAACAGGGTATCAGAACCATATTCATGGTCCCTCATCCTTATCAGTTCAGACCTACCAAACTTATTGTAAAATTGCAGATATCTTGTTTGAATAATCTATGACTAATCAGTAAAATAGCATTGACAAAATCAGTGTACTCTATGTGTGTTTCTATGATAACATTATCAGTAATACATACCTCTCACATATGAAGTGGTTCCATCTGCATGCAACTTATTCCTCCGAACCCATCTTTACTGTAACCTCTTGTGGTGGTCGGGCAAAAGTTGATCAACTGTCAGTTCCTTATATCTACAAAGAAGAGGAAAAAAATTGATGTCACAGAAAGAACATTATTCATCTGTTCAACAGATGTAGAGTCTGTTGCATCATATGTAGAGTCTGTTACAACAAATGTGGAGTATGTTGCAATAGATGTGGAGTCTGTTGTAACAGATATGGAGTCTGTTGCAATAGATTTGGAGTCTGTTAGAATACATCAAATCAGCCTTGCTGGTGGTTTAATTTGTTCCAACAGTTGCTCCGTCTATTGCAACATCAACAACAACATAAACTACAAAGAAACAACAAATAAAAAACATCAACAACAAATAAACAACAAAATTTGTTCCAATATCATCAATAACAAAGAAGCCATATCCTTTGTTCCAACACCATTAACAACAACACACCACAACTTTCAACAACACCAACCCCACCAACAACATCAATAACAGCATAAACAACAAAGAAACAAACAAAATACATACCAAAAAATGATACTGCCAACAAGGTTTTTAAACTTCTCCCAACAGAATACTTTTTTCGCATATTGTAATAAAAATTCTCAATTCGTTTATTCAACAATTAAAAGTTCCTTCAATTTTTTTAAATAAATATCATATGAGTAAATGGTAATTAAATAAAAAAATAGATGTAAATAACTTACAAAGAATAAGACGAAAATAAAAGAGTAATAGTGAACCATACCTTAGTAACAAAATGGGATCAAAACAACAATTTCAGTCGAGGAAAGATATGGATCGGTTTAGATTTGAAAGGATCTTTATGAGAAAGAGAAGAGAAAAGAGAGAAGACAGAAAAAAGGTTGTGATAACCCTAAGCTAAAGAGGAGAGAAAGAAAAAGATGAGAGATGAATAAAATAATTTTAGGGCTGAAGCTGAAGCTGAGGAGAGATGAGATAATTCTAGATGTATCATGTACGTAGGCGTGGGTTTCAATATTCATTAATTAATATAATTAATATTCATTAATAACTTGATGGGAACGAGGAAGACTAGTTAACATTGAAAAGACAATATAAGACTACTCAATGAACACATTTTTGAGTTATCCAAGAAAAAGAAACTCTTCATTTTTTACTGTATTTTGTAGTACTTACTACTTTATCTACTCAGACAGAAACTTGCTTTAAAATTGAAAGGAAAAAAAGGTTTTCAAATAGATATGTTATCTATTGCAACAGATAGCAATATCTGATTAAAAATCCAAATAGCACAGTTATCTGTTACAACAAATACAAATATTTGTTTAAAAACCCTCTCTATTTGATAATTAAATATGCCAACTGTTACAACAGATATCAATATCTGTTTAAATATCCCAATAGTTCAGTCATCTGTGACGACAAATGCAAATGTCCATTTGATAATTAAATATCTGTTGGTATCTATTGTAACAGATGACTAGTGACATGGAAAAGACAAGATAAGACTACTCAATGAACACATTTTTGAGTTATTCAAGAAAAAGAAACTTTTTATTTTTTACCGTATTTTGTAGTACTTACTACTTATCTACTCGAACAGAAGCTTACTTTAAAATTGAAAGAAAAAAAAGATTTTCAAACAGATGTCATCTGTTGCAACAGATAGCAATATTTATTTAAAAATCACAATAGTACAGTCATCTGTTACAACAGATATAAATATCTGTTTAAAAAACCCTTTCCATTTGATAATTAAATATGTCAACTGTTATAACAGATATCAATATCTGTTTAAATATTTCAATAGCCCAGTCATCTGTGATGACATATGCAAATGTCCATTTGATAATTAAATCAGATATATCATCTGTTATAACAGATACCAATATCTGTTTGAAAATTTCCAACAGCTCAGTCATCTATCATAACATATTCAAATGTCTATTTGTTAATTAAATCAGATATGTTATCTGTTGCAACAGATGTGAATATCTATTAGAAATTTCCACCAGCTCAGTCGTTTGTTCCAACAGATTTCATTGCAATTGATTTAGATGAAACTAGGTATGAATGAATGGTCTCATAGGGTCAACTACAACTTTAATTGATTCTTTGCAATTGGCGTTGATATTGCGTTCATCCCAACCCGGGTAGTGGATCGATCATTCTGAGTTGAAATGAGCTCTCATTAACTTAATGTTAGGATTAATATTATCTAAATTAATTTAGGTAGAACTAAGGATGAATGAATGATCTCATAGGGTCAACTACAACTTTAATTGAGTCTTTGCAATTGGTGTTGGTATTGCGTTCATCCCGACTCGGGTCGTCAATCGATCACTCTAAGTTGAAATAAGCTCTCATTAACTTAATGTTAGGATTAATATTACCTAGATTGATTTAGGTGGAACTTGGGATGAATTAATGAGCTCATAGGGTCAACAAAACTTCAATTGAGTCTTTGCAAATTGTGTTGGTATTGCATTCATCCCGACCCGGATCATCGATCGATCACTCTGAGTTGAAATGGGTTCTCATTAACTTAATGTTAGGATTAATATTGCCTAAATTAATTTAGGTGGAACTAGGGATGAATGAATGAGCTAATAGGGTCAACTACAACTTCAATTGAGTCTTTATAATTGGCGTTGGTATTGCGTTCATCCCAGCTCGGGTCGTCAATCGATCACTCTGAGTTGAAATGAGCTCTTATTAACTTAATTTTAGGATTAATATTACCTAAATTGATTTAGGTGGAACTAGGTATGAATATATGAGCTCATAGGGTAAACTATAACTTCAATTGAGTCTTTGCAATTGGCGTTGGTATTACGTTCATCCCGACCCGAGTCGTTGATCGATCACTCTGAGTTGAAATGAGCTCTCATTAACTTAATATTAGGATTAATATTACCTAAATTGATTTAGGTGGAACTAGGGATGAATGAATTTGAGTCTTTGTAATTGGCATTGGTATTGCGTTCATCCCGACCCGGGTCGTCGATCAATCACTTTGAGTTGAAATGAGCTCTCATTAACTTAATGTTTTAAAAACTAGTATATCTTTTGAAACTTTAAAAATTAATTAAGATCAATTCAGACCAAATTAGCAATTTCAAAACTTGTCATTCTTTTTTAAAATTACAAATCAATCCATACAAATCACCCATTTGCGAAAAAAACTTTTCCTCATTTCAAATCTCAAGTTCTCGCTCCTCTCTCTCTCTCTCTCTCAATAATATAGACAACAACTACAACATATTGCTCAACCCTTCAAAATAGATCAATTTTTTTCCCATTTTCAACCATATAGTTGTTATTTTTGACTTTATTCTTGCTTCTATCCATCGTTTTCTCTGTCTTCGCAGGTAACAGAATTCGAGAAGAGTTCTACATTTATTCTTTATTCTAAAAATTAGGGATTTTTAGTTAATGATAAAAAACGAAAACTTTTAGTTGTATTATCTGCGAGAATGGGCTAACAATTTTGTGTTTTGATGCTAAAAAGGAAGAAACCACCCGAGAAAATCCTAATTTTTGTCTTAGTGTTTTGTTGACTATAGTGGTATTATTGGATGATGTTTGTGGTGGTGTTGGTGGATGTTGTTGTTGGTGTCAATATTTTTGTTTTTAGTGGTGGTGTCGGTGGTGTTGGTGGTCTTGGTGTTGGTATTGGTGGGATTGGTGGTGGTCTTGGTGGCATTGGTTGTGGTGTTGGTGGTCCATCTATTGCAATAGGTGAAATATCTGTTGGGAGATATTAAATAGGTCTTCAAACAGATTCCCCATCTGTTCCAACTGATGGCTTATCCATTGGAGTATTTTATTTTTTGTAATGTGGCATAGAATAATTTATTGAAATTTGTCTTACCATTTTTTTTAAATTATGCAGACATCAAATGCAATGTATTTTTTGTTTTTCTATTATTTGTAGTTAAAAGATGTCTCCCAAAAAAAAGAAACTGAAAGTGGGTCAACTTCTGGCTACCCAACAAAAATGGCTAGAGTACAGATAGATTCAGAGGAACTTCCTGAACAATCTCAATTGGGGAAAAATAAAGCCGGGTAAAGTGATAACTTCTTCTCACCAATGGGGCGTAAAATAATATCAAAATCCCAGCATGATTCTTTCAAAACCATTAGTATCGACAGGTTTCGAGTTGCGATGCCGATGGATAGCCCTGACAAAGTAACTGGTGATCTTGTACTTAAATGTCAGCTGGGGAAATGGTTTGATGAATTAAGGAGAATTATGAAGAATGAAAACACAAACGGACTTTTTAACAATAGCTGCTTTGCATACTTTCTCGAGCTGCCTAAGGACTGCACTCTCCGTTTCTCAATAAGCATGGTATATGGTCTTCTTAAGCGAAGGATCAAGTACGCGGAGGATGATAAAGATCCAAAGGAGGGTGAAAAAATATGGATGAAATCTGGATCAACTACTGTGGCATGCCGGTTTTTTTTGGGTTGAAAGAGTTTTCCATAGTGACGGGCTTGAGATGCGATCGTCCAGAAGAACCTCTCATGAAGGAAACACACCACAAAGGGTCCAACGAATGCAAGGGAAAAAAAGATGGATTGTTGGGAATTGTTGGACGTAGTAGCTACAAAGCGACGGATTTGGTGGAAGATCTCGGGGATAAAGCCATACCAAAGAATTGTAGGGAGAAATTGTGCTTAGTTTGGTTTATCCATTCCGTTTTATTGGCAAGAGACGTCAGGAAAATCATAGAATATGATTTGTTGGCACTTGCTGATGATTTTGACAAATTCAATAACTATCCCTGGGGATATGATAGCTACTACTTGACTGTCCAATAATTACTGACAAAGCTATCCACAGGGACGATCATATTATACGGCTTTCCCTGGGCTTTCATAGTAAAATTGATCACTATTTTTACTCATCCATTAATTTATAACGAATATACTTATTATGACTTTTTTTCTTGCTTCCTGTTTATATTTTTTTAAGCTTGGGCATATGAAGCCATTCTTCCCCTCTGAAAGTAGTTCAAGGATTACCCGGATGAGGTTTCTCATCCAAGGATCTTTAGGTGGTTGGCGGCTGCAAAGGGCGACAAAAAAAATATTAAGGATAGGAAATTGATTTATTTACCCCTCCGGATAATACAATACGTCTTCTTTCAACTAAAATAATTTGCCTTAAAGAAAGATATTGAAACAGATGTTCCATCTGTTGCGATAGATGGGTCATCTGCTGTAACAGATTACCCGTCAACTACAACTGGTGCAACAGATGGGTAATCTATTGCGACAGAGATCCATATTTTTTAATAGATTAACCATCTGTTGCTCTGGTTCTCTGAACCTGACTCAATATATTACCCATCTAATGCAAATTATGCAACAGATGTGTAATCTGATGCAACATATTATCAATCTGTTGCGACATACACATCAGCTGTTGCGGAAGATAGATCATCTATTGCATAAGTTAGCTGTAATAATATCTATGTAACCCAAATCCTTGAATCGTGCCTACCAATGATTAGCTGGGTATGACTTTTTTCTTACTCTGGGTCTTGTTGATACAAAAAAAAACCCAACGGTGGAGTTAATAAAGAAGGAATTGGCTGGAGAAACATCCATAAGAAGAGAAGTTAGGCAAGGTCAGCCTAATGTTGAAGCTCTTCACGACCAACCTCAAACTGCAACAGATCTAGGTGCTTCTTCTGGGGGTTTTTCTGGTGGAGTTGTTTATGATGGTGGCATCCATCCTGATGTTGTTGCTACTGCCAGTCATGATTATGAGCATGTTGGTGCTCAGCAAAAAATAAATAATTTTGAAAACACCCTTACACGGTCCCTCTAACCCCTACATCGGTCCCTTCCACCCTTACAGTGGTCCCTCTCACCCCTCCTCACCTTCATATTCTTATTACAAATGCAAAGTGTACAAGGACAGAGAGGATAAACTCTTTGCAGAGATAGAGTCTATTACTGAAGGTGTCGAGGAGTTGAAATCCATAAGGGGTGTCATACCATCCAATGAGGTGAGGGAGCCATGCACTCCTACAGTGGTTGAAATCCATAAGGGGTGTCTAGTATTCCATTTCAATTAACATGTTCAAAACTAAGGATTAAATTATATTCATAGATAGCATAAAATAATTCAAAGCCTTAGGAAATTACATGAATAACTCAACAAATAAATGAAATGTAAAAAAATTCATTATGGGTACAAATGATCTACTCTACAAATAAATCAACAAGTTAAACCAAGGAGGATTGGTTATTACATTGACAGACTCAATCTATAAAGATCTAATCAATATGGACAAATTGTTCTTCATCCGGTGTTACGAAATTTGGCTTTAGTCATCGCAGATCTTTTATGTCTCTTGCGTACGGCTTTTGAGCTTTTCCTTCTCCGTATTTTCATAAAAGAGCAGCCTATCTTTTGCGGAGTAATTTGGTATCAAGTCCATCATTTGGTACTTGTAATCCATTGCTCAAATACTCAGTATAAGCAGCAACAAAAGGACCATAATTCCTGGGTTTTAAAAAAACAGATAATCCATATCTGCAGTTCATGCAAACGTTGTGAAATTTATGCAATGAAACTAAATCATGACACTTATACTTATAGGCTACCAATGGTTTGTTGAGCAATTCCCTCAATATATTGTACATCAAATAGATTACCCATTTTAACCTAGTATGCTTCAATCGTCGACCAATTAGTACGAACCTTTTGGTCCAAAAAGCCACTCATATCAAGGTAAGTAGGCAATATTTTAGCCAGCTTTTGTATCTTAGACAAAGTCCCGCAACATCTCCTTTGCGACATCGAGTCATAAACTCGGATGCGCCTCTCTTTTAGAACGATGACAGCCAATACCCAATGAAATTCATCACCACAATTGATTGTGATGTACACTTCATCGACCAAATGCCAAGGTAAGCCAGCCGAAATGCTAAAACCTTTGATGATGTTGATTAAGCGTTCCTCATTTTAGGAAACTTCCGGCTGTTGTTGACAATATCTATTGTAGGCATTATTGATGTAAACTTTGTACAAACTATTGTCTGTCGTGTATCAGTATTGTTCTTATGTTTGCAACTTGGCCTTCTTTTGGAGGTAGTAAAAAATGACATTGATGTACTGTACATATTATCAAATATTTTGGATTACGTGACAAAAAAATAAATATCCAGATGCAATTAAATAAAGTATTAATTAATAGTAATATATATGGTATTTAAACCTCATCATTCCAGCAAGTTTGGGGCTGTGACATTAAATAGAACCAATTCTTCATTTCGGGATGTGCAACAACAAAGTTGAACATATCAAAACCAAGACTCGATCACTTTGTAGGGTTCGTCATTTTGTTTTCTACATGATGATTTATATGTGTTAATGTCACATTCTTACAACAAGAATAGTATAAACCAATATCTTTAAAATTTGATTTATGTACCTTCCGGCATGATTCTTTAACAGCACATCGGTAAATCATTCTGAATAGCCGTTGATCAACAGTGTTAGTTTTTTGGAGCCTCATCTGAGATGTTGAACCCTTCAAATAGGTAATTCTTCCGTTCTCCCGAACTGACTGGCTCCACTTTTTCTTTTCCTTTGAAAGCAGTTGATGGATTATCAACTGTGATATTATACTCTTCAGCAGTGGCTTCTACTGTGACATCCACCTGGAAATCCAGAATTGTCAAAGCTAATTACAGATATATAACAGATTGCCCATCTATTGTAATAGAAAAGCCTTATGTTGTAAAATACGGATCATCTGTTGGGGTGAATTCAAACAGGTAAATCAGAGCAGTATGATAATTTCGAATAGATGACCCATCTGTTCTAACATAAGACTCATCTGTTGCAACAGCTAACACATCTGATGCAACAAGTTAGACAACAGTTGCAACAAATGTATATATTTGTTTAATAATTTTTAGCATATGCATCATCTGTTGAAACAAATATGTGCCTGTTTGTTTGTTGGAACAAGTGATGTTCATTCACCTTTTTCAGCTCATGCTTCTCTCTTGTGTCCCTTTCACACTGAACATCAGTGCAAGACAAAGACAGAGGCGTTGCAATTTTTCTTTTTTCGATGCTTGATGATGCCTTGGAAGTATCTTTCTTTTTCCTCTTAGCCGCCCTGATCTCTAGTGGAGTGTACGGATATGAGAATGACACCCCTCGTAGATGCCATTTCCTTTACAGAAGCAGTTAGTGCATTAGTAGCATTAATCACTCCATCGTGTTTCACCTTACAGTCTTGACATTTGCATGCAGAACATTCTCTAGATGTGGAAAAATCTGGAGAAAAATCTGTACAACCAGTATGATCATAATCATAATGGCTTGTGTTTCAAAAATGATAAGAGGAGCATCATTAGCCCCAACAGCAGCACCACTACCACTACCACTACCATTGTCAACAACAATAAGCCCACCCTCCAAAATTATTTTTCTTGTGATGGTTGTTGCTCCAAACAATTCTATTTTTATTCCATCAACGACCTTAGGGTCCGGTAGAGTTTGTACAGATTGTAAAGTAAGAAAAAATGGCATCTTCAACTCTTGGTTGGTCAGAACAAGCCACGGATAGACAATCTAAAATAAATCGGTACATATATTAGAATGATGATGAAATCATTTACAATAATCATTAATTAAAACAAAAACTTGATTAGAATTGGACGTACTGTTTCCTTGGGGGGGTTGAAAAGATCAAGAAATTTTGCATTTCTACCGGTTTTGACCAACAACCATCTCAGGATTCTTGGACAGGAAACTTCTTCCTAGTAGTTCACTTATTGTCTCAAATAAGGAATGGCTTCAAATGACCAAGCCTATAACATAACGCCAATAAATCAAAAGCATTATTGAATAAGAAAATGATGAATCATATCATGATAAAAGAAATATTTACCATGAAGGCCCATGAAAATCCATATAAGTTGACTGTCTTTGGCGTTAACGGAGTCAACAAATATTGGACAGTCATTTTGAAGCTTTCATAACCCCAAGGATAGTTGTTAAATACCTCAAGATCCTCGGAGAGCTTTATTAAACCAATGCTTATGTTGTTGTTAACGTTTCTCTCCCAAAGAATATTATGTACAAACCAAACCAAGAACAATGATTGTTTGTGCTTCTTTGAGAATCCTTTACCTTTCAACGCTTCTATCAAATTTTTATTTTTGAAGCTTGGACCAACAATCGACACCAGGTCATCACGATCACTCAACTTTCTTTTGCCTTTTTTTAGTGTGTGGGGTGCTTGTTTTTGTGTCAGAGTAGGTATAACTTGATAAGGAGAAGGAGAATAACATTTTAGTTCGGTAACTATGGCAAACTCCTTCCAACCAAAACAAACAGGCATGCCACAATAATTTATCCACACCTCATTCATCTTGTCTTTGTTTTCATACATAAACCTACACTTGAGAAGATCGTATACCATTTTCATTTTAAAACAAGCATTGTTGTCCTCCGACAAATCAAAATATTGCCCAAAGCATCTTTCCCTAAAATAAGCATCCAATTTTTGTTCTTGGAGTATTTTTCTGAAGGGGTCGAAAGATTTTCCCATGGATGACTTAACCACGAAATCACTCGTTAAATCTGTGGCACCATCACACTGTATTCTCATAGGATAATGATCAATGCTGGAGGTTTTCACCAACTCTTCGGCGGAAGGGCTAATAGCACTGGATCATTTCTTTTGATATATTCCTCCTCTCCGTGCTCATTATCTTCTGCTCCTGATTGAGATAACGCTTGTAAAGTAAGCTCATAGAGTGGTGGATGTAGCCAAGCTGCTGCACTTGTTTCTTTACTTGGACTTGATTCGGTTTGTTGTCTTTTGGGAGTCATATTATCTTAGATTAACAAGAACATAAAATAGATTATAATTGATTAATTCATTGTTAAAAAGGGATAACAGTAAATCTAACATGTACAATGGTAAGGTAAAATAACAATTCCAATAGACCACACATCTGTTACACCAGGTATATTATCTGTTGTAACAAATAACCGATCTGTTGCAACAGATAAGTAAACCATTGGAAATAATAAAAACAGATCTCTAATCTGTTGCACCAGGTAGTTTATCTGTTGCAACATATAACCAACCTGTTGCAAGGATGAGTAATCCGTTGGAAACAGTAAAAACAGATCACTAATTTGTTGCCCCAGGTAGTTTATTTGTTGTAACATATAACCAACCTGTTGCAATGAATGAGCAATCCATTGGAAACAGTAAAAACAGATCACACATCTGTTGCACAAGGCATGTTATCTGTTGTAATATATAATCGACCTAATGCAATAGATGAGTAAACCATTGGAAATAATAAAAATAGATCACTAATCTATTGCACCAGGTAGTTATCTGTTGCAACATATAACCAACTTGTTGCAACGGATGAGTAATCTATTGGAAACCATAAAAATAGATCACTAATTTGTTGCACCAGGTATGTTATCTGTTGTAATATATAACTGACCTATTGCAACAAATGAGTAAACCATTGAAAATAATAAAAACAGATCACTGATCTGTTGAAACATATCACTCATCTGTTGCAAAATGAGTTATTTATTGGATCAATATTGTTTAGATTTATTCCAAACAAAAGAGCCGTCTGTCGCAACAGATGAATGATCTGTTTCAACAGATGAATGATCTGTTAGATTATTCATCTGTTGCATCAGATTTTCATAGTTGCATCAGATTTTAATTTGGTGCATCAGATATTTTCATCCGCTGCATCAGATGTCTTCATTTGTTGCATCAGATATTTCATCTGTTGCAACACCATTTTTACCAAGACAAACAATAAATCAACTCAGCAACACCAACACATCATATACACACACTAAGAAGGGGTCTTCACTAAGAACATCAACTGTGAACAAAAATCACCAACAAATTTGAATCAACAGTACGACAACAAGAAGAAGAAATGCCAGAAATTAGGGTTTTATTTAGTCCACATTTCAATACTAAAAGAGTAATTGGCTCAAGTTCCTCTGTTTTTTCATAATTTTTTACCTATGAAAATGGAAATGGGACGATGAAGAACTTGAAGTTGTTGTCGCCGAAGAAGTCTTCACATCAATTGATGGTTGAAAGTCGAAAGAGAACTCACCCGACTATTTTTCGCCGGAGGTTGAAGTCGCCGGAGATTGAAGAGAGAATTTTACAGAACTATTGGTTGGGAGAGAGTTGTGTGTGTGAGAGAGAGAGAAAGGGGGGGCGAGAGACTAGTTGATTCGATTGAAGAGGGGTGTGGGTTGATTTATATTTTAAAAAGATTAGAAAGTTTTGAAAATATTAATCAAGTCCATAATTAACTTAATCAAGTTTTCTAATGATGTTTGACCCTTTAAGTTGGTCAATGTCACCAATCCTTCATTCAAGACTTAAAAGACATCTTTCCTTCAATTTTCTCAACATTCAAAGATAGTTAAAGGGTTAATTGTGTGATTTGTGTTACCTTGGTATACAACCAAATTTGATGGTTCACGGATATCAAATTCATTGATTGATCGTGTATGTTCGATATGTGTTCACTACAAAAAATATTTACAAAAACTTAGTAATTCAGATGTAATTATTAATTCTTAATTGCGAATCACACAATCTTTCGTGCATTATTTTATCAAATAGACATTCCCCATTCATGAGATTTTGTTGGATTTAAGTTTTGTATTGGTGTGAGTAAGAAATGAAGGGGAAAATGAAGAATTTAAAGCTAAGTTCTTTTTGATAGGAACTTCCTCCCTCACTAGTGATAAAATGGAAGTTAGTATACTGATATAGGGAAAGGACACTATGTAACACTTTTTAAAACAAATAGCTTAAGTTTGACATTTTTTCAAAATATGGTCAGTCGGATATACTATTTCACTTTATAACCATTTCCTAATTTGGGTCATTTTGACTCATGTAGTTCAGACACTGTCTATATACAATACTAATACAGTTTTCAACTTGGGCAATCGGCCCTTTTAAAAATATATCAATTTTTTTTTTTTGCTATAAATTTTTTAACTGAAAAAATATACTACTTTTTTTAATTGTTTAGAAATAATAATTAAATATAATTATATAAAAACGGTAGAATTGTTATATAGAATATGTATCTGTATAAGATATATGTATGTAGAAATTATATAGATCTATCAAATATGTATATATATAAAATATATAGATAAAAAGTGTATAAAAATTATATAATTGTTGTGTAAAATGTGTAAAAAAAAAAGTACAATTATTGTATAAATTTGTGTATCGAAACTGTATAATTTTCGTATAGAATATTTATATATAAGATATGTATAGAAACAGTATAGAAGGTGTGTAGAAACGGTATAAAATAAGCCAGCAAATTAAAATGGCTAGAAAGTGAAATTTAAATTCCATGATCATTTTTGTGGAAATAGTTTAATTTGAATCATCGTTTCTGTCCTTTCCCCTTATATATACACACTTAATCTAGCTAATAAGGAAATAAGGAGTTTCTAAGAAAGTCGTCCCCCACATCGTCGTTCTTGTTCGACTTGAATTTGGCTTTTTTTTTAAAATTAAGGGTAGGAAAAGAGGAAATGGGAGGAGATTAGAATGTGGGGAATCGAACTTTATCCAACAAGGTGAGAGTCCAGGTAACCAATCAACTGGGCTACTAAAATTTTTCAGACAAAATTTATTTTTTCCATTTTTTTCATTTTCTGATGTTATTTCTGCATAAATTTAATTTAGACTTTTACAAAATATTTTCAATGGTAATTCGGAAAGGACTTGCTTCTTCCGAAAAGACAACAAATAAGTTTCTTTCGAACAGACATTTAACACATATCACTGATCGTTTCCACCCCAAACTATACCCGAAAAGTCTAAGCCACACCTAAACTATACTAGTGACCTATTACACACCTTAACTATAAAAAAGTGATACTTTTTACACCCTGTCAGGCATTACACCACTTGCATGTGATATGGTGTTTTACACGCGCTACCACATCAGCGCCACATCAGCACCACGTCAGCGCCACATCAGCATCATCCAAAAAAATAATAAATTTATTATTTTCATAAATTTTTCTTTTTCTTTTAAATTTAATTTTTTTCTTCTTCTTCACTGCCCAAATCCTCCATGAGGTCAATTTTTTTTTCTTCAATGTCCAAATTCTTCAATGCCCAGTCTCTGTTGGTACAAGACATTCTCTACAACCAAAGCAGATTCCAAATTGGTGAAGTGGATATCATCTAGAAATTCTTCCAAACCAAGGAACTTCAAGCGCAACTTTTAACAATGTTCTTCATCACCTACAAAAAAAAAATTATACTTTGGTTCTCTTTAGCAAACATCAAAGTCTCATTGTTTTTTTCATATTTGAATTGGAAGATGAATGAATTGGAAGGTGAAATTCAAAGAGAGAAGTAAAAAGTTGAAAATCAAAATGCAACCAGTGGGATTAAGAAGACATTGAAAATCAAAATTCTCCCAATGGCATAATTTATTATTCAATAGATAATTTTAGAAATCAATTGTACAAAATTCAGTGGGATTAAGATGGCATTTTCGTCAAGTGTTTGATGAAGTGTGATAAAAAAATTTGAAATTTTCTCGTTTAGATAGAAAATTCAATTTGATTTTGTTCATGATGAAATTGATATTGATTCGATGAAGGTGGAGGATGGGGTGTGAAGAAATTGCTTATTTGGGGTTGGGGGTGATGAAGAAGATTCGTTGGTTGGGGTGGGGTTGTATTTTTGGGGTGGGGGTGATGAAGGAGAAGATGTTTCGATGAAGGTGGAGGATGGGGTGTAAAGAAATTATTTATTTGGAGGTAGGGGTGATGAAGAAGAAGATTTGTTGGTTGGGGTGGAGTTGGATTTTTGGGGTGGGAGTGATGAAGAAGATAATGTTTGGGGGGGGGGGGGGGGGGGGTGATGAAGAAGAAGATGTTTGGGGGTGGGGGAGGGAAGTTTTTGATTTTTTATTATTTTTTTCGTTATTTTTTTTTATGTCGATGCGCCATTTTTTATTTAATTAATTATGTTTTTTCCACGTCAGATCTAGGGAGTAAAAAATATCACTTTTTTATAGTTTAGGTGTGTAAAAGGTCACTAGTATAGTTTAGGTGTGTCTTCGACTTTTCGGGTATAGTTTAGGATGGAAACGATGACTTTTTCCTTAAAATAGGTATTTTTCGTACCATTTCAACTTATTGGCGGAAGTTTTGGCAATAAATAAAGAGATTTACCTTAAATTTCTATATCGAATTTTCTAAACTACTTCGGCATATTTTTTTTACAGATAAATATCGATTCATTGAGTGACTTGTTATCATCTTTGCATTCAATGATGACATTTGTGTTTTGAATATCTTATTTAAAACTAGTGAAATTATTTAATTAAAAAATTAATATATTTCACTGATTATATATAAAAATATTAATTCCATAAATTGATAGTTTCTTATTTTAATGAAATTGTAGATAATATTTATACTTAGATCAGAAAAAAATGTAAATCTCTGTCTTTATCCGAAATAATGATATGGTCTTTCATTTTTTACTCAATCTATACAATCAAAATACTTTACATTTTTTTTAAGTAAGCCTTTCATATGTACATAGTTGAATTAAAAAAATATATATGTGTTATGATGTAGTGGCGGGACTACTCTACCCTTAACCAGAGGTCTGAGATTCGAGTCCTGCGTATGAAGAAAATCTTGTTGAGAGTGTCACCCCTACAATGGGTACCTGACACCAGATGAGAACAAAAAAAATAATTAAAAATAATTTGAATGTATGAGTGGTGAAGTAAATAGAATAAGAGGTTATATTTCGAAACAACAATTTACATATTAAATTAAAAATATCATTTTCTTATTTCAATTTTCTTCATCTCTTATTTGAGTACTTATCTTACGTACAAATATCAATTCTTTAAAAAAGAAAAAATCCTATGTCATGTTTTTATTATTACATTTGTTTATATAGTTTAAATAAGTTTTTAAGAAATTATGAAAATGAAACAAACAAGAGTTATGAATAATATTTTAAAATAGAAGTTATAATTCATGAAACAAAATATGAGTTTATATAGCAAAATAGAGGAATGCAAATGAGACTTTCAAATTAAAGTTTGAGGGTTATAAACATAAAAATTATGGGAGTTACAAATATTATTATAGGAGTTACAAATATTATGAGTTATGAGTAATTACTTCTTATAAATACATTAAATATTTAAAAAAAATATTAGAAGATATTATTGAAAATCCTACATTTTACTTTTAGCTCAATATTATTTTCTCTATCTAAAGAGCATTTGTATCAAATAAGAACAATGCAAAATATGTCACAAATAAGCACAAACTAAAATGAATTGAATGATGTCATTTAAAAGAATAATTATGCATTTCAATTCTCCATTACTATATATAATAATTATATATTAATATAATAACTCATACATAATAAATTATTATGGTTATTAACAAATTTAATGAAACTTAATAAATGAGATAAATTAAACCTTGAATTATTTGAATGAATTGTGCAATTAATTCAATTAATAGCATTGATCAATTAATAGCATTGATAACAAATTAATTAAATATGACTATCTTTAATAATCTATAAATTTTTATAGTGAATTTTTCATCCTTATAAAATTAAGAAAAAGGTCAAAAAAATCACAAAAAAGTTAAATATGATTCTAGGCCTTCAAGCGTGTCACATCAGCAAATGTATAATCCTCTTTTATACGCAATTTTTTAAACTCGTCCTTTAGAAATACTTAAAAAGTTATTTTTAACTTAAAAAAATATTTAAAATAAGTCAATTCAAATCGGCTCTAAATGACCTATTAAAATTGACAAAACTTTATTAACAGTGAAAAGTCTTTACAACCCTAATAAATGTAATTTTCATCTTTACTCACTTGAAAATGAAGCCGAAACATCAGATATAATATTAATACCTCCAACTTCATTCCAACGAAATGTATTAATCTTTACTTAAATGCTTCAATTATTATTTCATGGTGATTAAAAGAATAAAACTCTTTACCTCCTTACGTTATTTATAATATCAGTAATTAAAAAAATATTAAAAGTCTCATCAATTTTTACTTTACAAATTTCAAAAGTCCAAAACGCACACACACACAAAAAACGTCGCTTCTCATTCAAACATATAGTCAACAGAATATATGCGATAACATATTAAAATTTAATTCATAGTAAAATAATTATAATTGAATGAGTACATTAAATGCATTAAGTAATTGCAAAAAAAATTACTCTAAGTGGATAGGTGAAAAAAATTGAAAAAAAAAAAAAAAGAAGAAAAAATTAAGGTAAATGAGAACTTGATAGGTACAAAGAGGACAAAAGAGAAATTTAAGGAATCTTATAAAAAGAATAATGATCAGGCTAATTAAGGGGAGAAAAAGTGATAGTAAATTAACGTAATAGTAGGGTAAAAAAAGGTATTAAAAATAGTAACTAATTACATTAATTATTATTAACACTAATAAGTAATATTTTGCCTTTTTGCATTAAATTTAATTTTCCTAAGAACTTATTTAATTTTTACTCAGAAAAATTTAGAAAAAATTAAAAAATTGACAAAAATAATAAATATTAATGTTGATCATAAAAGGGGCCAATCACCTCTTCTTTTTCCCTTTTTTTAAAAACAATTCTTCTTATAATAATAATAATAATAATAATAATAATTATTATTATTATTATTATTATTATTATTATTATTATTATTATTATTATTATTATTATTATTATTATTATTAATATGAAATGAACTAAATATTAAAAAAAATCAGAAAAGGAAACAATACAATCAAATTCAAATCTCAACATTCTTTTTTATTTTTTTCTTTATTCCATACTTTTTTATTTTTATTTATTTTTTACTATTTGTATAATTTTTTATTATTCCTATAAATTTAAGATGACCATATATAGAATAAAATAAGTAATTTATTATTTGAAATCTTTCTTAAAAAATTTGTAACAAAGTGAGTCACTACTGGTGCAATTTCTAAGATTATGGGATTCTCCTAAATATCACTAAGGAATAAAATCTTCCCAAATAATAGCACATCAAAAGATAAAATACTCAATAAATTAATAATAAATTTAAGCTAATACTCATTGATGCTTCTTCTTCTTGTTTCTTCCTCTGCTTCTGGTTCTTCTTGTTTCTTCTTCTACTTTTATTTTCTTATTCAACTTCTTGTTGCTTTTGCTTCTTGTGAACCTTCTTCTTTTTGAACTCTCGGATATCAATAAAATTTAAATGCTTAGCGAAAATCTCATTCTATTATATTTTTATAACTTCATATTGCATAAAGCTCATATGTGATACATGAGAGTCACTATAGATGAAACAACTGGAGGAGGACTACTTGGTGCTACATCAATTACAAGTGACTGTGAAGAAGAGAAATCATCCATTTTTTGAACATTGGATGATTTTGTTGATGCTTTCACCATTGTTTTCTTGATATAATTGTGTAGGAATTCTTACAGAATTTGCAATATAAAAGATTTGTCAGAATGTGTTTGGTTCCATGACCTTTCAACCCTTCAAAAACGTTAATAAAAGAATTAATGAGTAATTTTCACATAAATGAATAATATAAGAAAGAGGAAAAATTTTCAAGGAAAAAATAGTAGAAAAAATTTCAAAAAATTCCAAAAAGGATAAATAGGATTCTAGGCTTTAGATTGTGTCACGTCAGCGATCTTATAATTCTCTTATATATATATATTGATTTCTATTCTCTATTTTCAAATTGTTTCAAAAAATCTGATTTACTATTTTAACACAGAATAATAACAAATCTATAATCTATAATCTATATCTATAATAATATATTAAAAGTGTGAAGACCCTTAGAAAAGTGATTTGGACTTTTTGCTCTCATTAAAAGACTCTTTTTTATACAAAACTGTCTTTTTCACTATATTTTTAATTTATTATTGAATTATTTTTTACTATATTAACTAGACATCCTAAAATATATGGGACTCCTAAAATATATGGTGGGAGAATTAAGTAATATTTTCCTTTCTAATATTTAATTAAGAAAATACTCCTAAAATATGACTCTATTAAGGAAATACTTCTATAAATATTGAGATGTACGTTAAACTAGAGAACAAACTGGTTTATCTATTGGGAGAATATGATTGATGTTCATATAACTTAATTCGATTGCATTTCTAGATTGGTGGATGCTTGATTCGGTTGGCTTTGAAGAATTTCTTGTGTAAAGATTAGGTTTAATTGTATTGTTTTAATATCTTTATTATCTTATTGTTTTATTTTAATTTACAGATGCTAGATGAATGTGGGTCGGCTTTGAATTTTTTTTTTTGAGGTAAAAGTTATGTTTAATTGTATTATCATAATATCTCTATTAGTTTGTTATTTTGTGATAATTTACAGTTCGTAGATGAATCTCGATCGGTTTTGAGAAATTTTTATGTGTAAAATTTAAGTTTAATTGTATTGTTTTGATATCACGTTTATCGTATTATTTTGTTGCAGTTTACAGGTGATATATAAATGTTAGTCGGCTTTGAGGAATTTTTTTTATGTAAAGGTTAGGTTTAATTGTATTATTTTGATATCTCTATTATCGTATTATTTTGTTATTATTTACAGGTGGTACATGAGTGTTGGACGATTAAAAATATTTTTGGTAAAGGTTAGGTTTAATAAATAAATTCTTCAATTTTTACATTCTCAAAAGATATTAAATTTAATTATTATATTCATCTTTATTATTTAAATAAATATCTTATTTAGTGTAATGTTTGAACTCGTTAAACTAGTACATCTAAATACCTAAGCGTGTAATGGATATATAAAAATAGGGAAAACAACATAAATATACATCTTAACTTATTATACTTACACAAATTTTCACTCTTACAAAGTAATTGCAAAAATTCCAATTAATTAAGTATCTTTGTTGGATATATCAGGAGTTAATTATGTATCTCGATATACCCAAAATCAGTAAAAAATATATTGAAATCTAATTATGTATCTTTACAAAGGAAAAAATATATCTTCGTTAGATATATTATGTATTTCGATAGACCAAAAATTGGAAAAAAAAAAATGTATTGAAAGTTAATTATGTATCTTTACAACGAAAAAAGAATCTTCATTAAATGTATTAATTATGTACCCAAAATCGGAATTTTCAACAATTATGCAAAATGTCAAAATTTTCTGTAATTAAACTTCAAACTATCGAGATTTATGTTGTTTATTTGTTGGTGATGTTTTGGTATGAAAGAGGGTTTAAGAAACAACTGCCGTTTTAAACCTGAGTAATAATCTTTCATCCACATGAAAATATTGACCCGGATTAATTGACTAATATAAACGGAATTTCATAATTTCATTCTTTGAATCAAATCAAGATTTTTTGTGATTTGGCGATAATTGCATGATTTATCTGCTCAATTATAAATTCTGTTATTCTGTTATTTATTTCTAGAATATGATTCTGGGATTATATCTAATCTACTGATCGGGATAGACATGATACTATTGATACCAATCATTATATCAAATTGAAACTTTTGATATCGTATTATAATATTTAATGTAGTGTGTGGTATAGATTTTAATTTTTTTATATTCAATAAAGTAACCAATATTTATAAATACAATGCTAATATTATACCAAAATATATAATTATATAAGTAATTCATATGTTATTATAATATTAACAAATATACATCCTTATATTAGTACAAAACTAAGGGATGGCTTGGTAGAAGGTATAAGAAAAATAATTTTGAAATAAAAATTTGAGATTAATTTTATCTCATGTTTGGTATAACGTATTACTTAATCCTGAAATTATTTTATCCAATCATGTGTACTAAAATGATGAATTCCTATCCCATGGGGAGAGAGGAATAAAATAATCACATGTATAGAAGTTGTAACTTATCTCATCCCTTCTATCAAACAATCTCTAGATCTATAGAAGTTGTGATACGGGTATCATGGGCTCGAGACCAATCACTAGGAGCCAAGCTCGGAAACTACAAAGGCTTCAAGGCACGTTTATGAAAATGGACGTGTTTGAGCATGTTGCAAACCCGCCCAAAGGAGTATATCCATTGACATGTGAGGGCTTGCCTTAGGTGCTCTAAAATACACCCAAGGCTGCCCAAGTTACACTCCAAACCCGCCACTCCTCATTAAGGGTAGAGGAGTCTTTTGCATCACTTTTTGTACTAGACTATATAAAGGATTCTCTTAGTCTTTTGTTGGTAGTTAGTTCATTGATATCAAAGTTGTAATATTGAAACACCATTCCTCTCAAGAAGTAAAGGTTCTACTTGTGTTGTGTATCGGCTAGAAACGTGAGTGAATCGAGTTCCTCTTGAATTTGCTTAAGAACTTAATGCTTGATAACATGTTTTGTAGGGGTTTTAGAGTTTAATATACTCTTTAGTTACTACTTTACATGTTCTCCTTGTGTCAAGATATCTATCTTCTTTATCGTTGAGCTTGTGTTTGCTTCCTTGTGTTGTTTTGTGTCTTTCTTATTACGGGTGTTTGCGGGTCATTGCGGTCACTTGTGGACTTTTTTGAGCTTGTAGATACCGCAATGACCCGCAAACAGTCCACAAGTGACCGCAATGACCCTCAAACACCCGTAACAAGCAAGACGCAAAACAACACAAGAAAGCAAACACAAACTCAACGATAAGGAAGATAGATAACTTGACACAAGGAGAACAAGTAAAGTAGTAACTAAAGAGTATATTAAACTCTAAAACCCCTAAAAAACACGTTATCAAGCACCAAGTTCTTGCGCAAATCCAAGAGGAACTCGGTTTACTCAAGAACTCACGTTTCTAGCTGATACACAACACAATTAGAACCTTTACTTGTGATGTCAAGTTTTGGTGGTATACTCTCTCTTGAGAGGAATTGTATTTCAATATTACAACTTTAATATCAATGAACTAACTAACAACAAAAGACTAAGACTAACTACCAACAAAAGACTAAGACGATCCTTTATATAGTCTAGTACAAAAAGTGATGCAAAAGCCTCCTCTACCCTTAATGAGGAGTGGCGGGTTTGGATTGCAACTTGGGTAGCCTTGGGTGTATTTTAAAGCACCTAATTCAAGCCCTCACATGTCAATGCATATACTCATTTGGACAGGTTTGTAACATGCTCAAACACGTCCATTTTCATAAACGTGCCTTGAAGCCTTTGTAGTTCCCAAGTTTGGCTCCTAGTGATTGGTCTCGAGCCGATGATACCCGCATCATCCTCTCCATTTTGATAGGAGTTTGACCTCAAACTCACAGGTTCTTCATCTTCAATGGCATCAATCCGTGAGAGATCACACACATTGAACGTGTTATGCACTTATTATTCTAGAGGTAAGTCTAGCTTGTAAGCATTATCGTTGATCCTTTCAAGTACTTGGAATGGACCATCACCTCTCAGAAACAACTTGGAATTTCTCTTAGTGGGAAATCAATCTTTTCTAAGGTGTACCCACACGCAATCTTCCGGCTCAAGCACAAGCTTTCTCTTTTCTTTGTTGACTCTTTTGGCAACCTCTTGCTTTTTCTTATCAAGTTGCAACCTCACCTTCTCATGCAATCTTTTCATAGATTCAGCCCTCTTGTTTCCATCTAAGCTAACAACAACATCACTTGGCAAAGTAGTTAGATCCAATGGGTTTAGGGGGTTAAAGTCGTATACACATTCAAAAGGTGTTATACCCGTGCTTGAATGGATCACCCGATTGTAAGCTAATTCAATTAGAGGTAGGTGATCTTCTCAAGATACCAACTTACCTTTAACCATGGGACGTAGCATAGAACCTAAGGTCCTATTCATTACTTCCGTTTGGCCATCAATTTATGGGTGGCAAGATGTGGAAAACAACAACTTGGTACCAAGCCTACCCTACATTGACTTCCAAAAATGACTAAGGAACTTGAAGTCCCTATCACTAACAATGGTTCTTGGGATGTCGTGCAACTTAACAATATTTTCAATAAACAAAGAAGCTACACTAGTTGCATCTTCGCTATTGGAGCAAGTAATGAAGTATGCCATTTTGGAGAAACGGTCAACAACAATAAAGATACTATCCCTACCTCTTTTAGTCCTTGACAACCCCAACACAAAATCCATATAAATATCAAACCAAGGACGTAAAGGAGTGGGAAGTGGGGTGTCTAACCCATGAGGAAGGATCCTAGACTTAGCACTCCTACAATCCATTCATTGGCCGTAAACTTTTACAACATCCTTGAGTATTCTTGGCTAATAGAATTGTTCCTCCAATATACCTAGGGTCTTGTCAACTCCAAAATGACCCATGAGAACGCCATCGTGTGCCTCCCTCATAAACAACTCTCTCCACAAGCTAGAGGGTACACACAACTGTCTTCTCCGAAACAAGTAACCATCAAACTTAACATAGGGATTAGAATCCTTAGCCGAATGATACATCTCCCTATCCAAAGCTTCACTTTCCCTATAGATAGGAGCAAAGTAAGGGCCCTCAGGATACAATGATTTTAAGCTCTCAAAACCCATACACAAGAACATGTTTTCTAGACAAGGCATCAGTTACCACATTATCTTTGCTTTTTTGTATTGAATGATATAAGGGAAGGTTTCAAGAAACTCAATCCATTTGGCATGCCGTTTGTTAAGTTTGTCTTGTTCCCGAAGGTGCTTCAAGGAGTCATGGTCCGTTCGGATCACAAATTCTTTGGGCCACGAGTAGTGTTGCCAATTTCCCAACGCTCTAATCAAGGCATACAACTCTAAATCATACGTGGAGTAGTTTAGAGTGGCACCTTTGAGATTTTCACTAAAATAAGCAATGGGTTTTAAATCTTGTATCAAAACAGACCTTATGCCTACTTTACTAGTATCGCATTTAACTTCGAACATTTATTAAAATTAGGCAATTGCAACAAAGGTGCCGAGACGATCATAGCTTTCAAGGCCTCAAAAGCCTTAGCTTGCTCATCACCCTATTTGAAGGGTTGGTCCTTTCGAATTATCTCGGTCAAGGGGGAGGGAATGGTGCTAAGCCCTTTGACAAACCTCCTATAAAACTTTCCAACCTGTGGAAGCTTTGTACTACATCAATGATTTGAGGGGTTGGATAATTTTTAATGGCGGTTATCTTAGAGTCATCAACCTCTACCCCTTTGAACTTACAACAAATCCTAAATACACAACTTTATCAACACCAAAAGAGCATTTTTCAATTTTAGCATGCAACTTCTCTTTCCTAAGTACTTCAAACACACTCTTTAGATGCAGTACATATTCGTTAAGGGGCTTACTATAAACCAAAATATCATCGAAGTACACAACCACAAAATTTCCAATAAACGACTTCATCACATGATTCATTAGCCGCATAAAGGTACTAGGATCATTGGTAAGACTGGATGGCATGACCATCCATTCATATAGACCGAACTTGGTCTTGAATGTGGTCTTCCATTCATCACCTGGTTGCATTCGAATTTGGTGATAACCACTCCTAAGATCAACCTTAGAAAACATATAAGAGCCATTTAATTCATCAAGCATATCATCTAATCTAGGGATAGGATGATGATACTTTACCGTTATCTTGTTTATGGCTCGACAATCCACATACATAAGCCATGTTCTATCCTTTTTCGAAACTAGCAACGCGCAAGGACTTATATTTTCCATGATATACCCTTTGTTGAGGAGATCCTCAACTTGTCGTTGAAGTTCTTATGTATCCGTGGGGTTTCTCCTATAAGCCAGCTAATTTGTTAATTGAGACCCCAAAACAAAGTCTATTTGGTGCTCAATACCTCGAAGTGGAGGTAGTCCTTACGGTAACTCACTAGGAAACACATCTTCAAATTCTTGCAAAACACTATAAATAGAAGAAGGGATACGGGAAGTGGACGGGTTAGTGTCAAAAACATGATCCAAAAGTAATATAGGAGCAGTATCATCATACTCCTTGAAGAGGTCTCCCTTCTGAGCCAACATTACCATAGAATCCCTACCCTTCAAGGCTGAAACTCTCTCTTCTCCCTCACTTCTTCCACTCTTGGGTTCAACATCCCTACCCTTAGGTTCCTTCTCTTTTCTTTCCTTTCCTTTCAAGCCCTTTAATTATTGGTGAGCCTCACACACTTGTGATGGTAAAAGTGGTCGGAGGTGGTACTTCCAACCCTTGAACTCAAAAGAATAGTAATTGGTTCGTCTATCATGTTTGATCAACCTATCATATTTCCATGGCCGACCCAACAAGAGGTTATAAGTTTGCATTGGAATGATGTCACAAAGTACCTCATCTTCATAGTTTCCAAGTTTGAACTGAATCACTTTTTTTACGAGTTACTTTCAATTCTCCATATTCGTTCAACCATTGGAGCTTATACAGACTTGTATGTGAAGTAGTTGGCAACTTCAACTATTCCACGAATGCGGCGCTAGCCACATTGGCACAACTCCCACTATCAACAATCAAGGAACACACACTCTCCTTAATAAGACACTTAGTATGAAAGAGGTTTTCCCGTTGGCTTGGATCATCCAACGCCTTGCTAATAATAACTCTCCATACCATATAATTAGGTACTTCAAGTTCACCCTTTTGAGGACAAACTTCTTCCTCATCATCATCATTAGGCCCCTCGGCCTCATCTCTCTCTCCATATTGAGAGGATTTATCATTCTCAACCATTTCAAGTCCTATTTCTTCCCCAAAGAAATACAATTTTCTCTCCCTTAGGATCATATTTCTCTAATTAGGATACTCACTAGCCTTGTGTCACCACCCCTGGCATTTGAAACATTGGAATCCCTTGGAATTATATATAGTGCCTGTTTTACCTTCATGTCTTGGAGGTTGATGTTGGGCAGCCTTGTGCATGGGTTGAGGAGCATTTGATGGAGGAGGCTTGGACTTGTTCCACCCCTTAGTGGATGGAATCACCTTCTTGTTCTTGGTCCAATCCGTGGACCCTTGGTAACTCTTGGTCTTGTATGTAGACCTCTCTTTATTCTCTTTTTCAATTTCTAATGACACTTGAAAGATCCCTTCAATAGTTTCAAACTTATGAAGTGTCATGTGCGTAGAGATTTCTTTGTTTAGGCCGACCTTGAACTGAATGATGTCGTGGCTCACTTACTTCCCTCTATGATTAAGTTTAAAAATGAGTTGTTGAAACTCATCATAGTAAGCAGCTATACTCTTGTTCCCTTTCTTGAAATTGTACAATTTAGCAAGGAGTTCATGTTGATAACTCTCGGGAACATATCTTTTCCTCATAAGATACCTTAGCCGAAATCAAGGAGGGGTTCGACCTTCAATCAATATATTGCCAAAATATTTAACATACTCCCACTATGTGGTAGCATACTCCTCAAAATGAGCAATTGCATAACAACTTTTCTTCTCCTCCGTGAGATCATTCACTTGGAAGACCCTCTCACATGTGGATTCCCATACAAAAAAAAAATCTTTGGGGTCACTTTCTTCTTTGAAGATTGGAAGTCCCATTTTGATAGTGTTAAGTCCTACATCCCTATCTATAGCACCTTGGTAGACTCTACCTTCAATCCCACTGTTTCCCCTAGGATCCATCCTACTACCTCTAATCCCATCTTCTATCAAGTAAAGATCATCATACACTCCATACCCTTCCCTATAGTTCTCTCTTCCATACCCCTCTTCTCAAATGGGTGTATTTTTGACAAGTGGAATGATGTTGGGTGTATTTATGCATTCTAGCGCTACTATTCTAGCCTATTTAGCCTTGTTTTGAGGATGATTCATGTGATTAATGGGGTGAGAATGATATAAATGAGAATTTATGTGTCCAAGTATGTGTTTACAATGTTTAATGGTGGATTCACATGAGTTTTGATTCTATTTAAGCATTTAGAGTTCAACTGAGAAAACTAGTGTAACTAGCTTGAGCTAGGTATTTTTCTAGTCTATTGTGTTGGGTTATAATGTGTTTTAATGAGTGAATAAGGTTTTTATTATGTATTTATATGTGAAACAACTTATTTATAATGTTCATGGGTCAATTGGATCAAGAAAAGAGTCAAAACAATAAGTTAAAGCTCAATGTGAATTTAGCCTATGCTTAGCTCGTGTTTCTAGTTCATCATTGAGGATGTTGTGTTGTTTTGAGCTCTAAATTATTCTGTTTAATGCTCTAGTATGATTTTTTAATGGACTATTATGATATATTAAGGATTTACAATCTTCAAATCAAGTGAAAACAACTCAAAAAGGATTGGAATAGATGACGGAAGCACAAAACACAGCTTGACGCCAATTTGGATACCTAAAAATTATTGGGACAGTGTGGGCGCGTGAGAAGTATTATTGGTGCGTGCGACACATCAATGGATTCATAAGACACCCAAAATAGTGAAACAATGCGAAATCGATGTGTCGCGTTGATATTTTCAATGCTATAATCGACGCGGCGCGTCTCTGGGTTCGTAGACGACCAAAAACTGTTTCCTTGTTCAACAAGGCATGGTCTATTTCTTCCACTATAAATAGGACATTATTCACGTTTTTTTACGTACTTTTGGACATCCTTGGAAGATATTGGAGGCTACACAACTTCTTTTTAGGGTTTTTATCATTCTTTTATTTTAGTTTCTTTCATGGTTTGTATCATCAATCCAAGGGATTGGATGATGAATATCTCCATTAAAGGCTAAAACTCCTATCCGGGTTTAATACCACATTCATGATTACTTTTATTTTGAATTAAGTTTTTTGAATTTCTTATCATTGTTGGTTGTTTGTTTATTCTTGTTTTAACTATTTTAAGGATTAGCTACCCTTAGAATACATCAATTGTCAACCTTGTGATCTCAGGAGATGGAATAGGGAGATAGAACATGGGAATAAGCAAACTATGGTTCTTGTTTCTTTATAAAATAAGGAATTTGAATTAGTATCTAGGATAGGAATGTACTTAGATGCCTTACTTGATTCACACGTAGGATGATAGCTTTAAAGAACTTAAGTGGACTATTACATCCCCGCTCAACGATGTAGTTGTAAGGTTCAACTTAGGTAAAGGATTAGAGGTTGAAAAACCATGATCATGCAATTAACCCTATAAATCAACAACCACGATAAATAATTTAATGAATGAAGTTCAATAACGTAGTATGATTGTTCGTAAGCCTTAATCCTGGATCTCCATCATTTGATTGTCCAAATTCATTTACTTTTCCGCATTAGTTTAGTTTTTTTTGGTTTACATTCTAAAACTCTATTTACTACTTTCCTTAATTGGATAAACTAGAATTAGATATGCGGCGAATGCAAGTTACTGAGAGATCGATACTTGGGCTTTCTTGAAGCTACTTTATTACTTGATAAGACCACTTACACTTGCATGTGCGCTTAGGCGCTGTCATGGAATTTGGTAAGGTGGGTTTGCATTTAGTGGAGGATGTCTTTGAATTGGAGGATTTTGGAATGGGGAATTCGGGTTTAAGGGTGGCATTTGGGTTCCAAGTCCTTTTTGTTGGACTTGGTGGAGTGAGGGATGGCTAGGTCTATCTTGTTCACGGCTTTGGGAGTATAGGTTGACTTGGTTTGTAGTATTTGGTGGGTACAACCTTTGGTGAAAATCTTCAAGAGTAATAGTAGGTGAGGCATTTTTAGGGGTAGATGGTCAAGAACTCTTTTGGCTTTCCATCCTATCCAACCTCCCACTTATGAAGACCACATCCGATCCCAACTTCTCAACATTTGCATTCACTCTATCCACGTCTCGAGACAAAGTTTCAAGACTACCCAAGACAAAATTTATGACATTATTGTCCATGGTTGGAGCATTAGAAGTTTTGGGTTCCATTTGCACTTGTACCTACAAAACAAACAAACGTTAGTTCAAATCACTTTTCACACTCAGCTTCCTTACACTTGGTTCTTCAAGTGTTGTAAACCGGCTATCAACTTATGAGAACTTGGGAATAAGTATACTCTTAGGTTGGAATGGATTTTTGGTTTGAAAACTTAATGATGTTTTGTACGTACTTGAATCAAAAACAACTACGAGTTATAAACAAACAAAGCACCACAAGTAACGCTAAACACAGAAGTACTCAAAAACTAGTTCATAACTTAGTAGGTTGTTACTAGTTGTCAACTAGTATAGTATTCAATGAAATAAAACTAATGGATACAAGGAAAGAAACTAGGATTGTCCAAGAACTTGAGTCTTGTTGTTGGGTATCCCATAATTTTTTGCCGTTGGTATTGTTGTTCTAATTAAAGTATGATGTTTTTCAAACTTGAGTTGTCCAATCTCTCTACTAGATGATGAATTTTTGGTTTTAGTGTAGGTGGACAAGGATTTGGACTCTCATTTCAAGAGTCAAAAGGCTTTCATCAATTTTTCACCAACTTGCACTAATTTGGCAAAACACCTTTCTGTAGTAGCCTTATCTCTTTCCTCTTTTGGCTCTTCTTGAAAAGTGTTTGTCCCCCTTTTAGTAACTAAAATTTTTGGATGCCCTTTGTTTCTTTACCATTTTTATTTTGTCTTGAAAGTATTCCCAATACAAACACAAAGCCTTGTCTCTCTCTTCTCTTTTCAAAATCAAACTACTCCTTTTGTTGAACAATACCTCAAGAACAATACGAACAACAACAACCTCTTAGCCGTCCACCCTTTAACCACACCTTGACATGAGCTCAAATATTGGACTTTAGACTCAAGGGGTGTTACTGAAAAACAAGATAACACACGAAACTACTAAGACAAGCAAAAACACACTTAAATCTATAACTATTCTTGGCCAAACACAAGAAATCTTCAACTCTTCCTTTTTATTTTTTTGACTTAGAGAGCTCAAGATTAGTAATGTAGGAACACAATCAGACCTTGCTCTGATATCAAATGATACCACACCATATCCACAAGCTCAAAACAGTCCACAAGTGATCTCAATGACCCATAAACACCCGTAACAAGCAACAACACAAGGAAGAAAACACAAACTCAACGATAAAGAAGATAGATAACTTGCACAAGAAAAACATGTAAAGTATTAAATAAAGAGTATATTAAACTCTAAAACCCCTACAAAACACATTAACAAGTACCAATTTCTTACGCAAACCCAAGAGGAACTCGGTTCACTCAAGTACTCATGTTTCTAGCCGATACACAACACAAGTAGAACCTTTACTTGTGATGTCAAGTTTTGGTGGTCTACTCTCTCTTGAGAGGAATGGTGTTTCAATATTACAAATTTGATATCAATGAACTAACTACCAACAAAAGACTAAGAGAATCCTTTATATAGTCTAGTGCAAAAAGTGATGCAAAAAACTCCTTTACTCTTAATGAGGAGTGGTGGATTTGGAGTGCAACTTGGCCAGCCTTGGGTGTATTTTAGAGAACCTAAGGCAAGCCCTCACATTTCAATGCATATACTCCTTTGGGAGGGTTCGCAACATGCTCAAACACGTCCATTTTCATAAACGTGCCTTGTAGCCTCTGTAGTTCCCGAGCTTGGCTCCTAGTGATTGATCTCGAGCCCATGATACCCATATCAAGTTGTAACTTTGACTAAATTTTGATTGAAATGTTTATTTCGTGTAACTGATTAATAAAGCAAGTTGTTGTAATTCTTATAAATATATATTTTTATATGTGTAAGGTGTTATACAATTTAATGGAGACATTTTTCTCAAAAATCAAAGCTATAATTTTATATTATATGATTATATACAAATTGAAGTTGAAAAAACTATGATTATTGATCTATCATGTTGCGCAATTCTGAACGAAATTAAAACAACCAAACTATACCATAATGGCATAGTATTTTTTTTCTTACAAAAATAACATAACCGAAATCTCAAATGTCATATCATACCATGCCCACCTTTACTGAGTGATATGAAGGCTTTCTTTTTAAAAAAAGTTAAAATAGAACATCTTTCTACGTTCGATAAATACGCTACTAACGGTCCTCAAATTACGGATAAAATCAAGAGAAAAGAATCAAGGAAACAAACAGATTGCACCCACATATTGCTTATCAGTAAAATTCTTATTTCTTCATATTTATTTGTGATTGCAAATTATTATTAATCACTATAGAATTTTTTTAAAAACAAATTGACACACCCAGTGGGACATTTTTTGATAAATAATATGGGTACAATTCTATTTGTTTCCTTGATTCTTCTCTCTAAATTTTCGTCGAAATTTGAGAATCGTTAGTAGCACATTTCTCGAACTTAAGATAATTGAGATTTGATATGAATTTTCTCCATAATTTAAAATCTGTTAATAAAATATTTTTCAAATATCAAAAGATTTGAATTGAAATATATACATAAATGAACTCTTTTACATTAGTTATTACCCTTTATAAGATACGTACATTTTTTTTTAATTACAGGCTATATCATAATTTTACATTTAGGGGTCGTTTGGTAGAGTATATAAGAATAATACTAAATAGAGTGTATTAGTAATGCTTGTATTATTAATGCAAGTATTAGTAATGCTGGTATTAGTTACACATCCATTATTTTTTACACATTGTTTGGTTTGATGTATTAAAGGTAATATATACTTATATAATTTTTGTAAAAAAATATTTGTTTAGCAAATTACCCTTTTCTTAAACCCTTCCTTGTACAGTATTTTCTAGGAATAGATGAAACCGCAACAGCTATATTCACTTCTTCTCTGTTGATCGATTTTCTTCTTGACATCAAAAGTTATTTTCCTCATGTCTGTATGTTTATCTGCACGAATGAAGCATTGATGATCCTTGGCATCAAAAGCTCCGAGTTAGACTGACTGACAAACCAACAACTACTAGAGTTGACCGAATTAAGACTTTTGACGACGGATTTCATGGTGGGTTTGTGGAGGTTGCTCCAGCAATGTGAGTATGCTGGAGAAGACGATGGTTGTTTGATGGCTGATTCGCCGGGATACTTTGAAAATTGAAGGTGGTGGATTTCAGATTTGGACAGAAAATAAGGCGGTGTTGGGTGTTGGAGGAGAAATGGAGTGGATAGTGACTTTGGTTGCTCCGAAAACATGAGTTCGTGGGAGAAGATACGAGTAAATTGGTTGGGTGTTGTTTGGTGGCTGGCTAACAGAAAAAATGAAAAATGGGAGTGATGGGTAGGGGTGTTCATGGGTAATCGAACCAAACCGATTAAAAAAACCGACGTTTGGTTTGGTTTAGTTAGGTTTGGTTTTAAGTTTTAAAAAACCGATACTATTTGGTTTGGTTATGGTTTTACTTAAAAAAATCATAAAAATAACCAAAACTGAACCGATAAATTTATATATATATATATATATATATATATTATAATTATTTATATATAATTTATAAATAAAATATAAATATTTTATTAAATTTAATCTTAAACTAAATTTTAATCTATGTCTAGCCAAAGCCAACCAATAATTTAACCCAATTGGCCAAAGTCTCAAACCCAAGCCCAACTCTACCTACTAATTTACTATTACTCTATTAATAAGTTAACCCTACTTCACTTTTTCTACTTTAAGCTTTCACAATAGTAGACCATAGGTCCGTAGTACATCTGTTGGCTACTGTTTCTTTTGTTCTTCATTGAATCTGAAAGACAGACGCAGCTTCTGGGCTTCTGGCATACATAAAAAAGAAATTCTTTTCAGTTTTTCATCTCATAAGTAAAAGCAAAAATAAAGATTGAAGCTTGGAAAGTGAAAACTTCAACTACAAGATTATTTTGAGCTTGAGAAGGTAATTTTTAGTTTTTTTATTCTAGTTACTTTAGCTAATTTTAATTTTATACAAAAATTTAGAGGAGTGCATGACATTTAATTAGTTTTTTTAAATGATTTTTCTTCTGTCTGAATTTTAGATGAAAATGACCTTAGATGTTGAAGATTTGGGGGCTCAACCTCAAGTAGAAGGAACTCTAACTACATCAGCATCTTATGCAACTCAAGAACATGGCAGTGTTTCAAATCTTGCTTCAGTAGGGAATCCTCCAAAAAATAGAAAAGAACAACTCCATATCTTCAAGATCCTAGCCCCAACAATAGAAAGACATCAGAAGTTTGGGATCATTATTCAGAGATTCCTAATAAAGTGGGTAAGTTAAGGGCAAAATGTAAGTATTGCTTCAAAGACTTTTCTTGTGTTAGTAAGAATGGAACTTCTAATTTTTGGGTACATTTGCTTACTAAGCGTTTGAAATATCCGTTTAAGTCCATTGATAGAAAGCAAACAACTCTCAAATTGATTAAAGGAGGGGGGCAAGCAAGTTTGGAGAAGGTTGTTCATAATGTCGCTGAAGTTAGGAGAGCTATTGCTGAGTTTATTATAATTAATGAACAACCTTTTAGAGTCGTTGAGGGAAAAGGCTTTAAGAGATTAATGTCACTTATTTTGCCTAATTATGATTTGCCTTCTCGTATTACAGTTGTTCGACAATGTTTAAGAATTTATCAAGAAGAGAAATAAAAGCTTAAAAGGGTTATTAAAGGACAACGTGTTTGTATTACTAGTGATACGTGGACTTCACTTCAAAATTTTACATATATGGTCATCACTACCCATTGGATTGATGATGACTGGAAGTTACAAAAAAATATTTAAATTTTTTTCAAGTTCCAAATCACAAGGGTGAGACTATTGCCTCTGCTATTGAATCTTGTTTGTTAGATTGGGGAACTAAAAATGTATTTACAGTGACACTTGATAATGCATCAACTAATGATGCAGCAATCACACACTTGAAAGGAAAATTTTGTGATTGGAAAGGTGTTATCATGGAAAATAATTTTCTACACGTTTGGTGCAATGCTCACATCCTAAACTTGATTGTAAAAGAAGTATTGAGTGAGCAAAATAAGTCCATTTCTTGGGTAAGAAATGTTGTGAAATATGTTAAATCTTCTTGTGCAAGAACTGCTTCCTTTAAGTCATATGTTGAGAAGGTTAAACTTGACACTAATGGACTTTTGAGTTTAGATGTTGAAACAAGGTGGAACTCTACATATTTGATGTTAAATACTGCTGTCAAATTTGAAAAGGCATTTTCAAGAATGTATGTTTATGATCATAAGTACTTGAAATATTGTCTTGACTCGAATGAAAAGATAGAACATCCATCTTCGAAAGATTAGAAAGATGTGAATGTCTTTCTCAAGTTTTTGGAGATTTTCTATCAAACCACTTTGAAGTTTCTAGTACTTTGCAAGTTACTACAAATACTTTCTTTCATGAACTTTTTAATCTTCAGAGCATAATTGTTAACTATTAAAAGAGTGATGATTTTTTTTTAACTGATATGGCTAAGAAGATGAAAATGAAGTTTGATAAATATTGGGGTGACTTTAGTGATATTAGTATGTTGTTGTTTGTTGCCGTTGTGTTGGATCCTCGCTACAAAATGAAGTATGTTGAGTTTCTTTTTAAGAAATATTATAATTCGATGGAGGGATGTAAAAAGTGTGATAAAGTACAAGATACTTTAATCAGCTAGTATGCTCATTACAAGAGTTCTATTTTTGGAATATCTTGTGAAAATATTGGAGATCAAACTAGTGTAATTAGTGAAATTGATGCAGTTGGTAGTTCTGATGTGTGGCAATCACAATGGGAGAAATACTTTGAAAAAGAGTCTAATGTTGATGATAAATTTGATCTAGAGAAGTATTTGAAGGATGATGTGGAAAAAATTAAGGATTTCAACATTTTGAATTGGTGGAAAGCTTCATCAGAAATATATCCAATTGTCTCTCAAATTCCAAGAGATGTGCTTGCTATTCCTACGTCTACTGTTGCTTCAGAATCAGTTTTTAGCACCGGTAGTCGAGTTCTTGATTGTTATCGAAGTTCTTTGTCAGCAAAGAATATTGAAGCTCTTAGTTGTGGTCAACAATGGTTACGTTCAACATCTAAAGAGTGCAAGAGTGAAGATCTTTAGAATAAATTCAAAATCATGAAACAATTGAAAAAGGTACTAACTTCTACAATTTACTGATTTTTTCTTCCCATTTTTTTTTCTTTAAATTTGATCCCATAATAAAAATCTTTACTTATCTCCTCAATGTCTCTTTTTTTAGAAAAAAAAGTTGGATCATATTCATTTTCATGGACATTTAATGAGAATATGGTAATTTTTTTCAGAATATTCGGACTCTACTTTGAGCATTGATTAGTTTGGAGCTCAAGCTAAAGAATATGGTGGAAGTTGGTTGGTTGTTTTTCTAAAATTTAGTTGCTGTTTTTTGCTGAAAAGTGACTACAATTTGGATGATTTTAGCTGAAGTTTTTACTGGAATTTAGCTGTTGTTTTGCTTAAAAGTGACAGCAATTTAGGTACTATTTTTTTGGATTTTGGATTCAGGAGTTCTTCTGTTCCAGGTTATCTTGCCAGGTGAATCACCCTTACAGAAGATGAAACAAAGGGTGTATCTTTTTGTTTGCTTGAAATAATAGTTGGTTTGATTGATAGTAACACTTATTTCTTTGTGTTGGTGAAATAGACAGATCTAAGGTTTCAAAGTCATGCTGTGTTTGTGCTCCAAGAAGCTGCTGAAGCGTATTTAGTTGGTCTCTTTGAGGACACCAACTTGTGTGCCATCCATGATAAGAGAGTCATCATAAATAATGCCCAAGGATATCCAACTTGCAAAGAGTATTCGTGGAGAACGAGCTTAAGCTGATCGCAATATTAATTAATGAACAATCTCTTTTTGGTTTCCCATGTATGGTTTTAGCCTTTAGGTACCTAACTAGCATTTGTACCTGGAATGTTTATCAGTAGATGTTTTTTTCAAGGATCTTATTGTGTTCTGTAAATGCTGGTATAATAGTTTTGGTGATGTGATACATCAATTAGTATGAATGTTGATTCTTGTTTCGTTCTTGTTATGTTTCTTTTGATATGATCTGATTAAATCCACTGTGCTGATAATGGGGTTTTTTGTTGAGTTCCTTACTGTATTTGGCTTGTTTTGTAGCTTTTGGCTACTCACTGCTGTGGTTCATTTTGTTGTTGTTCTTCTATATTCCATATCTTTGTGCCCTTGAACTGGTTTGATGTAATATACTCAACATTCAATAATTGCTGGTAACCAGAAGTTTCATAACTTCCGGTTACCAGTTGGATGACAAGTTGCTTCTTATTTAGATGGACTTACTGGAGAGCAAGCTTCATTTTTCTTTGAAGAATCTTCCTAAAACCAAGGCTGCACTTAAAGCTGCTCGAACAGGAGCCAATGCTTTATTTATCCATCCAGATCAGCAAGGTGAAATTGATTTGCAGAGTGGGATACTTCATGCAGAAGAAAAAGATTATAAAGTTGCTTACAGGCTACAGCTATTTCTATGAGGTGTTTGAGACATTTAATGCCCTTTCTCGTGATCCCAAGGATACTTCATCAAAGAAAGATCCCGATGCCAAGGCCAAAGCCAAATCCATATACAGTCTCAAGTATATGTTGCTATGTAAAATCATGGTCAGCTAGGCTAATGATGTTGCAGGAATAATATCTTCATGTGGATTGGAATATCTGCGGCCAGAACTTGATGCTATGAAAGCTGTTGCCGATGCTTACTCCAGGCGATCTTTGGAACTCTTTGAGATTGCTCTTCGCAAAGTCTCATCTTGATGAAGATCCTATTTTCCAGCGCCACCTCTCTTTACTCTACGACACTTCAATAGAGCAGAATCTCTGCAGGTTGATCGAGCCTTTCTCAAGGGTCTAGATTTCTAATATTGCTGAGTTGATTGAGTTTCCAGCTGAATATGTTGTGAAAAAGTTATCTCAAATGATATTACATAAGAAGTTTCCAGGGACACTGGATCAGGGTGCTGGATGCCTTGTAAATTTTGAGGATCCTAAGCAAGATGCGATTTACCCGTCTACACTGGAAGCCATTTCAAGTATGAGTAAGGTTGTTGAGAGTCTGTTTATAAGATCTTCAAAGATAATGGTTTAAGTTTAAGATCCTTCATCCAAGACTTTTATTTCTTGAGTTGCAGGCAGTATCTATTTTAAGCTTTAGCTCTTCTTCTTGTGTTTGTGCTTATGACACTTTTTAAACATTTGATTACTTTGAGTAGAGCTACAATTTGGACATTGATTAAAATGACATTGCTTACTTAAATCAAACATCAAAATGAACTTGTCATGGAGTATTTTTCAAGTTTTTCTTCAGTCTAAAGTACAAACAAAAATGTTATTATTAACCTTTCGGTCATCCTATCACCCTGGTTTTATTCTAGAGATGGTTGGAGACTTGGAGTAGACTAGTCAACAACCAAAAAAAATGAAAAATCGAACCAAACTGACGGTTATTTTCTTTCTGTGATTTGATTTGGTTTTAGAAATTTAAAAACCGACTAAATTGATTTTGGTTATGGTTTTAACCACTAACCAATCCAAATCGACCCATGAACACCCCTAGTGATGGGTCTGTTGTTCGTCGTGCTGCAACTCTTGCAGGAGTTTGGTGGTGGTGTATTGTGGTGGTGGTAATATGATTTGTATTAAAATTGTAATAAATGTAAGGGATCGTTAAGTGTATACAATTCAAATTCAATATTATACGTTTTTTATGATTCAAAAGTTGTTATCTCGTAACAAATATAATATATTTCTAACAACGTAAACTACTTTAAATGGTAATGGAAAGATGAAATTCACCTATAATACTTGTAATATATTTGTATTGAAAATGTATTAACATTGTTGTTTATTTTTTCTCTTATTAATCATGTTAAAATTGTGTTTAAAAATGCATTATATATGTATTTTGCTATTTTTGGTTTAAAAAAAAAAAGGTTAGGCTATCAGACATAAATATAAAAATGTACTTTAAGTGGTAAATAAGGTTATGTATTTATACTATTTATGTAGATGAACCATTTGAATTTGATATGAATTTTTTTCCTAACTTGAAGGTCGTTAGTAGCGCATTTCTCGAACTAAGAAGAATTAGATTTGATCTCTATGAAAGGAGGTTTTTATAGACATCAAAATTTTGTAGGATTCTATAAAACAAATTCAATTTCTATTAGAGTTTTTGAAGATCAATTACTTTTAGTGTTTTTGAAGACACTTTACTTTAAGCATAGCTTGAGAGCTACTTACCCTAACTCTATATTATACCTATATAAAGGATGACTTACTTGTATTTGTTCTTTTTTTGCACATGTAATTACTTTAATACAATTTTAGACATACAATATCTGAAGTTAAACTTGACACAATGTTTAAAGCTTCATATGACTGAAGTTCAGACAATATAACTGAAGTTCAGTCTTTTCAGTTATATATGGATGAAGTTCAATCATATTTTTCGAACTTCAATTAATTCTGTGTTCATAAATTGAATTTCAAAGAAAAATGCTTGACGTGAAGCAAAGATAATTAAACTTTAATCATATATGACTGAAGTTCAGGCAAAAAAAAAAGTAAAGTTCAATCATATATCGTGAATTTTTTAGTAAAAATACATAAAATTCATTCATATGTATTTTGACTAAAGGTTAATTTTGTGAAGCTTAATTTCATACATGCATATATCTAAAGTGGAAATATGTGCAAAAATTTAAAATGGGCGATATAAATTAAAGAGTCGTTGTCAAAACAGGCTGCCTCGTAAATTTTGTACCTAATATGAGGAGTGTTTGTATATCGAGACCAGAAAAAGTCTCTGTATATGGGCTTGGGCTGACCTTTCCCAAATTGAAGAGAAATTAGCATAGGATATCAATATAAAGTCATAAATGGTATAACATGGCATTAGTATAATTTAAGAAAATTGGCACAGAAAATCATTTCTCAAGTTTCAGGCTATTTAATATTTGCATTTCATAATTGGTAAAGTGTTTTTAAAAAGTAGGTTCAACTATTACAAACTCATTTTCTCTTCCTCTTTCGAATTTTTTCCTCTCTCGGATCATCGTCTATCTCTCAATTCATACCCACAAATCTCAAACTATTTTGACTTGATACGAAGTTTAAGAAGATAAAGAATACTTTTAATTTTGTAGTTCTAAATTAAAGTCATGTCCAATGTACCAAAATATCCTTTAATCTTGTGGTCTTAAACATGCCACGGGAAAAATTAAAATTAAAATATTATCAAAAAAGAAAAAAAAATTCTTTTTTAAATGAATTAAAAAGAAAAGTATGTAATTCTTTTTGAAACAGAGGGAGTGTCATTGAAGGGTTAGGGGTGGGATGCTCCTCAACTCAGGGAGCTGTTCCCAGAATCACAAAAGCAACGAGAACTAGGAGATAAATAAAATAAGAAGTGCAGGAATCCAGAAAGTAAAGACACTAGATTTTTTACATGAAAACTCTTTGCTCAAGAGAGAAAAACCACGATCTGCCTCCAAGATTTTAAGCTCCACTATATTCAATCAACCTCTTGAATACAGACTCCAAGGATTAATTTAATCCTTTGTTTCCTAGAAATAACTCTATTACAAGAAAACCAAGCAGTAACTCTACTGCTTCTACCTCCAGCTAACTCTAACTGGACTCCACAAGAACTCTAGTTTAGACAATCACCTAACTCTAGATGATTTACAATAGAAGGTACACCACAACACCTACTACAATCATAAGCAAACGTAGACAGACTTTTAGGAACAAAATACAAAGTCCCAACTATAACAAAGAAATAAAAATACACCTATATGAACAACATGTTACCTATTATAGTTTCAGCCTTTAATTACACCAATGTGACACTTCAGAAAGATCGTTAATTGTGAGTATATGGAAGTGTTTATTTTCTTGTTGAGGAAGATGAACATTATATGTTGTGATACAAGAAAACCTAGAAACATTCTCATTGGTTAAGAACAAAAGGTTACAACTTTTTTCACCAACTTTTGTACTATGTGTCAGCTGAAAAGTTGACTGTGACAACGACAGGTGAGCCCAACATATTCCCTAATTCGCAGAAGCCTTTGTCGTTACAACAAAAGCTTCAGGGAACAGGTCCCAAACTATAAATTTGTCAATCACCAAAACTAAGGACTTAACAATTTCTCCTTTATTTATGATGACAAACCCATACAATCAGATCATCATACTTAGCATCTTCAGTCAGTTTCTACACAGCACAACCTATACTTCAGCAACACAACATAAGCCACAAGATAATATACCAAACCAATTTTCCCAACCAAATTACCCCCATCATTGATGCCTATAAAAATATAGGCATCCTCCACCTTATTCTCCCTATCAATGAGCATTAAGTTCCCCCTGAATAAGAGAACCTTTATCTTTATCATCACAAACCCACACCCTACATGTAGAGCATCCCACACACATGCATAACAGCACACCCCACAGATTACATATACAGCATCCTACATATATGCATAACACATATATAATACACATATCTATACAACTACATATCTATACCCATATATACAAATGCAGTCTGTTTTTCCCTTTTGACATCATCAAAAAGGTCAGGCAGTAAACCAGGCATAGATAAGTCATATATGTTAATTCATGACCATGAAGGCAACACTAACATGAGAAGGAGAGGATTAGACAGTAAAAGTGAAAAGATAGCACATCTAAGACAACATTCAGAAATTAACACTCAGTAAACAATCAGTACCAAATGTTGTTCAAAGAAATATCCAATCCAAAAAAAAAGTGTCCATCACTTTTCAGAAACAAAACAAGAGTAAAGGAGAACAAGCTACCACGAGGCTTAGAGAGAGATTTGAGGGAAAGGAGTAGGGATTATAGTGAAGAGAAATTGGGAAGGAGTTCTTGTAGCTCGATCCAACTGTTTAAGGAGTAAGGTCGTTGTTTCATGTTCTACAGTGTGAGCCTCAAGAATTTGTTATGTTAAGGATTCATTATTTTCGATCAAGACTTCAAGTCGAGCTTTCAACTTTTTCACCCTCTCACGCAAGGCTATATTTTCTGCTTACAACTCTCTATTAAAATTATCTCCCTTATCTATTTGTGTATCTGATCCTGTATTTAATGCAACAATCTCAGTATCTTGCTGAGCCACTATTTCTGTAAGGGCATTTACATTCTCTTTCAACAACGGTTGCACCTCAATCAGCTTGGACACAAAGGACTTAGGTTTCTCACTCTCTCTCTCTTAACAATACAATTATTTTCTTCCAGGGTGGTGAAGTTGATGATTTGCTTTACTGAACTTGCCTTTCCCTTTCCATATTTAACAGAAAAGTAGTCAAACGCTCTATTTAACTAGAAACTATAAGGTAAGGCGTGATTGCCATCATGTGTAAACATAACTATATTAAAATTCTCAATAATAATCGCAGGGAGTTTCACCTTCTGATAAGTTGATACTATTTCCATGAGATAAAGATCAGGGTCTATCACAGTACCCTTTCTTTCAGTTTTGGGAACAAGAGCCCTGTGTACCAATTCAAATAACAGTTGATATTTCCCTTTTAAATCCCTTTTGTTGATTGACTTATTGTTCAGATTATCAAGATCACTACACATTTCTAAGAACTGTGCAGACCCTTCTCCTGATCTAATGGTCTTGATTCCAGTAATAGAAACCCCAAGGATCTCAGAAAGGGTATCCTCATCCAATCCCATACCCACCCCATTAACTTGTGACATTACATGTAAACCATCATTGAAAATTGCCAAGTTATGGTAGAGCATTCTTACCTCTTTCTCATGTAGCTGGGGAACAAGTAACTCAAAAAGATGTTCCAAATTCTGATAATTCAGCCAATCAAGAAGTTTTTTCATGTCAGGCATGTTAGCAATGATTGTATCAAACACTCTTTATCTCAAGACTTCTTGAGTCCTGAGAGTCTTCTGTCTAGGTTTTTGAGACATATCCTTCGTGGTGGACGGCATGACTTGTTTTGAAGAGCCAGTTCATATTAGATTTGGAAATATTCAAAGTTCCCACTAACTTTAGACCGAGACCTGTTCTTTTATCCTCGGTATTGACTAGTCTTCTCCTCTTACCGGTGACGTAGAGTTTTGGATTTTGTACTGATAAACCCTTACCTTTCCTTTGTGAAGATGTGCTTACTTTCTTTACTTTCTCTTGAGTTGGAATAGTATGCCTTTTGAAATTAGACCCATAAAACTGATCATCCGAGTCACCTAATCCTTTGAACATCCTCTCGATCTCACTATTCATATCATCAGTATCCGATTCAGTTATATCAATTCCATATTTCTCTAGCATTCTTCTTCCTTTAGTACTTCTCTTGCTCTTCTCCAGTACCTCCTTTATTATGTTCCTGGCACTAGGCTTAATCCCAGGGGTTGAGGAGACAGATCTTTTATTTAATGTTTTCCACGATAAGGATTCATTATCCTTAATCACACTTCCACCGAGGTTACCCCCAAGGTCAACAGATGGAATCACTATATTTTCTTCCTCCGTATCTTTAAGGGAATCATTTTGATGTCTAGTAAGTAGGACTGCTGAAACAAAGGGGTTATGAACATTGTTCTTAAAGGTATTGGTACTAGATTTGCCTTTTTGGGAAGTGTCTCTGGGTCAACTCACATCTTGCTAAGAACAGTGGGTTTTGGCAAATTACTGGGGGGAGAAAGAGGTATATTCAGTAATGGCAAACTATTCTTTAGAAACTGAAGGTATATAAGGAGTGTCTATTACTCTTAAAAGAAGGGGCTGAGTTTTTTTAGAAGTAGAAGATGAGGAGGACTTCTTTTCAAAGAATTTCAGTATAAGGGCAACAATCTTTTAAATTTTCTTATAAGTGATTTGGGAACTAATATGATTAAATGAGAGAAGATTTTAAAAGAGAAACTGAATGGATTGTGAACTTTAAATAGGTTATGAAGGGACAGTTGAGATTAAAATAAATAGTGTGTTAAAAAGACGTGCCCGAACAGATGGACGCATCTGTTGAGTTTACAGTATAAAAGATAGCTTTTAGAATGGGTGGGAGAGTAACATAGAAAAGATATTAATTATTTAGGATGGTCATTTTTACAAGAAACAAGTGGTACTAACTTGATTGGGGAACAGATCCCTAAGTGATGACTGTGTTCAACTGTCTTATGATATCTCACCACTTTTTTCATGTCTTTTCTTCCTTGTCATGGATGTATATTTGCAAATATATGAGACTAAATTAGAGACATAGAGCATTATTCAACCTAGATACCTGCTTATATTTCATAGACAAAGAAGAAAAATCATAGGAGTTCCCTTGTACACAACTTCACCAGCTCTACTCTTTCTTGAGTCTTTCGACCAGCTCCCTATTATCATTACCAAGGATGTACCAAGGACAGATTCTTCAACACTTCAAGCATCTTTCCTATTTAATTGACTTTCTGAGTCATCCTAGACTTATCTGATTCCACTTTTAAGGAGACATATATTCACTGAGGGCATTCAGGAAGAGGTAAACTTTTATTTGTGATCCCTAAATAATCATTATATCAAATTAAGTTGGTTGATCCCTATTTCCCTTTCCTCATCATTAATCACTTGTTGGATTTTGGAACCCATTTGAGTTTGAGTTACCAGTAAGATAACAGGGGAAAGATTAACCCTTTTTTAGTCTAGTTTGGCAATCTTTACTTCCTTTTTAGGAGCATTATTAAGCCAAACCAATCCTTTAAGGCTCCAATCTTGGAAGAACACTTATTATTGAGGTAACAATTATTTTTATATAGATTATGTGATACAGTATTCTTGCTCCTTGTAAGTCACATTGTATAACACCCTGGGTTTTTATCCTTAGAAATTTTTTTGGATTTCTGGTTTCTAGGAAACATACAACTAGGGGGTACTAATCATATTATGGGGTACGGGTGGTATGTTCATGTTGTATGGAAACCAGTATTGGTTGGTGGGATGGATTGGTTTCTGGAATGGGTATGACCTGGTGTGTATGAGTCGTATGGTTGAATATGGGTTGTTTGGTTTGGGTTTTACCTTTATTTAATTTGAGACTTAGTAACTTAACATGGGTCTGAGTATGAGTGGCAAATCATGATCCATAAGATAGGGTATGATTCATACCACAGACTCGTATGGTAGACAATGTTCATTCCACGAACTCGTATGGTAGACAGTGTTCAAAATTTCTTTGATTCTATTCTAGTAGGGATACGATTTAGGGGTATTAATCATATGTTGGGTACAACTTAGTTTGGGCAAGTCGGATGTTGGAAAGTGTTGGTCTAAGGGGGGCCTAGGGTATGAGCGGTCAGTACCACTCATATTAAAGGATACGACTGGTATGAAGTAGTCATACCCAATGAAGAGAATTTTGTACAGTTTAAGTGGGGGTAATCTGGATATTCCCCACTTAACCTATTAATTCCCCATGACTTATAAATACTTTTGGGGCATCATTAACCTATTTCCAATCACTCAAACTCTCTTAAACACTCTCAAATTCTCTCTAAAGCTCTTGGGTAAAGTAAGGCTAGGGTTTTACTAAGGTGGACAATTTAGGGCTTGTATTGGTGATTTCTTTCTATCATCTTCTTAATCTAAGGCATGTACTCCTTCCCTCATTGTTGTTCCAAATAAAGGCATATTTTATGAATAATTTTCATGGCATAAGTGTTGCATAATTTAGGGGTTTTAACTATGCATTGCGGTTTTAGTTATAAATGTTTGGTTATGGTTTTCCCATGTCTTAATTATGTATTTACATGTTTTAATGGTGGATTGGATAATTGGTTGCATGGGAATGGGTAATTGGTAATTGGTCTTGGTTTTGGAAACACTATGCCCTAAAAATGTTTGATAAAATGCTTATGAGAATGCTTTTACTATATTAAAGGACTTTCATTGAACTATTGCATGGTTTAACTAGGTAATGGAACCCTAAATGGTTTTGAATGGTTAAATGGTAAGGCTTTTGTGGTTATGTAATCTGTCTACATAAAAACACTTGTGGGGTACATGACTCCCCCAAGTTAACTTGATAATATAATCTATGGGTATACAGAAATCCCTTAATCTATAAATGGTTGGCTAATTACTTGAAAGTTATAGTTGGCATGATGATACCACTGCTTATAGCCATGGTTAATAATAATGGAATAATGGTTTAGGTGTTTGGTAATGGTTTTGATTAGGCAATAATGGTGGGGTGTGATAGCTAACCGTGAAGGTGTGAGTCCAATGGACGGACATTGGAAACTCGTGTTTGCCGACACGAGTATAGGTTATAGAGACCTCATATATGATACTTATAGGGTACATAGGAATCCCCTAAGTACATTTTTACATATATGTATTATGGAGAGCAAAGGGTATACGGGAATCCCCTACTCCTATGGTATCTCCGATTCGTGTAGCTGCACGCATTGGGGCCCGTTCAGGGGGTAACTCTGGACCCATAAAGCCCATGGGTGGTTCTAGGATGGTTAAGCTACAAATACCTAGGTTAACTATTTTAATAACATGGTTATATATATGTGTGTGTTTTTGTGTGTATGGTTGTGAATGTATATGGTTTTTTACTTGGTTTTAAAGGTTGATATTATTTTATCCTTATCCTGAGTTCATGCTAGAATTCACTCGCTAACATAGGAACCATTCATAATACTCCTTCTGCTTAGCGATCAGACTCCGGGATTAGCATTTGGTTTAAAGTGGTAAGCTTCCATCTTTCAGAAGGCTTTATTTTATATCATAGATATTTTTACATACTTTGCTTATTTTATAGATATTGGTTTTGGCTATGGTTGGGGGAATGTTGGGAATATTGGTTTTCTTTTGGTTAGAGGCTTTGTGGAACAGCTATGGGTTGTTATGGGCGGTGTTGGTAGTAGTGTCATCCTTAGTATTGACATTGGTATTGGGGTTGATACCGTTGATCTAAATTTATAATTGTTCCATCCTCTTTTATTTTGGATTATATATTTATAATGAAACCTATTTGGTTATGGTTTGGTTTATGGCTTGGGATTGGTTTTGGTTTGGTTGGTACAGTTAGCGGACAGATTGACTTGGTCGGGTTAGTCTAGGATGTCGACATATCCCAAAGTCATTGTATTTCCAAATACACTATATTGTTATATGCTTAGAATTCAGTCGACTCAGGATACGTGTAGGTTGGTTATGTGGGTAATGGGGGTGGTCCCTAGTCCTGGTTGGACTTGGGATGCCCATTACGACAAGGCCCTGGTTTAGGTCATGTCAAGTTGGTTTTAGGGATTTAGGTTCATGGTCAATTGAGAGTCCACAAAGCTGTGTTAAATAGTCTCTTTTAGAGGAGTGTAGCACACCACACTCATAAGGGGAGGCTACAAGGCATTTAGAAATATTTCACTATCTTGGTATTTTATTTTCAATCTAGAGTATAAGTTTTGGAATCTTCTCTAATCCTTGTTTGTTTGCCTTTCAAATCATGTCTCGATGATCTGAGAGACAAGAAAACTCTTCTGTCCCATCTGAGGATGATGGTAATGGGGTGCACCCTACCTCGAGGGTTCACACTCGATGCAAGGATCCCATCTTTGATTGTTCTGGAGATTCACCAGCTTCTTCCAATCCTTTCCATGTTCCTCAAGTTAATGTGACAAAGGAATTTTGTCAGTCGATCCATGTGATTGCTCAGTTAGTTGTTGCTCAGGCTGAGCGAGTGCATATGGTGCTTTATCTTCAGAGGCCACAAGTGTTAACCAATTCATGAAGATGAGTCCTTTGACTTTCATTAATTTAAAAATAGAGGAGGATTCTCATGGTTTCTCAGATGAAATAGAGAAAATATTCAGAGTGATGCAGGACACTAATGTGGAAAGGTGAATTTCGCTGCTTACCAGCTCAAGGGTGTTGTGTACCAATAGTACGAGTAGTGGGATAGGGCTAGAGGTGATATTGAGGGGTTATCTTTGTGAGAGACTTTCTCCAATGCCTTCCTGGATCGCTTCTTACCTCAAGAGTTGAGGGAAGCGAATCGGAGGAATTTGATAATCTAAAGTAGGGAAAAATGTCTGTCAAAGAATATGTTTTGAAATTTCACCAGCTGTCTAGGTATGCACCGGAATTGGTGTCTGATATACAGGCCAGGATGAGAAAGTTCACTTCTAGACTGTCTTAGGAATTGATCCTTAAAATCAAGACTGCTTTGCTGATCAAGAATATAGATATTTCTAGGTTAATTATTCATATACAATAGGTGGAGAAGAAAAATACAAAGTAGGCTGAGTTTGGGGAAAAGCGTGGTAAGAAGAACAGGTTCTCTGAGTAGGGTAGTGCTCAATAGTAGGGTGTTTGGGATGGCAAGAAATCTCCAAGGAAGAAGTGGGGGAGTTACGGTTCCTTCTCTACAGCTATTGGTCCTTACCCGTAGCCATCGGGTGATAGACGTCAGTAGGGTGGCAATAATTTTTAGGCACAGGGTGCCCAATCTCAGGCGAGTATAGATCAGTCAGCCTCACCATGTCCATCTTTCCAGTTTTATGGTCATCCTCATTGGGCTTATGTGATGAAGAGAGGGACAAATATTTCAAATGTGGCCAGTCGGGCCATATGCTTAGAAATTATCCGGTTGATAAGGTTGCTACGAGAGCGAATAAGGTTCTTATTGCTTCATCTTCTGCTCCTGCACCTAGGGGTGCTGCTTAAGTATCTATTACCGCTTCTGGTACGTCACTAGTCAAAATAGATTAGATGTTCTTGCATCCCGATAGGATTCTGAGGTATCACCTCATATCGTGACTGGTACATTACAACTCTTTTCTCGTGATGTGTATTATTTGCTTGATCCGAGGTCTACTCTCTCTTATATGACCCTATGTATGTTGTGTATTTTAGTTTTGATCTCGAGGTTATTTCAGATCCTTTTCTATTTCTATCCTGATAGGTGACTTTATTATTGCTAAAAGTGTCTATAAGGAGTTTGTGGTATCTTTTAGTAGTAGGCAGACTTTGGTGGATTTATTTGAACTGGATATGGTGGATTTTGATGTTATTTTGGGGATGGATTGGTTACACTCTTGTTACATGTCCTTGGATTATCAAACCTGTAAGGTTGTCTTTAAATTCCCTAGTGAACTGGTTATTGAGCGAGAGGGTGGTTCAGTGGGAGGTTTATTTCATATCTTAGAGCTCAGAGATTAATCTCTAAAGGGTGTCTCTATCATTTGGTTTGGGTTAAAGATTCTAACTCAAAAGGTCCTTCTTTGCATTTGGTTTCAGTGGTAAATAAGTTTCCTGGGGTCTTTTCAAATGATCTTCCTGGTGTTCCTCCGAATAGGGAGATTGAGTTTGGTATTGATTTGGTTCCGGACACTCGTCCAATATTTATCCCTCCTTATAGAATGGCTCCGGCTGAGTTGAGGGAACTCAAGGAGCAACTTAAGGATCTTTTGGATAAAGATTTCATCAATCCTAGTGTATCCCAGGGGTGCACCAATATTATTCATGTGCAAGAAGGATGGTTTCCTTAGGATATGCATTGACTATCGATAGTTGAATAAGGTAACGGTTAACAACAAGTATCCTCTTTCAAGGATAGATGACTTGTTTGATCAGTTGCAAGGTGCCAAGTTCTTTTCCAAGATAGATCTTCGGTCTGGGTATCATCAGCATAAGATTAGGGAGGTGGATATCCCTAAGATGGCTTTTCGTACTAGATATGGGCACTTTGAATTCTTAGTTATATCAATTTTGTTTGACTAATACCCAGGCAGAATTTATGGATTTGATAAACTGAGTATTCAGGCAGTTTATGGATCATTTTATCATTGTGTTCATTGATGACATTCGGTTATATTCTAAGAGTGAGGTGGATCATGTTAATCACCTTTTTATGGTGTTGTGGACCTTGAAGGAGCAACAGTTGTAAGCCAAGTTTTCTAAATGTGAGTTTTAGGTTGAAAGTTATAACTTTTCTTGGTCATATTATTTCTAGTAAGGGGATTATGGTGGATCCATAAAAGGTGGTAGTGGTTAAGAGGTGGCCTAGACCCACGACTCCAACTTGAATTCGGAGCTTCTTGGGTTTGGTCGGGTATTATAGGCGGTTTGTGGAAAGTTTCTCGACAATAGCTGACCCTTTGACTAAGTTGACTCAGAAGAAGGTAAAGTTTTCTTGGTCGGATGCTTGCGAGGGTAGTTTTGAAAATCTAAAGGACAAGCTAACTTCAATTCTGGTTTTGACTTTGCTAGAGGGTACGAAAAGGTTTGTGGTTTATTGTGATGCGTCTTGAATGGGACTTGGTTTCGTTATGATGCAGCATGGGAAGGTGATTGCCTATGCTTCTAGGTAGTTGAAGGTGCATGAGAGGAACTATCCTACTCAGGATTTGGACCTATTGGCGGTGGTTTTTGCTTTGAAAATAAGGCGGCATTATTTGTATGGAGTGCATGTGGACATCTTTTCTAATCATAAGAGTCTACAGTATGTGTTCACTCAGAAAGAGCTTAATCTCAGATAGAGGAGATAACTTAAGCTTCTCAAGGACTATGATATGAGTCTTCACTACCACCCAGATAAAGCTAATGTGATTGTTGATGTTTTTAGCTGGTTGTCCATGAGGATTTTAGCTCATGTGGAAAAGGGAAGGCAAGAGTTGGTAAAGGATATTTACCGTTTTGCTAATCTGAGAGTTCGCCTTTTGGAATCCAAAAATGGTGGTGTGATGGTACAGAAAGTGGTTCGGTTGTCTCTTGGTGTGGAAATCAGAGAGAAGCAAGTGCTAGATCCTGTCTTGACAAAAATCAAGAGTGATGCTATTTGAGATCAGTGGTGCTGGTACTTTACAGTACCAAGGGAGGCTATCTGTTCCTGACGTCGATGGGTTGCGACAAAGGATATTAGCTGAGGCGCATGAATCGCGCCAGGTTGTTCATCCTAGTTTGATGAAAATGTATTATGATCTTTAGGAGATGTATTGGTAGAATGGTATGAAAAAGGATGTGGCTAATTTTGTGGCCAAATACATGGTGTGTCAACAAGTCAAAGTTCAGCACATGAGGCTTGAAAGGTTGTATCAAGAAATTGATTTTCCCGATTGGAAATGGAAGGTAATCAACATGGATTTCATTATTGAGCTTCCTCGATCTCAGAACCAATTTGATTCGGTTTTGGTCTTCGTGGATAGGATGACAAAGTCGGCTCACTTCTTTCAGTGAGGATTACCTTTTCGACTTAGGATTATGCAAAGTTATATTTTTAGGAGATTGTAAAGCTGCATGGAGTACCTGTTTCAATTATCTCTGATTGTGGTACGCAGTTTTCATCTTACTTCTGGCGGTTTTTCAAAAAGGGTTGGGTACTAAGGTTAGTATGAGTACTGTTTTCCACCTGCAGATGGATAGGAAAGTAGAAAGGACTATTCAGACATTGTAGGACATGCTTCATGCGTGTGTGATTGATTATTATGGAAATTGGGTTGAGCATCTACCTTTGATAGAGTTTGCTTACAATAATAGCTATCATTCTAGAATTGGGATGGCCTTTTTGAGGCATTGTATAGTAGGAGATGTAGATCTCCTATTGGTTGGTTTGAGCTCGGTGAGACAAATATGTTTGGTCCATATATGGTTTATCAGGCTATGGAAAAGGTGAAGGTGATTCAGGATAGGCTTAAGTATTCCCTAAGTCGCCAAAAGTCGTATGAAGATGTAAGGTGTAGAGACTTGGAGTTCGAGGTTGGAGATAAGGTATTCCTAAAGGTATCTCCCATGAAGGGAGTAATGCGGTTTAGAAAGAAGAAAAAGCTCAGTCTCCGATTTGCGATCCTTATATGGTTTTGCAGAGGGTTGGTAATGTTTCTTATGAATTGGAGTCTCTTTGTAATTTGAGATCTGTCCACTCAGTATTTAACGTCTCTATATTGAGAAAGTGCATTAGTGATCCTTCATCGGCTGTTTCCTTGGAAGGATTGGGTATCTCAGATTCTCTGTATTATGAGGAGATCTCGGTAGAGATATTGGATCGGCAGGTTCATCGGTTACAAACCAAGGATGTGGCCTCGGTTAAAGTTCTATGGCGGAACCACACGATGGAAGAGGATACTTGGGAAATGGAAGAGGACATGAAATCCAATTATCCGCATCTATTTTCTTCTCCTGGGATTCATACGGAAGGTATGTGTTCTTCAACATACTCTTTGTTTTCTAAGTTAGTTAAGAGTTAGAGTAGATCTTTGCATCTTTGTTTTCTAACTTAGTTAAAGGTTAGATTGATATTTGATAATACAATGACTCGTGCATGTGGTTACCCTACCTTGCCCGTCATTAGGGGACGAATGATCCTAGTGGGGGAGACTATAACACCCTGGGTTTTTGGCCATTAGAAAATTTCCTGGATTTCTGGTTTCTGGGTAACATACGACTAGGAGGTACTATCCATATGATGGGGTACGAGTGGTATGGTCAGGTCATATGGAAACCAGTGTTGGTTGGTGGGATGGATTGGTTTCTGGAATAGGCACGACTTGGTGGGTATGAGTCGTATGGTTGAATATGGGTCGTTGGGTTTGGGTTTTTCCTTCACTTAATCTGAGACTTAGTAACTTAACTTGGGTCTGAGTACGAGTGGATCACCATTAGCCATAAGATAGGGTACGATTCGTACCATGTACTCGTATAATGGACAGTTTTCAAACTTTCTTTGATTTTATTCTACCAGGGATACGGTTTAAGGGTTCTGATCGTATGGTTGGGTATGACTTGGTTTGGGTAAGTCATTTGATGGACAGTGTTGTCTCCAAGGGGGAGTCCTAGGGTACGAGTGGTAAGTACCACTCGTATTGGAGGATACAACTGGTATGGGGTAGGCGTACCCTATGACGGGAATTTTGTATAGTTTAAGTGGGGGTAATCTGGATATTTCCCTACTTAACCTATTAAGGCCCCATGACTTATAACTCTTTTTAGGGCATCATTAACCTATTTACAATCACTCAAACTCTCCTAAATATTCTTAAATTCTCTCCAAATCTCTTGACTAAAAGAAGGCTAGGGTTTCACTAAGGTGGACAATTTGGGGCTTGTATTGGTGATTTCTCTCCATCATCTTCTTAATCTAAGGCATGTACTCTTTCCCTCATTGTTAGTTCCAACTAAAGGCATATTTTATTAATTGTTTTCATGGCATAAGTGTTGGATGATTTTGGGTTTTCATATATGTATTAGGGTTTTGATTATAAATGCTTGGTTATCGTTTTCTCATGTCTTAGTTATATATTTACATGTTTTAATGGTGGATTGGATAATTGGTTGCATGGAAATGGTTAATTGGTAATTGGTCTTGGTTTTGGAAACACTATGCCCCCAACATGTTTGAGAAAATTCTTATGTGAATGCTTTTACTATACTGATGGACTTTTATTGAACTATTGCATTGTTTAACTTGGTAATGGAACCCTAAATGATTTAAATGGTTTTGAATGGTTAAATGGTAAGGCTTTGGTGGTTATGTAATTAGTCTAAATGAAAACACTTTTGGCGTACATGGGACTCCCCCAAGTCCACTTGATAATATAATCTATGGGTACACGGAATCCCTTAATCTATAAATGGTTGGCTACGGACATTGCATGCAAGTTATAGTCAGTAAGATGATACAACTACTTATAGTCATGGTTAATAATAATGGAATAATGGTTTGGCTGCTTTGTAATGGTTTTAATTTAGCAATAATGGCGCGGTGTGATACCTAACCCTGAAGGTGTGAGTCCAATGAACGGACACTGGAAACTCGTGTTTGCCGACATAAGGATAGGTCATAGAGACGTCATATATGATACTTACGGGGTACAAGAAATCCCCTAAGTACACTTGTATATATGTATCATGGAGAGTGAAGGGTACACGAGAATCCCCTACTCCTATAGTATCTCCAGATCGTGCGGCTATACACATTGGGGGCCGTTCAGGGGTTAACACTGGACCTATAAAGCCCGTGGGTGATTCTAGGACGGTTAAGCTACATATACCCAGGATAAGAATAAAATAATTCCAAAGTCATTATATGTCCAAATACGTTATATTGTTATATGCTCGGAATTCAGCCGACTCAGGATACACGTAGGTTGGTTGGGTTGGGCAATGGGGGTGGTCCCCGGTCCTAGTTGGACTTGGGATGCACGTTACGACAAGGACCTGATTCGGGTAGTGTCAAATTGAGTGGTTAGAACTATCTTCTTAGATTTGAGGATTTATCATTACTTGAGAAGAACCAATCCACTTACAATCTTTTTTAAGATCAGTTTTAACTTTGGTAAGTTCATCCTAAAGGATAGAATTTTTTATCATTAAGGTTGAAAAGCCAGCCTTTGCCTTTGTCAAATCTTCTTCCAACTGAAACTGAATTTTGCTTCCTTTACCTTTACCCTTGAGATCCTTCTTGGAGATCTCATCTATTTCTTATTCAGCTCATCATTTTCACACGTAAGGGACATACAAGTTGATTGTTGCTTTGCTATATGCACATTCAGTTTCGTTATGTCATCTGCACATTTTGACAGTTTTCCACCAATCTGCTTCTTTCATTTGTGAGTTCAGCTACTTGAACGCTCATCTTGATTATCTTTTTCTGACACTTTTCCCAGGCCTCATTTTGATCCTCTTTATCTTTGACAAGATCATTTAAAGAGTCAATTAAGACAAGAGATATGAGCCTACTCAAGGAGTACTCCTCTAAACTTTCCTTGATGTCATGGACATCGGTGAGTTTATCTTCACTTTCATTGGTGTATGCCATCAAAGCATGGAGTGCATCAGAGACTTACATTTTTTTTCTACAACCACGATAGGAATGTCTTCCTTTTGCTCTGACTCATTTGAGTCGCTTGATAATTATTCCACCAAGCTGTAATCACCTAACTGGCAATTTTGTCAGCCTCAGTTTTAATCTACTATTCTCGGTGACCTTCTGCTTCCTTCTTTTGGATAAATCTTCAGATTTATCCAAGGCTTCGAGAACCCTTTTTGCAATCCGAGTTGTTTCACTAATTTTTTAGGTGTATGTACCTTGTGAGGCCTATATTTCTCAAGATCCTTCCAAGGTGTTAGCCTTGGAAGACCCTCCTCTGATACAAAATGAAGGTTTGGGGTGGGTTGCTCCTCTACACGGGGAATTGTTCCTAGATTCACAAAAGCAACGAGAACTAGGAGATAAATATAATAAAAAGTGCAGGAGTACAGAAAAGTAAAGACATAGGATTTCTTATGTGGAAAATCCTTGCTCAAAAGAGAAAATCCACGACCAACCTTCAGGATTTCAAGCTCCACTATATTCAATTAAATCAACCTCTTGAATACAAACTCCAAGGACTAACCTCTTAATCCTTTGTTTCCTAGCAATAACTGTATTACAAGGAAACCAAGAAGTAACACTATTGCTTTTACCTCCAGCTAACTCTAACTGGACTCCACAAGCTAACTTTAGCTTGGACAATCACCTAACTCTAGATGATTTACAAGATACGGCACACAATAATACATACAACAATCATAAGCAACGTAGGCAGATGTAATGCCCCGATTTTCTAAATCGGGATGCTACACGGTGCTCATGACCCCAAAGGACCATAAGCTAACCCATGACTAATATTTGTACCTGTACACTACATAATATATAAATATAAATGTGGAAAGCTGGAGAAAACTTGCCATAAGGTTCAAAACGTCTAAAAATACTCAACACTAAAAATTGAATACTAATACATCTGTCTGAAAAGCCTCTAACTGTCTGAACTTTGGAGTTGAAGGGACATGTCCCAAACTAACTACATCTACTGAAAATAATTTGAATCTAATGAGATAGTAAAAATAAGGATCATCCTCGAATGAAGAGGACTCACTGCTACGTCTACTGCTGTTGACTGGATCTGGACTGCTAAAAGTGCTCTAGGGCTCGTGCTTTTGAACATATGGCGTCAAATAAAACACCATACCACAAATGCATCAGTACGGGAATGTACTGAGTATGCAAATAAGGTAAGGCTAAATGCAAGGGCTTATGCATGAACAATAACTAACTGAATGGTATGTAAGAGCTGGATTAGCATACATAGATAATATGTAACTACTTAACATCCTGTGCATAATGTGACTGAGCATACTGTGACTTGATTCTAATAACTTATACTAAATATACCGTCAATCTGAGGTTTTTGAACATACTGAGAATATACGTATCTGAAGCTACTGAAACTGATATTTGTACTTATTATTACTGGTAAACAAGATGACTAAGTCTACCGATAACTGATATTAACTGGATGAATCTGAGATCAAACCTATCTAGCAGGATGATCTCTAAATCTACTAATAATGGTTAAGATTGACTAGGCTTGAGATCAGGCCTAACTAACGGGTGATCTCTGGAACTGATATTAAGAATACTCAACTAAATCTGAGACTAAGATCAAGCCTATCTGATGGGTGACCTCTGTAGGTACTGATACTAAATAACTTTATGTGAGACCAAGCCTATCTAGCGGGTGGTCTATGAATCTATAGAACTATCTGAGTTCCTCACTGAGATTGATGACTGTATCTGACAGTCCTGATTTCTGAGTCCTACTCTAAAGACTGATACTGAAACTATAACTGTGGGAGTTCTCACTTAATCGACATGTCCCAAATCTAAACTAGTGGGGTCCAACCTATAACCCCAGCTGGAATAGTGTCAATACCGAGCCACCGGTAGAGACCTCTGCTATGGTCAATCCTTTTTGAAAGGTGACCCTGAACAGAAAGTCAAGCCTAAGGCAATATAATAGTCAAGTCAAGCCTTAATCTAACGGGTGACTCCTGGTCCTGTGCTGGCTACGCAATTCTGGAGTACAGGGATTGCTGATAACGACTCTGCATCAGTAACGGGGAAGCCTCCATCCCCATACTCACTCGGTGCTAGTTCCTACTCCCAACTGAAAGACTCTGAACTGATTCTTAACTAAACTAAAACTGAGCTGAATTTGTTATTATTATTCATATTTCTTGACTGATCTGACTAGGTTCACTTGGTTTCGTTATCTTACGGAATACTACTAAATCTAATATCTGACTGAATGATACTAAGTTCTAAATTCTATAACTAATTCAGTTCTACTAATCATAGCATGACTGAAATTATCTTGAGACTGACTCGGCTCTAGGCACACAGCTATATTTTTTGGGTACAAGTACCCCCAGGACTCGATAGAAGGAAACTGACAAAACATGAATTCTTGAATTAACGACTAACATCAACATCATAGCATATATTCAAGTATAAATAATTAAGGACTTCATACTAACATATTACAATTCATTCAACAAAGGATGCACAAGGATAAGAAAGCACACAACATACTATAATTCATTCACTATGGCCTCTCAGCAAACACTTGGCGTGCATGGCTTATACTAAATTTGGGGGTTTCTAGGCAATATGCTATAATGACCGAATTTTCTTCGCACAAGCATTTTATCAAACACATGGGGATCATGCTTTGGTCATATAACAATTTCCACACCTAATTCTCATGGATAATCAATCAACATACAACTTGAAGGTATTTATCATAAACATCACATAATTATTACATAATAGGGTCAAAGTTTGCAACTTTATAATCATATCATGAATTAAAATTCAACAACAACATAGCCTTCAAACTCAATTCACATAAACCATGGAAAACACATAAATTTAAAATCTTGAATTTAGAAAGAGGGATTCTTGAACTTCTTGGGCGGAAGGGACCCAAGAATCAACACTTACATACCTCAAAGGTTTGAATCTTGAGAGAGAATGTCTTTTATTATAGGTTCTTGGATTGGGAATGATCATTTCTTGGTTTTCTTGAAGGAGAGCTTGAATCTTATTCTTGGGAGATGATCTTGAGAGGAAACCCTAATTTTCTTGTTCTTGAGAGTGGAGAGGATTAAGGGTTTTTAAAACTGATTTATGATGGTTATGTGCATGATTTTGATGATTTATTTCATGGAAGGTGAATAAAAAGTCAAAAATACCCCTACGAAACCGCTTCCTAGTTGCTGAAATTATCAGCTGACGACCAAGACTGATAAGCCGTCAGATCTGTGATAGCCCGTCAGCTCAGGTCATCACGTAGGAGCTGGAATTGATGGGTTGCTATCTAAGATTGACGACATGGCTGATAATTCATCAAAAATATCATTAGAAATGTGATAAGTTATCATAAATGTCGTCGGAAATATGATAAGTCATCAGAAATGTCCTCACTCAGTTTTCAGGCTGACATGTTGGAGTAAAATGGGTATTACTTTTTGCTCCGATATCGGATTTGGGATAAATTGGTATTGTTAAAAATATAATTCAATTATCTATCTTTTGGTGGGTCATGAGACCAAAAATTTATAGTACAACGATAGATATGCTCATTTGAAGTTGACTATGGCAATATCCTTCCCAAGAATTCAATTGGTAAGGAATGTTTTGCTTCGTCTGATAGCTGAGAGTTATTTGAAGCCTTAATATACATATAAATTACACATTAAACAATAAAATATTCATGATTTACTGTGCATGATATTGAAACATGGAGCTAATATTGGTTTGGATTTTTTGAGGTATTACAATATCTCCCCCATGGGAACATTCGTCCTCGAATAAGACTGACTGAGAGGGGAGGAACGATAGACAGAACATGAAATGAACATGAATAATTGAAACATGATCTCATGACTGGCATGACTGATAAACTGACTATATCATACTGAACATGCATATCTGATGCATGTGTAACTGAATCTGAATGCATGTAAGATCTGAAGCTACTCATAAGCTGAATTCACATAATGGACATGCATATATAATTCATGGATGTGTGAATGATTTGTTATCATGGATGCATTACTGGGTATACTGTTAAGCTGAACTTTCTCTACTGAACATGCATATCAAATGTATGAATGTCTGACTGAACTGACTCCTAGAGGCATGACTGATTATCAAATAATGACTGATGCAAATCTTGTAAGGAGAATATGTTCATGAAACTAAATGGATTTATGGAATTTGATAACTTTAGGGAGTTATGGAGTATCTCTCCCTAGGGACACTATGACCCGCTATGCACATTTACCTTACTGATATACTGGGGCAATGCATAGGGCATCTATGAACTAGATCATGACTGAACCTCGGGAGTCTAAAACTAATGCATATCATGAATATAAAAGATTCATACATACCTAAATTTATTCCAGGAAAACATTCTGGATCATGGCGAGTCTGAAGTGAATAGAGTCGATTCTGACGCTGACCACTATTAGTACTAGGAGTGGCGCCCTGCTGATGTGAATCTTTACCTTTCTGATGTAACACTCTACACTCCTGCACTTTGTGACCTGGATTACCACATCCAAAACATACCTGACTATTGGCTTTGCATGCACCTAGATGGTTCTTGCCACACTCTCCACAAAGCGGATAAGTGCGCTCACTTCTAACACTACTCTAGGCTTTGGAGCTTGGCGCCCTATCATGACTGACATCTCCGAAATTTAGTGTAGGCAAACTAGCTGAGGATGGAGCTGGGACTGAAGTCTTCTGACTATGGTGAGAACGATTACCACCCTGTGACCCAACTTAAGAAAAGTTGTAACTACCTGTTTTGAATCTCTTATTAGATCTCTCCCTCTCCTTAGATTTACCTGCCTCTATCTACTGGTCATGCATCATTAACTTAGAAAGATCCATGTATCTATTGAGCATAGTGGTTCTACACTCCTTCAACACCAACCCAGACACACCAGTCACAAACTTACTCATACTAGCTCTAGGCTCAGCTATCAAGTCAGGAGCATACTTAGCTAACTGGTTGAACTTAAGACAATACTCTTTCACTATCATGGAGCCTTGTCTCAGGTTCATAAACTCTTCTACCTTAGCTCCTTTCATCTCTAGTGGGAAAAACTTATCTAAGAAGGCATCCTGAAATATCTGCCAAGTCATGGGGGTTGCATCTTCCCCTCTACTCTTCTTCCACACACTACCCAATCATAAGCAATATCTTTTCAGCCTATAGGACGCTAATTCCACACTCTCCTCCTCTGACACATGCATAATCTGGGTGATCTTCTTTACCTTTTCTACATAAAGCTGTGGGTCCTCACCAGCAACTGACCCAAAGAATTATGGCGGGTTTATTCTCATAAAATTTCTAATCCTGGTTGCAGCTGAATCTCTATTTTGCTGAGGTGGGGCTGCATCCTGACGATTGCCCTGAACACTAGTGGTCACAGCTTGGGGTAGCACCTGAAAAGTTACCCAGAACTTTGCATGTGACAAATGCTCATTCAGAGGATCTACGGGCTGAGGTGGCTAATTGTCATTCCTACGGGTATTATCTCTGCGAGGAGGCATGTTCTACAAATGGAAGAGGAATAAAGATTAGACTGAGAGTTCAACTTGAGCTTTTTGCACACTGGCACAATATGAATACTAAAAGAAGGGAAACTGTTCCTAAAACATCTTATAGCCTCCTATACATAAATATGGCATGCAATACACCCATGCACAAGACTCTACTAGATATGGCTTTTCAGACTTCCTAGGACACTATTGAATCTTAGGCTCTGATACCAAGTTTGTAATGCCCCAATTTTCAAAACCGAGATGCTACACGGTTCTCATGACCCCAAAGGACCACAATATAACCCATGACTGATATTTGTACCTGTACACTGCATAATATATAAATATAAATGCGGAAAGCTGGAGAAAACTTACCATAAGGATCAAAATGTCTAAAAATACTCAAAACTGAAAACTGAATACTAATACATCTGTCTGAAAAGCCTCTAACTGTCTGAATTGTGGAGTTGATGCGACATGTCCCCAACTAACTCCATCTACTAAAAATAATTTAAATCTAATAAGATAGTAAAAATAAGGATCATCCTCGAATGAAGAGGACTCACTGCTACGTCTACTGCTGCTGACTGAATCTGGACTACTAAGAGTGCTATGGGGCACGTGCTTCTGAACCTATGACATCAAATAAAACACCATAGTACAAATGCATCAGTATAGGAATGTACTAAGTATGCAAATGAGGTAAGGCTAAATGCAAGGGCTTATGCATGAACAATAACTAACTGAATGGTATGCAAGAGGTGGATTAGCATACATAGAGAATCTGTAACTACTTAACATCCTGTGCATAATGTGACTGAGCATACTGTGACTGAATCTAAAAACTTATACTAAATATACCATCAATCTGAGGTTTCTGAACATACTGGGATTATACATATCTGAAGCTACTGAAACTGATATTTGTACATATTAATACTGAGAAATTGGATGATTGATTCTACCGATAACTGATATTAACTGGCTGAATCTGAGATCAAACCTATCTAGTGGGATGATCTCTAAATCTTCTAATAATGATTAAGATTGACTAGGCTTGAGATCAGGCCTAACTAACGGGTGATCTCTAGAACTGATATTAAGAATACTCAACTGAATCTAAGATTGAGATCAAGCTTATCTAATGGGTGACCTCTGTAGGTACTGATACTGAATAACTTTATGTGAGACCAAGCCTATCTAGTGGGTGGTCTATGAAACTATGGAACTATCTGAGTTCCTTACTGAGAATGATGACTGTATCTGACAGTTCTAATTTCTGAGTCCTACTCTGAAGACTGTTACTGAAACTATAACTGTGGGAGTTCTCACTTAATCGACATGCCCCAAATCTTAACTAGTGGGGTCCAACCTGTAACCCCAGCTGGAAGGGTGTCAATACCGTGCCACAGGTAGAAACCTATACTATGGCCAAGCTTCTCCGACGGGTGACCCTGAACAGGAAGTCAAGCCGAAGGCAATATAATAGTCAAGTCAAGCCTTAATCTGATGGGTGACTCCTAGTCCTGCACTGGCTACGCAGTTCTGGAGTACAGGGATTGCTGCTAACGACTCTGCCTCTATAACGCGGAAATCGCCATCCCCATACTCGCTCAGTGCTAGTTCCAACTCCTAACTGAAACACTCTAAACAAATTCTTAACTGAACTAAAATTGAGGTGAATCTATTCTTATTATACATATTTCTTGACTGATCTGACTGGGTTCACTTGGTTTCGCTATCTGACGGAATACTACTGAATCTAATATATGACTTAATGATACTAAGTTCTAAATTTTGTAACTAACAAAGTTCTACTAATCATAGCACGACTGAAATTATCTTGAGACTGACTCTACTCTAGGCACACAGCTATATTTTTTGGGTACAAGTACCCCCAGGACTCGATAGAAAGAAACTGACAAAACTTGACTTCTTGAATTCACGACTAACATCAACATCAGAGCATGTATTACAGTATACATAATTGAGGACTTCATACTAACATATAACAATTCATTCAACAAGGGATGCACAAGGATAAGAATGCACACAACATACTATAATTCATTCACTATGGTCTCTCAACAAACACTTGGCGTGCATGGCTTATACTAAATTTGGGAGTTTCTAGGCAATATGCTATAATGACCCAATTTCCTTCACACAAGCATTTTATCAAACACATGGGGAGCATGCCTTGGTCATATAACAATTTCCACACCTAATTCTCATGGATAATCAATCAACATACAAGTTGAAGGGATTTATTATGAACATCACATAATTATTACATAATAGGGTCAAAGTTTGCAACTTTATAATCATATCATGAATTAAAATTCAACAACAACATAACCTTCAAACTCAATTCACATAAACCATGGAAAATAGTTAAATTTAAAATCTTGAATTTAGAAAGAGGGATTCTTGAACTTCTTGGGCGGAAGGGACCCAAGAATCAACACTTGCATACCTCAAAGGCTTGAATATTGAAAGAAAATGTCTTTTCTTGAAGGTTCTTAAATTGGGAATGATAATTTCTTGGTTTTCTTGAAGGAGAGCTTGAATCTTATTCTTGGGCGATGATCTTGAGAGAAAACCCTAATTTTCTAGTTCTTGAGAGAGGAGAGGATTAAGGATTTATAAAATTGATTTATAAAGGTTATGTACATGATTTTGATGATTTATGTTGTGGAAGATGAAGGAAAAGTCCAAAATACTCCTACGAAACCGTTTCCTAGTTGCTGAAATTATCAGCTCATGACCAAGGCTGATAAGCCGTCAGATCTGTGATAGCCCGTCAGCCCAGGTCGTCACCTAGGAGCTGAAATTAATGGGTTGTAGTCTAATATTGATGACATGGCTGATAAGTAATAAGAAATATTGTCAAAAATGTGATAAGTTATCAGAAATATCGTCAGAAATATGATAAGTCATCAGAAATGTCGTCACTCAGTTTTTAGGCTGACATGCTGGAGTAAAATGGGTATTACTTTTTACTCTGATATCGGATTTGGAAAAAATTTGTATAGTTAGAAAGATAATTCAATTATATATCTGTTAGAGGGTCATGAGATCAAAAATTCATAGTACAAAGAGAGATATGCTAATTTGAAGTTTACAATGGTAATATCCTTCCCAAGAATTCAATCGGTAAGTAATGCTTTGCTTCGTGTGATAGCTGGGAGTTATTTGAAGCCTTAATATACATCTAACTTACTCATAAACTATAAAGGAATCATGATGTACTATGCATGATATTGAAACATGGCGCTAATACTGGTTTGGATTTTTCGGGGTATTACAATATCTCCCCCTTGGGAATATTCATTCTCGAATGAGACTGACTGGGAGGGGAGGAATGATAGACTGAACATGAACTGAACATGAATAACTAAAACATGATCTCATGACTGACGTGACTGATAAACTGACTATATCATGCTGAACATGCATAGCTGATGCATGTGTAACTGAATCTGAATGCATGTAAGATCTGAAGCTACTCGTAAGTTGAATTCTCATAATGGACACGCATATCTAATGCATAGATGCATGACTGATTTTTTCTCATAGATGCATGACTGGGTATACTGTTAAGCTGAACTTTCTCTACTGAACATACATATATAATGCATGAATGTCTGACTGAACCGACTCCTAGAGGCATGACTGATTATGCAATAATGACTGATGCAAAGCTTGTAATGAGAATATGAGCAGGAAACTAAATGGATTTAATGAATTTGATAACTTTGGGGAGTCATGGAGTATCTCCCCCTTGGGACACAATGTCTCGCTATGCACACTTACCTTACTGATATACTGGGGCGATGCACAGGGCATCTATGAACTAGATCATGACTGAAACTCGGGAGTCTGAAACTAATGGATATCATGAAGATATCAGGAAAACTTTCTAGATCATGGCGATTCTGAAGTGAATAGAGTCGGTTCTGACGCTGACCACTATTGATACTAGGAGTGGTGCCCTGCTGACGTGAATCTCTACTTTTCTGAGCTAACATTCTACACTCCCACACTTTGTGACCTGGCTTACCATATCCAAAATATACCTAACTATTGGCTCTGCATGCACCTAGATGGTTCTTGCCACACTTTCCACAAAGCGGATAAGTGCGCTCACTTCTAACAAAACTCTGGGTTTTGGAGCCTGGCTCCCCATCATGACTGACATCTCCAAAATTTAGTGCAGGCACACTAGCTGAGGAAGGAGATGGGACTGAAGTCTTCTGACTATGGTGAGAACGATTACCACCCTGTGACCCAACTTGAGAAAAGCTGTAACTACCTATTTTGAATCTCTTATTAGATCTATCCTTTAGATTTATCTACCTCTATTTGCTACACATATATCATTAACCTAGCAAGATCCATGTCTCTATTGAGCATAGCGGTTCTACACTTCTTCAACACCAGCTCGAACACACCAGTCACAAACTTATTCATACTCGCTCTAGGGTCAGCTATCAAGTCAGGAGCATACTTAGCTAACTGGTTGAACTTAAGACAATAATACTTCACTGTCATAGAGCCTTGTCTCAGGTTCATAAACTCTTCTACCTTAGCTTCTCTCATCTCTAGCAGGGAAAACTTATCTAAGAAGGCATCCTGAAATATCTGCCAAGTCATGGGAGTTGCATCTTCCCCTCTACTCTTCTTCCACATACTACCCAATCATGAGCAATATCTTTCAGCCTATATGACACTAATTACACACTCTCCTCCTCTGACACATGCATAATCTGGGTGATTTTCTTCACCTCTTCTAGATAAAGCTGTGGGTCCTCACCAGTTACTGACCCAAAGAATTCTGGCGGGTTCATTCTCATAAAAAATTTTATCCTGGCTGCGGCTGAATCCTGATCTTGGTTAGGTGGGGATGCAGCCTGATGGTTGCCCTGGACACTAGTGGTCACAGCTTGGGCTAGCGCCTGAAAAGTTGTTCGAAACTCTGCATGTGACACATGCTCATTCAGAGGATCTACGAGCTGAGGTGTCTGATTGTCATTCCTATGGGCATTATCTCTGCGAGGAGGCATGTTCTACAAATGGAAGAGGAATAAGGATTAGACTGAGAGTTCAACTTAAGCCTTTTGCTCATTGGTACGACATGAATACTGATAGAAGGGAAACTGTTCCTAAAACATCTTATATCCTCCTATACATAAATGTGGTGCGCAACACACCCATGCACAAGACTCTACTAGATGTGGCTTTTCAGACTTCCTAGGACGCTATTGAACCTTAGGCTCTGATACCAAGTTTGTAACACCCCAATTTTCTAAATCGGGACGCTACACAGTGCTCATGACCCCAAAGGACCACAAGCTAACCCATGAATGATATCTGTACCTGTACACTGCATAATATATAAATATAAATGTAGAAAGATGGCGAAAACTTGCCATAAGGTTCAAAATGTCTAAAAATACTCAAAACTGAAAACTAAATACTAATATATCTATCTGAAAAATCTCTAACTATCTGAACTATGGAGTTGATGGGACATGTCCCCAACTAACTCCATCTACTGAAAATAATTTGAATCTAATGAGATAGTAAAAATAAGGATCATCCTCTAATGAAGAGGACTCACTGCTACGTCTACTGTTGCTGACTAGATCTGAACTGCTAAGAGTGCTCTGGGGCTCGTGCTTCTGAACCTATGGCTTCAAATAAAACACCATAGTACAAATGCATCAGTACGAGAATGTACTGAGTATGCAAATAAGGTAAGGCTAAATGCAAGGGCTTATGCATGAACAATAACTAACTGAATGGCATGCAAGAGCTGGATTAACATACTTAGAGAATCTGTAACTACTTAACATCCTGTGCATAATGTGACTGAGCATACTGTGACTGAATCTAATAACTTATACTAAATATACCGTCAATCTGAGGTTTTTGAACATACTGAGAATATACGTATCTGAAGCTACTGAAACTGATAGCTGTACTTATTAATACTGGTAAACTGGATGACTAAGTCTACCGATAACTGATATTAACTGGATGAATCTGAGATCAAACATATCTAGCGGGATGATCTCTAAATCTTTTAATAATGATTAAGATTGACTAGGATTGAGATCAGGCCTAACTAACGGGTGATCTCTGGAACTGATATTAAGAATACTCAACTGAATCTGAGACTGAAATCAAGCTTATTTGACGGGTGACCTCTGTAGGTACTGATACTGAATAACTTTATGTGAGACCAAGCCTATCTAGTGGGTGGTCTATGAATCTATAGAACTATCTGAGTTCCTCATTGAGATTGATGACTGTATCTGACAGTCCTGATTTTTGAGTCCTACTCTGAAGACTGATACTAAAACTGTAACTTTGGGAGTTCTCACTTAATCGACATGTCCCAAATTTAAACTAGTGGGGTCCAACCTATAACCCCAGCTGGAAGGGTGTCAATATCGTGCCACGGGTAGAGATCTCTGCTATGATCAAGCCTCTCTGACAGGTGACCCTGAACAGGAAGTCAAGCCTAAGGCAATATAATAGTCAAGTCAAGACTTAATCTGATGGGTGACTCCTGGTCCTGCATTGGCTACGCAGTTTTGGAGTACAGGGATTGCTGCTAATGACTCTACCTCTCTAACGGGGAAGCCGCCATCCCCATACTTGCTCGGTGCTAGTTCCTACTCCCAACTGAAAGACTCTGAATTGATTCTTAACTGAACTAAAACTGAGCTGAATCTGTTATTATTATTCATATTTCTTCACTGATCTGACTGGGTTCACTTGATTCTGTTATCTGATGGAATACTACTGAATCTAATATCTGACTGAATGATACTAAGTTCTGAATTTTGTAACTAACTGAGTTCTACTGATCATAGCATGACTGAAATTATCTTGGGACTGACTCGGCTCTGGGCACACAACTATATTTTTCGGGTACAAGTACCCCCAAGACTTGATAGAAAGAAATTGACAAAACATGACATCTTGAATTCACGACTAACATCAACATCATAGCATGTATTCAAGTATACATAATTGAGGACTTCATACTAATATATAACAATTAAATCAACAAGGGATGCACAAGGATAAGAATGCACACAACATACTATAATTCATTCACTATGGTCTCTCAACAAACACTTGGCGTGCATGGCTTATACTAAATTTGGGGGTTTCTAGGAAATATGCTATAATGACCCAATTTCCTTCACACAAGCATTTTATCAAACACATGGGGAGCATGCCTTGGTCATATAACAATTTCCACACCTAATTCTCATGGATAATCAATCAACATACAACTTGAAGGGATTTATTATGAACATAACATAATTATTATATAATAGGGTCAAAGTTTGCAACTTTATAATCGTATCATGAATTAAAACTCAAAACAACATAACCTTCAAACTCAATTCACATAAACCATGGAAAACACATAAATTTAAAATCTTGAATTTAGAAAGAGGGATTCTTGAACTTCTTGGGCGGAAGGGATCCAAGAATCAACGCTTGCATACCTCAAAGGCTTGAATCTTGAAAGAGAATGTCTTTTATTGAAGGTTCTTGAATTGGGAATGATAATTTCTTGGTTTTCTTGAAAGAGAGCTTGAATCTTGTTCTTGGGTGATGATCTTGAGAGGAAATCCTAATTTTCTTGTTCTTGAGAGTGGAGAGGATTAAGGGTTTTTAAAACTGATTTATGATGGTTATGTACGTGATGTTGATGATTTATGTCGTGGAAGGTGAAGGAAAAGTCCAAAATACCCCTACGAAACTGTTTCCTAGTTGCTGAAATTATCAGCTGACGACCAAGGTAGATAAGCCGTCAGATCTGTGATAGCCCGTCAGCCCAGGTCGTCACCTAGGAGTTGGAATTAATGGGTTGCTATCTAAGCTTGATGATATGGCTAATAAGTCGTCAGAAATGTCGTCAGAAATGTGATAAGTTATCAGAAATGTGATAAGTCGTCTATCGTCACTCAGTTTTCAGGATGACATGCTGGAGTAAACTGGGTATAACTTTTTGCTCCGATACCGGATTTGGGTGAAATTGATATCATTAGAAATATAATTCAATTATCTATCTGTTGGTGGGTCATAAGATCAAAAATTCATAGTAAAATGAGAGATATCCTCATTTAAAATTGACTATGGCAATATCTTTCCCAAGAATTCAATCGGTAAGGAATGTTTTGCTTCGTCCGATAGCTGGGAGTTATTTGAAATCTTAATATACATCTAAATTACTTATAAAACTATAAAACAATCATGATGTACTATGAATTATATTGAAACATGGCGCTAATATTGGTTTGGATTTTTTGGGGTATTACAGCTGACTTTTAGGAACAAAATACAAAGGCTCAACTATAACAAGGAAATGAAAATACAACTTGATGAATAACAGGTTCCTTATTATAGTTCCAGTCTTTGATTGCAGTGTTGCGACACTTCAGAAAGATTTTTAATTGTGATTATATGGAAGTGTTGGTTTTCTTGTTGAGGATGATGAGCATTATATGTGTAACACAAGAAAAGCTAGAAGCATTCTTATTAGTTGAGACAAAAAGGTGGAAACAATATTTCACCAACTTTTGTACGATGTGTCAGCTGGAAAGTTGATTGTGACAGCGACAGGTAAGCCTAAACCTGTTCCCTAATGCGCAGAGACCTTTGTCGTTACAACAAAAGCTTCAGGAAACAGATCTCATACTATGAATTTGTAAATCATCAAAACTAAGGACTTAACAGTCATATAATCAATAGACAATTCAATAATTTATTTTGATAGTTTGACAGTACCTCAGTATCAATAATTTTTGCTATCATACTTTCAAAACAAAGACTTGAAAATATCATCAAAACTTGATATGAATTTTCTCAGTCTGCACATTTCGTGATTTGTCTGAATTGTGTCATATTGAATTTTATTGAAATCATCTTAATGAGATTGATTATCATTTTGAGGGTATTTAAGACAGTTTGAATTGGATTTGAACAAAAATTCAGATTGAACCTTGAGGTTGTAGGAAATTATTTAGTTATTTCAAAATAATTTACATTTAAAGTGTATTGAAAAAGCCATGTCTTTAAATGTATTCTAGAAGTCACCAAGAGATATACTTGAGAAGGCTTACTCTACAAGCCATTAAAAGATATACTTGAGAAGGCTTACTTTGAAAGTCATCAAGAGGTGTACTTGAGAAGCTAAGTCTTACCTATAAATAGTCCCTCAATCCTTACTGCAATCTTTAACTTTTAAGAAAAACATTAAAAAAATTCTCTTTAGTTTCTCTGCTTAATAATTTAGTCATTATAGTTTAGCTTGCTGATATTTGTATTAATAATTTTGTTGATTCCTGTATTCTCTAATTAATTAGGAAAGTGCTTGTTTAATCTTGGGAAAATATTTCACACTGCTGAAATAGTTTCTTAGGACAGTGCCTAGCACGACTCAAATATAATTAATATATCACTTAAAATAATTTCTTAATAATATTTATTTGATATTCAGTATTGTTAACTGTTATTATTTCTGTTCCCCAACAATCGAAGAAACTATGGCAAGTAATTCTACTCCTGGTACTTCTGCTACCGAAGCAACTCCTAATGTTCCTGTTTCGGTCATTCTACCATATGCAAAGCCGTTTCCTGATGTTTCAAATATTGAAATATTTTCTAATGAAAACTTTAAAAGGTGGCAAGAACGAATTTGTTCACTACTTAATGTCCATGGTGTTGCATATGCTTTAGAACAAACACAACCTGGTGAAGACATTGATGGCAAAATTATGGAGTCATGGCAATACGCCAATAAGGTATGTCGCCATACTATTTTACAAATAATTTCTAATGAATTGTTTGATGTGTATTGCAGTTGCAAAGAAGCAAAAGTCATCTGGGAAGTTTTAATCAAGAAGTTTACAGCTGAAGATGTAACCAAACAAAAGTTGGTGGTTGGAAAATTTTACAATTGGAAAATGAGTGATATGAAAGAAATAAAAATTTAAATAAATGAATATCAAAAGCTGTTAGAAGATTTGAAGGCTGAGGACATCACTTTACCAGAAAAATTTGTTGTTGGGGTGTTGATTGAAAAATTGCCCGAATCATGGAATTACTATAAAAATAACTTGAAACATAAGCAAACAAATTTTACTATTGAGGAAATAATAACTCATATTCTAATTGAAGATACCAACAGAAAGGAGTCATTCAAAGCTAAGCAGGTTGCGCTCAACGCAAATTTAGTAAGAGGTCAACACAGCAACAATAGAAGGTATGGTAATAAGTCTCAAGGTTATAATCCTAATAATCCCAGTTTTAAGAAAAGAAAAGGCACTTGTTTTAGTTGTGGAAAATCAGGTCATTATGCCGCTCAATGTAGGTACAGAATGAGAAATAACAAAAAAATGAGAAATCCTCCCAAAGCTAATTTAGCTAAAGGAGATGAAATAATTCCAGCTGTTATTTCTGAAGTAAATATGGTGGCACACATAAAAGAATGGGAGGTAGACTCTGGAGCTACTCGACACATTTGTACAAATCGAGAAGCATTTGCCTCCTATACATCAATAGGAGATGACAGTGAAGTAGTCTACCTTGGAGACTCCAGAACTGCTAAAGTCTTGGGCAAGGGTAAAGTACTCCTAAAACTCACTTCGGAAAAAAATTTAGCCCTAATGGATGTGCTACATGTTCTTACAATGCGAGCAAACCTGATTTCTGTGGCTTTGTTGGATAAAGCTGGAATGAAAGTGTCTGTTGAATCTAATAAGATTATTTTGACAAAAAATAATGTATTTATGGGAAAAGGCTATTGTAACCATGGACTTTATGTACTTAATATTATCAATAATAATACATCAGCTTCTGCTTATATGATTGAGTTTATTTCTTTATGGCATGCTAGATTAGGAAATGTTAATATCAAATATATAAAGAATATGCAATCACTTGGTTTAATATCTGGTTTGGATTCAATTTATTTTGATAAATGTGAAATATGTGTTGAAGCTAAAATTACTAAAAACTCATGTTTTTCAGTTGATAGAGAAACTGAATTGTTATCTTTGATTCACACTGATTTGGGTGATTTAAAACAAACTATGACTAGAGGTGGTAAAAGATATTATGTGACCTTTAATGATGATTTCTCTAGATTTACTAAGCTGTATTTGCTTAGAAATAAAGATGATGCATTTGATGCTTTTGTATCGTATAAATCTGAAGTTGAAAATCAGCTTAGTAGAAAAATCAAGAGAATTAGATCTGATGGAGATGGAGAATATGTATCTTTAAATGCTTTTTGTAAAAAAGAAGGTATTATTCATGAAGTAACTCCGCTTTATTCTCCTGAGTCTAATGGTGTAGCTGAAAGGAAAAATAGGACACTGAAAGAAATGATGAATTCTATGTTAATTAGCTCTAATGCACCTGATAATTTGTGGAGTAAAGCTATTTTATCTGCATGTCATTTACAAAATAGAATTCCTTATAAAAGAACTGGCAAAACCCCTTATGAATTGTGGGAAGGTTATAAGCCTAATTTAAAATATTTAAAAGTGTGGGGTTGCCTTGCTAAAGTTCTTCTTCCTGAACCTAAAAAGAGGAAAATAGGTTCTCAAACTGTTGATTGCATGCTTATTGGATATACTGAACATAGTGCTACATACAGATTTCTTGTCTTGAAAAGTGATGTACTTGATATTAATACTATAATTGAGACAAAGAATGTTGAATTCTTTGGACATATTTTTCCACTATGTGATAAAATCTCTCATGCACCTGTTGAAACAGAAAATGAATCGACCTCTAATATTGAGGAACTGGGAAGGAGTAAAAAGCCTAGAAAAGAATATTACTCTTTTGGAAATGATTTTCAAACTTTTCTTGTTGATAATGAACCATCAAATTATTTTGAAGTTGTATCTTCATCTGATGCTAAATTTTGGAAAGAGGCAATAAAAATTAAACTTGATTCAATTATGAAAAATAATACATGAATTTTAACTGATTTACCTCTTGGTGCAAAATCAATTGGTTGTAAATGGATTTTCAAAAAGAAACTTAATCCGGATGGATCTTTAGATAAATATAAAGCTCGATTAGTAGCTAAAGGATTTTCTCAAAAGCAAAATATTAATTATTTTGATACTTTTGCACCAGTAACAAGAATTTCTTCTATTCGAACATTAATTGCTTTAGCATCAATTCATAAGTTGTTTAGCCATCAAACGGATATAAAAACAGCTTTCTTAAATGGTGATTTTGAAGAAGAAATTTATATCGTTCGACTTGAAGGATGTGTAACTTCTGGACAAGAAAATAAAGTTTGTAAATTAATTAAATCTCTTTATGGCCTTAAACAAGCTCCTAAATAGTAGCATGAGAAATTTGATCAAGTCTTAATAAAAGACGGTTTTTCTTCTGTTGAGGTGGATAAATGTGTTTATACAACGTGGTAGATAATGATTATGTGATAATCTGTTTATATGTTGATGACATGCTTATATTTGGTACATGTTTAAATATTTTGAAACGTACCAAATTATTTTTGTCTATTAACTTTGATATGAAAGATCTGGGTGAAGTGAATATGATATTGGGAATTAAAGTTATAAGGAGTGAAGATGGTCTATTGTTGTCACAAGAACATTATGTTGAAAAACTTCTTAAGAAGTTTGAATGTTGGGAGGTAACTCCCATAGCAACTCCTTATGATGTTAATTCTAAATTAAAAAGGAATAACTCAGTTTAAGTATGCACAGATTATTGGGAGTCTGATGCATTTAATGAATTTACTAGGCCTAATATAGCCTATGTTATGTGTAGACTGAGTAGATATACTCATAATCCCAATAATGAGCATTGGTCTGCATTAATGCAACTGATGAAATATTTGAGAGGAATCGTGAATTACGATCTCTCGTATAGTGATTTCCTTCAACTTTAGAAGGGTATTGTGATGCAAATTGGATCTCTGATTCAGATGAGACAAAATCCACTAGTGGTTATGTATTCACCCTTGATGGTGGTGCAGTATCATGGAGATCATCTAAGCAGACGATCATTGCTAGATCAACTATGGAATCAGAGTTTGTGGCTCTGGAGTTAGCTGGTACTGAGGCTGAATGGCTAAAAAATTTCTTAGAAAATATCCTTTTTAAAAAGGATGATCTGTTGCCTCATAGCCCTTTGAAAAGAGATAATCTGTTGTCTAATATCCCTTTAAAAAGGGATGATCTGATGCCGCCTATATATATACACTGTGATTGTCAAACCGCAATTGCTATTGCGAAGAATAAATCTTACAGTATTAAGAGTAGACATATGAAATTGAGGCATGATGTTGTTAAGCAGCTGCTGAGAGATGGAATAATTTTCATTGATTATGTGAAGTCAGAATTGAATTCGGCCGATTCACTGACTAAACCCGTGGGAAGAAAATTAATTCTCCAAACATCAAAAGAGATGGGGTTAAGGCCAATATGATTGTCAATAGAGATGGTAACCCAACCTATGTGATTAGAGATCTCATGAAGTAGGTTCATATGGGTAATAACAAGTCGATATTGACTCTGCGCACTTATTGAGAGTGCTTGAACTGCTACTAAAATGGAGGGATGAGTTATTAACTCTTAATGAATTCATAGTCCTTATGGATAGTGTATTTAAAGCAGTGTACACTTGATGAATTCACCTATATGAGAAATGGAATGAGGTCGTTCCTATGAGACTTTGGCCTTAGTCTCTAAAGATCTCATGAATACCAGGCAAGCGCATGGCCTATTGGCGCAAAACTGTGTTGAACAACAAAATTACGGTCAAAATATGATTGATAAAGTATCTGGCTTACAACAAGAGTTATTCGGTTCATAGAAATAGTATATTTCACCAGTAGTTCTGTAAGTTAAATTTTATTGGTTTAAGTTTGGTTCATAGTCCAGAAGACACCAAACCTACTGCATTTTGTCCATGCAAATCTAGCAAGTTAAAATTCTTTTTTCTATAAATTATTTTGAAATAATGTGGGGATTGTAGGAAATTATTTAGTTATTTCAAAATAATTTACATTTAAAGTGTGTTGAAAAAATCATGTCTTTAAATGTATTCTAGAAGCCATCAAGAGATATACTTGAGAAGGCTTACTCTAGAAGCCATTAAAAGATATACTTGAGAAGGCTTACTTTGGAAGCCATCAAGAGGTGTACTTGAGAAGCTAAATCTTACCTATAAATTGTCCCTCAATCCTTACTACAATCTTTAACTTTTAAGAAAAACATTAAAAAATTTCTCTTTAGTTTCTCTACTTAATAATTTAGTCATTATAGTTTAGCTTGCTGATATTTGTATTAATAATTTTGTTGATTCATGTATCCTCTAATTAATTAGGAAACTGCTTGTTTAATCTTGGGGAAACATTTCACACTGCTAAAATAGTTTCTTATGATAGTGCCTAGCACGACTCAAGTATAATTAATATATCACTTAAAATAATTTCTTACTAATATTTATTTGATATTCAGTATTGTTAACTCTTATTATTTCTGTTCCCCAACAGAGGTTAAATAATCTCTTATCTCTTTTTTTTCCTAATCGTATTCCATATATGTCTCCATATATATAAGTGAATATCACACTATAATTATCTATCTCCGGTGTATAATGTGTATCTGTGTAAATTCATGAAACATTATGTGTGTAATACACAATATACAACATAATATGCACATAATGTAGCGGAGCCAAGAAGATTATGCTTAATATAAACGGCATACAATGTTATATACATATATCGGAGTTTTATTAGGTCTGTTTTTACCTAGTAATAAGTCCAAATCATTTCTAATCTTCCTCAAATTCTGTACATAGTCTCGCTTATGTATTCTGTATCTAATTCCAGCCACATCACTCACACATTTTCAATCAAACAAAGAAGAACGAGAACAAGGAGCAGGAGGTTGAAATTTATACTACTAAAATTGTTTGCTTCAGATTTTTTTCAATGAAAGAAAAAAAGCAGAATCTTCGTTGACTGTTACCCTAAAAAAAAAACTGAATACTACATGATTTGTGTATCTTAGGAATGTTATGAATGAATATATATCATGGAAAGGGATATAAGGAAGAGAATATTCAACTTTCCTGATAAATCATCGATTATTGATGGTAATGTTAAATCTTTTTTTGCTTCATTCTTTTAAAATGTCAAATTTGAGATTCTGTTAATCTTTTTTTGCATACATATATATTGTTAAAGCAATTTAACAAAAGATATACTCCCATTATTTAATATGTCTGTTAATTTTGATTTGATATGAAGGCTAAGAACGTATAAAAGACTTTGAAATATTGTGGTCTTAAATTAAAAACGTAAAATATACCAAAAATTCCATTTAATCTAGTAGTCTTAAATATGTCAGGTAAAAAAATTAAAATTAAAGAATTGTCAAAAAAAAAAAAAAAATTCTTTTTAAACCAACTAAAAAGGCAAGAAAGACGAGTAAATCGACACAAAGGTAGTTGACATTGCTCTACATGATCCAGAGAGAGGAGCGTGTGTTAATGTGAACCCATACACCTAGAAACGGCCGTCTATAACACTCTTTCAGGACCAACAATATTATATTCTTGTGAATGGGAGAAACCACCCATTTAAAAGGATATTTTGAAGAAGACATGCAAATATAATATTGTTGGTCCATAAATAGATATAATTGACTCCAACGCATGGATTGACCTAGTACTATCTCGATTTTTGGATTCATACCGAAAATTAGATGACTGTCCGTTGTAGTCTTCTCCAAACTTTGCTACAGCTGAGGTAGAGGATACTCTATAATAACATAAGTTATCTCATCAAAATAGCAAAAAAAACATAAAACAGTAGAGAACAAAGATTCACGCAGTTACTGTGTGCTTGTTTTGTGCATCAACACAACAAAATTTGAAGTTGCTTGGCGTACTAACTTTATAACGAAGTCAAACCCAATCATCTTAGTATAAGTGGAGCAACACCAGTGTCCTGATCTTAACACACACACACACCCCTCATTTTTTTTTTATAACTGTAGTGTCCAGGCGAGCTTTCGCGCACCTCGACTAAATACATGGGAGACCTGCCACCTGCCACCTGCCACCAGGGACAGATACTAGGTAACTCTGTCCACCATGGGTAGGACAGATGGAAAGAATCACTAGTGTTTTGTTGCCTATGCTGGGATTTCAACCCACTAACCCCCCTCAACTGTCCTGACGTATGTTTCCATATCAACTGCATTGCAAGCACCTTATAGTCTTGCCAATTACCTGGAAATAAAAAAGAAACTCTATATTCGATCCTTCCAATACTTAGTTCATGGTGGCAACTTATCTGTGCATCCATTGGTTGTGAGCACCTCTATAGAACTCCCTAGTTATTTCCGACTAATGAAATGAACATGACTGAACTGCAGTAACAACCTTGTTCCCAGCTAACAACATTCTTACGTGATCATTAACGGAGCATAAGACTGCCATGCATCACCAGAGTGTAGAAAGTACAATATAGAATACACAGACTAAAAGAAAATACAACATTTTTCGCCAAAATGGGCCTTCCTACATAATGAACCAGTCCAAGAGAAGAGGAAAAGCCAAATGTGTATCATCTATAACAATTGAGCCATAAACAAAAGGCTGCTCTACACAATTCAAGGAAAGAGAAACAGGAGAAGCCAAGTTCAACTTTGTATAAAAATAGGTTCTTTAGACAAAGCAAAACCAATAACCAACTTTTATCACTAGTTTGCCAAGTGTTAGAACAGTTCCTTCTCTCGTTTCCTCGGCTTCCATGGCAACAGTAAGAATATGAAAGCAATGCATTGTAGTTGTATAAATTTCCATATACATTGTATGGTGAAATGAGCAAGGGGCTTCTCTTTTGAGACAGTGATACCAACATAAATGAAGACAATGTGGCGGAATTCGGGAATATCCATGTATCTGGAATAAATTGAAATCAAGGAGAAGCCGGTACCTTGCAAAGTTTGTCTCGGAAGGAAGACCTATGTTCAACAATCACGGGTGAATCATCTCGTTGAACCAGTATCTGCTTACTGTTCTTAATAGTTGTCCACAAAATTCTCTAATCAAACTTATAGGCAACTGTTTATAACAAATCCCTGATAAAATCAAGGTTCAGAGTATCACGGACAAGAAGGAACAGTCCAACAATTATCACAAACATGATTCCAGATGACATAATCCGTTGCTCTACTTCTAAAGGAAGTTTTTTTCCACCTCTAGCTGCTTCTACAAGAATCAACGCCAAAGTACCCCCATCCAAAGCTGGCAAAGGCAGTAGATTTATTACTGCAAGGTTAATATTCAGAACAGCAGCAAATTGATAAAGGCCATCAACATTCGATTTTGCAACTTCTGCACCAACAGCTATGATGGCAACTGGACCAGATACCTTACCAGCCGTTTGCGAGAAGTTCATGAAAGTTTGTTTCAAACTGTCCAAAACATTATACGTAAGACCCCAAAACTCTCTCCCTGTAAAACTAAAAGCCTCAAGTATATTCTTTGGCTGAACTTTCGAAATTTTGAAATTCGGTGACAGTTGAACACCAATCCTACCTGAACCATCCGAATTCACATCAGGTGTAACTCTAACATCAACACTCCCTTCTCCTCTCCCTATTTTCAACAACACATTTCTCTTCGGACTCTTCTTGATAACATCAACAACCTCAAAGACCAAACTAGGCCCATTTTTCGCAAAATCAATTCCATTAACACCTAAAATCACATCACCAGGAAGCAAACCATCTCTCGATGCAGCTGAAAAAGGCCTAACATCAGGAACAAGAACCCCAGGGAAGGATTCTTGAACAGGCAATCCAACTAACAACACTTGTGTAAATATTATCACATAAGCAAACACTATATTAGCTATTACACCAGCTGAAATAACAATCACTCTATCAAAAATAGGCCTATTTTTAAGCAAATTCTTATCATCAGGAGGAATATCACTATCAGGATCATTATCAGGAAAACCAACAAACCCACCAAGAGGAAATGCTCTTAATGAATACTCAACATTTTTGGCATTAAATTTAGCTAAGATTGGACCAAAACCAACAGCAAATTTACTTACATGAATACCTTGTAAATAAGCAGCAAGAAAATGACCACTTTCATGTACTACAATAATAGCTGTTAATACACCAACTGCTTCAAGAACTGATTGTGTACTCTCAAAATTACCACCAAAATCAAGTCCAGGGATTGCAAAACTCCTTAAATTTCTCCTTTTACTGAGTGGAGTTTTGTTCTTTTCATGTAAAAATGGATTTTTGGAATGAAACGATAGAGATTTTGAGAAGTGAGTTTTGTTTTTTAGTTGGAATTGGAATCTTGAAATGTGTGATTTGGTATTAATGAATTGAGAGAGGGAAGAGGAGGAAAGATTTATAATCATGTTTTATGTTGTTGTTGATTTTTTGAGATTGAAAAGGGGGTAATATGGAGGGGTTTTGGTTAATATGGGGGTGGAGAAGATAGGGGGAATGTGAGAATGGATAATTTATGAATTTGGATTTGTGGAGGGGAAGTGTGTGATCTGCTCAGACCCACAATTTTCTTTTTCTTGCCTCTTGGCCTCTCTTCATGCCTCAATAGTGGCCAGGGAGAAATTTCCTTATGAAATAGAATTAAGAAAATGTATTTTATATGACTTCTCAAACATACCTAAGAAGTCTTTTGGTGTGTGAGGAATAAGTTATAATATTTTTCAGAATAAAATATAAAATTATTTTATTTTATATTTGATTGGAGATATTAGTTAGTTCTAAGATTATTTATTATATTATTTATATGTTAATGATGAGATTAATTATTCCATAAATATAGTGGGGGTGATTAATTCCGAGATAATTTGTTCCCAACCAAATTGACCCTTAGGGGTCATTTGGTTGGAAAATAGTTATCCCGAGATTAGTTATCTCGGGATTATCCAGGATAACTTATCCCACCATCCATATAGGATAATTTATTCCATCACTATGGTGATAAGTTATCCTAACCTTGACAATCAAACGGTGCAATAAAATTTTTATCCCGAGACTATTATTTTATTCCGAAACTATTTAATTTAGTACCTCATATCAAACGACCCCTAAGGATTGTGGGTTATTTGCCTGTTTGGCAGCTAGTAAAGAAGCTAACTTATTCATGTGCTAATATTTGTATAAGTTATAAGTATTTTATAACAAATTAAAAATAAGTTATTCATGTATAAAAGTAATACAAAATTTAATTTGTAGTTTACAAACTTACAAACTTAACATGGAGATTGTTTGGTATGATATATTAGAGAATACATGCATGTATAGTCATGATATTATTGAATTTTTTATTTGATAGGATTTTCAGTCTATTATTATATTATTATACACCTTATTTATTCAATTATTGGAGTATAACTAACAAAATTTGGTATTAGCAATAAAAGGGCTATTTATACAACAATAAGCATCACTAAAGACATGACTACTCATCATACATTATATCAAATAATGGATAGGAAATAGTTTCAGTATAATTAATCTTAGTATTACGGATATATTCTATGTAGTACTATTCTTATACATTACGTATTTATTATCTAGTTAAAACGCACCTAATCCGCACCCCCCTACAATTGGTATCAGAGCCCAGTTATTTAAAAAATACAGAAGTAGCATACATGTTTAAATTTACGTGTTCATGAATTTAGATTGGATTTACTTAACAATAATTAATCAATATTAATTATGAGAAGACCATTTAAAAATATAGAAGCTTTTAGAAAAATTAAAGAATCTTTAATTAGTAATTATTCAGAATATATAAGTCTAAATAAAACAAAAGAAAACCCACAAAGATTAGCTTACCTAATTACCTTAATATCTAGTATTGAAGCAAAATTAATAATCCATTTAAAATCTAGAAGAATGAGACATATACCACCTAATTATGATAAAATTAGATTTAGATATCTTCCAAAATACTATAAATATGGTTTAAATGAATAAAATACAAAAATACAAAGAACTAAAACAAACAATTTCTGAAAAACGTAAAGAATTAAAAATAAGAATAGAAAGATTAAATTATAATATATTTGCCGGAGTTAGTAAAAACTCAATAAATGCACAAAAAGATGAAATATAAAATTTAGAATCACAAATAGATAGTTTAGAATATATATATCAACACTATTTACAATAAAATGAACAAAGAAGAATTTATAATAGACGAAAAAATATATGAAAATCACGAAGGATTAAAAATAAGAATAGTATTTTTCTAATTTAGGAAGAAGATATAAGAAAATAGGTGAACATTTATATTTAATGTTAGAAAAAGAAGAATTAAAATTAGAAGATAAATTGACAGCTATGGTTAGAATAGAAAGAGAAAACGAAGAAATAGATAGAAAAAAGGAAATAGAAAAAATAAAACAACAAACTACAGAAGAAATACGAAAAATAGAAGAAACTAAAAATAGTAGGATTGCTTAATTAGAAAATGAACTACAAATGTTAAAAGATCTGTATGAAAAAAGACAGAAAGAAAAAGAAGAAAAAGATAAAGAACAAAATTATTAAACGAGATAAATCAATTTAAAGAAAAATTAGAAATAGACAATAAAGAAATAAAAAACAAAGAATTAGAAATAAATAATATAGATGTTGAAGAATCAGATGATTATGATTCAGAAGATAGTGACACATATACAGAAATATTAACAAATACAAAAAATTTAGAAATCAATGAAAAACAAGAAGTAATTAATGAAGAAAATTTAGAAAATATCAACACAGAAATAAATACTCTTGATAAAAAAGAAGATCAAAACATAATACCTAGTACATCAGAAATAAGGAAACCTACATATTATAAGAATAAGTTTAAAAGATATAATCTAAAGAATGAATATGACAAATGGACACCAAAACAAATAGTTAATAAAAATTATAACTTTTTAGACTTAGATTGTGTAATAGATACAGAAAAAATAATACAATTATGGATAGGATATATGACAAAACAATTATTAGATAATAATATAAGTGTAATAGATGCACCAGAATATATAGAAAGAACACTAATAGGAACAGTGAAATTATGGTTTTTAAATCTAACTGAAAATAGTAAAAGAATATAAAGAACTGACAAACCCACAGAAGGAACAATATTAACAAAATTAACACCTATAGAATTATTAAAAAAATATGAAACAGCCATAAAAGACGAATTTAGTAGCATGACAACAACATAAGAAGAACAAAATGAAGAGAAAGATATAAATAGGAATTTAATGTTAAAACTAGCAATATGTAATATGTGCTACATAGATGAATATACTTGCGCATTTAAAGAATAGTATTATAAAGGAGCATATAATATAGAAGAAAGTAAAGAAATAAGAAATTTATATTTTAATAAATTACCTGAACCATTTAGTTCAAAAATAATAAAAAGTTGGGATGAAACAAAAATAGTAGATACTCTAGGAGCAAGAATAAAATTTTTACAACAATGGTATAGAAACCTATGTGAAAAATACAGAGAAGAAATAAAAATGGAAAAAACATTAATAAGAAATTTAGCATGCTGCAAAGATAAAATAGCACCTCAATTTGGATGCGAAGATAGATATTTTAAGAAAAGAAACAGACATAAGAAATACAAGAAATACAAAAAATCAAAATATAAATACAAAAAACCAAGAAAAAGATATTATGTAAAAAATTATAAAAATAAAAGACCATATAGAAAGAAAAAATCTATAAAAGAATGTACTTGTTATAATTGCGGAAAAATAGGACATTTAGCTAGAGATTGTAAATTACCTAAAAACCCAAAAAATAAACAAATATCAGAAATAAAAATAGAAAACACAGAATATATGCAGATAGATTACATAGATTACGAATTAGAAAGTGAAGACAACATGTATGAAATTTCAGAGAATGAAACAGATAACGAAATAGATAGTGAATTAGACGAATTAGATGACTGAAGAAGATATAAAAATATTAACAAAAGAAGAATATTTAAATGACGAAGGAACAGATCAAAAAATAATATTTGATAACAATGTATTTGATGAAATAAAAGGAAAAGAGTTAGACTTAAGTGTAGAAAAAATATTTAAAATACCAACAATAAAAAATATATTTACTAGAAAAAAGGAAGAATATTATGTAGTAAGCCAAAAGGAACATGTAATAGACTGTAGATATGCAAAAGGTAAAGCCAGTATACCACTAGTAACAAAAAGAATAATTAATAAAGAGATAAACGATATAAAAAGTAGAGACCCAATAAAATATGTACACCTTGGAGGTACAGAAATATTAATAAAAGCATGTTTTAGAGAAGGAATAGATACACCAATAGAATTATATTTAGCAGATGATAGAATTATAAAACCTATAGAAAAAAGTATAACAACTGCCATAAAAGGAAATTTAATATACCAAAAATTTAAATTTATAATAAGTGCGAATTATTCAGTAGCAGTAACGGATAGAAATATAGATAAATCACTAGTAGTATATTGGAAGATATCAGGAATAGAATTAACCCCAGGAAGTAAAATATTTACAGCAAGATGCAAAAATTTATATGTATTAACAACAAAACATAAAATAACAGGAAAAAATAAGATTAACAAGATACAAATAGATAGCCCATTTGAACAATTTGTAAAAACAATAGATTATAATGATTATAGCTATAGAGACATAGATGTAGAAGAAAATCTAGAAATAATAAATGATACAATAAGTACAACAAAAAGAACAGCTTATGATAAACCGGAATCATCAAGTTCATCAAATAGAATAAGTTATGAAACAAGTTCAATAGATAATTCAAACCAATATTACATAACAGGAAAGGTAAATGAAAAAGAATATTTAATACTCTTAAATACAGGATAAGAAGAAAATTATATAGCAAAATATCTAGTAAAAAATGAGGAAATAAAAACCGACAATAATATATGCCCAGATCTACCAAGAAGTTTAATAAATACTAAAAATATAGCAGAAAAAGAAATAATAATAGGAATAAGAAAAATAAAAATAGAATTTGAAGTAAAAGAAGAAATGCAAAAAACAGACATAATATTAGGAATAAAATGGCTAGAACAAGTAAAACCATATAATATAGAACATACACAATTTACTATAACATATAACAGAGAGAAATTATTCTTAAGAAGAGCTTTAACATAAAATGAAAATATATGTATTAATGAAGATAGTAGTAGAAGGATATTACAGTAGATATTATATGCCTATGATAGATACAGGAGCAGAAGCTAATTTATGTAGATATAATTGTTTACCAGAAAGTAAATGGGATAAATTAAAAACACCAATAATAGTTAAAGGATTTAATAACGAAGGAAGCTTAATTACTTATAAAGCTAAGAATGTAAAAACACAAGTATGGGATAAAATATTGACAATAGAAGAAATTTATAATTATGAACTAACATCAAAAGATATACTTTTAGGAATGCCGTTTCTAGATAAATTATACCCACATATAATAACTAGAACAGACTGGTGGTTTACAACACCATGTAAACAAAAAGTAAGAGCAAAAAGAGTTAATAATAAAATAAGAAAGAAAACTGATTGGATAAAAGGAAATGAAAAAATTACACAAAAGTTAGAAAATATAAAAAATACTGAAGATACAATAGAACTAGTCGCATTTTCGATAAATAAAACAGAAATAACTATATTTTCAATAAATAAGATAGAAATAATTAAGAAAAAATTAGAACAATTATATAGTGAAGATCCATTAAAAGGATGGGAAAGACATAAAACTACTATAAAAATTGAATTAATAGATAAAAATAGCATAATAACTCAGAAACCATTAACATATAATTTTGATGATTTAAAAGAATTTAAAATGCATATAGATGAATTATTAGAAAAACAATATATACAAAAAAGTAATAGTAAACATAATAGCCCAGCATTTATAGTAAATAAACATAGTGAACAAAAATGAGGAAAAAGTAGAATGGTTATTGATTATAGAAATTTAAATGCAAAAACAATAACTTATAATTACCCAATACCAAATAAGATATTAAAAATAAGACAAATACAAGGATATAATTATTTTAGTAAATTTGATTGCAAATCAGGATTTTACCATCTAAAGTTAGAAGAAGAATCTAAGGAACTAACCGCATTTACGGTACCACAAGGATTTTATGAATGGAATGTACTACCATTTGGATATAAAAATGCACCAAGTAGATATCAACATTTTATGGATAGTTATTTTAAACAACTACCTAATTGTATAGTATACATAGACGATATACTATTATATACAAAGACCAAAGAAGAACATTTAAAATTATTGGAACAATTTACGGATATAATAGAAAAATCGGGAATAAGTTTAAGTAAAAAGAAAGCTGAAATTATGAAAAATCAGATAGAATTTTTAGGAATACAAATAGATAAAAGTGGAGTAAAAATACAACAACATATAGTACAAAAAATAATAAATTCGAAAGAAGAATTAGATACGAAAAAGAAATTACAATCATTTTTAGGATTAGTAAACCAAGTAAGAGAATATATTCCAAAATTAGCAGAAAACTTAAAACCACTACAGAAAAAATTAAAAAAGGATGTAGAATATAATTATAACGAAGAAGATAAAAAACAAGTTCAAAAAATAAAAATACTTTGTAAAGAATTACCAAAATTACAATTTCCAGATGAAAATAGAAAATTTATATATATAGTAGAAGCAGATGCTAGTGAATGTAGTTATGGAGGAGTACTTAAATATAAATATGAAAAAGAAAAAATAGAACACCATTGTAGACACTACTCAGGTACGTTCAACGAGACAGAAATAAAATGGGAAATAAATAGGAAAGAATTATGTTCATTATATAAATGTTTGTTAGCGTTTGAGCCATATATTGTATATAATAAATTTATTGTGCGAACAGATAATACACAAGTACGCTGGTGGCTAACAAAGAAAATACAAAATTCAGTTACAACGAAAGAGATTCGGAGACTAGTTTTTCTAATATTATTCTCTTAATATCTAGGTATAATTGTGCTATCTAGGTTCATGTATAATTGTGCTATCTAGGTTCATATTTGTAGTATTTCTCCTAACTCCTTTGCTTGTACCTGCAGAAGTAGATTGCTAAATGTTATGGGTTTTATGGAGTATCCCAACGTCTCCTTCTAGCTCTTGAATTTTAATGTCTTCCGATCGACATAGCTCTGCACACTGCTGAGTTAGCTGATTTGTATTTTCTTTGTTAGCCACCAGCGTACTTGTGTATTATCTGTTCGTACAATAAATTTATTATATACAATAAATGGCTCAAACGCTAACAAACATTTATATAATGAACATAATTCTTTCCTATTTATTTTCCATTTTATTTCTGTCTCGTTGAACGTACCTGAGTAGTATCTACAATGGTGTTCTATTTTTTCTTTTTCATATTTATATTTAAGTATTCCTCCATAACTACATTCACTAGCATCTGCTTCTACTATATATATAAATTTTCTATTTTCATCTGGAAATTGTAATTTTGGTAATTCTTTACAAAGTATTTTTATTTTTTGAACTTGTTTTTTATCTTCTTCGTTATAATTATATTCTATATCCTTTTATTAATTTTTTCTGTAGTGATTTTAAGTTTTCAGCTAATTTTGGTATATATTCTCTTACTTGGTTTACTAATCCTAAAAATGATTGTAATTTCTTTTTCGTATCTAATTCTTCTTTCGAATTTATTATTTTTTGTACTATATGTTGTTGCATTTTTACTCCACTTTTATCTATTTGTATTCCTAAAAATTCTATCTGATTTTTCATAATTTCAGCTTTCTATTTACTTAAACTTATTCCCGATTTTTCTATTATATCCGTAAATTGTTCCAATAATTTTAAATGTTCTTCTTTGGTCTTTGTATATAATAGTATATCGTCTATGTATACTATACAATTAGGTAGTTGTTTAAAATAACTATCCATAAAATGTTGATATCTACCTGGTGCATTTTTATATCCAAATGGTAATACATTCCATTCATAAAATCCTTGTGGTACCGTAAATGCGGTTAGTTCCTTAGATTCTTCTTCTAACTTTAGATGGTAAAATCCTGATTTGCAATCAAATTTACTAAAATAATTATATCCTTGTATTTGTCTTATTTTTAATATCTTATTTGGTATTGGGTAATTATAAGTTATTGTTTTTGCATTTAAATTTCTATAATCAATAACCATTCTACTTTTTCCTCTTTTTTGTTCACTATGTTTATTTACTATAAATGATGGGCTATTATGTTTACTATTATTTTTTTGTATATATTGTTTTTCTAATAATTCATCTATATGCATTTTAAATTCTTTTAAATCATCAAAATTATATGTTAATGGTTTCTGGGTTATTATGCTGTTTTTATCTATTAATTCAATTTTTATAGTAGTTTTATGTCTTTCCCATCCTTTTAATGGATCTTCACTATATAATTGTTCTAATTTTTTCTTAATTATTTCTATCTTATTTATTGAAAATATAGTTATTTCTGTTTTATTTATCGAAAATACGACTAGTTCTATTGTATCTTCAGTATTTTTTATATTTTCTAACTTTTGTGTAATTTTTTCATTTCCTTTTATCCAATCAGTTTTCTTTCTTATTTTATTATTAACTCTTTTTGCTCTTACTTTTTGTTTACATGGTGTTGTAAACCACCAGTCTGTTCTAGTTATTATATGTGGGTATAATTTATCTAGAAACGACATTCCTAAAAGTATATCTTTTGATGTTAGTTCATAATTATAAATTTCTTCTATTGTCAATATTTTATCCCATACTTGTGTTTTTACATTCTTAGCTTTATAAGTAATTAAGCTTCCTTCGTTATTAAATCCTTTAACTATTATTGGTGTTTTTAATTTATCCCATTTACTTTCTGGTAAACAATTATATCTACATAAATTAGCTTCTGCTCCTGTATCTATCATAGGCATATAATATCTACTGTAATATCCTTCTACTACTATCTTCATTAATACATATATTTTCATTTTATGTTAAAGCTCTTCTTAAGAATAATTTCTCTCTGTTATATGTTATAGTTAATTGTGTATGTTCTATATTATATGGTTTTACTTGTTCTAGCCATTTTATTCCTAATATTATGTCTGTTTTTTGCATTTCTTCTTTTACTTCAAATTCTATATTTATTTTTCTTATTCCTATTATTATTTCTTTTTCTGCTATATTTTTAGTATTTATTAAACTTCTTGGTAGATCTGGGCATATATTATTGTCGGTTTTTATTTCCTCATTTTTTTACAAGATATTTTGCTACATAATTTTCTTCTTGTCCTGTATTTAAGAGTATTAAATATTCTTTTTCATTTACCTTTCCTATTATGTAATATTGGTTTGAATTATCTATTGAACTTGTTTCATAACTTATTCTTTTTGATGAGCTTGATGATTCCGGTTTATCATAAGCTGTTCTTTTTGTTGTACTTATTCTATCATTTATTATTTCTAGATTTTCTTCTACATCTATGTCTCTATAGCTATAATCATTATAATCTATTGTTTTTACAAATTGTTCGAATGGGCTATCTATTTGTATCTTGTTAATCTTATTTTTTCCTGTTATTTTATGTTTTGTTGTTAATACATATAAATTTTTGCATCTTGCTGTAAATATTTTACTTCCTGGGGTTAATTCTATTCCTGATATCTTCCAATATACTACTAGTGATTCATCTATATTTCTATCCGTTACTGCTACTGAATAATTCGCACTTATTATAAATTAAAATTTTTGGTATATTAAATTTCCTTTTATGGCAGTTATTATACTTTTTTCTATAGGTTTTATAATTCTATCATCTGCTAAATATAATTCTATTGGTGTATCTATTCCTTCTCTAAAACATGCTTTAATTAATATTTCTGTACCTCCAAGTGTACATATTTTATTGGGTCTTTACTTTTTATATCGTTTATGTCTTTATTAATTATTCTTTTTGTTACTAGTGGTATACTGGCTTTACCTTTTGCATATCTACAGTCTATTACATGTTCCTTTTGGCTTACTACATAATATTCTTCTTCTTTTTTTCTAGTAAATATATTTTTTATTGTTGGTATTTTAAATATTTTTTCTACACTTAAGTCTAACTCTTTTCCTTTTATTTCATCAAATACATTGTTATCAAATATTATTTTTTGATCTGTTCCTTCGTCATTTAAATATTCTTCTTTTGTTAATATTTTTATATCTTCTTCAGTCATCTAATTCATCTAATTCACTATCTATTTCGTTATCTGTTTCATTCTCTGAAATTTCATATATGCTGTCTTCACTTTCTAATTCTTAATCTATGTAATCTATCTGCATATATTCTGTGTTTTCTATTTTTATTTCTGATATTTGTTTATTTTTTGGATTTTTAGGTAATTTACAATCTCTAGCTAAATGTTCTATTTTTCCGCAATTATAACAAGTACATTCTTTTATAGATTTTTTCTTTCTATATGGTCTTTTATTGTTATAATTTTTTTACATAATATCTTTTTCTTGGTTTTTTGTATTTATATTTTGATTTTTTGTATTTCTTATATTTCTTATGCCTTTTTCTTTTCTTATAATATCTATCTTCGCATCCAAATTGAGGTGCTATCTTATCTTTGCAACATGCTAAATTTCTTATTAATGTTTTTTCCATTTTTATTTCTTCTCTGTATTTTTCACATAGGTTTCTATACCATTGTTGTAAAAATTTTATTCTTGCTCCTAGAGTATCTACTATTTTTGTTTCATCCCAACTTTTTATTATTTTTGAACTAAATGGTTCAGGTAATTTATTAAAATATAATTTTCTTATTTCTTTACTTTCTTCTATATTATATGCTCCTTTATAATAATATTCTTTAAATGCGCAAGTATATTCATCTATGTAGCACATATTACATATTGCTAGTTTTAACATTAAATTCCTATTTATATCTTTCTCTTCATTTTGTTCTTCTTCTGTTGTTGTCATGCTACTAAATTCGTCTTTTATGGCTGTTTCATAATTTTTTAATAATTCTATAGGTGTTAATTTTGTTAATTTTGTTAATATTGTTCCTTCTGTGGGTTTGTCAGTTCTTAATATTCTTTTACTATTTTCAGTTAGATTTAAAAACCATAATTTCACTGTTCCTATTAGTGTTCTTTCTATATATTCTGGTGCATCTATTACACTTATATTATTATCTAATAATTGTTTTGTCATATATCCTATCCATAATTGTATCGTTTTTTCTGTATCTATTACACAATCTAAGTCTAAAAAGTTATAATTTTTATTAACTATTTGTTTTGGTGTCCATTTGTCATATTCATTCTTTAGATTATATCTTTTAAACTTATTCTTATAATATGTAGGTTTCCTTATTTCTGATGTACTAGGTATTATGTTTTGATCTTCTTTTTTATCAAGAGTATTTATTTCTGTGTTGATATTTTCTAAATTTTCTTCATTAATTACTTCTTGTTTTTCATTGATTTCTAAATTTTTTGTATTTGTTAATATTTCTGTATATGTGTCACTATCTTCTGAATCATAATCATCTGATTCTTCAACATCTATATTATTTATTTCTAATTCTTTGTTTTTTATTTCTTTATTGTCTATTTCTAATTTTTTTTTAAATTGATTTATCTCGTTTAATAATTTTTGTTCTTTATCTTTTTCTTTTTTTTCTTTATGTCTTTTTTCATACAGATCTTTTAACATTTGTAGTTCTTTTTCTAATTCAGCAATCCTACTATTTTTAGTTTCTTCTATTTTTCGTATTTCTTCTATAGTTTGTTGTTTTATTTTTTCTATTTCCTTTTTTCTATCTATTTCTTCGTTTTCTCTTTCTATTCTAACCATAACTGTCAATTTATCTTCTAATTTTAATTCTTCTTTTTCTAACATTAAATATAAATGTTCACCTATTTTCTTATATCTTCTTCCTAAATTAGAAAATACTATTCTTATTTTTAATCCTTCGTGATTTTCATATATTTTTTCGTCTATTATAAATTCTTCTTTGTTCATTTTATTGTAAATAGTTCATGTTGATATATATATATTCTAAACTATCTATTTGTGATTCTAAATTTGATATTTCATCTTTTTGTGCATTTATTGAGTTTTTACTAACTCCGGCAAATATATTATAATTTAATCTTTCTATTCTTATTTTTAATTCTTTACGTTTTTCAGAAATTGTTTGTTTTAGTTCTTTGTATTTTTGTATTTTATTCATTTAAACCATATTTATAGTATTTTGGTGGATATCTAAATCTAATTTTATCATAATTAGGTGGTATATGTCTCATTCTTCTAGATTTTAATTGGATTATTAATTTTGCTTCAATACTAGATATTAAGGTAATTAGGTAAGCTAATCTTTGTGGGTTTTCTTTTGTTTTATTTAGACTTATATATTCTGAATAATTACTAATTAAAGATTCTTTAATTTTTCTAAAAGCTTCTATATTTTTAAATGGTCTTCTCATAATTAATATTGATTAATTATTGTTAAGTAAATCCAATCTAAATTCATGAACACGTAAATTTAAACATGTATGCTACTTCTGTATTTTTTAAATAACTGGGCTCTGATACCAATTGTAGGGGGGTGCGGATTAGGTGCGTTTTAACTAGATAATAAATACGTAGACACCATTGTAGATACTACTCAGGTACGTTCAGCGAGACAGAAATAAAATGGGAAATAAATAGGAAAGAATTATGTTCATTATATAAATGTTTGTTAGCGTTTGAGCCATATATTGTATATAATAAATTTGTTGTGCGAACAGATAATACACAAGTACGCTGGTGGCTAACAAAGAAAATACAAAATTCAGTTACAACGAAAGAGATTCGGAGACTAGTTTTAAATATATTAAATTTCACATTTATAATAGAAGTGATCAGTACTAACAAAAATGTTATTGCAGATTATCTAAAAGCTTCTCTGTTTTTAAATGGTCTTCTCATAATTAATATTGATTAATTATTGTCAAGTAAATCCAATCTAAATTCATAAACTCAAACATGTATACTACTTCTGTATTTTTTAAATAACTGTGCTTTGATACCATTTGTAGGGGGGTGCGGATTAGGTGCGTTAATTTAACTAGATAATAAATACGTAGTATTATTGATTGGAATAATTTTCATTTTTATCTTCTTGACTTAAGATGTTTTATTAATTCATATTCTAGATTAGATATTATCGTGATTAAATTATCTAGTGTTTTAGGATCCTTGTTAGTAATATGTAATCTTTTATATTCTTGGTATAGACTATATAGTTGGGTTTCTATTTCTTTTAATGATTTATTCTTTTCGTAAGATGTATCCATTAATTTATTTTATCCTATTGAAATTTTAGCAATTTCTGTGTAGTATTTTATTCTAACTTTGCTATATTCAATGCGTAGGTTTATATTTTTTATCTGACTAATTAGTATTTGTTGTTCATGTATAACTAATTTTTCATCTGTATTAAATAATTTTTCGTACGTATTAAATAAATTATTACTTGTATCTTCCTTTTCTAAGGTTAATTTTATTTTAAGTAATTTTTCTTCTAGTTGTCTTTTCTCTATTTCAAGTTGATTTCTGTAATTAACTTCTTCATATATCCAATTTTGCCTTTCTCTGATTTTCTTTATATATTCTAACATCTTTAAATCTGAATAATATCCTTCTGGGTAATTATCTAGGTATAACTGTGCTATCCAGTCCATAATTTCAATTTCATAGTCTAATATTTTTTCTAATATTATTCTCTTAATATCTATTTCTAAATCTCTAAGTACATATAAGATTAAGATTTTAAGATTATCTATCATTTAAAATTGACTAAATATTTTATTATAATATTTTGTAGTTGTTTGTTTTATCCTTAGTAGTTCTTGCATATTTTTGTTAAGGAATTCTATATATTTTTTATCTTTATTTTCCATGTATTTGTCTATATTTATTTTCATCTGTTTTTCTAGTAACTGTATGTTTCTCATATCTTTTTCTAAAAATTCTATGTAATTTATCATGCTAAGTATTTGTAAGAGTAGTTAGGTAGGTATGGTATATAATTTACTCTAGTCATGTAATATTTACCAAATGCTTTTTCTAATATGATTTTTCTTATATGTACTACTTTTATATCTTTAAGTGCATACAAAATAAGTATTTTAAATTTATCTACCATCACATCAGATAAATAATTATTCATTTTCATAAAATTATTTTTTTCAATATATTCCCTTCAACCATGTTCATAACAAAATATAGTCTTCTTAGATTACTATATACTAGATTATTCTTAAATAACATGTTCTTCGGTCACTATTAGCATGGTAATCTGGATATTTTTCCCTTAAACAGCGCCTCTACTCTGGTTACTCCCCACCACGACTTCTTGCCTTATTGGTTTCACCTTTAGGATGGCATAGTTCTTAGGGATTTTTCTCCGTTTCCACTTTGCTAATAAACTTCTTAACATATTATTCTTCAAATAATTCTACTATAAAGTAACTAACATGAATTTATTTTATCATACCATGATTGTTGGGAATTATGAATTTAGCTATTCATAATCATAAATAGATATACCTGTTCGGGTAGGTTTGATATTTCTGAGCTTTGTTCCTCCATAGATTTTTCCATTGAAATAAATCTGTTTTAATTAACTGAGCAAAATATTTTTTGTGGACTTGAGAGAGTATTTGCTTCAACGCATGAAGACTTGTTTTGCAATGCCTTCTGCCTTCTTTATTTATAAAATGAAAGAAAGAACTTTACATTTGTTTACACGTTTTTTAAATGTCTACTAAATGCTTAAAAAAGAACTAAAAAAAGTCAAAAAGCCTATAAGGCTAAAAAGCTACCTAGGGCCTAAAAAGTCTACAAAGTCCAAACTACATTTAATGCTTTACAATAATTTTAAAGACTTCTACGTAAATAAAATCTATACAATGAATATCTTGTCTCCGTTGATTTTGTCGTATCTGCTATATCTCCATTATTGCTCCTTATCTTATCTTCCAGCTGTCTCTTTTATGTCCTTCTATTCAAGTTGAACTTCCGGTACAATATTATCTTATCCATTACATTTTGAACATTGATGGTCTGGATATTTATGTCCAATTAACTTGCAATATCTGGTTAATAGTTCTTCCGAAATAAATTTTTCTTTAATGGCTCTGGCGATAGGTTTTTTCTCTGGATTGAGTAAGGTCAAAATCCATTGCCTTACGTCTTCCATATCTGCTTCTCGTAGCTCCTTTGAATTCGAGTATATTATTACATTACCTCTTGAATAATAACTCCATATGGGATTTCTGTTGCGATAATTGTTTGCTAATTCTTGAAGAATCGTAGATAGTCCAATAATTCTTTTATTTGCATAAAAATTTGGTATCTCAATTCTAGGTATTTCTGGTTGTTGAGTAATATCTTCTGGTATAATCATATCTCGGGTCATTTCTATTTTTACAACTTGTATAGGTGATTTAACTTCATCATACAATATCTCTGCTGGTGCCGTATAAAATTTTATAAAAAATAAGTTACCTTTGGTTATTCTTTTAAAAATGTTAAATGAATCATATATTTCTGGTATAGTGGATATTTCATATCCGTCTTGGGTATATATGGTTCTAAGTAGTCCATATTCGTAACATGTTTTACCTAGACCAGGTTTGGTCTTAGGCAAAGCAATTAGCTTATTGTATCCGGTTAGCTTTTGGGTTATGTAATTTGTATGTGGTTCTTGGATGTTTATAGCTCTGGGGTTGGTATTTAAGAAGGTTTGTATTTTGTAAATATTTTCTATGTATGTTCGGGCTGTATAGTTGTAGGTCTTTTTGTCTTGGTTTAGACTTTCTCGGTATGTGGTAATTTGTGGGGGTATAAACATAGGATCTTTTGGTGTATTTGGAATAAATGGTTTATCAAATAGCTTGTTTAGGTTCATATTTGTAGTATTTCTCCTAACTCCTTTGCTTGTACCTGCAGAAGTAGATTGATAAATGTTATGGGTTTTATGGAGTATCCCAACGTCTCCTTCTAGCTCTGGAATTTTAATGTCTTCCGATCGACATAGCTCTGCACACTGCTGAGTTAGCTGATTTGTAGCTATAGACTTCAGTTTATCTTCATTAGTCTTTAGCTTTTCTATCTCATTACCCATACTGTCCACTTTCATTGAAAGCGTAGTTAGGGTGTTAAGTATCTTTTCTAGAGTATCTTCTTCTATTATATCAGTCTGTGTAGCTTTGTCTTGATATGTAATCTGCAATAACATTTTTGTTAGTACTGATTACTTCTATTATAAATGTGAAATTTAATATATTTAAAACTAGTCTCCGAATCTCTTTCGTTGTAACTGAATTTTGTATTTTCTTTGTTAGCCACCAGCGTACTTGTGTATTATCTGTTCGCACAATAAATTTATTATATACAATATATGGCTCAAACGCTAACAAACATTTATATAACGAACATAATTCTTTCCTATTTATTTCCCATTTTATTTCTGTCTCGTTGAACGTACCTGAGTAGTATCTACAATGGTGTTCTATTTTTTCTTTTTCATATTTATATTTAAGTACTCCTCCATAACTACATTCACTAGCATCTGCTTCTACTATATATATAAATTTTCTATTTTCATCTGGAAATTGTAATTTTGGTAATTCTTTACAAAGTATTTTTATTTTTTGAACTTATTTTTTATCTTCTTCGTTATAATTATATTCTACATCCTTTTTTAATTTTTTCTGTAAGGTCTTTAGATTTTCTGCTAATTTTGGTATATATTCCCTTACTTGGTTTACTAATCCTAAAAATGATTGTAATTTCTTTTTCGTATCTAATTCTTCTTTCGAATTTATTATTTTTTGTACTATATGTTGTTGCATTTTTACTCCACTTTTATCTATTTGTATTCCTAAAAATTCTATCTGATTTTTCATAATTTTAGCTTTCTTTTTACTTAAACTTATTCCCGATTTTTCTATTATATCCGTAAATTGTTCCAATAATTTTAAATGTTCTTCTTTGGTCTTTGTATATAATAGTATATCGTCTATGTATACTATACAATTAGGTAGTTGTTTAAAATAACTATCCATAAAATGTTGATATCTACCTGGTGCATTTTTATATCCAAATGGTAGTACATTCCATTCATAAAATCCTTGTGGTACCGTAAATGCGGTTAATTCCTTAGATTCTTCTTCTAACTTTAGATGGTAAAATCCTGATTTGCAATCAAATTTACTAAAATAATTATATCCTTGTATTTGTCTTATTTTTAATATCTTATTTGGTATTGGGTAATTATAAGTTATTGTTTTTGCATTTAAATTTCTATAATCATTAACCATTCTATAGATATAAGTTAAGAGGAAATTGATGCACTTCCTTCGTTTACTTTTACTTGTCACTGTTTCACTTCTCGAGGTCAATCAGCCTGAATTTTGGCCAATATTTTAAAATGTATAATTTCATATTTTAAATTTAAAATTTAGATGATCAAAAATTATACGAAAAATACTATAAGATGTAATCCATCTCATATTAATATGATAAAAAAATAACTTCTTAAAATGTTAATCAAAGTTTAAGTAGGTTGACTTCGAGAAGTAAAAAAAATAATACGTAAAAAAAAAAAAAAAAAAATATTATCTTATGTAAAATAAAAAATAAAATAATTAATATCCATATAAATAATATCTACGTAACTAATACTTTCATCATGACCACTGACCAGCATCCAAAGTGGATCACCTGCTTTTTGGAATGGGAAAAGGCTCAAATATGTCACTGAACTATCAGAAATGACTCATTTATGCCATCCGTTAAAAGTTGGACTCATTCATGTCATCGCCGTTACAAAACTGACTCATCTATGCCATTACTTTTGACAGCCGGTTTTTAGAAAATAGCTTTGCCACGTGGTAGCATATTAGAGGTCCACGTCATTTTTTATTTTATTATTTTATTATTTTATTTTTTTTAAAAAAAAATTATAATTTTTTTTTTATATAATTGTTTGTTTAGTTTTTTTTTATTTTTAAATGGTGTTGGTTACGAATTTTATAATTTACATATTTCTATGCTTTTATTTATCAAATAACGAATAATAAATTTTGCATATAACTAATGTTCATATTTTTTCTGGATTCTTATTTTTAAAAATAATTATATATATATTTGACCAATCTTCTAGGTATTTATTTATACATGAACCCAAAATATTCAAACCTAAAATTCTAGTTCATCATAACCATTGCTAGTCCTTATATGCAATGATAATAAAGGACGGAACCGTATTCTTGTCATATTTTGCCAAATGAAAAAGGTGATCATATTAAAATGATCAATTCAAAGACCTTAAATGGTTAATCCTTCTTAACACTTCAAAAAGTACATGATAGAGAAAGAAAAAGAATGCAAAAATGTGAACGATTTCTTCTGTTGGTGCATTCTCTTTTCCTTACTTTTCTCTCCCTCTTTGTGTGTATGCATGCAAAATATATGTAGTAAAGTATTGTGTGTGGATGTGTACGTTATCATTTATTCTTTTTTTATAATCATTTATATGCATGCATGCATGGATCATATATTATATCAAATCTCACTTCAAATTTAATCATAACAAAGATTTGAAATCTCTAGTATTACAACAACAAATGTAAAATAAGAGCAACTCCACTTTATAATAATGGAATTGAATTTCGCATAATTGCGATATTATATTATTCAAAGAAAGGTAAAGGGTTACCTTTTGGAAAAATAGTTGCCAACAAAAGAAAGAAGAAGCTGCGAACTCGAAATCACGAACCAAACCTCAAACTCCAACTTGTTGTCTACCCGTTTATGTTATTTGCTTTTTGTTTATGTCAAATGTTACTCCCTTTTCTTCTTAACTCTTCTCTTTTCTTTTTTTCTCTCCCAGTCCGTGTTTTTTTTTCAAGGTTCCTCTCTCTTTCTTTCTGTTTTTGTCCTTTTTGTTTCCCTAATCCTCCCTATTCGTTCCCCTTATCTTTGTGTTTTTCTATGTCCCCCATTGTGTCTGTGTGGGTGTACTATATAATGTATAAGGTTGGGAAGTTGAGGGAGTTGAGGGGGTTAAGGAAAAGGTGGGGATGATTGGGGTAGTTTTCTTTAGAATAAGATTTTTTTTATAAATATATAATGTATAATAAGTTGAGGAATTTTTTTAATTTTTTTAATATATTTTTTAAATATTTATATAAAAAAATTATAATAATAAATTTTTATAATGTTTTTTAAATTAAATTTTAAAAAAATAAAAAAAATAAAAAATTACGTGGACCTCTAATTAGCTGCCACGTGGCAAAGTTGTTTTCTAAAAACCAGTTGTTAAAAATAATGGCATGGATGAGCCAGTTTTGTAACGGCGATGGCATGAATGAGCCCAACTTTTAACGGATGACATAAATGAGTCATTTCTGATAATTCTGTGGCATATTTGAGCCTTTTTCCTTTTGGAAATGATAGCTTGTAACAAAATGAGCTGACAAACTAATTTAATTTTAAATACAATTTTTTTTTTTCAAATGAGATAATTCAAGATTATTTTTAAATCGCATTATACGTCAAATCAAGATGCATAATTCTATGCATAATTCTACTTAATGGTCAAATAATTTGCTCCATATGGTATATATCTCAGCCCATGACATCAATTATTTCAAGTGCACATCTCATTTGTGTGCGCAGTAGGCGTAGGGTCATGAAGCTTCACAATACAAACTAGGCCTAGGCGCCTTCTAAGCGTCAATTGCTATATAATAACCATTTGAAAAGTTTGATTTGAGAATATTAACATGTCCAACTCTCTGATATATTATGGAAAAATTACTTAAAACTACACCTTAAATTCTCATTATTATTTACAATTATATTCCACTAAGTTAATTACAAAAAAATTCCTTCTAAGCGCATTCTAAGCGTCAATTGCTATATAATAACCATTTGAAGTTTGATTTGAGAATATTAACACGTCCAACTCTGTGATATATTATGAAAAAAATACTTAAAACTACACTTTAAATTCTCATTATTACTTAAAATTCCATTCCACTAAATTAATTACAAAAAAATGTTCTAACTAATAAAAGTAGGCTATTTGCTGATACATTACATAAACCCTATTATTGCGCCTTCTTCTCCATAAAGCTCGCCCAAAATCATGGTAAAATATCTGACAATTTCATCAATTCAACAATTTTAAATTACAATTGTGTGATCAACTTATCATCCACTACTTCAACATATTCAAGTTTCAATTTCTAATTACAACCTCCATTAATTTTTTTCTTCAAATTTATTTGGAGGTTAATTTATTTTCATAACTTTTTTTTTTTAAGTTTAATAGTTGAGAAATTTAAGTCAATCTTGTCGATTTTCTGTTTTTTTTCAATATTTTAAAATTATTAATGGAGCAAGGACCATTCTTTAGCGTTGGTCTTACTCAATTAAATCTTAAAACTTCAATTGAAATTGATGTTGGATTTTGTGCCGTGGCATTTTAAGCATCATAATAATCCGAATATGAAGAAGAAATTACGGAAGGCTACTGGTAGTAGCAGTAAAAGTCTATTATTGTATCTACGAAGTGATAAAGAAAGCAAGTTACAAAAAAAAAAATCATTTATCAAAGATCTGAATTACATGCTTCGAAGTGAATATGATACATAAGTATAATGCACTGAGACGTTGTATGCTTTTCTATACATACTGAAATTTACATGTGATTTAGGTTCTTTTTTAACATCTGATACATTCACTTTATTGAGTCTGATACATAGTTCTAAGGTTAATAAGACATTGCTGGTTTTCTGATACATACTAATATTTATGTGTGTTTTTGGTTCTTGTTATACTTGATACATCAATATACCGAGATTAATACATATATCTTATTTTAACGATATATTACATTGTTTTATGATACATAATGAAAAATTGCATGTGATTTGGGTTAGTTTACACCTAATACATTCAACATACTTATTATGATGTATAGATCAGTTTTTTTGAGATATATCATTATATCTGATACATACTAAATTTTGAATATGGATTGTTTTGCAAATGATATATTCTAAATATTAAGTACAACTGATACATATGTATTGTATTTATAGTTCATCTAAAACTACACGTTGTATCTTATGTATCATCATCAATCATATGTTTTGGATTAGGTACGTATAAGTTTTTCTGACGTTTTTTGCTAATTTAATTTTGTATTTTGTGCAGCAATTTGATTTAGAGGATTTGGGAGAATTATGATTGGAGAATGTTGATTATGGTGATTCAAATTTGAATTATGAAGCTGTTACTGAGTTTTAGGGATTCAAGAGACATATCTCAATCAAATCCCATTAATTGCTCTGTCATTCTTACCATTATTTATAGTCAATTAGTTTGCTAGTTATGTATTTGTTACTCATGTATCACGACATTAACTTATGTATTTGGAAGAGATTTGGTGTAATTAAGAAATAAATTGGGATAGAGTGTAATTAGATAGCAAACTGTTGGGATTTGAGTTATTTGCCCATATATTGTCTAGTAAAAATTATCTTACCTATACTTATTAGATTATTTATTATAATTTATAACACTATTATTTTTATGTAATTATTGAATAGTGTTTTTAATTTTAAGTTATAGCAGATTTAATTAAATATTATTTATTTACTTGTATTTTAAAAAACATTTTTTAGATATGATTTTATATTTATCCTAATATTTTATATTTATCTCTTTCAACTAGCCTAAATTATTGTGTTGTATTTATATTCTATATCTACGTTTTCTACTTTTTCAGAAAAAGTAAACTTTTCTTTTTTACTTTCCCAATATCTACACGGCTTTCAATGTTCTTCTTGGTTTAAATTGTTCTTTAATATTTGCACTACATCAATACAAGCCGTTAAAACCTACCAACATTATTTACCTTATGTGGGACCCCCCTCCCCCCCCCCCCAAACCAAGTCTCCTATGAACTTAATATCGATGCCAGTGTTAAATCCCAACCCGGACTTGGTAGGATAGGGGGAGTCTTTACAGACCATAAGGGAGACTGGATTCTGGGCTACGTTAAGAAAATCCCCCACACAAATGCCCAGCAAGCCAAACTCATATCCATCCTTAAAGGTCTTAGAGTTGTCATTGCTAACCAGCTAACCCCGCTCGAGATTAATTCTGACTCTTCTATTGCCATCAATATGATATCCTCTGACCACCTTGGCTATTGTAATATCATCATGGAGTGCAGGTATTTAATGCAGATGTTGGGAGCTCCAACCTTGAAGCACACTTGCAGGGAGCAGAATAGGGTTGCTGGTGCACTAGCTAGGATAGGGACTGGGAATGCCTCTTTTGATCAGTTGCAGATTTTGGCACTTTCCCTTTTGTGTCAAGCAGATGCCTTAGCGGTAGACAAACAAGGAAATGTTTTTCCTAGGAAAGTTGCTTCTGATAATGTAATTAGCTTGTATTATGCCCCTACTAAAACTGCAGAAGGGATCCCTCCCGAACCCTCTTCTACCCCTTGTAATGCTATAATTTAATTTTTGAATGCCAGAATCCTATTTCAACAAAAAAAAAAATAAGTCGTTGTCTCTCTATTATCTCAGTTTTTAAATATTTGCACTCCATCGATACATGTCTTCTTCTCTTCATTATCTCAGCTTTTGCATATTTTTAAAATTTTTGTACTGGTTGATTCTACAAATGTCACATTGAGAAAACTCATTTCATACAAATGTGGCATATACGAAACTTCATCGATATCAATTTTAATATCAATTTCATACATTGAGAACTCAAAAAAAACATTACTCAAGAATGAAATGACCATGTAAACTGGCCTCAACAAAATTTATTAAACTAATTCATGAATATCATATTATGTACCATTTTTATACACTAAAAATAATTACAAGAATACAGTATGCAAAATTTTATATATCAATTCCATACTGAGACCCAAAAAGTTAAAATTCATTTAGAATAGGATGTTGTTATATAAACTGATTTCAACTTAGCTATTTAAAATAATACATTAATATTAGGTACTATACAATTTCATAGATTAAAAATAAATTATTAACATATAATATTTATTGGCATAAATTTTCATACGGTAATTCTGCCACCAATATTATTGCAAATTCAAAATTCATGAATTAGAAATTAAGAATATTGTATTATAATCCGTAATTATAGAGAGATTGGGTATAAAGGAACTATTGAGAGACAAGGAGAATATTTGTTTTTTTTTAAAAAAATTGAATATAAATATAATTGAAGAAATAGAAAAAAAAAAACATGTTCATTAATAGGATTCATAATTTCAGCCCACATAATAACTAACTCCTATTAAGACTGAAGACTTTTTAAACAAAAATATAAAAAAAATGTTTTTTTAATTCTTTTTTATTTTAAATTTATTATTAATTTTTTTTCTTTTAAGAGTTGTTAGTAGTTGCAATCTAAAAAGTATTGTTATGACTTACAATATATCATCTAATAAAGTATATTTTCATTTCATTTCCTATCATCTTTGCTAATAGTCTGTCGGGCTGGGGGATACCTTGGGAAACCAAAAAAGGTAGTAGCAAGTAGGGTTGACAATTTAGCCCATATTAAAGCAATCAGTTGGATCTTTCATATTTTAAGTGAGTAACTATGGATTTAGCTTATTTTAAAGTAAAAGGGCCATAAATGTTCACTCGGCCGAAATTAATTTCACGAAAATGGTCATGAAATTCAAATTTTATTTTCTAACCATTTTAATTTGTTGACTTGTTTTATACAGTTTCTATACATATAAAATTCTATACGAAAATTCTATAGTTTCGACACACAATCTATACAATAATTGTACAGTTTTTTTTCACATTTTATACAACAATTATATAACTTTTATACACTTTCTATACATCTTTTTTTTTATATATATTTTATACATATACATATTTGATAGAACCATACAATTTTTATACATATATCTTATATAGATACATATTCTACATAACAATTATACCATTTTTATACAATTATATTTAATTATTATTTTTAAACAACAAAAAAACAGAATATTTTTCAGTTAAAAAATTTGTAGCAAAATAAATTGAAATAGTTTTAAAAAAGGGCCAAATGACCCAAGTTGAAAATTGTATCAGTATTGTATATGAACTGTATGTATCAATATGGTATATAAACTGTATCTGAACTACATGAGCCAAAATGACCCAAATTAGGAAATGACTATAATGTGAAAATAAAATAGCCGACTGGCTATTTTTTGACAAAATATCAAACTTGAGTTATTTATTTTAAAAATGGTCATGTGGTGTCTTTTTCCCTATTTTAAAAGCCCATAAACTAAATGAATAAAATATGAATCCATATAGGGACCCGATTACGACTTAATCTAAAGAATATTAACATATTGAATTCTTTTTTCTAAAAAGTATTTCTTTTTTTTGAGTGGGGGTTCAGGTAAGGGGCTGTGGTGGTGGTAGTGGGGGATTCAGGGGAGGGTAGGAAGAGGGTGGGGGTAAGAAACCTTTTTTTTTGTTTTAAAAAAATTATTTTAAGGGGAGCGGTCGGGGTATGGGTGTGAGGGTTGGATAGGTGGGGGTAGGAGGGTAAAAGTGGGGGATAGGATTTTTTCTTTAAAAAATTATTTCTTTTTCTGTTGAGGGGGTAGGGCAGGGCTTGGGTGGGTGGGTGGGGGTCAGAAATATGGGATGGCGGTTAAGATTATTTATTTTTTAAATTATTTTTTTAAAAAAATTGGAGAGTGGTGGTGGTAAGATGGGTGAGGTGGTGGGATAAAAAAAATCAGTTTGATATGCATATAGAAGTTCTAAAGCTTGTTGGGTTTAAGAATTAAAAGTGGGTTGAAATCATTTTTTGATAAATACACAAATCCCCATACATCAGGGTTATTAATACATAAAATTCCATACCATTTAAAAAGTTACATAAAATCTCAGAAATTGAAAATTGCTCTTGATAAATATATATATATATATATATATACATATATATATATATATATATATATATATATATATATATAGATAGATAGATAGATAGATAGATAGAGAGAGAGAGAGAGAGAAAGAGAGAGAGAGTTTAGGTGTACGCGCCTTGCGCGTGTACCTCACTTTAATTAGTTCAAACATTACACTATATTTGTTTAAATAATAAAGATGAATATAATAATTAAATTTAATATCTTTTGAGTATTTAAAGATGGAGAATTTATTTATTAAAACTAATTTTTATCAAAAATATTTTTAAAAGTCGATCGACACTCATCTACCATCTGTAAATTACAATAAAACAATACAATGATAGAGACAACAAAATAATACAATTAAATCTAATCTATGCACAAAATTTTTCTCAAAGTCGTCTGACACTCATCTACCACCTGTAAACAATAACAAAATAATATGATAATAGAGATATCAAAATAATACAACAAAACCTAACCTTTACATCAAAAAATTCTCAAAACCGATCAACACTTATCTATCTCATGTAAACTGCAACAAAATAATACGATAAAAGTGATATCAAAACAATACAATTAAACTAAAATTTTACACACAAAAATTTCTCAAAGCCGATAGAGATTCATCTATGAACTGTAAACTATCACAAAATAACAAACTAATAGAGATATTACGATAATACAATTAAATCAAACATTTACCTAATTTTTTTTTTTAAAGTCGACTCACACTCATCTAGAATGTATAAATTAAAATAAAATAATAAGATAATAAAGATATCAAAATAATACAATTATACCTATAACCTTTACACAAGAAATTCTTCAAAGCCAACCGACATTCATCTACGACCTGTAAACTATAAAAAAATAATATAATAGTGATCACAAAACTTCAATTTTGATACAACTAATTCTTGTCTGAGCAAAAATTTTGATCCTTAAGAATGATTTTGAATGAAAACAAAGAAGATATATATATATACACACATGTTGAATTTTATTATGCTGACAAAAACAATGAAGAAGTTGAGGGTTAGAAAATCAAGTATCCACCAATCTAGACATGCAATCGAATCAAGTTATATAAGCATCAATCATATTCTCCCAATAGGCAAACCGGTTTGTTCTCTAATTTAACGTACATCTCAATATTTATATAAGTATTTCGGGGGTTTGGGCCACAGGTGACAAAAGAGTTCTAAAATGAGGTGTAGGTGACACAAGTCTTAATTATTAGTTGGAGGTGACAATTACTTTATTATGGATTAAGAAAGTTAGGGAAGTTTGAAAATAATCCACAAGTTTTTAAATTTACACTTTGATCCCAATGTATACCTAAAATAACAGAAAACGGAGGGAAAAAAATGCGCCTTTCTCTCTCTTCTCATCCATTGTTGTTTTCTCTCTCTTAGCGATTTTTGTTGTTAATTGTTTCTGTTTCTGCTGCTTTATTCATCATCTTTTGCTTCATTATCATCATCTTCTACTTCATTATCATCTTCATCTTCTTCTTGTCGACCATTTGTTGTTGTTGTTGTTGTTGTTGGTGGTGGTGGACAGCGCTACTGCTGCGATCTGACCAATTTCTTAGGTCAAATTTTATTTACTACATCACTTTCCACTTTGGCATTACTTCATAGGTGACTTTGGTAAGTAAAATTATGATTTTTATTCGTATTTGTCATCTAGGTACACTTCTATTTTTCCAACAATAGATAGAACCCCGATTATGAATCCAGCATAAGTGCCCACAATTTAAACAAATCAATCATCTGGTGCATCAGATGAGTAATCTGTTGCATCAGAAGATTTATCTGTTGCATCAGACTATTTATCTGTTGCATTATCGTATTATCTGTTTCATCAGACGTATTATCTGTTGTATCATGATATTTATCTATTGCACCAGACTAATTATCTGTTGCATCAGAATGTTTATCTGTTGCACCAGACTAATTATCTGTTGCAACGAATGATTAATCTGTTTGAAACAACACAAATCAACCCCTGCCACAAATCCAACAGATAACCAATATGTTTTTAACACTTGCTATTGCTACTGGATTCAAAATTATTCCTTACGTCCAATCACCCATCCCAAATTTCCTAATTCGGTTTCTCATTTTACTTGTCTTTTTCATTAATCAAGAAAAGATTAAAAAAAATCCATGTTTTTCCCTTTGCATTAATAACTTTTTCTTCAAATTAAAATGGAAACATCATTTAATAGGGGGACTATATGCCGACCGACGTTAAAAGCTTTCTTCTCTTATGAAATTTTGATTGAATAGCAAACAATGGTTATTTCAAACACGTCTAATGTCCCACCAACTGATTAGTGGGTTATGGTAAACTAGACATGTTATTAATTATTTTTCTTAATCAATGTAACATCTCAATTTGGGACGGGTAATTTGAGACGAAGGGAGTACGAATTAAAACGTCAGAGCTAAGTAAAGCAACAAACTAGTATCTATTGAAACAGACTATTTATCTGTTGCATCAACTTCTTATCTGTTGCAACATGAGTAATTTGTTTTGAACAACACATCAACCCCTGCCACAAACCTAACAGATAAATCTTGCTATTGCTACTGGATTCTAAATTATTCCTTTTTACGTCGAATCGTCGACATGTTTGTTGAGAAGATAATAGACAAAATGAAAATTAAATATGGATTAAAATGTCAAAGATCAAACATAATTTATTTATTAAACAAAAACAAATAAAAATACATATAATAGACTAAAAGAAAAATAATATTCTAATTATTATTATTATTAATATCATCATCATCATTGCCAGCCGACCAATCTTCAACCGGAAGTAGCAAGGCCCTCCTCATCCTGCGTATCTCGCGGAGCATTCTTGATCTAACTCCTCCCAGTTCCCATTGCAGATCACGAACTTGATTCCGAAGTTCATTCACGGCGTCTTGCAGAAAAGCAACGTCCCACACTAGGTCAGCCATAATCTTATCTTCTAGAGTGTAATATGAAAGACGAGATGCAATAAATAAATAGAGTGTATTTGAATGAACGATTGGATAAGGAGAGACCTATTTATAGAGGATTGAATTTGAATGAGAGGCAAAAAGGCGCCACTATTCACCTCCATACATTAATTATATTTTTTATTAAATTAAGAAAATAAATATCGTGATATAAGTCATGACTTTTCAGATTATTATTATTAATTAGTTCTTTCGAAGAACCTTTTTTCTTGAGTTGTGGCAACATATTCTATATCTGTTGCATCAGATAACACATCTGTGACAACAAATATATTATCTGTTGCAATAAATATAAAATATGTTGCATCAGATAACATATCTGTTGCAACATATAATCTAACTGTTCACCTCCATTTATTAATTACATTTTTGATTAATGTAAAAAGTAATGAATTAATTAAATTAAGAAATATTATGATAAGTCATGACTTTTCAGATTATTATTATTAATTAGTTCTTTCCAAGAACCGCTTTTATTGAGTTGTGACTCGATATAGGTTGCATCACATAAATTATCTGTGACAACAGATATATCATCTGTTTCAACCATAGTGAACCTGTTGCATCAGATAATTTAATTGTTGCAACATATAATCTACTTTTTTTTTAAAAAAAATAACTATCATCATATCATTAATCCAAATTTGCTTACTTTTTTATTTTATAAATAAAAAAATACCTTTTCAAATTTCTTAATAAAATAATAACCATTTTATTATATAATAAATAATTTAAAAAATAAATTCAAAAATAAAAATGGTGAAAAGTCACGATCAGTTATTAAAATTGTAGTTATAAATTGTGTTTATCATTTATTTTCTTATTATTTATTTACGAAACATTTTTCATATTGAATAATCGGAATGGAAAGTCATGTCTTTTTCTTTTCACCCTCTCAATAACAATAACCCATTTTTATTAATAACCTCCAGGTGCAACATATGATCGATCTGTCGTAGCAGATTAACCTCTAACTGTTGACACAAATTGCTGCTCAATCCCTACCACCAACCATCGACATGTTGAGAACAAGGAATAAACATAATGATTATTATTAAATACTAAATAAGAAATAAAAATTCAAAGTCGACAACAAAATGAAATGAATGTTCATAGATTTTGAATCCCTTGGGTAGATTTGATATACAAAAGGAGGAAACTAATCGCTAAAATAAAAAAAAAACCTAATTATTATTACTACTATTATTATTATTGTCAATCAGACATTTTTTATCCGGCAGCCTTGCTCCGAAGTCAGCCAAATCTCTCTGAAGTTCATCAAACTGCCTTTGAAGTTCACGCAAGGACCCGATATGAATATTCTTGTACGAATCTGGATCATCCATATATTTAAGGAGGGACCTATTTATAAATTATTGTATCTCGAAAAGAAAAGAAAATTGCTTTAAAATAAATCTAACAGATGAGTAATCTATTACAAAATATATTTTTTCTGTTAGGTAACTTACAACATACTAGCAATCTTTTGCAATAGATATATATATCTGTTTTATTTCTGCAACAGGTCGATCAACTGTCATAACAGATGTCTCCAATTGTTTGACAATATAAACAGATGTGTCATCTGTTGTAACAAGCTAGTCATCTGTTTATTCAATATAAGCCATAGATGGGCTAGGAAAAATAAGGTGCGTGCAGATCGATCCACTATATATCTGTGGGAGTTAAGTATGTATTACTGATAAGGTTACCGGGACAACACCCACGAAGTACAATGTTTTTGTAAATGCAGTTTTTAACCGATTAGGCATTGATCATTTAAACAAGATCCTGCATTGTACCGTTAAGTTTGATGGGTTCGAAATTGATAAGGCTGAGGACCTCATGAAGATGGTGCAGATACTGTGTTACAAATTACTGACGGTTGGTGCTCGTGTTTATGTGTGTCAAGTTTTAAGAAGGGATCAATATTTGTTGTTACTGCAGAGAACCAATAGCGATTGGACTTAACTTGAAGTGTGCATTGGACCCTTAGAGGTCTCTCGAAGCCTCGCACTGCATCAAACAAGAATGAAAAAACAATATAGTTATTGCCCTGACCAAAATTTATATGATTGGGTTGCTCGCTCGGGGTGATGATTATATGCCAGAAGGTGCGGTAGGAGAATGCTTTGAGGGAAAATGGGTGGTTGATGGAAGAATATATCATCTGAGAGCTAATTAAAGAAGAGACATAGGGTAGAAAGTAACTTCTAAAGAATCTGGCCGATGGAATTATCTTAACAGATGCAAAATCTGAATCAAGTGCAAATATGAAAGTGTATCCGGTAATGTAATTTCGTCTGTTGTGTCTCTGAAAGAAAAAAATGTAGATGGACACTTTTCTAGGGAACTGCATGGTCAGGATTATCACTTACGTAGAAAATAGGAGACGACCAACAAAGCAACCTCACGAGCATCGAGGGTAGGACTGATGTTCAGCAAGTCTAAAAAACTTACGCCAACAACAACTTCAGTTAAAATAAGGAAACTAAGCGAAGGCGGCAATTTATGAATTTTAAATTTCATCCCATGCCTTGTTGTTTTTGTTTTAGATCAGGTCCACTGCTGTTGACCTGATCGAAACCACAAATGAGGTTGAAAGGCAAATAGAGTATAATTACTTCCTTAGAAATATGGATTAATTGATTGTGTTTTCTTTCCATAGCATGCTTTCAACATTCCTTAGAGAAGATCAGATGCTTGCTGTAGTATGTGAATTCTGATAATATTCAAGCTTGTCTCCAGCTTGTTAATTCTGTATTCAAGCTGGTCGTTGCCGTCTTCAAAGTTAGTAAGGAGTTCCTTGTCTCTTGTGAGCTCGATCAGGAACACTACCTTCAAAGTTGTGGCATTCTAAAAGCCCTTCAGAACACTTTCTTCAGAAGCCTTAAAGGATACATTGGAGGGTCGCTGTGTTTGTTTTAGGTCAAAATGTGTTGATGCACATTGAAGATGTGGTCCCAACAGTTGAACAACACACTTTTATCGAGCGTTGCTCCATGCATCTTGCTCAACTAATTTGATAAATTAGTAAGCATGGAGTTACGTAGAATATGATTTAAACCGGCTCTATCAAGCCTATCAAACGTTACGTAACTCCGAGCTCATTACTCTATTAAAACAGTATGCCCAAGTTAGTGCACAAATCAAAAAAGCCCAATCTGTCAGCCTTTCTGCTGATCACTCTTCTCCAATATAGATGACCAGATTTCTGCTATGTAAAAGTCTACACCATCGCCATACATGCTTTCCTGGGAGCAATTCTTCAGAAGACATCAACAGATATCTTTAGAAGAATTATTCCCAGGCAAACATGTCTGGCGACGGTGTAGACTTTTGCATAGAAGATATCTTGTCATCAATATTGGAGAAGAGTGATCAGCAGAAAGGCTGAGAGATTGAGCTCATTCGATTTGTGCACTAACCCGATCATATTTTTTTTGATAGAGTAATGAGCTTAGAGTTACATAACGTTTGATAGGCTTGGTAGAGCCGATTTAGATCACACGCTACATAACTCCATGCTTACTAATTTATCAAATTGGTTAAGCAAGATGCATGGAGCAACGCTCGATAAAAGTATGTTATTCAACTGTTGGGACCACATCTTCAACATGCATCAACACATTTTGACCTAAAACAAACACAGAGACCCTCCATGTATCCTTTAAGACTTCTAAAGAAAGTGTTATGAAGGGCTTCTATAATGCCACAACTTTGAAGGTAGTGTTCCTGATCGAGCTCACAAGAGACGAGGAACTCCTTACCAACTTTGAAGACGACAACGACCAGCTTGAATACAGAATCAACAAGATGGAGGCAAGCTTGAAAATTATCGGGATTCACATACTATAGCAAGCATCTGATATTCTCCAAGGAATGTTGAAAGCATGTCAAGGCAAGAAAATACAATCAATTATAACCATATTGCTAAGGAAGCAATGATACTCTATTTTCCTTTCAATCTCATTTGTGGTTCCGATCAGGTTAACGACAGTGGACCTGATCGAAAACACAAACAAGAAAGCATGCGATGAAATTTAAAATTCAAAAATTTGCCGCCTTCGCTTAGATTCCTTATTTTAACTGAAGTTGCTGTTGGCATAAGTTTTCTAAACTTGTTGTACATCATTTCAACCCTCGATGCCTGTGAGGCTTATTTGTTGGTCTTCTCCTATTTTCTATCTAGGTGATAATCCCGACCACGCAGCTTCCTAGCAAAGTGTTCAGATGCATTATTTTTCTTTAAGAGACACAACAGATGAAATTAAATTATCGGATACACTTTCATATTTGCACTTGATTCAGATCTCGCATCTGTTAAGATAATTCCATCGGCCAGATTCGTTAGAAGTTGTATCTACCATATGTCTCTTCTTCAATTAGCTCTCAGATGAAATAGTCTTCCATCAACCACCCATTTTCCTTCGAAAGCATTCTCCTACCGCACATTCTGACATATAATCATCACCCCGAGCGAGCAACCCATCCATATAAATTTTGGCCAGGGCAATAACTATATTGTTTTTTCGTTCTTGTTAGATGCAGTTCTAAGCTTCGAAGGACCTCTAAGGGTCCAACGTACCCTAAAAGTTAGTCCAATCGCTATTGAATCTCTTTACAATGACACAAAAACTAGATCCCTTCACAATGCTAGACAAATAAACATGAGCAACAACCGACATTAAATCTTAACAGACTATCAGAGCCATATTCATGGTCCCCCAGCCTTATCAGTTCAGACCTACCAAACTTAACTGTAAAATTGCAAACATCTTGTTTGAACGATTTATGACTAATCAGTAAAAACATCATTCACAAAATCAGTGCACTCTGTGTGTGTTTCCACGATAACATTATCAGTAATAAATACCTCCCACATATGAAGTGGTTCCATCTGTAAGCAGCTTATTCCTCCGATCCAATCTTTACTGCAGCCTCTTGCGATAGTCCGTCAAAAGTTGATCAACTGTCAGTTGCTTAAATCTACAAAGAAGAGGAAAAAAATTGATGTCACAAAAACACATTATCCATCTGTTGCAACAGATGTGGAGTCTGTTGCAACAGATGTGGAGTCTGATGGAATACATCAAACCAGCCTTTCTGGTGGTTTTATTTGTTCCAACAGTTTCTCCATCTGTTGCAACATCAACAACAGCATAAACATTAACAAAAAAGAAACAACAACATTTGTTCCAACAACATCATCAACAACAAAGAAGCAATATCCTTTGTTCCAGAACCATCAACAACACCACACCACAAGTTCCAACAATGCCAACCCCATCAACAACATCAATAACTGCATCAATAATAATGAAACAAATAAAATACATACAAAAAAATGATACTGCCAACAAGGCTTTTAAACTTATCCCAACAGATGACTTTTTTTCATATTATAATAAAAATTCTCAGATTGTTTATTCAACACTTACAAGTTCCTTAATTTTTTTTTTAATAAATATGATATGGGTAAATAGTAATTAAATAAAAAAATAGATGTAAATAACTTGCAAAGAAGAAGACGACAATAAAAGAGCAATAATGAACCACACCTTAATATAAAAAAGGGGATCAAAACAGAAATTTAAGTCGAGGAAAGATATGGATGGGTTTAGATCCGAAAAGATCTTTATGAGAAGAAAAGAGAAAAGAGAGAAAAAAGGTTGTGACCCTAAATAGGAGAGAGAAAAAGATGAGAGTTGAATAAAATAAACTGTAGCTGAAAGAAGAGATGAAATAATTTCTATAGATGTATTGTGTACGTAGACGTGGTGGTTTTCAATATTCATTAATTAATATTCATTAATTTCATTAATAATTTGAGGGGCACGAGGAAGACTAAGACTACTGAAATTGAAAAGGCAAGATAAGACTTCTCAATGAACTCACTTTTGAGATATCCAAGAAATATTTTTTACCGCCTTTAGTAGTAAGAACTACTACTTGATATTATGTACTCGGACCAGAAGCTTCTTGCTTTAAAATTAAAAGAGAAAAAAAGATCTTCAAACAGATATGTCATCTGTTGCAACATATGTAAATATCTATTTAGAAATTCGAACAACTCAGTCATCTATTACAACAGATATAAATATCTGTTTAAAAATCCCAACAGCTCAGTCATCTGTGACAACAGATGAAAATGTTCATTTGGTAATTAATAAAATCAGATATGTCATCTGTTACAACAGATATAAATATCTGTTTGAAAATTTCCAACAGCTCAGTCATCTATCACAACAGATGCAAATATCTATTTGATAATTAAATCAGATATGTCATCTGTTACAACATATATGTACCTATTTAAAAATTTTCAACAGCTTAGTCGTTTGTTGCAACAGATTTTATTGCAATTGATTAAGGTGGAACTAGGGATGAATGAATGAGCTCGCAGGGTCAACTACAAATTCAATTGAGTCTTTACAATTGCATGGCATTGGTATTGCGTTCATCCCAACTCGAGTCGTCGATCGATCACTCTGAGTTGAAATGAGTTCTCATTAACTCAATGTTAGGATAGTGATAGTACCTAAGTTGATTTAGGTGGAACTAGGGATGAATGAATGAGCTCGCAGGGTCAACTACAAATCCAATCAAGTCTTTACAATTGCATGGCATTGGTATTGTGTTCACACCGACCCGAGTCATCAATCTATCACTCTGAGTTGAAATGAGTTCTCATCAACTCAATGTTAGGATAATGATAGTACCTAAGTTGATTTAGGTGGAACTAGGGATGAATTAATGAGCTCATAGGGTCAACTATAAATCCAATCGAGTCTTTCCAATTGCATGGCATTGGTATTGCGTTCATCCCGACCCGAGTCGTCGATCGATCACTCTAAGTTGAAATGAGTTCTCATCAACTCAATGTTAGTATAGTGATAGTACCTAAGTTGATTTAGGTGGAACTAAGGATGAATGAATGAGCTTTCAGGGTCAACTACAAATCCAATCGAGTCTTTGCAATCGCATGTCGCTGGTATTGCGTTCATCCCGACCCGAGTCGTCGATCGATCACTCTGAGTTGAAATGAGTCCTCATAAACTCAATGTTAGGATAATTATAGTACCTAAGTTGATTTAGGTGGAAATAGGGATGAATTAATGAGCTCGCAGGGTCAACTACAAATCCAATCGAGTCTTTGCAATTGTATGGCGTTGGTATTGCGTTCATCCCGACCTGAGTCGTCGATCGATCACTCTGAGTTGAAAGGAGTTCTCATCAACTCAATGTTAGGATAGTGATAGTACCTAAGTTGATTTAGGTTGAACTAGGGATGAATGAATGAGCTCGCAGGGTCAACTATAAATCCAATCGAGTCTTTACAATTGCATGGCTCTGGTATTGCGTTCATCCCAACCCGAGTCGTCGATCGATCACTTTGAGTTGAAATGAGTTCTCATCAACTCAATGTTAGGATAGTTATAGTACCAAAGTTTATTTAGGTGGAACTAGGGATGAATGAATGAGCTCGCAGGGTCAACTACAAAACCAATCGAGTCTTTGCAATTGCATGGCGTTGGTATTGAGTTCATCCCGACCCGAGTCGTCGATCGATCACTCTGAGTTGAAATGAGTTCTCATCAACTCAATGTTTTAAAAACTATATCTTTTAAAATTTTTAAAATTAATTAAGATCAATTTGGACCAAATTAGCAATTTTAAAACTTGTCATTCTTTTCCAAAATTACAAATCAACCCATACAAATCATCCATTTGCGCGAAAAACTTTTCATTTCAAATCTTAAGTTCTCGATCTTATTCCTCTCTCTCTCTCTTGGGGTGTCCTCTTCCTCTCAATAATACAAACAACAACTACTCAATATATTGCTCAGCCCTTCAAAATAGGTCAATTTTTTTCCTGTTTACAACTACATATAGTTGTTTTTTTTTTTGACTTCATTCCCGCTTGTATCCGTTGTTTTCTCTATATTCACATGTAACAGAGTTCAAGAAGAGTTCTACATTTGTTCTTTATTCTAAAAAATAGGGCTTTTTAGTTAATGATAAAAAGAAGACTTTTAGTTGTATTATCTTTGAGAATGGGTTAACAATTTTGAGTTTTGATGCTAAAAAAGTAGGAAGCACCCAAGAAAACCCTAGTTTTTCTCTCAGTGTTTTGTTGAATGTCGTGGTATTGTTAGATGGTGTTTGTGGTGTTGTTGGTGGCTGTTGTTGTTGGTATCGGTATTTGTGTTTTTTGGCGGTGGTGTCGGTGGTCTTGGTGTTGGTATTGGTGTCATTAGTGGTGGTCTTGGTGGCATTGATTGTGGCATTGGTTGTTGTGGTGGTGGTCCATCTATTGCAATGGGTGGAAGATCTGTTGGTAGATATTAAATAGGTCTTCAAATAGATTCCCCATCTGTTCCAACTAATGGGTTATCCATTAGAGTATTTTCTTGTAATGTGGCATAGAATATTTTATTGAAATTTCTCCACCTTTTGCAATAGGTGGAATATCTGTGGGGAGATATTAAATAGGTCTTCAAATAGATTCGAGTTCCCCCATCTGTTCTAACTGATGGGTTGTCCGTTGGAGTATTTTTTTTTGGTTATGTGGTAAGAATAATGTATTGAAATTTGTCTCACCTTTTTAAAAAAAATTATGTAGACATCAAATGCAATGTGTTTTTTGTTTTTCTTTTGTTTGTAGTTAAAAGATGACTTCCAAAAGAAAAGAAACTCAAAGTGGAGAAAGTGGATCAACTTCCGATCACCAAACAAAAAAGGTTAAAGTACAGATAGATTAGGAGGAACTTCCAGAACAATCTCAGTCAGGGAAAAATGAAGCCGAGGAAAGTGATAACTCCTTCTCACCAATGGGGCGAGAAATAATATCGAAATTCCAGCATGATTCTATCAAAACCATTAGTATTGACAAGTTTTGAGTTGCGATGCCGATGAATAACCCTAATGCAGTATGTGGTGATCTTGTACTTAAATGTCAGTCGGGGAAACCTTTTGACGAACTTAGGAGTATTATGAAGAAGGAAAACATAGATGGACTTTTTAAGAAGAGCTGCTTTGCACACTTTCTTGAGCCGTATAGGCCCCGCCCTCTCTATTTCCCAATGATCATAGTATATGGCCTTCTCAAGTGCAGAATCATGTATGCAGGGGATGATGGGGGTCCGAATAAGGGTGGAAATAAGATGGATGAAGTCTGGATCAACTACTGTGCCATGCCAGTTTGTTTTGGATTGAAAGAGTTTACCATTGTGACGGGCTTGAGATGCGATCTTCCAGAAGAGTCTGCCATCAAGAAAACACCCCATAAATGGTCCAACAAACGCAAGGTAAAAAAAGATGGGTTGTTGGGCATTGTTGGAACTAGCTATAAAGTGAAGGATTTGATAGCGGATCTCAAGAATAAAGACATACCAAAGCACTACAGGGAGAAATTGTGCTTAGTTTGGTTTGTCCATTCCGTTTTATTGGCAAGAGATGTCAAGAAAGTCATAGAACGTGATTTGTTGGTGCTTGCTGATGATTTTGGGAAATTCAAAGATTATCCCTGGGGCTACGACAGCTACTACTTGACTGTCAAATATTTACTGAAAGAGATAAAGCTAAAGACGACCACATTATACAGCTTTCCTTGGGCTTTCATGGTAAAATTGATCACTATTTTTACTCATTCATTAATTTATATTAAATATACTTGTGGCTTTTTTTTTTTGCTTGCTTTCTGTTTACAAATTTTAGGCTTGGGCATGTGAAGCCATTCCTCCCCTCCGAAAGCATTTCACGGATTACTCGGATAAGGTTTCTCATCCAAGGATCCTTAGGTGGTTGGCTGCAGAGAGAGCAGCAAAAAGAATATTAACGAGGATGATGTCTTTAACCCTCCGGATAATGCAGTATGTTTTCTTTCAACTAAAATAATTTACCTCAAAGAAAGATATTGAAACAGATGTTCCATTTGTTTAACAGATTACCCGTCAACTGCAACTGGTGCAACAGATGGGTAATCTGTTACAACAGAAGATCCATATTTGCAACAGATTAACCATATGTTGCTCTTTCTCTGAACCCTACTCAACAGATTACCCATCTACTGTAAATTATGCAACAGATGGGTATTCTGAAGCAACATATTATCAATCTGTTTTAACATACAAATCAGCTGTTGCGGTAGCTAGATCGTCTGTTGCATAAGTTGGCTGTGTTAACATAACCCAAGCCCCATGTAACCCAAGTGACTGTAAATTATTATTATATGATTTAAATTCCCCCTGTCTTTTTTATAGGTTATGCATCCTTGGATCGTGCCTACCATTAATGAGTTGGGGATGACTTTTTTTCTTACTCTGGGTCTTGTTGATACAAAAGAAGACCCAACAGTGGATTTAATAAAGAAGGAATTGGATGGATCAACATCCATAAGAAGAGCAGTTAGGCAAGGTCAGTCTAATGTTGAAGCTCTTCACGACCAAACTCAAACTGCAACAGATTCGGGTACTTCTTTTGAGGATGTTGCTGGTGGAGTTGTTTGTGATAGTGGCATCCATCCTTCTTCTGCCAGTCGTTATTATGAACATGTTGGTTCTCAGCAAAAAATAAATATGTTTGAAAACACCCCTTGCACAGGTGCTCCTTCTTACCCCTACAGCGGCCTCTCCCACCCTTACAGTGGTCCCTCTCACCCCTCCTCACCCTCATGTTCTTATTGCAAATGCAAAGTGTCCAAGGACAGAGAGGATAAAATCCTCGATAAGCTAGATGCTATTGCTGAAGCTGCCGAGGAGTTGAAATCCAGGAGGGGTGTCATACCATCCAACAAGGTGAGGGAGCCATACACTCCTAAAGTAGAGGTTAGGAGGAAGAGAAGAAAAATTAGACAAATTCTCTCCGTTCTGAAATCAGCAAAAATTGCAACTCTCCCCGCTCCAATAGTTGTTGAAGTTCAGGGTCCGTCGAAGAAGGTGGACATATTTGCGGTGCTTGGCAAGGAGAAGAAGAAGGAACTGGAAGATATCATCAAGATGAAGGTTAAAAAAGAATACACGATGCATTCATTTACCGCCAAAGACTTCTCGAATATGACAAATATGTGCGTGTGGTACGAGGACAAGGTAAGTTTACTTTTTGTAACCTACCCTTCCAATCTACTCCATGAAGAAGAATCTACGCAGCAGATGTGTAATATATTGCGAAAACTTGGTATTCTGTTGCAACATAATACACATCTGTTGCATAAGTTGCGTTGGTTGGGTAATCTGTGAACTGATTCAGAGAACTCTTTGCATCGGATTCTTTCGACTGTGTTTTTATTATTTATAATTACTAACCTATTTAAAAATTATCTTCTTATACCACAATATGTTGATAAAATTCTCTGCCTCATGAGGGGCAGGCAATTAGCGTACCCGGATGTTTATGATGCTGTCGATTGGATAATGGACCTCAACTTCTACAACAATTTCAAGGATAGGTATGCTAAAATATTTAAGATAGCTAATTCCGGTGGCTCGAGATTTGATCAGTTAGTTTCTACGTTCTAATGGGATGAAGAAGCGATTAAATATGTTAGAGGGAAGAGGCCATATCCACACGGCAAGAGCTGGACCAAGGCAAAGAGAATCCTTGCAGTCATGAACGTGGATGTCACCCATTTTCTCACTGTTGAGATACTACTATACGAGGGAAATATTAAGGTTTATGACTGCAACTTACCTGTGTTCAGCGAGAAGATGTTTTTAAACCACATGCGGCCCAAGTTGCTGATGCAGAGTAAGCTGATGGATCATTTGCCGGCTAAAGTCTTGGTGAAGGAATCATAGGTTTTTGAAGGTCGAAATAAGAATATCCATCTCCCAAAAAATACAACCGGTGCGACGTGCGGGCCGTACTCGCTTGAATACATCGAGTGTTTACTGACCGGCACACAAATGACCGGTGTGTGCGACACCGTTGTGGGAAAGATGCAATGGGTTTGGGCATATGGTGTACTAACTAAATGGTTGGAGCCCATGTATTAAAAAGAACATGTACAAAGACAGAGACGAATGCGATAACAAATTTTTATTTCAAGCCAATTCACTCTACATGTAGGGGCAATAATTTTTATGTTTGACAAAGTTGAATTTTTATAATGCAACAAATTTTATATCTTTTGTAACAGATATAGTACCTATTATGACATATTGATTATCTCTTGGAATAGGTTGGTCATCTGTTGCGTTATGCAGATGTTCCCCTTCTGTCTGTCGTAATAGATTTACGATCAGTTGCAATATGTAACTTATCTGTTGCAACTGATCGGTAATCTGTTGGAGAAAATAAAAAAAGTAGAAAGACCTGTTATATAATTTCCAACAGATTACCTACGTGTTGCATCTCATGTTGCAACATATGTCTAAGTCTGTCAGATAAGATATGTCATCTGTTGCAGCAAATGTATTATCTGTTGCGATATTTGAATCTAGTACTCCATTTCAATTAACATGTTCAAAACTCAGAATTAATTATATTCATAGACAGAATAAAATAAATCAAAGCCTTAGAAAATTACATGAAATAACTCAACAAATAAATGAAATGTAAAAAAAATCATTATGGGTACAAACGATCTACTCTACAAATAAATCAACAAGTTAAACCAAGGAGGATAGGTGATTACATTGACGGACTCAAGCTATAAAGATCTAATTAATATGGACAAGTTGTTCTTCATCCAGTGCTATGGAATTCGGCTTTGGTCATCGTGGATCTTTAACGTCGGTTGCATACGGCTTCTGAGCTTTCACTTCTCCATATTTCCATAAAAGAGCGACATATCTTTTATGGAGTAATCCGGCATGAAGTCCATTATTTGGTACTTGTAATCCATCACTCAAATACCCGGCATAGGCGGCAACAAAAGGACCCCAATCCCTGCGTTATAAAAATCAGATAATCCATATCTTGCAGTTCATGCAAGCGTTGTGAAATTTGTGAAATGAAACTAAAGCATGATACTTAAACTTACAGGATACCAATGGTTTATTGAGAAATTCCGTCAACATATTGTACATCAAATGAATTAGCCATTTTATCCCGGTATGCTTCAATCGTCGACCAATCAGTACGAACCTTTTGATCCAAAAAGCCACTCATATCAAGGTAAGTAGGCAATATTTTGGCCAGCTTTTGTATCTCAAAGAGAATATACTAAATTACTATTTTCTACCTACTTACTTGAGAAAATTGAAGGAAAAGTGTCTTTTATGTCTTGAATGAAGGATTGGTGACATTGACCAACTTAAAGGGTCAAACATCATTTGGAAACTTGATTAAGTTAATTGTGGAGTTGATTAATATTTTCAAAACTTTCTAATCTTTTTAAAAATACAAATCAAATCAACCCAACCCATACCCCTCTTCAATCCAAATTAACCAATCTCTCTCCTCTCTCTCTTTCGACAGCATCTCTCAACTCTCTCCCAACCAACAGTTCTACAAAATTCTCCCTTCAATCTTCAGTAAAAAATAGTCGGGCGAGTTCTCTTTTGAATTTCAATCATCAATCGACGTGAAGACTTCTTCGGTGACAACAACTTCGAGTTCTTTGTCGTCCCCTTTCCTTTTTTACAGGTAAAAAATTATGAAAAAACAGAGGAACTTAAGCCAACTACTCTTCTAGTATTGAAATGTGGACTGAATAAAACCCTAATTTCTGGCATTTCTTTTTCTTATTGTCGTGTTGTTGATTTAAATTTATTGGTGATTTTTGTTCACAGTTGATGTTTTTAGTGTGTTTGTGTGATGTGTTGGTATTGCTGGGTTGATTTGTTGTTTGTCTTGGAAAAAATGGTGTTGGAACAGATGAAACATATGATGGAATAGATAAAGACATGTGATGAAATAGATGAAGACATCTTATGTAATAGATGAAGACATCCGATGCAATAGATGTTAATATCTAATGCAACAGATTAAAATCTGATGCAACTATGAAAATCGATGCAACAGATGAACAATCTAACAAATCATTCATCTGTTGCGACAGATGACTCTTCTGTTTGGAAGAAATCTAAACAATATTGATCTAACATATAACTCATTTTACAGCATATGAGTGGTATGTTTCAATAGTTCAGTGATCTATTTTTATTCTCTCCAAAGGTTTACTCATCCGTTGCAACAGGTCAGTTATAAATTGCAACAGATAAAGTACCCGGTGCAACAGATCAATGATCTATTTTTATTATTTTCAACGAATTACTCATCTGTTGCAACAGGTCATTTATATGTTGTAACAGATAAGAAACCTGGTGCAACATATTAGTGATCTATTTTTATGGTCTTGTTTGGAGGAAATCTAAATAATATTGATCCAACAGATAACTCATTTTCCAATAGATGAGTGATATGTTTCAACAGTTTAGTGATCTGTTTTTATTCTTTCCAAAGGTTTACTCATCATTGCAAAAGGTCAGTTATATATTGCAACAGATAAAATACCTGATGCAACAGATCAGTGATCTATTTTTATTGTTTTCAATGGATTACTCCTCCATTGCAATAGGTCATTTATATGTTGCAACAGATAACAAACCTGGTGCAACAGATTAGTGATATATTTTTATAGTTTCCAATGGATTACTCATTCGTTGCAACAGATTGGTTAGATGTTTTATCAGATAAAATACCTAGTGCAACAGATTAGTGATCTGTTTTATGGTTTCCAATGGTTTACTCATCTGTTGCAATGGTTGGTTATATGTTGCATTAGATAACATACCTGGTGCAACAAATTAGTGATCTATTTTTATTATTTTCAAAGGTTTACTCATCCGTTGCATCAGGGTCGGATAGATTAGAGATCTATTTTTATTGTTTCCAGCGGTTTACTCATCTGTTGCAACAGGTTAGTTATATGTTGCAACAAATAACATACCTGGTGCAACAGATGTATTGTCTGTTGGAACTATTTTTTTTACCATTGTTCATGTTAGATTTACTGTTATCTTTTTTAACGATGCATTAATCAATTATAATCTATTTTATGTTCTTGTTAATTTAAGATAATATGGCTCCCAAAAGAAAAGAAACCGAATCAAGTCCAAGTAAAGGAACAAGTGCAGCAGCTCAGCTAGTTATGAGCTTGCTTTACAAACGTTATCTCAATCAGGAGCAGAAGATAATGAACACGGAGAGAAGGAATGTCCCAAAAGAGATGATCCAGAAGCCAATAGCCCTTCTACCGAAGAGATGGTCAAAACCTTCAACATTGATCGTTATCCTGTGAGAATGCAGTACGATGGTGCCACAGATTTAACGGGTGATTTCGTGGTTAAGTAAGCCATGGGAAAATCTTTCGACGCCTTCAGAAAAATACTTCGAGAATAAAAATTGGATGCTTATTTCAGGAAAAGCTGCTTTGGGCGATAACTTGATTTGCCAGAGGACAACAATGCTCGTTTCCAGATAAAAATGGGATACAATCTTCTCAAGCGTAGGCTTATGTATGAAAACAAAGACAAATGGATGAGGTGTGGATAAATTACTATGGCATGCATGTTTATTTTGGTTGGAAGGAGTTTTCCATAGTTATCGGACTAAAATGTTATCCTCTTTCTCCTTCTCAAGTTATACCTACTCTGACCCAAAAGAAATCACCCCTCACACTCAAAAAGGGTAAAGGAAAGTCAAGTGATCGTGAGGACATGGTGTCCATTGTTGGTCCAAGCTTTAAAAATAAAAAATTGATAGAAGCGTTGGAAGTTAAAGAACTCTCAAAGAAGTACAAGCAATCATTGTGCTTGGTTTGGTTTGTACATAATATGCTTTGGGCGAGAGACGTTAACAAAAACATAAGCCCCAGTTTAATAAATCTCTCCGAGGATCTTGAGGCATTTAACAACTATCCTTGGGGTTATGAAAGCTTCAAAAAGTCTGTCCAATATTTGGTGACTCCGTTGACGCCAAAGACAGTCAACTTATATGGCTTTCCATTGGCCTTCTTGGTAAAAATTTCTTTTATCATGATATGATTCATTATTTTTTTATTCAATAATGCTTTTGATTTATTGGCGTTATGTTATAGGCTTGGGCATTTGAAGCCATTCCTTATTTGAGACAACAAGTGAACTACCAGGAAAAAGTTTCCTGTCCAAGAATCCTGAGATGGTTGTCATCCTAAACAGATAAAAATGCAAAATTTCTTGATCTTTTCAATCCCTCAAAGGAAGCAGTAAGTCTAATTCTAATCAATTTTTTGTTTTAATTAATGAATATTTTAAATGATTTCATCATCATTCTAATATATGTACCGATTTATTTTAGATTGTCCATCCGTGGCTTGTTCTGACCAACCAAGAGCTAAGATGCTATTTTTTCTTACTTTATGGTCTGTGAAAACTTTACCGGACCCTAAGGTCGTTGATGGAATAAAAATAGAATTTTTTAGAGCAACAACCATCACAAGAAAAATAATTTTGGAGGGTGGGATTGTTGCTGTTGACGATGGTAATCGTAGTGGTAGTGGTAGTGCTGCTGCTGTTGGGGCTAATAATGCTCCTCTTACCATTTTTGAAACAATAAGCCATTATGATTATGATCATACTAGTTGTACAGATTTTTCCACATCTAGCGAATGTTCTGCATGCAAATGTCAAGACTGCAAGGCAAAACATAATGGAGTGATTAATGTTATTAATGCACTAACTGCTTCTGTAAATGAAATGACATCTAAGAGGGGTGTCATTCCATCAAAGAGGATTTCATATCCATACACTCCACTAGATATCAAGGCGGCTAAGAGGAGAAAGAAAGATACTTCCAAGGCATCATCAAGCATAAAAAAACAAAATTACAACGCCTCTATCTTTGTCTTGCACCGATGTTCGGTGTGCAAGGACCATAGGAGAGCAGCATGAGCTGAAGAAGGTGAATGTACATCACCTGTTCTAACAAACAAACAGAAACATATCTATTTTAAATAGATGATACATCTGCTAAAAATTATCAAACAGATATATATACATCTGTTACAACTGTTGTCTAACCTATTACATCAGATGAGTTATCTATTACAACAGATGAGTCTTTTTTTGCATAAGATGGATCATCTGTTCAAAATTATTGTACTGCTCTGATTTACCTGTTCAAACTTATCCCAACAGATGATCCATTTATTGCAACATAAGAATCATCTATTGCTACAGATGGACAATCTGTTGTATATCTGTAATTAGAATTGACAATTCTGGCTTACCAGGTGGATGTCACGGTAGAAGCCACTACTGAAGAGCATAATATCACAGTTTATAATCCAACAACTGCTTCCAAAGAAAAAGAAAAAGTGGAGCCTGTCAGTTCGGGAGAACGAAAGAATTACCCGTTTGAAGGGTTCAACATCTTGGACGAGACTCCAAAAAAACTAACGTAGTTGATCAACGACTATTCAGAATTGATTGCCGATGGGATGTTAAATCATCATACCGGCAGGTACATAAATTAATTTTAAAAGATATTGGTTTATACGATTCTTTTTGAAAGAACGTGAGATTAACACATATAAATCATCATGTAGAAAACAAAATAACGAATGCTACAAAGTGAATGAATCGAGTCTTGGTTTTGATATGTTTGACTTTATTGTTGCACATCCCAGAACGAAGAATTGGTTCTATTTGACTTGCTGGAATGATAGGTCAAAATGTCATGCATATTACTATTAATTAATACTTTATTTAATTGCATCTGCATATTAATTTTTTTGTCACGTAATCCAAAATATTTGATAATATACGCAACACATCGATGTCATTTTTTACTACTTTCGAAAGAAGGTCAAGTTGCAAACACAAGAACAATACAGATATACAACAGGCAATTATTTGTAGAAAGTTTACATCGATAATACCTACGATAGGTATTGTCAACAACAGCCGAAAGTTTCCCAAAATGAGGAATCCTTAATCAACATCATCAATGGTTTTAGCATTCCGGTTGGCTTACCTTGACATTTAGTCGACGAAGTGTAAATCCCAATCAATCGTGGTGATGAATTCCATTCCAGATGAAGAACAACTTGTCCATATTGATTAGATTTTTATAGCTTGAGTCCGTCAATATAATAGCCTATCCCCCTTGGTTTAACTTGTTGATTTATTTGTAGAGTAGATCATTTGTGCCCATAATAATTTTTTTACATTTCATTTATTTCATGTAATTTTTGAAGGTTTCAATTTATTTTATGCTATCTATGAATATAATTTAATCCTTAATTTTGAACATCATAATTGAAATGAAATACTAGATTCAAATATTGCAGCAGATAATACATCTGCTGTAACAGACAACATATCTTATAAACAGATTTAGACATATGTTGCAACATGAGATACAACACGTAGGTCATCTGCTAGAAATTATATAATAGGTCTTCCTACTTTTTTATTTGCTTCAACAGATTACCGATCAGCTGCAATAGATAGATTATATTTTGCAACAGATTGTATATCTATTGTGAAAGACATACTGGGAACATATGCATAATGCAATAGATAACCAACTTATTCCAACTGATAATCAATCTGTCACAACAGGTACTATATCTGACACAACAGATATACTATCTGTTACAACAGACATATAATCTGTTGCATTATAAAAATTCAACTTTCTGTAAAGTGAGGTGGCTTGAAATAAAAAATTGTTATCGTGTTCGTCTCCATCTTTGTACATATTCTTCTTTATACACGGGCTCCAACCATTTAGTTAGGTCATCTGCTAGAAATTATATAACAGGTCTTTCTACTTTCTTGATTTATTGTAATAGATTATCTATCAGTTGTAATAGATAGATTATATGTTGCAACAGATTAGATATCTATTGCGACAGACAAAATGGGAAACATCTATTAATGCAACAGATGACCAACCTCCTCCGACAGATAATCAATTTATCACAACAGGTAGTATATATGTTACAACAGATATACTATCTGTTGGATTATAAAAATTTAACTATCCACAGACATAAAAATTATTGCCACTACATGTAAAGTGAGGTGGCTTGAAATAAAAAATTATTATCGTGTTCGTCTATGTCCTTGTACATTTTCTTCTTTATACATGGGCTCAAACCATTTAGTTAGTACCCCATAAGACCAGACCCATTGCATCTTTCCCACAACGGTGTCGCACATACTGGTCATTTTTGTGCCGGTTAGCAAACACTCGATGTATGCAACCGAGTACGGCCTGCACGCTGCACCAGTTCTATTTCTCTGGAGCTCGATGTTCTTATTTCGACCTTCAAAATCCCATGATTTCTTCATAAAACTTCAGTCGGCAAATGATCTATCAGCTTACTCTACGTCAACAACTTGGGCAACAACTTCAAGAGTGGCTACATGTGGGCTAAAAACTTATCCTCGCTGAAGACAGTTAAGTTGCAGTCATAAACCTTAATATTTACCTCGTAGAGTAGTATCTCAATAATGAGAAAATATTTGACTTCCACGTTCATGACTGCAAGGATTCTCTTTACCCTGGTCCAGCTCTTGTCGTGTGGATATGGCCTCTTCCCTCTAATATATTTAATCGCTTATTTATCCCATTGGAACGTAGAAACTAACTGATCAAGTCCCAAGCCACCGGAATCATCTTGCTTACGGAGATCAGCGTACCTATCTTTGAAATTATTATAGAAGTTGAGGTCCATTATCCTATCGGCAGCATCATAAGCATCCGGGTACGCTAATTTCCTGCCCCTCATGAAGCAGAGAATTTCATCAACATACTATGGTATAAGAAGTCAATTAATTTAAATAGGTTAGTAATTGTAAAGAATAAAAACATAGTGAAAAGAATCCGATGCAGAGGGTTCTCTGAATTAGTTCATAGATTACCCAGCCAACGTAACTCATGCAACAGATGTGTATTATGTTGCAACAGAATACTAAGATGTTGCAACAAATTACACATCTGCTGCATAGATTCTTCTTCGTGGAGTAGATTGGAAGGCTAAGTTAGCAAAAATAAACTTACATTTTCCTCGTACCACACACGCATATTTGTCATATTCTTGAAGTCTTTGGTGGTAAATGAATGCATGGTGTATTGTTTTTGAACCTTCCTCCTGCCATTCATGATTTGTTACAGTTCCTCCTCGTTCTCCTTGCTAAGCTCCACGAATATGTCCACCTTCTTCAGCAGCCCTTGAACTTCAACTACTCTTGGAGCGGGAGGAGTTGCAGTTTTTGCTATTTTCATAACAGAGAGAATTTGTCTAATTTTTCTTGTCTTCCTCCTAACCTCCACTGTAGGAGTGCATGTCTCCCTCACCTCTTTGGATGGTATGACACCCCTCCTGGATTTCAACTCCTTGATAGCTTCAGCAATAGCCTTTAGCTTTTTAAGGAGTTTATCCTATCTGTCCTTGCACACTTTGCATTTGTAATGAGAATATGAGGGTGAGGAGAGGTAAGAGGGACCACTGTAAGGGTGGGAGGGGCCGGTGTAGGGGTGAGAGGTACCTGTGCAAGGGGTGTTTTCAAAAGTATTTATTTTTTGCTGAGCATACTCATAATCACGACTAGCAGCAGCAGCAGGATGGTTGCCACCATCACAAACAACTCCACCAGCAATACCCCCAGAAGAAGCACTCGGATCTTTTGCAGTTTGAGGTTGGTCGTGAAGATCTTCAATATTAGGAAGACCTTTCCTAACTTTTCTTATTATAGATGTTTCTCTAGCCAATTCCTTTTTTATTAACTCCACCATTGGGTCTTCTTTTGTATCAACAAGACCCAGAGTAAGAGAAGAAGTCATCCCCAGCTCATCATCGGTAGGCACGATCCAAGGATGCACAGCCTATTAAAAAAATACAGGAGGCATTTAAATCATATAACAATAATTTGCAGTCAGTTGGGTTACATGGATGTTAGCAAAACCAACTTATGCAACAGATGATCTAGCTGCTGCAATAGCTGATCTATATGTCGCAACAGATTGACAATATGTTGCATCAGATTATATATCTGTTGCATAATTTGCATCATATGGGTAATCCGTTGAGTTGGGTTCAGAGAACCAGAGCAACAGATGGTTAATCTGTTATAAAATATGGATTGTCTGTCGCAACAAATTACCCATATGTTGCATCAGATGTAGTTGATGGGTAATCTGTTGCAACAGATGAACCACTGTAGCAACAGATGGAACATCTATTTCAATAGCTTTATTTGAGGTAAATTATTTTAGTTGAAAAAAGATGTACTGCATCATACGGAGGGTCAAATAGATCAGCGTCCTATTCCTTAATATTTTTTTTGCCTCCCTTTGCAGCCGCCAACTACCTAAGGATCCTTGGATGAGAAACCTCATCCGGGTAATCCTTGAACTGCTTTCGGAGGGGAGGAATGACTTCACATGCCCAAGCCTAAAAAATGTAAACATGAAGCAAGCAAAAAAAAGTCATAATAAGTATATAGTCATTATAAATTAATGGATGAGTAAAAATAGTGATCAATTTTACCATGAAAGCCCAGAGAAAGCCGTATAATGTGACCGTCCCTGTGGATAGCGTTGTCAGTAAATATTCGACAGTCAAGTAGTAGCTTTCATATCCCCAAGGATAGTCGTTGAATTTGTCAAAATCATCAACAAACGCCAATAAATTATCTTTTATGACTTTTCTGACGTCTCTTGCCAATAAAATAGAATGGACAAACCAAACTAAGAATAATTTCTCTCTGCAGTTCTTTGGTATGTCTTTATCCTCAAGATCTGCCATCAAATTCGCCGCTTTGTAGCTATTACGTCCAACAATGGCCAACAACCCATCTTTTTTACCTTGTGTTTGTTGGACCCTTTGTGGGGTGTTTTCTTGATACGAGGTTCTTCTGGACGATCTCATCTCAAGCCCGTCACTATGACAAACTCTTTCAATCCAAAACAAACCGGCATGCCAGAGTAGTTGATCTAGACTCCATCCATTTTTTTTCTGCCCTCCTTCCCCGCATACTTGATCCTGTGCTTGAGAAGTCCATATACCATGCTCATTGGGAAACGGAGAGTGCGGTCCTAAGATAGCTCAAGAAAGTATGCAAAACAACTCTTCTTAAAAAGTCCATCTATGTTTTCATTCTTCATAATACCAATGCCACCAATACCAACACCAAGGCCACCGACACCACCACCAAAAATACAAATACCGACACCAACAACAACATCTACCAATAATACCACAAACACCATCCAAAAATACCATGACAGTCAACAAAACACTGAGATAAAAACTAGATTTTTCTTGGGTGCTTCCTATTTTTTTAGCATCAAAACACAAAATTGTTAATCCATTCTCGAAGATAATACAACTTAAAGTCTTCCTTTTTATCATTTACTAAAAAACCCTAATTTTTAGAATAAATAACAAATGTAGAACTCTTCTCAAACTCCGTTACCTGTGAAGACAGAGAAAATAATGGATACAAGTGAGAATGAAGTCAAAAATAACAACTATGTGGTAAAAAATGAGAAGAAAATCGATCTGTTTTGAAGGGTTGAGCAATATGTTGAGTAGTTGTTGTCTATATTGTTGATAAAAAGAGAGGAACGAGAACTTGAGATTCAAAATGAGGAAAAGTTTTTCCCGCAAATGGATGATTTGTATGGGTTGATTTGTAATTTTGGAAAAGAATGACAAGTTTTGAAATTGTTAATTTGGTTCGAATTGATCTTAACTAATTTTTAAAATTTCAAAAGATATAGTTTTTAAAATATTAAGTTAATGAGAACTCATATCAACTCAGAGTGATCGATCGACGACTCAGGTCGGGATGAACGCAATACCAACACCATGTAAATGCAACGACTCAATTGAAGTTGTTGTTGACCCTGTGAGCTCATTCATTCATCCCTAGTTCCACATAAATCAATATAGGTACTATTATTAATCTTAACATTAAGTTAATGAGAACTCATTTCAACTCAGAGTGATTGATCGACGACTCAGGTTGGGATGAACACAATACCAACACCATGCAAATGCAACGACTTAATTGAAGTTGTTGTTGATCCTGTGAGCTCATTAATTCATCCCTAGTTCCACATAAATCAATGTAGGTACTATTAGTAATCTTAACATTAAGTTAATGAGAACTCATTTCAACTCAGATTGATTAATCGACGACTCAGGTTGGGATGAACACAATACCAACACCATGCAAATACAACGACTTAATTAAAGTTGTTGTTGATCCTATGAGCTCATTCATTCATCCCTAGTTCCACCTAAATCAATGTAGGTACTATTATTAATCTTAACATTAAGTTAACAAGAACTCATTTCAACTTAGAGTGATCGATCGACGACTCGGGTTGGGATGAACGTAATACCAATACCATACAACTGCAACAACTCAATTAAAGTTTTTTTTTGACCCTGTGAGCTCATTCATTCATCCTTAGTTCCACTTAAATCAATTGCAATAAAATCTGTTGCAACAAACGACTTAGCTGTTGGATATTTTCAAATAGATAATTATATCTATTGCAAGAGATGACATATCTGATTTAATTATGAAATAGACATTTACATCTGTTATAACAGATGATTGAGCTATTGAAAATTTTCAAATAGATATTGATATCTGTTGTAACAGATGACATATCTGATTTAGTTATCAAATAGACATTTGCATCTGTTGTCACAGATGACTGAGCTGTTGGAAATTTTCAAATAGATATTTATATCTGTTGCAACAGACAGCATATCTTTTTGAAAATATTTTTTTCTTTTAATTTAAAAGCAACCTTCTGTCCGAGTAGATAAAGTAGTACTACTAAAGACGGTAAAAAATATTTCTTAGATAACTCAAAAATCACATTGAGTAGTCTTGTCTTGTCTTTTCAATGTCACCCATTTTCTTCCTCGTGCTCCTCAAATTATTAATGAATAGTATTAATTAATGAATATTGAAACCCCTAATACTTCCTCCGTTTCATAGTAGTTGGCTCCTATTGACTTGGCAAACCCATTAAGAAAATACTACTATTAATTTGGGGTTTATTTTACCAAATTAGCCTTATTAATTATGCTTTAAAAATATAAATTTGAATAAATACACTTTGTTTGGTCATTTAATAATAAGGGTAGTACATCTATAAATTAGAATTATCTCATCTCTCCTTCAGCCATAAATTTATTTTATTCGTCTCTCATCTTTTTCTTTCTCTCCTGTTTAGGGTTATCACAACCTTTTTCTCTCATCTTTCTCATAAAGATTCTTTTGGATCTAAACCGATCCATATCTTAGATTCCTCGACTGAAATTATTGTTTTGATCCCCTTTTGACATTAAGGTATAGTTCACTATTGCTCTTTCATTCTTGTCTTGTTCTTTGCATGTTATTTACAATTGTTTTTTATTTAATTACCATTTACCCATATCATATTTATTTTAAAAATTTGAAGGAACTTTTAATTGTTGAATAAACGAATAGAGAATTTTTATTACAATATGTGAAAAAAGTCATCTGTAGGGAGAAATTTAAAAGCCTTGTTGGAAGTTTCATTTTTTGTATGTCATTTATTTGTTTTTTTGTTGTTGATGCTGTTATTGATGTTGTTGGTGGGGTTGGCGTTGTTGGAACTTGTGGTGTGTTGTTGTTGATAGTGTTGGAACATAGGATGTTGCTTCTTTGTTGTTAGAACAAATGTTTTTGTTTTCTTTGTTGTTGGTGTTTTTTATTTGTAGTTTCTTTGTAGTTTATGCTGTTGTTGATGTTGCAACAGACAGAAAAAATGTTGGAACAAATCAAACCACCATCAAGGATGGTTTGATGTATTCCAATAGACTCCATATCTGTTGCAACAGACTCCACATCTGTTGCATCAGACTCCACATCTGTTGCATCAGACTACACATCTGATGCAACAGACTCCTCATCTGATGCAACAGACTCTACATCTGTTGCAACAGATGGATAATATTCTTTCTGTGATATTAATTTTTTTCCTCTTCTTTATAGATATTAGGAACTGAAAGTTGATCAACTTTTGCTCGACCATCACAAGAGGCTGCAGTAAATATAAGTTCAAAGGAATAAGCTGCATGCAGATGGAACCACTTCATATGTGGGAGGTATGTATTACTGATAATGGTATTATGAAAACACACATAGAGTACACTAATTTTGTGAATGCTGTTTTTATCGATTAGTCATAGATCATTCAAACAAGTTATCTATAATTTTACAGTCAAGTTTGGTAGGTCCGAACTGATTGGGCTTAGGGACCATGAATATGATTCTGATACCCTATTAAGATTTAATGTCGGTTGTTGCTCATGTTTATTTGTCAAGCATTGTGAAATGATCTAGTTTCGGTGTCATTGTAAAGAGATTCAATAGCGATTGGACTAACTTTTAGGGTGCATTAGACTCTGAGAAGGCCTTTAAAGCCTAGCACTGCATCTAACAAGAACGAAAAACCAATATACTTATTGCCCTATCCCAAATTTATATGGTTGGGTTGCTTGTGGTGATAATTATATGCCAGAAGGTGTGGTAGAAGAATTCCTTCTAGGAAAAATGAGTGGTTGATGAAAGACTATATCATCTGAGAGATAATTAAAAAGGATACATAGGGTAGAGAGTAACTTTTAGCGAATTTGGCAGATAAAATTATCTTAAAACATGAGAAATCTGTATCAAGTACAAATATGAAGGTGTATCGGATAATGTAAATTCGTTTGTTGTCTCTCTAAGAGAAAAATAATGCAGATGGTCACTTTCCTAGGGAGCTGTGACTAGGTAGCATGGTTGGAATTATCACCTAGATAGAAAATAGCAGAAGAACAAGAAAGCCACCATAAGGGAATTGAGGGTTGAAATGTTTTATAGTAAGTCTAAAAAACTTCCGCTAACAACAACTGGATTTAAAGTAAGGAATCTAAGTGAAGTCGAAAATTTATAAATTTTAAATTGCATCCCATGCCTTCTTGTTTGTGGTTTCGATCAGGTCGCTGTTGACCTGATCGGAACCACAAAGTAATTGAAAGGCAGATTGAGTGTCACTACTTCCTTATCAATATGGTTATAATTTATTATGTTTTCTAGCCTTAGCATGCTTTCAACATTCCTTGGAGAAGATCAAAGGCTTGTTGTAGTATGCGAATCTCAATAATTTTCAAGTTTGCCTCCAGCTTGCCGATTTAGTCTTCAAGTTTGTCATTTCTATCTTTGAATTTGGTATAGAGTTCCTGATCTCTTATGAGCTCGATCAGGAACACTACCTTCAAAGTTGTGTCATTGTAGAAGCCCTTCAAACCACCTTCTTCAGAATCTTTAAAAGATACATGAAGGGCCATTGTGTATGTTTTTAGGTTAATATATGTTGATGCACAGTGAAGATGTGGTCCTAACAGTTGAATAGCTCACTTTTATCTAGCGTTACTCAATGTAACTTGCTCAACCAACCTTCAAGGGTTTTGATAAATTAATTAGCAATGAGTTACGTAATGTTTGATCTAAACTGACTCTAACTAGCCTATCAAACATTACGTTACTGCAGGTTCGTTACCCTATTAAAACCTTTGCCCGAGTTAGTGAAAAGATTAAACGATCTCAATATCTCTGCCTTTTTACTGATCTCTCTTCTCCCAAATAGAGGACAATATATCCTCCATGCAAAAGTATACACTGTCGCTAAAAATGCTTGCCACAACGAAAGTCTTTAAAAGGCTTGATTATTTGCCTCTTAATATCACTTTTATGACTTTCTTGATGTATTTTCCAATTATATTGGAACTGACAAACCAAACTAAGCACAATTTCTTGATATTTCCATTCCAATATAATTTCAAGAGACGTCTAGAAAGTCATAAAAGTGATATTGAGAGATTACAGTCATGCCTTCTACAGACTTTCGTTGTGGCAAGCATTTCTGGCGACGGTGTAGACTTTTGCATGACGGATATGTTATCCTCTATATGGGAGAAGAATGATCAGCAGAAAGGCTGAGATATTGAGATCGTTTAATCTGTTCACTAAGTAGGGCAAAGGTTTAGAGATCTTGCCCCTCCTTGCTTATCTTGTGCATGCAAATGTGAAGAGTGCAAGGCAAAATATGATGGAGTGATTAATACTGTTAATGTATTAACTGCTGATGTAAAGGAATTAATATCTAACAATAGTGTCATTCGATCAAAGAGGATTTCAGTTTCATTCACGCCATTAGAGATTAAGGCTAAGAGGAGAAAGAAAGCAATTTCCAAGGCATTATCAAGTATCCAAACTGAATGCTAGATTTAGTTCATCTTGTGTTGTTATGTCGAGTTACTGAGTTACTCAATCTAATTTTGAGATCTTTTTCTTTTCAGTATGGTGAGAAAGGAAGAATCTCCCCATCATTAGCTAATACCGGAAGCAAGACATCCGATGTTATTGAACCACCAGACTGCCCTGTGTAGTTTGATAATCCAGAAGATGTCTTTGCTCGAGTTAGTCAACAGATTAAACGATCTCCATCACTTAGTTTTTCTACTGATCAATCTTCTCCCGTAGAGGACAAGATATCAATAGAACTGCTTGATACAATAAAAGCTGATATCGAGAGATTACTGATTATGTCTTCTCAAGACTTGCTTCTACCAGAAAATTGTTCTGCATTGAGTGCTGTACTATCCATATATGCTGCAACACCTAATTTTCTAATAGATGTGGCGTCTTTTGCAACTTTTTAGTCATCTATTTATTCAATTTCATCGAGAGCATTAGATTTTTCTAAACTGTCCAGTTTAAAGGATGCAAAGAAAAAAATAGAAGCAATACAAGAGCAAAAATTGAGTTTGGAGGCCAGGAAGTGTTTAGAAAAATCTGATACTCTCGATGAAATTGAATAAACAGATGACTAGCAAGTTGCAACAGATGCCATATCTGTTGGAAAAGCAAACTGATATATCCATCTGTTGTAACAGATTGTCAATATGTTGTAAGTTATCTGACAGATGGAATATATTTTGTAATAGGTTACCTATCTGTTAGATTTATTTTAAAACAATTTTCTTTTCTTTCCGAAATACAATAAAAAGATAAAATATTGTATTTAGATCCTTTTTTTTTAATTTACATATTTTATTTTAATTTACATATTCGAAAAGTCACCAGTTTTACTTAAGGGATATGAACAGTCGTGACTTTTTGTTTGACTTAGTCACCCCTTCTAATTCAATCATTTTATAAATAGGTCCCTCCGGCCTTCTCTCACTCGTTCATTCTATTACACTGATAATACAAATATTTTTGATCCAGATTCGTACAAGAAGATTCATATCGTATCCTTGCATGAACTTCAAAGGCAGTTTGATGAACTCCAGAGGGATTTGGCCGACTTCGGAGCAAGACTGAGGAGGGCTCTATCTGCTGCTGCCAGATGAAAATTATCCGGTTGACAATAATAATAGTAATAATAATAATAATAATAGTAATGATAATAATAATAGTTGTAATAATAATTAGTTTTTTTTTCTTTTAGCGTATGTATGTATTTTCCTCCTTTAATATATCGGATCTACCCAAGGGATTCAAAAATCTATGTTAGGTGGTCGACTTTGAATCTTTAATTTTTATTTAGTATTTAACTATCATTCTTGCTTATTCCTTATTCTCAACATGTCGACAGAGGTTAATCTGATGCGACAGATAGATCATATGTTGCAATAGGTAGTTATTAATAAAAAAAGGGCTATTGTTATTGAGAGGGTGGAAAGACATGACTTTTCGATTATTTAATATGAAAAATGCTTCGTAAATAAATAATAAGAAAATAAATGATAAACACAATTTATAACCATAACAGAACGGATATTTAATTTTAATAACTGATCGTGACTCTTCGACATATTTGTTTTTAAATTTGTTTTTTTAATTTATATAATAAAGACCACCAAATTTGGATTAAAGATATGTAGATTATTAAAAAAGATAGCTTATATGTGCAACAAATATATTATCTGATGCAATAGATTGTAGATTTGTTGCAACAAATGGTATATCTGTTGCAACTCAAAAAAATGGTTACTGAAAAGAACTTATCAAGTCACAACTTTTCACAGTAATAAAAAAGCCACCAGTATTAATAAATGGAGGTGAACAGTCACACCTTTTTATTTTTGAATTTGTTTTTTTAATTTATATAATAATAAAAAAAGTCACCAAATTTGGATTAAAGATAAGGATATGATGATTATTTAAAAGATATATGTTGCAACATATATATTATCTGTTGCAATAGATAATAGATTTGTTGCAACAAATGGGGTATCTGTTATCACAGATGGGTTATCTGATGCAACAGATATATAATCTGTTTCCACAACTCAAAAAAAGGATCACTGAAAAGAACTTATCAAGTCACAACTTTCCACAGTAATAAAACAATCACCAGTATTAATAAATGGAGGTAAACAATCACGTATTTTTATTTTTGAATATGCTTTTTTTAATTTATATAATAAAAAATTACCAGATTTGGATTAAAGATAAAGATATAATGATTATTAAAAAGATATATGTTGAAACAGATCATAGATTTGTTGCAACAAATGGTATATCTGTTATCACAGATGGGTTATCTGATGCAACAGATATATAATCTGTTGCCACAACTAAAAAAAACGGTCACTGAAAAGAACTTATCCAGTCACAACTTTCCACAGTAATAAAAAAGTCACCAGTATTAATAAATGGAGGTGAACAGTAGCGCCTTTTTTCCTAACTCATTCAAATTCAATCCTCTATAAATAGGTCCCTCCTTACTCGTTCATTCTACTACACATATCTATTTATTTCTTGCTCTTGTCTTTCATAATATTACACCTTCAACTACTTTCTCTTCAAGAACTTGATTGTTTTTCCCTGTCTCTGGTAAGTTTTTTTCTTGCTTTTTATGTAAATATACGTTGTATTACTTTCAGATTCTTTTCTCTATTTTTCTTTTTGCATTTTTTGTCAATTTATGGGTGTTCTAGATATGGGCGATCCAGTGTGGGATGTCGCTATTTTGTGAGATGACGTACAGGAAGGGAAGAGGTAGGTACATGATATACAGTGGGAGTAAGCTGCTGTTAGAGTAAAATGTTGTGGGAGATCCACAGGATAAGAAGGGCGCTGCTGCTGTCTGTCGAAGATGCGGCTGGCGATAATAATAATAATGATGAAGAATCTATTAATAATAATTAGATTATTTTGTTTTTTTTTCTTTCTAAGTCTGTATATGTATTTTTATTTGTTTTAGTTTAATAAAAAAATTATGTTTGATCAACTTTGACCGTTTTAATTCATATTTAATTTTTATTTTGTCTATTATCTTCTCAACAAACATGTCGACGATTGGACGTAAGGAGTAATTTTGAATCCAATAGCAATAGGAAGATTTAAGATTTATCTGTTGGGTTTGTGGCAGGGGCTGAATTATGTTGTTCCAAACAGATTACTCATATGTTGCAACAAATAACTAGTTTGTTTCAACAAATAACTCCCTCCGTCTCAAATTACCCTACCCGTCCCAAATTGAGATGACACATTGATTAAGAAAAATAATTAATGACATGCCTAGTTTATCATAATACCCCTATTAAATGATGTTTACATTTTAATTTGAAGAAAAAAGTGATTAATACAAAGGTTAAAACATGAATTTTTTTTATCTCTTCTTGATTAATAAAAAAAGATAAGTAAAATGAGAAATCAAAGTAGAAAATTTGGGACGGGTAATTTGAGAAGGAGGAAGTATTTAATTTTTATTCTGTCTATTATATTCTCAACAAACACGTCGATGATTGGACGCAAGAAATAATTTTGAATCCAGTAGCAATAGTAAAGCATATGGGTTATCTATTGGGTTTGTGGCAGAGGTTGATTTGTATTGTTCCAAACAGATTAATCAGTTTGATGCAATAGATAAGCAGTCTGATGCAACAGATAATCAGTCTGATGCAACAGATAATCAATTTGACACAACAGATAATCAGTCTGATGCAACAGATAATCGGTTTGCTGCAATAGATAATCAGTCTGATGCAACAAATATAGCTTCTATTGCAATAGATATAGCTTCTGTTGCAATAGATTACTCATCTGATGCACCAGATGAGTGATCTGTTTAAATTGTGGGCACTTATGTTGGATTCATGACCGATTTCTATCCATTTTTGGAAAAAATAGCAGTAACTTTGTAATCCAGATGACAAATTCGACTAAAAATCATAATTTGACTTACCAAGGTCTCCTATGAAGTAATGTCAAAGTGAAAAGGTATGATGTTCGAAATAAAATTTGACCTAAGAAATTGGTAAAATAGCAAAAGTAGCGGTAACAACAACAACAATGGTCGACAAGAAGAAGATGGAGATGATAATGAAGTAGAAGATGATGATAATAAAGCAGAAGATGATTAGCATATTTAAAAATCGAAAATCGATAAATCGAACTAATAATATATAAAATTGAACCAAACCGACAGACTCACACCCAAATGAAAATCATAATCAGAGAATGATAGAATCATATAGCAATATCTAATCAACAAAGAAAAAAATTCTTTAAAAAAGTTATGAAATTAATATTCAGTTATATGTTGATTTTGTTTTAATAATTCAGTGAAGCACAACCAAATATACTAATTCAACCATAAGGCAAAATCACTTGACAATAACATTAAGCAAGGGGAGTGTCACAATTTTAGGGATATGTAGAATGCTAAAAGATTCGTAATCAGAAAACGATAAAATTATTAAAAAAAAACTATTTGATTAATATAGAGTTAATACTCAACCATACATAGATTTTGTTTTAATAGTCATGATGAGCTCAATCAAATACACTAGTTCAAAAATAGGAAAATGGATCACTTGACAATAGCACTAAGCAAGGGGAGTAGTACGTAGTAGCACAATTATAGGGGTTAATAGGGCCAGGTGCACCAGCAAATCTGAGTGGGTAAAGCTACGCTATACATGCAGCTAGCTTTGACATCCAAACCATGCTTCTATTGACATGTTGCCCTCTGTTAACTTTCCTTTGCAATGCATTGTCACCCATGGCAACCCTTCACAACATACTTTTGCCCAATCTCATGAACTGCATATATGGATCAACAATTTGTAAGTGATGCTAGTTTGTGATTGTAGAGAGAGTGAGATAATTTGGCTCATTGGTGAAATAAGAACTTTTAAGGGATTTATATAACTTTATTAAATTTTATTACAAGTCTTCCAGTTTGGTGTACATTATCTTTATGTTACTATTGAAACACGGAAGAATAGAAACGTAGATTAAACACTATGTATGAATAAAAGGGCAGCCCGGTGCACTAAAGTTACCGCTATACGCGGTGTCCGGGGAAGGGCCTCACTTGAAAATCCTACTTGAAAATATAACTGTCAATCGGGCCGGTCCGGTTCAAACCGATACTGGCCCATTAACTTTTACCGGTTTGTGGGTCGGGTCGGGCCCAGTTCTTGATGGGTCGATCCGTACTGGGCTCAATAATGTGAAATACCCAAACGGCCTGTGACCGGCGCACGTTAGTGTGGTACCGGTTTTAACCGGTCTAGACCGGTTTAGCCCGGCCCAGTTCGAGTAATGGGGCGGTTACCGGTCCTTTATGTAAAAAGAAAAAATTAAATTCGAATTTTTATGTTTTTTTAATATATACTATGTATACGCACATATATATATTTTAAATACGTTAAATAATAAACGTATAATATATATACATTATATATTATACTATTTTAGTAAACATATGTGAACTACATTCAATTTTCACTTTAAAAAATATACAAAATAAGTACATTCAACATATATGAGTTTAGATACTACGTGAAACAATATGCATAGAAGTTATATACGTTATATATTATAGTACATTAGAAAAATACATACAAATACATATGCAATTAGTTGAAAATACTTTTAGAAACATTATACGTTCAATATATACTACTTAAAATACCACTTGAAAGTTGAAACATTATACAAACAACATATATACATTATAAACTACTTTAGAAAACATATACACATGTATACATTAAATATATACTACTTTAGTCTATAGAAAATATATACACATATATACATACAATATAATATATATACTACTTAAAAAACTACTTGAAAAAATATACATACAACATATATACATTCATATATACTACTTTAGAAAACATGTACACATGTATACATTAAATATATACTACTTTAGTCTAGGAAATTACATGGGACGACCCAAAAAGTGAGTCACTTTGATTTTTTGACCTCCATAAGAAAAGTCTTTAAAGACTAACCTTTCTTCTTTTTTATGTATAGTACAAGTACATTTTTGCACCTCTACACCTCAAATATTTTTGATCTTTTCATTCTCATTTGTCTCTCAACTTCTATTTTAATTTTTTTCATTTTCTTTACCCTAATTTTTATTTTTTTCTTGTTTTAATTCATTTGTCTCAAATTTTATCTTTTACTTTTTTTCTCATTTTCTTTTTTATTTCCTCAAACATTATTTATTTCTTCATTTCTCTCTCTTTTTAAATTCATTAATCTCAAACTTTATTTTTTATTTTATTTTTATTTTTTATGATTTGTCCTTTCTCTCTCTTTTTTTTTTTTCATTTTCTCAAACTTTATTTTTATATTTTTCTTCTCATGTTTGTTTTTCTCAATTTTTTTTTACCCTTTTTTTTGTTATTCATTCTTCTCTTTTTTCTTAACCTTTATTTATTTATTTATTTATTTATTTATTTATTTATTTTTTCTCAATCTTTTTTTTTATTTCTCTATTTTGTTTGTTCTCTTTTTTTTTACTCAACTTTTATTATATTTTGCTAATAAATAAAAAGTTGAATAATCCACAAAGGGATCTTCTTTTTTTGACATCAAAGCAAATTTAAGGGCATGCCTTGTTGTTTGGAAGTTCTTTGGGATAAGTCTTGCCTCTAAGGCAAAAATTATAGAATAACTCATAAATCAAGACACAATGTGACAGTGTCAAGTTTTACTTCTGGAGCATAACTTGTTGTTTGAAAATTCTTGAGTTAAGTCTTGCTTCTAAGGTAAGAGTTATAGAATATCTTATAAATCAAGACATGATGTGGTAGCGTCAACTCTTGCCCATGGGGCGTAAATTGTTGTTTGAAAGTCCTTAGACTAATTCATGCCTCTAAGGCAAGAGTTATAGAATAACTCATAAATCAAGACATAATGTGGTAGTGTCAACTCTTACCCATAGGGTATAACTTGTTGTTTGAAAATCCTTGATTTATAAAACATCTCATAAATCAAGACATAACGTGATAGTCTCAAATCTTGCTCATAGAGCGTAACTTGTTGTTTAAAAGTCTTTGGGCTAAGTCTTGCCTCTAAGTCAAGAGTTATAGAATATTTCGTAAATTAAAACATAATGTGATAGTGTCAACTCTTACTCATGTGGCGTAACTTGTTGTTTGAAAGTCCTTGGGTTAAGTCTTATCTCTAAGGCAAGAGTTATAAAATATCTCATAAATCAAAACACAATGTGGTAATGTCAACTCTTGCCCATAGGGCACAACTTCTTGCTTGAAATTTCTTGGTCTAACTCTTGCCTCTAAGGGAAGAGTTATAAAGCATATCATACATCAATACATAATGTGGTGGTGTCAACTCTTGCTCATAGGGCATAACTTGTTGTTTGATGGTCCTTGGGATGAGTCGTACCTCTAAGACAAGCGTTATAGAGCATTTCATAAGTAAAAAACACAATGTGTTAGTGTTGACTCTTGCCCAATGTACGTAACTTGTTTGAAAATTCTTGGGATAAGTCATTCCCTTAAGGCAAGAGCTGTAGAACATCTCATAAATAAAGACATAACATGGTAGTGTCAACTGTTGCTCGCGGGGCATAATTTATTGTTTGAAAGTCCTTGAGCTAAGTATTGCTTCTATGACAAGAGTTGTAGAATATTTCATAAATGAAGACATAACATGGTAAGATCAACTCTTTCCTGTGGGGCATAATTTATTGTTTGAAAGTCCTTGAGCTAAGTCTTGCCTCTGGGGCAAGAGTTGTAGAACATCTCGTAAATGAAGACATAACGTGTTAGTGTCAACTCTTGCCCATGGGGCATAATTTATTGTTTGAAAGTCCTTTAACTAAGTGTTGCCTCTTAGGTAAGAGTTATAGAACATCTCATAAATGAAAACATAACGTGGTAGAGTCAACTCTTTTCCGTAGAGCATAATTTGTTGTTTAAAAGTCCATGAGTTAAGTCCTATCTCTAAAGTAAGAATTACAAAACATCTCATAAATCAAAACACAATGTGATAGTGTCAACTCTTGCCCATGAAACGTAACTTCTTGTTTGAAAGTCATTAGTTTTGCCTCTACAATGTGGTAGTGTCAACTCTTGTTCATGGGCGTAATTGATTGGAAGAAATCGAAGAAAAATATAATAAAAATTACAAAAAAAAAATGAAGAAAAATATTAAAAAATAAAATATTAAAATCAAAGAAAAGTAAAAAAAATATAGAAGCTGAAGGAAGAAAAGAAAAAAAATAAAGGTTGAGAAAAACAGAAAAAAGAGACAAGATAAAAATAAAGATTGAGAAAAATTTAAAAATAAAAAAATAAAAATCAAGAAAAAATAAAAAGGATAAAAATTAAAAAAATAAATAGAAGTTGAGAGCATAAAAGAAAAAAAAATAAAGGGATGAGAAAAGTTAAAAAGAAAAAAAATATAAAAATCAAAGTAAAATAAAAAAGGAGATTTTTTTAAATATAAGTTGAGAGGAGAAAAAGAAAAAAAAGTAAGGATTGAGAAAAACTAAAAAATAAAAGAAAGAGAGAGAGAGAGAGAGAGAGAGAGAGAGAAAATTAGTTAAAATTAAAGTAAAATAAAAGAGAGAAAAAAATAAAAGTTGAAAGATAAATAAGTATGAAGTTGTTTAGAAATATTTGATATATTGAGGGGCAAATAGGTAACTGTGCTATATAAAAAAAAAAGAAGGGAGACTAGTTTTATAAGATCATTCTTATGAGGGACAAAATACAAAGTCACTCATTCTAAGGGTTATTTATGTAGTTTACCCACTTTAGTCTGTAGAAAATATATACACATATAATATAATATATATACCACTTGAAACAATATACATACAACATATAGATATTACATATATATATATATATATATATATATATATATATATATATATATATATATATATATTACATGTTATAGTACTTTAGAAAATATACAACACATATATGCATACAATGTATACTACTTAATATAATAATACTTGAAGTCTTGAACATATATTACAAAATTTACATACACTACTTAAAAGATAATTTTTTATAGTATTTTTATATGTCAATACTAGTTGTCTAAGTAATATTTGCTAACATTATTTTTATTTTTTCATTTTATGGATATATGTTTGTTATGTTTATGACTTTGTGTAAAGTTTAATAGTAATATATTAAAAGTATTTAATTCAAATTAGATATTCAATTTAAATGAAAAAAATATGTAAGGAGTGAATGCATTTTGTATTTTATTGATTGCAAAATGATCCAAAACTTATAAGTTACATGATTGACAAATCTACAATTTTTGCATCATTTTTTTCAACTTATGCATGTTAATATTAACAGGAACTGTCATAGGACAGTCAAAATCAATAGGGCCAAAATCATGCATTGGACTTGATTGTGCTAAGTTCTCCCTTGAAATCATAATTTCGTCAAGATTCTGTTCGTCTGCCGGCTCCACCTCCATTCCTTGATTCTCTCATTCCGCTCTAATCCAATCTCTAAGGCAAACTAGAACATTCATAGAATTTCCTCTCAATGAGTGTCGGTTTTCTCCAAGTTGTTGTCATCCCTGACTAAAAGCGCTCTCCGATGCAACAATTGACATTGGAACATTCAAGATTTCTCTAGCTAATCTTGAAAGCATAGGATATTGTCTTTCATTATTCTTCCACCAATCTAGCATGTTGATCCTTGCTCTACGATCCTCTATCTACTATCGAAGATAATACTTAAGCTCTTCCCGAGAAAGTGTTATGTGTGATGAAAGCGACACCTTATCCCAAACATTTAAATTTAAAAAGTAATCAGGATAACTACTATGTGCCTACCTTTTAGAAAATGGTGGCTCCTTGGGAGCTTGAGGAGCGGAAGTTGGAGTGATATTTGACGGTACAGCTTCATCAAGTAAATTGACATAATTGTTATCTAATGTTTTCATGTAATTATTCGCATCACCCAAAGCCGTAAACAAAGAAGGTTCTTCTTCAGGGTTTATCTCTAAAGCAGTATAAATCATACAACTAAATTTAGATATAGTATTATATTTCATACATTGATTTATTATAGCACCAATCAAGTAAATTGAAGGAAGCAGATAAAAATATTTTTTAAATTTAAAAATCATTGCAGTAATAGCTTTTTCGTAACCTTCTTCATTCTTATATTCATCAAGCAAACAAGAAATTTCAGCTAAATAAACTAAAATATTACATGTCGTTGGATAATAAGCACCAAAAAATTCAACTGTAGCTATATAAATTTTTTTCAAAAATTTAACAAGATCAGCAATTACCGCCCAATCAGAATCATGTAGCATACACTCAGGAAAAAAACCCAGAATATTGATTAAAAGTCATTGTAATAGGAACTTTATAAGCAAGACAAGTTCATAAATAATTATAAGTAGGATTCCATCTAGTATCACATTCTCCAGGCATTAATATCTGTCTAAATTCATTTTGTTCACATTTTCTTGGATAAAGCCAACAACAAGCCTAATCTTTTCAATATAAAGCTCAAAAAATTCAAGACTATCTCTTACGATTAAATTATATATATGACAAGCACACTTAACATGAAATATTTCGGATAACAACGGAGAAAGTTCAACTTTTAACAAGTCAACAACAGTCTTTTTGTTAGATGCATTATCAAAAGATATACATAAAACCTTTCTTTGAATACCATAATATTTTACAACTTCAGAAATAGATTCAGAAATAAATTTTTCGATTTATCGACGATCTTCATCATACATAAATACTAGAATACATTTTTACATAATAAAATTACTATCTATCCAATGACAAATAATTGTTAAATAATCATTTTTATTAACATCACAACCAAGATCAGAAGTTGGAGCAACTCTACATGAAATATTTTTTAATAACCAGATAAATAATAAACATATTGTGCATGGAGTCTAAAAATACCTGTAAATATGAGATTATAAATTGTTTGAATATAATGAATAAAAGCATTCGAAGAAGCAAAAGAGAAAGGCAAACAACCCACAACTATCATTTTGGCTATTTCTTCCTGGTCCTTCATTTTATTATAATTCCTAACTAATTGGCCGATTTTTGGGTTCAATCTACTTTGAGTTGACCCACTAACAACCTCACCACCTTATGCCGCAGCTAGCTCTAGTGAGTGTTTTTATTGTAAATGTCTCATCAACGCACCCGTACCTCCTTTATTACTTCCGGTTTTATGCTCATATATCAATTCACAAATATTGCATTATACCTTAGTTTCTCCTTTTATTTTCGTAAAAAATTCTCATACATTACTAGTTCTTCTACGAGATCTTACAGAGGCATAGAGATGAAGATTAACCGATTCAGATCTAATCACTACTAAAAAAATAGTTTTTACGACCACAGCTTGTGGTCGCAATAAAAGAGACCACATTTATATTTTAAAATTACCAAATAATTATTTTTAAATTTTTAATAAATTTTTATATTAATTTTTATGTTTTTTGAAAACTAAAAGTGACCACAAGTGGTCTATTCTTGATTAATTTTTTTTTTAAAAAAGTATTTTTCTAAAAGCAACCACAAGTGGTGGCTTTTAATTAAAAAAAATAAAATATTATACAAAAATTGATCACTTTTGGTTGGTTTTTGATAAAATTTTTTTAAAAAAAAGTACAAAAAAATGATCACAAGTGGTCGATTTTGGATTAAGAATATAATAGGAAAATATTTTGTAAAAGCGACCACAAGTGGTCACTTTTCTTTAAAAAGATAAATTAAAAATATTTTTTTAAAAAACGATCACTTGTCGTCCCATTTTGATTTTAAAAAAGTAAATTATTTAAATAAACCAACCACTTGTGGTTTCTTTTATTTAAAAAAATAAATTAACCAACCACTTGTGGTCGCTTTTGAATTTCTTAAAAAAATTAAAAAGAAATTTATTTAAGAAACCGACCACTTGTGGTCGCTTTTTGATTAAAAAAATTGAGACCACTTGTGGTCGCTTTTCTTTAAAAATTAAACTAAAATATTTATATGAAAACGACCATCTATTAAAAAAAATAGAAAAAGAAAATATTTTAAAAAAGAGACCACTTGTGGTCACATTTTATTAAAAAATAATGGAATAAAACACAATACAAAAATAACCACTTGAGGTCACTTTTTGATTAAAAAAATCTATTTTAATTATTATATGTAAAATCAAATATATTATTTTTTTAAATTACACTGATCACACGTAGTCGATAACTAATATAATAATAATAAATCAATTATACTTAAATTTTGTAAGAAAATTATACTAAAAAATATCTTAAATAAAATAAATAAATTACGTTAAATATAATCTTTATCATTTGCTTATGTTTCAATATATAAAATAAATATACGTTCCATTGTATATACATTAAACATAATCTTTGTGTAATGAATATGTCTATATGATACAGTTGAGGTAATAATATTATGCTATTGGAGTTATAATAATGTAACATACATATATAACTAATAATTCATCAGAATATAATGAATGTGTTGTATTATGAGGTAATATACTTGTGGATGTGATGTATATAGTAGTATTCACGAGTTGATATTTATATGTCACACCGCTTTTTTAACTAAAAAAAATATGATTTTAAGTTTGAAAGGGTTTTTATTATTAAGTGACAAAAGATGAAATTTGTTTCGAAAAGGATTCTTTTTCATTTGAACTCAGAGACACCACTTGGCATAAATTAGGTGTGCCAAGTCACATTTGAAAAATTCTTTTCAAAATGATTTGACTCTAAAAACTGATCCGCGAACAAAAATTCCAGTTAAGGAATTCTATTGACCGAGGGGAAGGTGTTAGGCACCCCTCGATTTCGTGGTTCAACCACGGTCGCTTCGTGGGGAATATCTACTAATGTGACACTAAAAAATACATAAACCAACAAAACATACAACGAGAAAACAAACAACCAAACAGTCAAAAGTCTGAAAATATAATGTCCAGTCCAATTTTTTACATGACCAAAATAAAAATGCTGAAATGAAAACCTAAACTATCCTAGCTATGCTTTACCCGATGTCTCGGGTCTTGATTAAGAACCTCCATTGCATACATGATATTTTGGGAAATTTTTCGGTGAATAAGTACAATGTGCCTCGGGGAATTTCCCGACCAAATAAGTACAATTGCTCCAAATACGATAAAACAAAACCATTCAACAAATATTTCAAACACTCAACAATCATTGGTTCTTACAGTTTGCCTACCCGACCTAAGATTTGCCTATTTAAGTGTCGGCATAAAACATGATACTACTGAATTCAACAATATCTATCAATGAATCAAAATAATCAACATTCACCTTATTCGATTCCCGATTTCCATCCCAAATTCCTTTTTAATTCTTAACGAGATATCATTTCATCACATAAATCATAACCCAAGGGAATCAAACAAATCAAACAAGTAACAATTCATCACCAACCAAGATTAACCAATACCCAATATTCAATCCAACACACAGAATATAATAAATAATAAAATAAAAAAGGGAAAGAATAGAGTTGGAACTCGATTGAAGCTTTTATTGTGCCAAATTATGTGATCGAAGAACAAAGCCGGATTCAAAAACTCTTGATTCGAACCTCAATCTCAAACTAACCAAACTTGGTATACCCTTTATAGCTTTTTCCAACACGAACTAGTGACCGTGGAAAAAAGACGAAGCCAACACCCGCTTATGCGATCGGGTCGCCAAATTTTGTGTTTTTTTTGGCTAACTTTTGGGATGCTTTGATACGTTTCATGCGAATCCATCATCGAAAAAATAACCAAAACGCGATACTCATGTTTATTCCTCAACTCTTACTTTGTCTCACGCCATCTCTCCCTCTCTCTCTCAGTTCTCACTCTCTCATTGTTTCTTAATCACAACCTTTTCTCACTGTTTCCCTTTTCGGTGACTATGTATGCGTATGTGTGTGTTTTTCGTGAGTGCGGTTGTATTGTTTTTGTTTTGTTGCTGTGAATGTATGGTGTGCGTGTTTCGGGGGGAAGGGGCTGATGTGTGAGCAGATGCTAACACATTTGAGGCTTTTAACTGAGCATAAGCAACTTTTGTCATTTTTGATTGTTTGATATTTGATTTTGTAGTAGAAGTCAAGAGGCAAGAGAACTAACAATGATGCAAGTAAAAGAGTTGAAATCTGAAGAAAATAGAAGAGAAGTGTGGCTGACGACATTCCTGATAAGTCGTCAGCACTCTGTCAGGTTATCAGCTTCATTATTAGCCTTAAATAGAGAATGGGATTTAGTTGGAAGAAGTGACGAGGACATGTGATAAGCCGTCAGCCTTGTGATAAACCGTTAGCCTTAGATAGAACATGGAAGCTGAGGTGGAGAAGTGACGACATTGTATGATATGTCATTACAGTTTTGATAAGCCATTAGGATTCACCATCAGCCTAAGACAGCTAATGTCAAAAGCAAAGAGGAGCTGATGACATCTGTGATAAGTCATCAGACTCCTGATAAGGCATCACAAAACGTCGTCACCTATCCGAGAAATTACTGAACTCTGTGATTTTGTTTCCATAATTAGGGTGAACTATTTAAAGTATTGTTTAGGGTTTTCTTGGGTTGGGACTCAACATTCTAAACCTATTTTGGAACACACGTATTTTGTTATTTTCTCTCTAGTTTCTTGGCTTGAAAAAAACAATTAACTTTGAAGATATTATCATCAATATTTTGGGATTTCTACTTTGATTTAATCTAAGAAACACTCGTTGCTATTCATCTTGCTGTAAGTTCATCCTTCAAATTATGCATTCAACTTGTTTTATCGATTATTATATTATGAGTGGCTAAATTCCTTTAACCCGAATTATGGGATCTATGGGTTAGGTCTTGGTAAGTTGCTATGTGTTAAAGATTCTAAAGGTAATAGGACTCCTTGATAATTCTGAGGTTTTAATTATTGTCTATTGGTTGCAAATGATAGATAACACCTGCTTTAATTTTCTTGAGATATGAAATCAACTATAGTAGGAAGTGAATTATTGACAGGGACTTGGAAGCTACGAACCTTCCGTTTAATAATTGACGTTGTAACAAGGTTAATTAACCTGAGGTGAAGTCTAATCAGTGAATATAAATTCCCTAAGTAAGAGAGGATTAGGTAATTAAATGCTTAAGTAGGTCGAGAGACATTTAGTCATAACTTCGATAAATACAATATGTTGTTCCTACATATCGTGAGAATCTTGAATCACTATTAGAATCTGTTAAGTACGAAAACCCATAGTGAACATAATTCTGGTTTTCCATAAACTCTTGATTACAAACACTGAAACTAAAGTGACCAAAAATTATTTTATAATCTCCAAAACCCCCATTTCAGGAAACATCCAACTATCAGTTGATTAAATCGTAATCGACTTAAGTTCACACGATATTCCCTGTGGGATTCGACCCTAACCTAGTTGGGTTATATATTGACAACGATCGCTTACATTCTCACATAAGAGGTATAGTTTGAGCGTTATCAAAAATGGCGTCGTTGCCGGGGAATACGATTGTAAATTAAAGTTTGTGTGCGCTAATTGACTGTTAGTCAAGTTTCCTAGTTTTACGTTTATTTATTGTTTTTGTTTTCTGCAGGACTTTTGTGGTGTATGCCAAGAACCATAAGCTCTAGATAACCATTATTACTATTTAATCTAGAACCGCAACGAATTAGAAGAATGGCAGACCAGCAGGAGGTTGACAGGTTAGCATCCTTAGTTAGAGTTAGGTGAATGTGCAGAATGTCGGTCAACAAGTACAACATCTAAATCCTGAGGATGAAGATTTGGGAGACGAGGATTTGCTAAACCCTAGTAACCCAAGGCGTGCATAGCAAGTAGCTAAACCAGTACAGCGTAATACAAACAGGAACCGTCCATTCCGAGGAAGACAAGATTACCAGCCGGTCCAGTATGACCTCAATAATGATGATGATGGAATGGATGAATCAGGTTCAATGGGTGGAATTATTCCTCCATCGTTGGCACCTGGGGCAAAATTCAACATTATGGGTACTATGATTCAACTCCTTAATCTGAAGGGGTTGTTTGGTGGCCTTCCTGGGGATGATCCAAACTTGCATTTGGTGAACTTTGTCACCATCTGTAAATCTTTTGCTAACCCAGGAGTGGGTCAGAATGCTATCCGGTTGAGATTTTTTCCGTTGTCTATATCTGGGGAGGCAACATTGTGGCTTAACGAGCTGACACCCGATTCTATAACCAACTGGAGGCAGTTGAAATGAGCTTTCCTAGAAAGGTTCTTTCCACCTTCCAGGAGGGTACGGTTGAGGGATGAGATCAGCAACTTTAGACAGCTCCCAACTGAAGCCTTGCATGAAACCTGGAAGAGATTAAAAAAGAAGCTGAAGTAGTGTCCGAATCACAATATGACGGACATACACTTGATGGAGACTTTGTACAGGGCTCTTAACTCTGTAACAAAACCAATTGTAGATAATGCTGCTGGTGGTTCATTTGTTGATCTTACATTCCCATAGGCTTCAGAAATGCTAGAGAGAATGACCAAACAGAGTCAGGCATGGCATACCAGAGACTCTGTGGTAGCAAGCCCCACTGTTTCTGTGGGTATGACTACGGAACAATGTAGAAGAGACGAGGATCGTGACCAAGACACGGCTCACCTAAAAATGCAGATGGACTTGCTAACCAAGAACTTGCTATCAGGCAAGACTGAGAAGGTGAAAGCTGTGGGATCGCAAGATAGAGTTGATGCTAATCGAGAAGAAGAGGTGAACTATGTTAATAATCAGGGGGGTTTCTGAGGTAATAGCCAAAGGAATCAAGGTCGGAATTATTATGATAAGCCTGGTTATAAAGATAGGGAGCAGAGAAATTGGAGGAGCAATAATGATAGGAGAGGGCCATATGTCCCTCCTGGAAATCGTGATGCTGCTACAACAAGTTCTGAAAGATGTCCATGGAGGACATGATGGCTAAATTGTTAAAGTGAGTGGAGTCTACCAACTCAGGAGTGACTACCATGAAGACCGATCTGTTATCTATTAGTCAGTTGGTAAACTCGCACTCCGCTTCGATCAAACAACTGGAACAACAAATGAGACAACTCTCCACAACGCAAAATCAGAGGAAGAGTGGAACATTACCTAGTAATATAGTCCAGAATCCATGAAATGATGGATCATGTATGGTGATTACCACTAGAAGTGGTAAGATATTACCTGTCCCTTCTGTGGGAAAAAATATAGTTGATGAGGTAGTTGATGATGAACCAGAAGAAGGTGTTCCAGTGGAGTCTGAGAATATGGATGGTTCTGATGATGCTCCGAAAAAAGGAAAAGAGAAGGAAAAGAAAGTAGTGGTGAAAACTCTCCTAAGACCACCACCTCCCTTTCCTCAAAGATTGAAGAAGACGGTTGAGGACACAAAATTTAGTAAATTCATGGCGATGTTGAAGTAGTTAATAATAAATGTGCCTTTGGTGGAGGCACTTGAGAAAATGCCAGGATACGCTAAGTTTATGAAATACCTTGTCACGAAGAAACGGAAGGTTAGCCATGAGCCGGAGGACAATCTCCATCATTGTGATGCTATCTCCACAAAGTCTTTAGTGCAGAAAAAGGCAGACCCGGGAGCATTTACCATCCCATACACTATTGGGTCCCTGAATTTACAAAAGCTCTATGCGATTTTGGAGCCAGTATAAACCTAATTCCACTTGCTGTGTACAAGAAGATGGGTTTGGGGGATCCTACCCCGACAAACTTGCTGTTGGTGATGGAGGATAGGTCTGTAAAGAGGCCAGTGGGCATATTACATGATGTATTGGTAAAGGTGGCCAACTTTATACTGCCTATTGATTTTGTAGTCCTAGACTGTGAGGTGGACTTTGAAGCACCCATCATCCTGGGTAGACCACTCCTTGCAACTGGGAGAGTGATAGTGGACATGGAGCTGAATGAGATGAAGTTCAGGCTCAATGACAAAGAAGCAAGATTCAAAATACACTCATCCATGACCCAGCAAAAGGAGATGAGTGTTTGCTCAATCGTGGATGTATTCTATGAAGATGGTAAAGAGATATCAACAGGTTGTCTTGACGAAGTCTGAGTAGTCAAGATAACCAAGTCATGCAGCGACATTAAATCAGGCGCTATTAGGAGGCAACCCAAAATTTTTATGATCCATCAAAGTTTTTATTTTTGTAGTTAGGTTCTAGTTGAAATAAGGTGGAATCGATGTATCCAGCTAAGTATTCCTGATGACATATTTGACGAGCTATCATAATTGTGATAAGCCGTCAGATTCGTCGTCAGAGAAATCAAACCTGAGGCATGTTTTGTTAAGGCTGACGGCATTCATGATAGAATATCATAAGTGTGATAAGCTGTCAGCCTTTGTTGTCAGAAATCCTAAAAGAGTAGCTGAAATTTTGGGCCAAATTAAAAAGATTCGACCCGGCCCACAACTTTGTCTTTCCACCTTCCCGCGTATTTCCTTTCTTTTCTTTAAATTTTATTTCCTTCCATATTTAGTTTATTTACTTCCCTTTCTAGAGTATTTCCAAGTAAAACAAAAGAAGACTTCCTTCCTTGTGAGTGTGGGTTGAAGTCAAAATCAAGAGTTCTTCTTTCATCTACTTTCTCTTACTCGTGTAACCAAGTTGAAGGCACTTATAAGGTATGCTCAAAACCTAACTTTTCTCTTCAGTTGGTAAGTAATAAACTGATGTGAACCATGGTTCCCAAGAAGATTGAGTTAAGTTTAGCTTGCCAATGAGTGAAAATCGGGAACTAGAGTTTGCTGTGCAAGCTTGGGACTTAAATCTCAGCTCAAAAATGCAAATCGATGGGATTTTAAGAAGAAATTCGATTAAAAATCAAGTTAAAGTCGAGTTGGGTTGTGTCATGAGCCGACGACATGGCTGATAAGTTATCACATTTGTGACAGCTTATCAGACATATCGTCAGAAGTTGATAAAATTTTGTGGGTTATGTTTAGAGTTGACGACATTCATGATAAGCTATCATAACTGTGACGGCTTATCAGACATGTCATCACACTTTTGACCTGAAGCATTAATAAACCCTTTCAAGAGGTGTGGAACTTCAATGACTGATATGTTTGTCTATATACTCTGGAGAGTCGACTAATGGTTTTCCTCTTGCTACAGGTCTTATAATGGCACCCAAAGGAAAAAACCTAAAATCTACAAAGAAAGGGACCAAGGTAAGTGCACCTCAGAGACTCTTTGATGAGGGCTCCAATTATGAGGAGGAGGGCTGCTCAGGAAGCAAAAGAAAAGGAAAAGCCCGAAAAAGCCTTCACCACCTCCACCAGTTGAGGTGGAGGAGAGTGAAGAGAGTGATACTGAGCCAACAACATCTGAACATATAGCTTCTGAGCAGACGACCTCTGAGCAACCAGAGTCTGAATATGATGAATCTAAAGAGCATAATTCAGATCATCCTAATTTTGAGAAACATTAGTCTGAGCAACATGAATCTGAGGGACCATCATCTGAGTCCCCTTCTTCTAAGAAATAAGATGATGAAGAATCTCCGATTCAGGGAACTACGGTTAAATACAAGAACCCTGAGGTTCGAGGCAGTGCTATGTGGAAAATTCCCAAGGCACAGAGAATCTTCTATGATGGGCTTTGCAGAACAAAAATAAGGACCATTAAAAGGCCAATCTTTGAAGAAAAGAAGATCATCACTACCGGGCTGAATAGATATCCTGAAGTGGAGCAGAAATTCTGAGACTATGACCTGGGATGGACCGCGAAAGGAGGAAGCTCATTTTTTCCTACACTAGTTAGGGAGTTCTATGCAAACTATCAGGATCGATTGGAAAACATGTGTAAAGAAGGGGAGAAATCATCAGATCAGCCCTTGTTGGCTAGAGTTCTAGTACGGGATGTGATAGTGGATATCTCAGAAACGACAATCAACAGATTTCTTCATGGCCCCGGATTCACTCCTCATGCCACTTCACCTACTTTCTATGCTTGGTTGAAGCATCGTGATAATCAATGGTCATGGTTAGTGACCCTCAAAACAGAGAATGGAATTCAGTTGGAAGAAGTGACGACGATATGTGATAAGCCGTCAGCCTTGTGATAAGCCATCAGAGTCGCCGTCAGCCTTCGATAGAACATGGGAGCTAAGGTGGAGAAGTGACGACATTGTCTGATATGTCATCACAGTTTTGATAAGCTGTCAGGATTCACCGTCTGCCTAAGGCAGCAAATGTCAAAAGCGAAGAGGAGCTGACGACATCTGTGATGAGTCGTCAGACTCCTGATAAGGCATCACAAAACATCGTCAACTGTCCGAGAAATTACCGAACTCTATGATTTTGTTTCCATAATTAGGGTGAACTATTTAAAGTATTGTTTAGGGTTTTCTTGGGTTGGGACTCGACATTCTAAACCTATTTTGGAACATACGTATTTTGTTATTTTCTCTCTAGTTTCTTGGCTTGAAAAAAACAATTAACTTTAAAGAGATTATCATCAATATTTTGGGATTTCTACTTTGATCTAATCTAAGAAACACACGTTGCTATTCATCTTGCTGTAAGTTCATCCTTCAAATTATGAATTCAACTTGTTGTATCGATTATTACATTATGAGTGGCTAAATCCCTTTAACTCGAATTATGGGATCAATGGGTTAGGTCCTGGTAAGTTGCTAAGTGTTCAAGATTCTAAAGGTAATAGGACTCTTTGATAATTCTGAGGTTTTAATTATTTTCTATTGGTTGCAAATGATAGATAGCACCTGCTTTGATTTGCTTGAGATAAGAAATCAACTATAGTAGAAAGTGAATTATTGACAGGGACTTGGAAGCTACGAACCTTCCGTTTAATAATTGACGTTGTAACAAGGTTAATTAACCTGAGGTGAAGTCTGGTCAGTGAATATAAATTCCCTAAGTTCGAGAGGATTAGGTAATTAAATGCTTAAGTAGGTCGATAAATATTTAGGCAGAACTTTGATAAAGATAATCTATTGTTCCTACCTATCGTGAGAATCTTGAATCACTATTAGCATCTGTTAAGTACCAAAACCCATAGTGAACATAATTCTTGTTTTCCCTAAACTCTTGATTACAAACACTGAAACTAAAGTGACCAACAATTATTTTCTAATCTCCAAAACCCCCATTTCAGGAAACATCCAACTATCAGTTGATTAAATCGCAAACAACTTAAGTTAACACCATATTCCTTGTGGGATTCGACCCCAACCTAGTTGGTTTATATATTGAGAACGATCGCTTACATTCTCACATGAGAGGTGTAGTTTGAGAGTTATTAGGGGCTCTTTTCCCGGTGATGGTGTCTACGTATATGTGGTGGTGTGTGTGTATTTGTCTTGTATTGTGTGTGTTAATTACTGTGTGGTATGGATAAGTGTTTATTGAAATAGAAATGGAAGAGTATCCGTTGCTAACTATTGTTGTTATCAATAAAAATGAAAAAAAATGGAAGTGTGTAGTAAGCTCTCAGTGTGTAATGCGTGAATTCCTGTGAGCTTCCTCTTTTTTTCTTTATGTATGTATTGCGTATATAAGATACAAAAGGAAAAGAAAATGCTGGGGGTAGAGATTAGGGGCACGTGGGTTAGGGGTGAGGTAGAAAGTTGTTAGGATAAAGTGAGGTGATCCAATATAATTGGGTGGATATGAATTTTTTGAGAATTTTGTTATTTTTATTAGGGTGATGTGTCCAAAGTGGTTATTAATTTGTTGTTTTCTTATGGAACATATCTCATGATTGAAGGTGCATGGTAAGACGGGGTAAATGATAAAATTCGGCTTTTGAGAGAGACAAAATTACGTGTCTACATCATGCCCCTTTTTGGATGTAAACACAAAGTGTTTGTAGACAAAAAAGTAGACAACGAGACTGAATTTAGACCCGACCATTATTCAAAGGGAGGAAACAGAAGGAAGGAATGCGGTTGATTCTTGATTTTGGACATCCTACTTACCCATATTATGAGGGAATCTAGTCACAGGTATCTCAAAGGGTTGGAAAAGAAGTGGACTATACCGAGTTAGAGAGTCGAGTGAGGCCTTGTCGAGGTTCTGGTCCGCGACTCTGTTATTACATCAAAAATAAAAATTACAAGTTAAAGGTAACTGACATTACAAAAATCCTATCTATGCATCTTCTCTTGACTCTTGACTTGAGTCTTCAATGTTTTCAAAAGTGATGAATGATATGTTCTTCTTTGGATTGAACTTGAGAATAATTCTTTCTCCATACAAAATCTGGTGTTGGAGATGAACTCAAAAATTGACCATGTTTTGTTAGTGGTACTTCTGAATTCGAACCTGAATTTGAAAATCTTTACCCTATTCTTCAGGTGGGCTCCTGACTTATAATTTTTCACCTTGTTCTTCAGGTGGGCTCCTAACTGTCAACAACATCACCCTATTCTTCAGGCGGGCTCCTGACTTTAAATTTCATCACCCTATTCTTCAGGTGGACTCCTGACTTTCAATTTCATCTCCTAGTTCTCCAGGAGGGCTCCTGACTTGTAATTTCATCACCCTGTTCTTTAGGCGGGCTCTTGACTTTTAATTTAATCACTATATTCTTCAGGAGGGATCCTGACTTGCAATTTCTTCAATCTATTGATCTTTAATTTCTTCATCTTGTTGCTTGACTTTCAACTTCTTCACCTTGTTGCTTGACTTTCAATTTCCTCACCTTTTTGTTTGACTTTCAATTTCTTTACCTTTTTGTTTGACTTTCAATTTCTTTACCTTTTTTCTTGACTTTCAATTTCTTCACCTTGTTGCTTGGGCATACTTTTACATCTATGTCAAAACTACAACAAGTGTTATCTCAAACAAATATTATGATAAAGAAAGATTCAATTTTTCATAAAAGTGAAGTTCTAAGCAACTGGAATTAAATTTTTTCCCCAGTTTATCATCAGAGGACTTTTGTGAAAGTCACATCATAATTACTTGAAAAACCCAAACAAGGAAATGCATCTTCTATGGGTTAATTGGAATAATTCGACTAGAAAGTGCATTTTCTAGGAGTCAAAGGGAATGACTCGACTAGAAAGTACATTTTCTATGAGTCAAAGGGAATGACTCGACTAGAAAGTACATCTTCTAGGAGTCAAGGGTAATGACTCGACTAGAAAGTACATCTTTTAGGAGTAAAGGGGAATGACACGAATAGAAGGTAAATCTTCTAGGAGTCAAGGGGAATGATTCGCCTAGATGATACATCTTCTAGGAGTCAAGGGGAATGACTCGACTAGATGATACATCTTCTAAGAGTCAAGGAAAATGATTCAACTAGAAAGTACATTTTCTAAGAGTCAAGGGGATTGACTCAACAAGAAAGTACATCTTCTAGGAGTCGAGGGGAATGACTCGACTAGATAGTACATCTTCCAAGAGTCGAGGGGAATGACTTAACTAGACAGTACATCTTTTAGGAGTCAAGGGAAATGACTCAACTAGAAAGTTGTAACACCCTGCATTTTCCTAGTGTACTCTAAGTCCCTATACATGAGTATTCACATATAAAACTTTTGAAACACTCATTATTTTTCAGTTTAGAGCCTGCCATTGCGTAGGAAATTTGATTAACTTTCCAACGATATACAATTTGCCTAAATCCGACAAGCGGGTAAGAAGTTATGGAGATTTTAAATTCCAGTCATTAAATACAGTCATTTTAACCCTTAGCGCGTCGCGTAGGCAGCCCAAATGAAAATTGTCAATTTCCAGTGTGACTCCGCAATCATGGCGTGTCACGGAGCTGGCCATTTTCTCGTTTGTCAATTTCCAATAGAGGTACGCGATCATGGCGCGTCGCAGAGCTGGCCAAAATGGCATCCAAAGATTTACCGCGATGGCACCGCGTCGTGGTGTTTTTCCAGGTCCTAGATGGCGAAATTCCAGTGGCTTGGCGCGATAGTGGCGCGTCGCACCAAGGCCAAAAATTGAGTTTTTCAGTTTTCATCTTCTGTTTTAAAATACATTTAAGGGTATTTGGGTATTTTTCCTAAGCCCTAAACTCATCCTAAACACAAAATTTAACCCCTAATTGACCTAAGTACTCATCATTATTCAATTTCTCTCAAATTAAAAATCCCCTTTTCAAGAACAAGAAACCCTAGCTCTCAAGAATCAAGGTAATTTCTCAAGAACTCTCTATCAATCCTTCCAAATTTAGTAACACAGGTATGATAAATGTTCATCCATGGGTTCCTTTCACCCATGGAGTCCAAGTATCCAATTTTAATAATAAAGTTATCATCTTTTCAAGATTTATGATATTAAATTGTGATTTTAAACCATGAGTCTCCATGAACTTCCATGAATATTGATTTTATGCCTTGTTTTAATGAGATTATCGTTGATATCAATTCCCACATGTCTCAATATTCTCATTCCTCGAATTAACTCATGATTTAGTGTCATTGATGTTGAAATCATGCTATTACTTACATTTTATGCAATTTTCTATGAGTGGCTTAAACTATGAGCACCAAGTATTTGATAAAATGCTTACAAGAATGAATATTTGATAAAGGTTTTCATACTATGTCCTCTAAGCTTGATGCTATTTTACTATTATTGCTTTTGAGTCCTGGAGGTATTGAATACCCAAAAACCATAGATGTTTTATCAGTCTAGTCTTAGTATATTACAGAATAGTCTCCATATTATGCTATGAGCATTATCAGAATAGTCAGATATCAGTCATTAAACTCAGAACAGTCTAGTATCTCAGAGTCTTTCAGTTGGGAGTAGGACTTAGCACCGAGCGAGTGTAGGGATGGCGGCTTCCCCTTCAGATAGGCAGAGTCATTAGTATCAGTACCTGTACTCCAAAACTACATAGACAACGTAGGATATGAGTGTCACCCGTCAAATTAGGCTTGACTATCTCGCAAAGGTCACCCATCAATTCAGTCTTGACACCCTTAGTCCTTTGGACATTATATCAGTTTAGTGTATCAACACAGCTAGCGTTAGTACCCATGGCACGGTATTAATACCCTTCCAATTGGGGTTACAAGTTGGACCCCGATTAGTTTATATTGGGGAATGTCGGTTAGATGATACCTCCCACAGTCTCAGATACAGTTTCAGTTACAGTCTTAGTCCAGTTATTCAGTCTTAGTGTTGTTTATTCAAGACATACAACAATCAATATATTTTTCAGTACTTTAGAATACATATTTTACTCAGTCCATGTTTTATGCCTGGTCATGCATCTTCAGTGTCTATAGATTTTCATGTTTCTTCAGTATTTTACAAACTTTCATGCATGTTCAGTATCTACAGATTTCATGTTCTCAGTCCAGTATTCTATGCTTTACATGTATACTCAGATAGATCATTACTCCTATTCATGTAACCTTGCATGTTATCCTACCCTATTTAGCATACCAGTTCATTCAAAGTACTAATCGCATACTTTTCTTTTTCTCTATGATGTCTCATATGATAGGTGCTGACGCTTAGTTCTCGGATCATACTTAGATTCTCAGATCATTAGCAGTGCAGTAGCAGTGGTGAGTCCTCATTATTTGAGGATAGATTATATCATTTCATGTCTTTATTTTAGGAGTTCGTGGATTTAGTTAGGGGCATGTCCCATCAACTCTTAGTCAGTCAGTCTTAGAGGCTTTTCAGACACTACAGTCAGTTAGTTATTTAATTTATTATTATTTTCTTAGCTTTAGACAACTGTCTTTCCTAGATTTATATTTCAGTTTTGAATTCATCTATTAAAACCATATGGCATTTCAGTTATTCTTTCGCATTCATGATCATATTATCCAGTGTCCACAGTAGGTACCAGCTCATGGGTTAGCTTGTGGTCCCTCGGGACTGTAAGCATCGTGTAACTACTAGGGGGTAGTCTCAGGTCGTTACAAACTTGGTATCATAGCCTAAGGTTTTGAAGTGTCCTATAAAGTCTAAAAGCCGTATCGAGTAGAGTCTTGTGCATGGGTGTGTAGCGCACCACACTTATGGATGAGAGGCTATAAGGTGTTTAGGAAAAGTTTCCCTTCTTTTAGTATCATGTCATGCGATTGAGCATGAGCTTAAGTTAAACTCTCAGTCTAATCCATTTCCTCCTTCTGTTTACAACTCATGCCTCCCAAGAAGAACGAAAGAAGAACAGGAACTCAACTATCCCCTCAGCCCGTACAGGAAGATCCTCTAGATGGGTATGTCTCTCACGTAGAATTCAGGGCTGCGTTCACTACTCTAGCGAACTCCGTAGCAGCACAGAATGAACAACCAGTTGTTGTTCAGGCCAACCCAGTGGTCAATACTGTTGCAACTAGAATTTGGGACTTTACTCGGATAAATATTTCTTCTTTTGACGGGGTCCAAGTCTGAAGAGGATCCATAGGAATTCTTAGATATAGTTTAAAAGGTAACAGATTCTATGGGGGTGACATCTAGTCATAGTGCTGAGTTGGATGCATATCAATTGCAAGATGTAGCCCATACTTAGTTCAAATAGTGGAAAGTTGATAGAAGTGTTGATGCAGGGCCTATAGAATGGGAAGAGTTTGTTACGATTTTTCTAGACAGATTCTTTCCATTAGAGTTAAGAGAGGCCAAGGTGCTAGAATTTATTAATTTGAGGCAAGGCAGCATGAGTGTGAGAGTATTCTCTCAAGTTCACTCAATTAGCTAGGTATGCTCTCATGTGGTGGCGGATAATAGGTCCAAGATGAGTAAGTTTATGTCTGGCATATCTGAAGTGTAGTTAAGGAGTGTAGGACCACAATGCTGATTAGTGAGATGGACTTGTCTAGGTTGATGGTCCATGCTCCACAGTTAGAGGAGCAGAAGATTGAGGAGAGGGAGAGAGGAAATAAGAGAGCTAGAACAGGTAACTTTAGTTTCAATCAGACAAAGTCAGAAGGTAGTAACCATCCTCAGTTTCATCAGAGGTCTTCATCCCCAGTACCTTCTTCAGCCAGTGCCCAAGTACCCAAATTCAGAAATGACAATAAGGATAGGGCACCAGGCTCTAAGTCCCAGGTCAATGTTAGCATTGTTCGTACCAATCCTTTATGTCAGAAATATGGCAGACACCATCAGAGTGAGTGTAGAGCAAGTAGTGGTGTGTGCTTCGGGTGTGGCAAGACAAGCCATCAGATTTGGGAGTGTCGAGTAGTTTCTCAGAAATGTAGGGATGTGCGCCAACAAGGCCAGTCCCATCAGTCATCCATTCCATCCGGTCACTCAAATCAGTAGGGTGCCGCTTTCAGTGCTACTAGTGGTCAGTGTCCAAAAAGATTATATGCTCTTCAGTCTCGCCAAGATCAGGAAAATTCTCCTGACGTAGTTACTGGTATGTTTCGGGTCTTTTACTTACATGTTTATGATTTACTAGACCCTGGAGCTTCTCTTTCTTTCGTAACTCTATATATAGCTGTCAATTTTGGAGTCAGTCCCAAAACTCTAGCAGAGCCCTTTTCAGTGTCTACCCCAGTAGGTGTTTTCATTATAGCCAGGCAGGTATACAGGAACTGTCCGATCATAATATCTCAGAAATTTACTCCAGTTGATCTTGTGGAGTTAGATATGACGGATTTTGACATCATTCTCGAAATGGATTGGCTCCACTCATGTTATGCCTCAGTTGATTCTATAAATAGACTAGTTCATTTTCAGTTCCCAAATGAACCAGTCCTTGAATGGAGGGGTAGTACTACAGTTCTTAGGGGTCAGTTGATTTCATACCTTAGATCCAGAAAGATGATATCCAAGGGGTGTGTCTACCATCTTGTGCGTGTCAAGGACTCTAACTCAAAAACTCCTACTCTTGAGTCAGTCCCAGTAGTAAATGAATTTTCAAACATGTTTTCTGAAGATCTTCCCGGGGTTCTTCCCGAAAAGGAAATCGACTTCGAAATAGACCTTCTCTCAGATACTCAGCCTATATCTATTCCGCCATATAGAATGGCTCCATCTGAACTCAAAGAGTTGAAAGAACAGTTAAAGGACCTCCTAGATAAGCGATTCATCAGGCCCAGCATCTCCCTGTGGGGCGCACCTATTCTATTCGTGCGTAAGAAAGATGGTTCTCTCAGAATGTGTATCGACTACCATCAGTTGAATAAGCTCATAGTCAAGAATAGATACCCACTTCCTAGAATCGATGACTTGTTTGACCAACTTCAGGGTGCCAGTTATTTTTCCAAGATAGACCTCAGATCAAGCTATCATCATCTTAGAGTCAAAGAATGTGACATTCCAAAAATAGCTTTTCAAACTCAGTATGGTCACTTCGAATTTCTAGTCATATCCTTTGGTCTTACAATTGCCCCAGCAGCCTTCATAGACTTGATGAACCAAGTGTTCAAGCAGTACTTGGACATGTTTGTCAGAGTCTTCATTGATGACATTCTTGTCTATTTTCGTAGCGAAAGTGATCATGCAGGCCACCCCAGAGTAGTGCTTCAGACTCTTAGAGCCCACCAATTTTTCACTAAATTCAGTAAGTGTGAGTTCTGGCTAAGACTAGTAGCTTTCCTTGACCATATTATTTCTAGCGATGGCATTAGGGTTGATCCTCAAAAGACCGAAGCGGTAAGAAACTGGCCTAAACCCATTTCTCCATCAGACATTAGGAGTTTGTTGGCTTTAGCTATCTATTACCGTCGGTTTATTGAAGGGTTTTCTTCTATTGCATCCCCCATGTCTATATTGACTCAGAGGAAAGTTAAGTTTTAATGTTCAGATTCATGCGAGAAGAGTTTTCAGAAGTTGAAGACTCGACTCACCTCAGCCCCAATATAGACTCTACCAGATGGATCCAATGGGTTTGTTGTGTATTGTGATGGATCCAGAGTAGGTTTGGGTTATTTCCTCATGCAGAGAGGTAAGGTCATAGCCTACGCCTCCAGACAGCTTAAGCCTTATGAGAAGAATTATCCGACTTATGACCTTGAGCTAGCAGCTGTAGTATTTGCCTTAAAGATTTAGAGGTATTACTTGTATGGGGTACATGTAGATGTGTTCACAGATCACAAAATCCTCCAGTATGTGTTCTCTCTGAAAGATTTGAATTTTAATCAGAGAAGGTGGTTAGAGTTATTAAAATATTATGACATGAGTGTTCTGTATCATCCGAACAAGGCCAATGTAGTAGATGATGCTCTCAGTAGATGTCTATGGGTAGTGTAGCTTATGTTGAGTATGGTAAGAAGAAGTTAACTCAGTAAGTTCATCAGCTTGCCCGACTAGGTGTCCGTTTACTCGATTCAGTAGAAGGTAGTGTAAGGGTACAGAGTAACTCAGAGTCATCTCTAGTTTTTGAGGAAAAGGAAAAGAAGGAAAGAGATCCCAGTCTAGTCAAGTTGAAAGAATTAGTCAGAGATCAGAAAGTGGAGGTTTTCTCCCAAGAGGGAGATGGTGTTTTGCATTGTCAAGGTAGATTGTGTGTGCTTGGTGTAGATAATTTGAGGCAATGAATTCTTGCAGAAGTGCATGGTGCACCTTACTCTATTCATCCAGGGGCCACTAAAATGTACCGTGATTTGCGAGAGATCTATTGGTGTAGTGGGATGAAGAGAGATATTACAGAGTTTGTAGCTAAGTTCTCTACATGTCAGCAAGTTAAGGTTGAGCACCAGAAGCCTAGTGGGTCCATGAAGGAGTTCAGTATTCCCATGTGGAAATGAGAAGAAGTGAACATGGATTTTATGACAGGTTTGCCTCGTACTCATCACCAGCATGATTCTATTTGGGTTATCATAGACAGGATGACAAAATCAGCTTATTTCTTGCCAGTTCATACCTCTTATTCAGCCAAGGTTTATACCAATCTCTATCTCAGAGAGTTGGTCAGGTTGCACGGTGTTCCCTTATCTATCATCTCAGATAGAGGTACCCACTTTACCTCTTACTTCTGGAAAGAATTCCAAAAGGGACTTGGTACCTAAGTCTACCTCAGTACAACCTTCTATCCTCAGACAAATGTTCAAGAAGAAAGGACCATTCAGACTCTTGAGGATTTGCTGAGAGCATGCGCAGTTCATTTTATAGGTAGTTGGGATGACCACTTGCCTTTGATTAAGTTCGCATACAATAACATCTATCATTCTAGTATTTGTATGGCTCCATTTGAGGCTCTCTATAGTAGGAGATATAAATCTCTAATTGTTTGGTTTGAAGCAGGTGAGGCTACAGTAGTAGGGCCTTACTTGGTATTTGATACATTAGAAAAGGTTCAGTTGATCAGAGAAAGGCTTAGGGCTGCCTAGAGCCGACAGAAATTGTATGTTGACATAAGGAGAAAGGATCTCAAGTTTGAGGTAGGTGACTTCGTGTATTTGAAAATCTCTTCCAATAAGGGGGCGAAGAGATTCGGAAAGAAAGGGAAACTCAGTCCCCAAAATATCGGTCCCTTCAGAATCCTCGATCGTTTTGGAAAGGTAGCTTATGAGTTAGAGTTGCCTTCATATTTAGCCTTAGTACACCCAGTGTTCCATGTCTCATTTTTGAAAAAGTGTATTGGTGGTCCAACTATAGTCTTTCCCTTAGAAAGTGTAGACATTCAGAACAGTTTTTCCTATGAGGAAGTTCCAGTCGAAATTCTCGATCATCAAGTTCATAGGCTAAGGAACAAAGAAGTTCCACTAGTCAAAATTCTTTGGCAGAATTAGTCCGTTGAGGGACACACTTGGGAATCAGAGGCAGATATGCAGACCAAGTACCCTCATCTTTTCTCTGCGAATCCAGATTCAGTTTAAGGTACCAATTTTCTTAAGATTCTTCTCTATCATGCAAAATTTCAGCCGCACATCATGTTCATGTCAGTCATGCATTAATGAAATAGTACAGTCATGCATTCCATGCATCAGACATGCATATTCAGTGTGTAAGATTAGTCCATTAGTTTCCTCAGCTTAACCAGTTTCATTTGGGAACGAATGATCCCAAGGGGGAGATATTGTAACATCCCGTATTTTCCTAGCATACTCTAAGTCCTTATACAAGAGTATTCACATATGAAATTTTTTAAACACTTAATATTTTTCATTTTAGAGCCTATCATTGCGTAGAAAATTTGATTAGCTTTCCAACGATATAAAATTTACCTAAATTCGACAACCGGGTAAGAAGTTATGGAGATTTTAAGTTCCAGTCGTTAAATACAGTCATTTTAACCCTTAGCACGTCGCGTAGGTAGCCCAAATGACAATTGTTGATTTACAATGTAACTCTGCAATCATGGTGCGTCGCGGAGCAAGCCATTTTCCTATTTTTTAATTTCCAGTGGAGGTACGCGATCATGGCGCATCGCGGAGCTGGACAAAATGGCATCCAAAACTTTACCGCGATGGCACCGCGTCGCGGTGTTTGTCCAGGTCCCATTTTTCCAAATTCCAGAGGCTTGGTACGATAATGGCACGTCGTGCCAAGGCCAAAATTGGGTTTTTCAGTTTTCAGCTTCCATTTTTAAATACGTTTAAGGGTATTTGGGTCTTTTTCCTAAGCCCTAAACTCATCCTAAACTCGATATTTAACCCCTAATTTACCTATATACTCATCATTATTCACTTTCTCTCAAATTAAAAATCCTCTTTTCAAGAAAAAGAAACCCTAGCTCTCAAGAATCAAGGTAATTTCTAAAGAACTCTCCATTAATCCTTCCAAATTTAGTAACCCAGGTATGTTAAATGTTAATCCATGGGTTCATTTCACCCATGGAGTCCAAGTATCTAATTTTAATTATAAAGTTATCATTTTTTCAAGATCTTTTGTTAAATTGTGATTTTAAACCATGAGTCTCCATGAACTTCCATGAATATTGATTTTATGTCTTGTTTTAATGAGATTATCGTTGATATCAATTCCCACATGTCTCAATATTGTCATTCTTCAAATTAACTCATAATTTAGTGTCATTAATTTTGAAATCTTGTTATTACTTGAATTTTATACTATTTTCCATGAGTGGCTTAAACTATGAGCATCAAGTGTTTGATAAAATGCTTACAATAATGAATATTTGATAAAGGTTTTCATACTATGTCCTCTAAGCTTGATGTTATTTTACTATTATTGCTTTTGAGTTCTGGGGGTATAGAATACTCGAAAACCATATCTGTTTTATTAGTCTAGTCTCAGTATATTACAGAATAGTCTCCAGATTATGCTATGAGCATTATCAAAATAGTTAGATATCAGTTATTGAACTAAGAACAGTCTAGTATATCGGTGTCTTTCATTTGGGAGTAGGACTTAGCACCGAGCGAGTGTAGGGATGGCAGCTTCCCCGTCATATAGGCAGAGTTATTAGTAGCAGTCCCTATACTTCAGAACTATGTAGCCAGCGTAGGATATAAGTAATCACCCATCAGATTAGGATTGACTATCTCGCAGAGGTGACCCCTCAATTCAGGATTGGCACCCTTAGTCTTTTGAACATTATATCAGTTTAGTAGATCCACATAGCCAGCTTTAGTACCCGTGGCACGGTATTAACACCCTTCAAACTGGGGTTACAGGTTGGACCCCTATTAGCTTAGATTGGGGAATGTCGGTTAGATGATACCTCCCACAGTCTCAGATATGGTTGCAGTTACAGTCCTAGTCCAGTTATTCAGTTTAGTGTTGTTTGATCAAGGCATACAAATATCAGTATATTTTTTAGTACTTCAGAATATAAATTTTACTCAGTCCATGTTATATGCCTGGTTATGCATCTTCAGTGTCTATAGATTTTCATGTATTTTCAGTATTTTATAGACTTTCATGCATGTTCAGTATCTACAGATTTCAGGTTCTCAGTCCAGTATTCCATGCTTTACATGTATACTCAGATAGATCATTACTCCTATTCGTGAAACCTTACATGTTAGCCTACCTTATTTAGCATACTAGTACATTCAAAGTACTGATCACATACTTTTCTTTTACGCTATGATGTCTCATATCATAGGTTCTGACACTCAGTTCCCGGATCATACTTAGATTCTCAGATCAGTAGCAGTATAGTAGTAGTGGTGAGTCCTTATCATTCAAGGACAGATTATATTATTTCATGTATTTATTTCAGGAGTTAATGGAGTTAGTAGGGGCCTGTCCCATCAACTCTTAGTCAGTCAGTCTTAGAGGCTTTTTAGACACTATAGTCAGTTAGTTATTTAGTTTATCAGTATTTTCTCAGCTTAACACAGTTGTCTTTCCTAGATTTATATTTTTGTTTTGAATTCAGTTATTAAAACCTTATGGTATTTCAATTATTCTTCTGTATTCATGATCATATTATCTAGTGTTCACAGCAGGTACTAGCTCATGGGTTAGCTTGTGGTCCCTCGGGACTGTAAGCACCGTGTAACGACTAGGGGGTAGTCTCGGGTCGTTACAAAAGTACATCTTCTTAGGAGTCAAAGGGAATGATTCAACTAGAAGGTATATCTTATAGGAGTCAAAGGAAATGACTCAACTAAAAGGTACATCTTCTTAGGTGTCAAGGGGAATGACTCGACTAGAAGGTACATCTTCTGAGGAGTCAAGGGGAATGACTTGACTAAAAGGTACATCTTCTAGGAGTCAAAGGGAATGACTCAACTAGAAGGTATATCTTATATGAGTCACATGAATGACTCGACTAGAAGGTACATCTTCTAGGAGTCAAGGGGAATGACTCGATTGAAAGGTACAACTTCTAAGAGTCAAGAGGAATGACTAAATTGAAAGTTAAATCTTCTAGGAGTCAAGGGGAATGTCTCTACTAGAAGGTATATCTTCTAGGAGTCAAAGGGAATGACTCGACTGTAAGGTACATTTTCTAGAAGTCAAGGGAATGACTCAACTAGAAATTACATCTTCTAGGCATCAAGGGAATGAATCGACTGGAAGGTATATTTTCTAGGAGTTAAGGGGAATGAATAGACTAGAAGGTACATTTTTTAAGAGTTAATGGGAATGTCTCCACTAGAAAGTACATCTTCTAGGATTCAAGGGGAATGACTCGACTAGAAAGTACATCTTCTAGGAGTCAAGGGGAATGAGTCGATTAAAAAGTACATCTTCAAGGAGTCAAAGGGAATGACTCGACTATAAAGTACATCTTCTAGTAGTTAAGGGGAATGACTCTATTAGAAGGTACATCTTCTAAGAGTCAAGGTTAAATTTAAGAAGTGTATCACCTAGCAATTGAAAACTGAAATACCTGGACAGAAAGGTATCTCCGAGGGATATAGGATGATGAATTTTTACCATGATTTGATTATCAAACCTATGCAACAAAATTTCTTCCTGCATCTGTAGAAGTGAGGCATTGAAACCCTTGATTTTTATGGTTTGAAGTCCTTGATTTGAAGATAACATGTTTCCTGTTTCATCAAAGAAAACTTGTGAGTTAAACACATAGTGTCTAGTTTGTGGCTTTAGCTTTTGTGGCAATCCCTCTTGCCATCGTCACATTTAACCTTACTTCCAACCATTAGCATGTGTCATTGACTTGCTGCATCGTTGAACCAAACTTAGATTATTAAGAGTGACTATGAAACAAACACAGTATCTCTGGTTTTTCATGCTTCTTAGATAAACCTTTTGAACCTTGGTATTTCCATGAGTTCCCAGACTTGTCCGTTGAAAAAACTTTCTGCATGTCTTATTGCAGCTAACAATCATGTCTTTTTCATGCGCTAGCCTTTTTGTTTTTCTTTGTGCAATTGAAGAAGTTGGTAGCCAGTTTTGAAATCTTTTCTCACTTATTTTGACATGGACTTGACTCAAAGACACGAGAAAAATGACAATGATTTTTTTTATTTGGATAACTGACAAAAATAAAACTATAGAGAAGAAATAAAAGACAATGAATATCGCCATTGAAAAAAGAGAAATGAAAATTTTATCTTAAAATGATAGTCAACTCTATAACATGCATTTTGGATTAAGCTGCCTGATCTTTCCATCCAACTTTCACCAATTTTTGTTGAGTTAATGACCATGAAATTGAGTTGTTTCCAAAGGCCAATTACACTTACAGACCTCATTCGGCTAGTGACGCCTTGAAGGGTTTTTGCCAACAATTCTCTCTCATTTTCTTTCTCTCAGCTCACTATTTCTCTAAGGTAATGAGACTCTCTTATTTTTTTTTTGTCTTAACTTACCATCGTCTTATGGTGCCGGTGAGGGTTTTCTCCAATAAGACTCTCTCATTTTTATTTCTCTCTACTTACCATCTCCTTATGTTGTTCATGAGGACTTTCACCAATAAAACTCTTATTTTATTTCTCTCTTGATTCCTTATGCTAAGGAAGATAAGTAGTTCCCAAAATGCATCATCATATCCATTGCATGCTTAGCCTTAACATTCTCAAAGATTGATCTGAATGTCTTTCTTTGGTTGTAACTTGACTTTTGGATAAAGTTAGAAAGAAAGAATGACATGAGGCCCAAACGATACTTAAAGTGGGGTGGGACTTACAACTTTTGGAATCAACTCCAATAATGAAGATAAACTAATTCACCAATTTCTTTTTACGGGGTAATCTCAATTATTTATTTAGTTGGACCGAACCCAGAGTAGGGTTACCTATGTATCTCACACTTGAAAAAGAGAATCAGGTCAAATGTAGTTCCAATAACTTGTTCATTTACTTGACTATGATTTCTTTTCTTCGTTTTCTCTTTAATTGACTCTTTTTCTCTTTGAGACTTTTTCTGACTCTATTTTTCTTGACAATCTTCTTTTTTCTTTCTTTTTGACACACTTTTTCTTCTTTTTTTTCTAACTCTATTTTTACCAGACAGTCTTTCTTAAACTTTGCTGACTCTATCTTGATTCCAAAAGAGGGAAATGAAAGAAAATAAAACTAAAGCTCAAACGGGGTAAACAAAGGATGACACAATATTTTGGATAGCAGAATGAAATGCCTTCGTCATATAAATCCTTGAAAATGCAAGTACATATCATGCAATATGACAGTGAAAGATGAAGATCATTTGTGACATTTTTTACAGCACTAACTTTAACAGAGCCTGCGCGTCACTACTTTTTCTGCACTTGTCTAGCATACAACACCACCTTTGTTGTTCATTTCTCACATCGAATGATCCATGCTTCTGTGGAGTTGATTTTATTTTTGTTCCTATTGATATAGGATCGCACGTTTACTGTTTGATCTAATTGAGATATTTCTTTCAATTGATGATTGAGTTATTCTTGTGATTCTCAAAATAATTTCCTTAATTTATTCAAGGAAGGCTTCAAACTGATCACTATATGTCTCAACTCTCTATCTATTTTCTCAGATGCTTTTCCTAACTTTAAGCTCTTGATTTAATGCTCCATGATTAAACTAAATTAGAAGATCTAGCTAAAAATTTCCCAAACATGTTATATCACTAGAACCAACATAAAATTTATTGTGTAAAGAAGAGAAATAAACAAACTAAAATAAAACAAACAAAAAATACCACATTTTATTGGAAGAAAAAGTAGAAAGGTTTGAACAAAGACAATAAATAAACAAAACAAGATAGATCCCGAACTACAACCCTAAAATAATTTAGATATCAAAAAGAAAAACAAAATAAACTACCAAACATCCATTCAAGCAAGGAGAGGAGTGACTTCCCAATTATTGAGCTTGACATCTTAGCCACTGTCTTGCATATCAGCATAACTACAGTTTTTCTCACTGTCAATGTTCTGTACCATAATTGATTTATCTTGAATCATCTTTATAATTTCTCTTTTCAAATCCCGATAATCTTCAATACTATGACCCTGAACATCAGAATAATACGCATATCATAATTAAGATCTAAATTTCTTGAACGGGGATTAGGAGTGTGCAAGGAGAGGAGTGATCATTCCCCATTGTACCAATCTTTGGAATAAACTGGCATACGATTTCTCAATTGGTGTGAAATTACCCCTTGGCTTCTGTATCATTTCATTGTTCGTCTTGGATCAAAAATCAAACTTAGAAGGGATTTTGTATGTCTGTGGAGTTAGAGGATGACTTTGAGGAGTTGGTGTAATACCTCGTACTTTTATTAGTTCAGTTCAGCTCCTAGTGCTTGCATAAGAGGCTAAAAACCTGAAAATTTAGCAAAGTGTTGGGGACTTAGCTTAAGTTTTGGCCTCTTAACTTTGACAATTTTTAAAGTGACCTTTCTGATACCGAGATGTAACTTTTTGAGTTGATTCATGTTTAGGGGTGTACGTATCATGTCTCGAGTAAATTTTGGATTTTTAGAACAAGGTTTGGACCATGTTTAGATTTCCAAAACAGTAGCTCACTACAATTATGGCGTGTCGCGGTGGCTATAGTAGTGTCACGTTTGGCGTGTTGCGGTGAAGGTGTATTTGTCATATTCTTGATTCATAATTTGAATGCACGTGTCATGATCTTTATCCTATTTTGTGAAGTACTTATTAGGGGAAGAATCTTCATAGAAATCAATTAGAGCCAAGTTGAGCTAAAATTCTTTGATTCGTCGAAAGTTTGGTATTCGATTTTACAAGGGTAAACTTTGAAAGTGTATAACCTTTTATTTATGTAGAATTTTTCAGCTCAAGATCCACTAAATTGTATATAATTGAATTAGCTTTCCAACGATACCAATTTTGCCTTAATCCGATACCCTAGTGAAAAGTTATGGCATTTTTCGTGTGAGGCAGTAAGCCACCGTGATTACACCGTGTTGCGGTGAGCCTTCAAATAGAAATCCGGGTTACAAATTTTTGGTTTAAATGAATGAGGGGCAATGGGGTCTTTTCCACCTCAACCCAGATCGTAAAAACATGATTTTAAGCATCCATTATGGCATTATTTACCCTCATTATCCTATTTTACTCTCAAGAACAAACCCTAAACAATCCTCTTCAAGAACATCAAATTCAATCCTCTTCTTCAAGAACAATCAAGATTTCAAGTTTCCCAAATTCAAGAAAACTTTCAAAATTTTGTTTCTTCTTCTTCAAGATTTAAAGTTTTAAGGTATGTGGGAGTTCATCCATGGGTACCCTTTCACTTACGGAGTCCAAAACTCTTTCCTTTCAATTAAAAAATGAACTTTTTATCATTTTGATATTTTTTATGTTCAAGAAGATTGAATTTTATGTTTCCATGATGATTTAAATTAAATTCAGCCCATGTATGATCCCATGCAAGATTATGAATTCCTCATGCTATGAATTTGAGTTTCCCATGCTTTATTCAAGTGAATTCCATGATAGATCCTAAATCCATGATTTTTAGCAACATTCCCATATTTTAAAGTCATGCTTTCTATATGTTTGATGAAATTCCATATCATGTTCAATCAATTTCAAGATGAATCCCCAAGTTATGAATTTTGCCATGTAACTCCATTTTTCCCTCATATTTAAGACATTCTTATGTTCAAGATATGATCCTTGCATGTTTTGATGAAACTCCCATGTCCTATTCCAAGCGAATTTCATGCAAATCCCCTAATTCATGATCTTAGTCATGTAATCATGCTATACTCCCATGTTTAAGACATTCCCATGTTCAAGTTCATGATTCCCAAGTGTTTAATGAAATGCCCTAATGATTGGGTTTTGAATGTTGACTACTTATTATGTCCCTAAGCTTTAGTATCTACTATTGTTATTATTATCGAGTCCTAGGGGTTATGAATACCCGAAATTTAGTTATTTACCTAGTTTTCAATATCTATAGAATGATTTCAGTTATAACATGAGAAAAATCACTCAGTCAGTAATATGGTTAGTTGTGAGTCTAATTAACCTTAACTCAGTCCAGTTTTAGTTCCAGTATCAATTTACACATTAATAATTACCTTAGAATCCGTATGCACTGTTATTTTAAGAATACCATAACCTGAGCTTATCAGTTATTAGTTATCAGTGCATGCACCAGTTAGTGATCCGTATCAGTTCAGTTGGGAGTAGGATTTAGCACCGACCGAACACATAGATGGGGGCTCACCTGTCAGTTGAGGGTGTGACTCTTAGTAGCAATACCTACATTCCAGAACTATAGAGCAAGCATAGGTTTGAGATGTTAACCTGCTAATTGAGGGTTGACACATATCTCACCAGAGCACCTGCCAATATAGGGTGACTCTTTAGTCCTTCGGGACTTTATTTCAGTGGATCCACATAACTATTGTTAGTACTCGTGGCACGGTACTGACAATCTTCCAACTGGGGTTACGGGTTGGAGCCCGATTAGCTTAGATTAAGGCATGTCGGTTAGATGATACCTCCCACAGTCTCAGTTCGGTATTCAGTTTAGAGTTCAATTTTAGGTTTGCTTGACCATAGCATACGGTCATCAGTTATTTAGTTATCAGTATTTCAGTATCTCAGTTTACAGACTATATCAGAATCGTGTTTTTATGCTTGGTCATGCATTCTCAGATGTTACAGTTTTCATGGATTCATTTTCAGTCATCTCATATTGTTCAGTTAGGCACAGTACTACACCATTTCAGTTTAGTTATTCAGATTAAGTTCAGCTTAGTGTTATATGATCAACATTCAGTCATTAATTATTTAGTTTTTGAATGTCAATAGTCTGTATTCTTATATCAGCTACTCAGTGTATAGGCGTTATTTATCATTTTCTTAGATTTCATTTATCTCATCACCCAGGCATTAGTTATTCAGTTAATCAGATCAGCTTAGTACATATAGGTTTGTTTTCAAAGTTCAGTATCCATGTTTTATCGTATCCTAACTTTAGTTCTACTTATTCTACAAAAGTAAAGAGTTTTAAAAAACTAAGTGTAGTGATTAACCATCTTATCAGATTATGCTTGTAACTCATATTTTAAGGTGTTTTCAGCTTTCAGTTTAATTTAGCTTATTGGTGAGTCTACTTACACTTAACATGAATGTTTTACGATTTCATACATAATCCGTTTTACTTATTGCATTCACCCCTGCATACTCAGTACGTTCCAGAAGTACTGATCCACATATACGTTTGTGTGGCTACATTATTTCATAGTGTAGGTACCATTTATAGCCCGCAGATCATGATCAGACAGTTATAGTTTCCAGCCAGCAGGTGATGAGTTCTCTTATTTCGGGAACTCCAGACAGTTTTAGTTCATGTACAATTTATTTTATTTTTCATATGTACTGATTAGTGGTAGTTGGAGGCATGTCCCAACTACCGATAGTCAGTATAGTAGAGGCTTCATAGTTTTCAGTCAGAGTCAGTCATGTAAATCCAGTTCTTTTCTTAGATTTATCAAATTGTAAAACTTTATCAGTTACATACTATTTCAATTTTTTAGCATGATTATGCTTTCGCACAACAAAACTTGTTATGTAATATATTATAACTCACTTGCTTAACATTATGCCAGTTCATGGGTTAGATTGGGATTACTTGTCATTCCTATCACCGTGTGGCATCCAGGGTGTACTCCTGGGGCGTTACATTTGGTGCACACCATTGTTGATAAAAGGAGGGCTGAACATATAGTTGCACGCTATATATTGGATATGGGGGTGGGTAAATAAAGTAGAATGGATTTTTGGAGTGATTACAAAATACTTGGGTATGAACTTGGGCTTAAGACTGAGGGTAACGGTGACGTGGTCTTCTTCGACGTGCACGTTGTCCAGCTACAATAGTAGCAATATCTTCCTTATTCTTCTTTCCTTTAACATTTCCTAAACCCTTTTGAATTTCTTGAGTAGTTGCTTTCAATGCTGCAAAATTCATAATGCGACAGGTCTTGATTCCATCCTTTATCATCTCCCCTATTTTGAGGACCTCAATAAATGGCTTGCCTAATCTAGGTAAAAAGTGCTAATAATATATTTTATCCTACGCTTGAATGAACACCTCCACAATCTTACTTTCTTTCATTGGCGATTTCACCCTAGCAGCTTATTCTGCCATCTAATCGCATACTCCCTAAAACTTTTAGTACTCTTCTTTTTCATATAAGTTAGGGATTTCTCATCAGGGATCAACTCCACATTGTATTGGAATTATTGCACGAATTTATTATCCAGGTCATCCCAACTATTCCACTTGTCGATGTCTTGATCAACAAACCATTCTAAACCTAGACTTAAAAGACTCTCACCGAAATAAGTCATGAGTAATTCTTCCTTCCCTCCAACGCCCCTTAGTTGGTTACAATAACGCCTTAAATATGCTACTGGGTCACCGTGCCCATCGTATTTCTCAAACTTTGGCGTTTTAAAACCAAGAGGGAGATTAACACCTAGAAACATGCACAAATCTTTATACGAGACACTTTTAAACCTCTGAGCCCTTGGAAGTTCTTCATAGCCAATTTCAAACTTCTCAATTTTCTGGTCATTTCCTCTTATTTTTTTGTCATGACAGGCTTCCAGTGTTGAGAGGAAATTCAAGCGGGTGAGTGTAGTCGTAATGACCAATCAACTTAAATATGGGCTCAAAAGCATGATGCTAATCACCAAAAATATTCAATACAGGCTCGCTTGCAGAGTGGGGAAGCACAACCGTTGGATGAACATTAAAAGTAGGATCTTCAGAAAGGGGTGGCGCCGCAAAAGCAAGAACAACAGGTGGAGCTGAAGCAAGAACAACAAGTGGAGCTGAGTATGTGGTAGTTTTGTTTTGAGGTGTGAGAAAGCGAATATTAAAAGTGTTTGGATATTGTTGCCCCGCAGTAGATCCTGATACATATTGTTGCGTGTCCACAAAAATATGGAACTGTGCATGTGACACTGATAGAATCTAGAAAGATATTCTAGATTATCAGTGAAACATAGAGGAGGCGACAACCCATTAACCCAAGCTCGATGCATTTCTATCATTTGCTGCCTTAATTTCTAAATGTCTTCATTAGCTTCTAAATTCTCATTCCCCAAACTCCCGATTTGATTAGTGACAACAACCTCGGTATCCTTGTTGGCCATAACTTTCTCTTCGACTAGGTGCAATATGGAGGACCATCCAAAATACCACAAATCAACCACCTTAAGCTAACTAAACAAGAGATAACAAAGGCGTTAGAGTTCAACATTTCCTCAAAATCTTTGCCGTTTTTTTTTTGAAAACATCAACGAACCCAAGAAGGGCGCCTAAGTATCTCACTTCCGAAAGAGGAGAATTAGGTGTGCATAGTTCATGAAGTTTTGGAACAACATGGCCAATCAAACTCTATTTCTTTTTTTGTTTTTTCTTTTTCTGGAAACTATAAGAAGAAAAGAAAATAAAAAATTGTCAAAATAATTAACGAAAATCTTTTTGAATTTTTCATCTTCCTATACAAAATGTAACCTATGATTACCAAAGAAAAATCTTTTTGGATTTTCAATTTTGAATTTCATATGAAAATGAAACTTGAAACTATTAAAGAAAAATCTTTTTGTAGTTTTATTTTAAAGATGTATATGAAATACCTACTCTAAATGAAGAGTGAAGAAAATATTTTTGAATTTTTTAAATAAGATCACCGAACCTCAGAAGGGTTGCCTACGTATCTCACTCCCAAGAGAGGAGAATCAGGTGTGCGTAGTTCGTCCAGATTGGACAATTAAGGATTAAATAATAAACTAAACCTTGACTTGTGAGACACGACCAAAGACAAACAATGAAAACATCAATAAAATACTTTTTGGGTTTTAAATTTGAAATTTCACATAAAACTAACACCAACAACTATGAAAGGAAAATCTTTTTGGTATTTTCGTTATATGAAATGTACAAAACTTCTACCATCTTTTATGAAATTTTCTTTTATAAAAAGCTCCTATTGAATTTTTATTTTTAAATTTTCGAATTATGAATGTTTGCTAAAGGAAACAAAGGCAATTTTTTTTTGATGTTTTTGTTTTGACAAATGAGTGCAAATAGTAAAAATCTTTTTGAATTCTTTTTTATTGTTAAAACAAAAGCCATAGAGAACTCTAAAAAAAACTACGAAACTCTTTTTTTTTTTGCTTATTTTTCTTTCTGTCTTCTTTTTTTCCAACCTTTTCTTGCCTACACACTTTACTTCTAACATATGCTTTTCCCAAATCAGTTCGTCAAATGACCCCGTCACCCTAAAAAATGCAATATTTTGCACGTAGGGATGCTTTTAAGGTGAGTTTCCTATAAAGGATCAACTGGGTCTCTCTAGGTCTTAATATGATGCAAATAAACATGACCTAAAGGCTGACCTAGGCTGGGGTCCACTAACAAGGCTGTTCGGGGGAACGTATGGTCGATAGTGGCTGCGAAAGCTTTCCATCCATTCCATAAGTACAACGTCTCCCCTTCCTAAAATAAGAGTGACTCAACTAGAGTTCGTGTATATGACATGTACTCCGGGACTTGTTGCGAAAGAAATGACTCGGGTTATGCAAATGATGACAGATATAAAGAGGTAGCACATAAAGAAAGACTGTAAACAAAGAGAACGTAGGCATCCAATAATGATAAAGTAATAATACAAATAATAACACAAACAAAATGTGTATACACCTATTGTGTCAAACTAAGCCGATCCAACTCAAAAATGAGCTCGAATTCTGAAAAATCCCCAGCGAAGTCTCCAGAGCTGTCACACCATTTTTTTAACTAAAAAAATATATGATTTTAAGTTTGAAAGGGTTTTTATTATTAAGTGACAAAAGATGAAATTTGTTTCGAAAAAGATTTTTTTTCATTTGAACTCAGAGTCACCACTTGGTATAAATTGGATGTGCCAAGTTACCTTTAATTTTTTTTTTTCAAAAGTGATTTGACTCTAAAAACTGATCCGCGAACAAAGATTTTGATTAAGAAATTCTGTTGACTGAGGGGAAGGTGTTAGGCACCCCTCGATCCCGTGGTTCAACCATGATAGCTTTGTGGAGCATATCGGCCAATGTGACGCTACAAAATGCATAAACCAACAAAACAAACAATGAGAAAACAAATAACCAAACAGTCAAAAGTCTGAAAATATAATGTCCAGTCGAATTTATTACATACCAAAATAAAAATGCTGAAATGAAAACCTAAACTATCCTAGTTATGCTTTACCCGATGCCTCGGGTCTTGATCACGAACCTCCATTGCGTACATGATATTTTGGGGCATTCTCCGGTGAATAATACAATGTGCCTCGGGGCATTCCCCGACCAAATAAGTACAATTACTCCAAATGCGATAAAACAAAATCATTCAACAAACATTTTGAACATTCACCAATCATTGATTCTTGCGGTTTGCCTACCCGACCTAAGATTTACCTATTTGAGTATTGACCTAAAACATGATACTACCGAATTCAACAACATTCATCAATGAATCAAAATAATCAACATTCACCTTATTCGATTTTCAATTTCCATTCTAGATTCCTTTTTAATTCTTAATGAGATATCATTTCATTACAGAAATCATAACCCAAGGTAATCAAACAAATCAAACAAGTAGAAATACATCACCAACCAAGATCAACCAACACCTGATATTCAATCAAACACACCGAATATAATAAACGGTGAAATAAAAAGAGGGAAAGAATAAAGTTGGACCTCGATTGAAGCTTTTATTGTGCCAAATTATGTGATCGAAGGACAAATTCGGATTCAAAAACTCCCAATTCGAACCTCAATCTCGAACTAACCAAACTCGGTATACCCTTTACTGCTTTTGCCAACACGAACCAGTGATCGCGAAAAAAAAAAAGACGAAGCCAGCACCCGCTTATGCGATCGGGTCGCTGGATTTTGTGGGTTTTTTGGCTAAATTTTGGGGTGCTTTGATGAATTTCTGGTGAATCTGTCACCAAAATAGTAACTACAATGCTAGACTCGTGTTTCTCCCTCAACTCTCACTTTGTCTCACGCCATCTCTCCCTCTATCTCTCTCAGTTCTCTCTCTTGTTATTTCTCGATCACACCCTTTTCTCACTGTTTTCCTTTATGGTGACTGTGTGTTCGTATGTGTGTTTTTTCGGTGAGTGTGGGTGTACTGTTTTTGTTTTGTTGCTGTGAATGTATGGTGCGCGTATTCTGGTGGGGGGCTCTTTTCCTGGTGATGGTGTCTACGTATAAGTGGTGGTGAGTGTGTATTTGTCTTGTGCTGTGTGTGTTAATTACCATATGTTGAGGATGAGTGTTTATTGAAAAAGAAATGGAGGAATCTCCGTTGCTGAGCGTTGTTGCTGTCAATAAAAAATAGAAGTGTGTTGTGAGCTCTCTATGTGTAATGTGTGAGTTCCTGTGAGCTTCCTTTTTTTTCTGTATGTGTGTATTGTGTATATAAGACCCAAAGAGGAAAATAAAATGTGAGAAGGGAGGGTAGGGGGTGGGGGCACATGGGGTAGGGGTGAGGTAGAAAGTTGTTAAGATAAATTGAGGTGATCTAATTTAATTGGGTGGATGTTAATTTGTTGGGAATTTTGTTATTTTTGTTAGGGTGAGGTGTCAAAGTGGTTATCAATTTGTTATTTTCTTGTGGAACTTATCTCATGATTGATGGTGCATGGTAAGACTTGGTAAATGGTAAAATACGGCTTTCTGGAGGGATAAAATTACGTGTCTACTATATATAAATATATATATATAAATATATATATATATATATATATATATATATATATATATATATATATATATAATGTAGTGATCGATGAATGATGTAGTAAAAAATTAGCAGAATCTATCCAAACATATTGAATAACTTGATTTGAAATGATCGAAGTAATAATATATTGTACGTTGAAGTTACACTAATGTAAACTAATCAAATTAAATGATAACTCATCAAAGTATGTATATGAAATACGTCTCATTATATTACGGGATAATATACTCGTGTACATATGTGATGTATAGAGTACGTATTTAGAACCTGATAGTCGATATTTGGAAGCTGATAGCCAATCTAATATATGTATTTATATACGTATATCTCGTGTAGTGACATATGCAGTAATCAAAAGTTAGCTACTGAATCTATATATCAAAATATTTTGAAAAATACGTTGATATCATACTATTGAAAAAGTATACTACTTGTGTCAATGTAGACATAGGTATATTATTGAAGTTGTAATAACATAAGCTAATTAACCGATAATTTATGTGACTAACACGCTGTATTACAAGGTATATAATATCGTATTTAAAATCTAATTAACCAAAAAATTATCCTAATATACAAAATGCATTGATATTATTATACGATTGAGGAAATATGCTATTCATGTTAATGTGATGATAAAATAACTAATTATCTGATTTATTTATGCATTGCATTAAATTATTTGGATGTTATTATAAATATTATACAATTTATTAAAATTTTAATTTTTTAATAAAAATCGATCACAAGTGATCGTTTTTTGAATGACAATTTTTATAAAAAATAAATTGACCGCTTATTATGGTAATACCTGATAATGACCCGACCAAACCCAATCTTAATTGCCCCTCTCCCTTTGTAATTACCCTAGTATCTAAAAAAATCAACCCTTTCACTTCACTTCACTCCCCTAAACTCACTGACCCGATAACATCAGCTCGTCTCAGCTTACCAGCGACGACACTCATCTCATCGGCAATGACACTCAGCTCACCGGCCTCAGCTCGTCTCAGCTCAACATTCTTTTTCTTCCCCAAATCGACTGTCTCTAAGGTATGTGAACTATCTCTATGGTATTTGAATTATTTGAACTGTCTCTAACACTCGTCTTCCTTGGATTTATTACTATAAATTTTCTTTAAACCCTAGAAAGAAATATAAAATTAGGGTTCAGATTCGATGGAGAAGGGTTGAAAATGACATTATTGTCTAAAGAAGTTTTAGATCCAATTTGCATAAAGGAGGAACATCTGAAACCGTACTTGAAGAATCAATCACTGGGATTAACAAGAACCCTATATATGTAAAGTATTTCCATCTGTTTTCTGTGCTGTTTTGTGTGGTTAGTTAAATTTTTGTTCTTTACTGAAATTACAATGTGTTTATTCAGTAATTAGTATATTTGATTACTCTATAGTTTAGTTGTTTATGGAACAACTCAAGTTGTTAAATTTATGTGAATTGTGAAACAGTTGATGTTGTAGTTTTGGAAATTGTACTATTTGCAGTTTTAATAACCATTTTCTAAGTTCAATTATCTGTAAAGTTTAGCCCTAATATGAATTCTGGTAACTTAAACTGGTGGTTTTTTGGTGTGGGGATTTCAGCTGTTGAGATATTGAAGTTATTGACACCTTTGATATTGTTGGTGAAATGAACTGCGAGGATTACTTTGCTATTTTTTGGCAACCGTTTATCTCATTCTCTTCAACTTAGGCCAAGCAAAGGTAAGTTGATTTCTCTCTATTTTCTTATAATGAAGCCTTTAAATGTAGTGTTAAGGTAGGATTATTTACTTTAGAAGGCTTTGAAAGCCATAGGTTTTGTGATGATTATATGGTGTGAGAGAGACATGCAACATCTCTACTTATTTGCTTTATTAAACTTGTTGAATTGTTTGACTTATACTATAAATGAATTAGTTACTTGAAAGTGATTAAGCGTAGTGACTTAGTGACTTAAAAATATGTAAGTGTATGAATTTGAATTGTGAACTTGTATTTTGAATTTAGTTAAGTGTAGTCACTTGAGAAGTGAATTAGTGACTTGTGTTTTGTACTTAGTTACTTGAAAGGTGAACTTGTGTTTTGTATTTAGTTAAGTTTGGTCACTTGAGAAATGAATTAGTGACTTATGTTTTGAACTTAGTTACTTGAAATGTGAACTTGTGTTTTGAATTTAGTTAAGTGTGGTCACTTGAGAAGTGAATTAGTAACTTGAAAATGGTTTAGTGTAGTTACTTGAAAGATGAACATGTGTTTTGAATTTAGTTAAGTGTGGTTACTTGAGAAGTGAATTAGTGACTTGTGTTTTGAACATAGTTACTTGAAAGGTGCACTTGTGTTTTGAATTTAGTTAGTGTGGTCACCTGAGAAATGAATTAGTGACTTGTGTTTTGAACTTAGTTACTTGAAAGGCACAATAGTATTTTGAATTTAGTTAAGTGTGGTCACTTGGGAAGTGAATTAGTGACTTGAAAATGTTTAAGTGTATGGACTTGAAAGGTGCACTTGTCTTTTGAATTTAGTTATGTGAGGTCATTTGAGAAGTGAATTATTAACTTGTGTTTAGAACTTAGTTACTTGAAAGGTGCACTCGTGTTTTGAATTTAGCTAAGTGTGGTCACTTGAAAAGTGAATTTGTGACTTGATAATGTTTAAGCGTATGGGCTTGAATTGTGAACTTGTGTTTTGAATTTAGTTAAGTGTGGTCACTTGAGAAGTAAATTAGTGACTTCAAAATGTTTAAGCTTAGTTACTTGAAAGATGCACTAGTGTTTTGAATTTAGTTAAGTGTGGTCACTTGAGAAGTGAATTAGTGACATCAAAATGTGTAAGTGTAGTTACTTGAAAGGTGAACTTGTGTTTTGAATTTAGTAAAGTGTGGTCACTTGAGAAGTGAATTAGTGACTTAAAAATATTTAAGTGTAGTTACTTGAAATGTGAACTTTTATTTTGAATTTAGTTAAGTATGGTCACTTAAGAAGAGAATTAGTGATTTTAAAATGTTTAAGTGTAGTTACTTGAAATGTGAACTTGTGTTTTGAATTTAGTTAAGTGTGGTCACTTGAGAAGTGACTTCAAAATGTTTAAGTGTAGTTACTTAAAATGTGAACTTGTGTTTTGAATTTAGTTAAGCGTGGTCACTTGATAAGTGAATTAGTAAGTTGAAAATATTTAAGTTTAGTTACTTAAAAGGTGAACTTGTGTTTTGAATTTAGTTAAGTGTGGTCACTTGAGAAGTGAATTAGTGACTTGAAAATGTTTGTGTGGACTTGAATTGTGAACTTGTGTTTTGAATTTAGTTAAGTGTGGTCACTTGAGAAGTGAATTAGTGACTTCAAAATGTTTAAGTGTAGGTACTTGAAATGTGAACTTTTGTTTTGAATTTAGTTAAGTGTAGTCATTTGAGAAGTGAATTAGTAACTTTAAAATGTGTAAGTGTAGTTATTTGAAAGGTGAACTTGTGTTTTGAATTTAGTAAAGTGTGGCCACTTGAGAAGTGAATTCGTGACTTGAAAATGTTTAAGTGTAGTTACTTGAAAGGTGAACTTATGTTTTTAATTAAGTGTGGTCTCTTGAAAATGTGAATTAGTGACTTCAAAATGTTTATTTTTGAAACGTTGATAAATTGTGTTAATAATTTGATTATTAATGTTTGTATTCTTATGATGGTTGATTACAAATTAAATGCTGATTGGTGGGCTGTATTATATAATTGTATAGCAGGTTTGATGAAATGTAGCATATATATCACTAAAAGAAATTTGGTTTTTAGTGGCGACAAAAGTCGCCGTAAAAGAATCAAATATCGCCACTGAATATTTTTAGCAGCGACAATTAGGCCGTCGGTAATACCTCCATAACTAAAGGTTATTTGTGGCGACAAAGTATCCTCGCCACAATAAAAAGTTATTTGTGATGACTATTACCGCCACAAAAGATAGACAAGTACGCTGCAAAATGTATTTTGAAAAAACATATTGGGGCTAGGTCTCCACTGATATACTAGAATTAGCAGCGACTTTGTCGCCGCAAAATCACCATCAACTGTGACCACTTTTTTGTCGCCACTAAAACTTTTGCACATCTATTGTGACCACCTGTTTGTTGCCACTAAAACTTTCGCACATCTATTGTGACCACCTGTTTGTCGCCACTAAAACTTTTGCACATCTATTGTGACCACCTGTTTGTTGCCACTAAAACTTTCGCACATCTATTGTGACCACCTGTTTGTCGCCACTAAAACTTCTGTGCATCTATTGTGACCACCTGTTTGTTGCCACTAAAACTTATGCACATCTATTGTGACCACCTGTTTATCGCCACTAAAACTTCTGCGAATCTATTGTGACCACCTGTTTTTCGCCACTAAAACTTCCGCACATCAATTGAGACAACCTGTATGTCGCCACTAAAACTTCTTCACATCAATTGTGACCACTTGTTTGTCGCACTAAAACCTCTGTGCATCAATTGTGACCACTTGTTTGTTGCCACTAAAACCTCTGCGCATCAATAACCACCTTTCTCACCATAAAATCAATATCAATAATGTCTTACAAAATTGACAACAAATTTTAAAAACGTCAAATAATATTAGCTAATAAAAGCATCCAATAGTGTTTTACAAAATCATCCTCCAATCAAATATCATAAGTACATTCCTTAATAAGAAGTCAACAACATATATGTTAAGAACGAATTAGTGCTTCAGTTTTATCATATATACACATATGATCAAAAATGCATTCTATGCCTTCATGCTCCTCCTTGGTCAACCCATTGTTTAAGAATGTCCCTGCCATTAAAAAAGCACCAAATCACTTTATTTACTAAAAAGCTTCAAACTAAGAGGTTTTTGCCTAATCTATAAATAAAAAAGCAAATATCACCTTCTTATAAGAGATTGAATTTTACACAAAATAAAATAATGATGCTCTAGATTAAAAATAAGATGGATGAGATGGCAGAAGATTGGACAAGATTAGAAATCTCTATGAACATAATCTACAAGTTTTTTACATGATTTTCACTATGCAAATCATGGGGGATATCATTCTGTAGCTTTGATGGGTAGCTTACAGTGAAGCTACTTTATCTTAAATGCATCTGTCATTTATGTATCTGAACTACTTACATTAAAAGTCAGCAGCTATAACGGGTAAACATGTCACAATCTATTCGAATAGATACATAACACAGGACTAGATGCTATTAGTGCTTTTTATGCCATGTGTTTGGTTTCCATCCATGGATAATGACTTAATGAAGCAATAGTGATAACGCAACAGTTGAAGTCGTTAAAATATAAAAACTAAACTCTAGTCAAGAAAATACCTGTTACATTCCAGCCATGAGAGCAACCATTTTTTCTTGAAATATTTTTTCTACTTCTCATTTCATGTGTTCACGTTCCTCTTCCAATTTCTTTTGCAAATCTTGATCCATATCTCTTTTCAAATCGGTTGCCATTCGTTCACAGTCTTCTTGCAACTTTCTTTCCATGTCAAGTTGTATTTCTTGACCCATACTTTCTACCTCTAAAGACACGCTGGCCTCTATGTTTGCTTGCTGCATTTGACTCTTTTTAAGAGGCTTCTTCCCATGTCCTTTTCCCCGAACATATCCTAATCTCACCCCAAGAACCGAAGATAAAATTTCATCGCTAGTCATGGGATTCTCAATCTCTTCTGACTGTTGTTCAACGACAAGTTGATGAAGCTGTCCCTATAATAATACATTAACATTTATATCCATACTTAATATACTAAGCATAACTGATAATACATCGGGAAGGAAATAAGTCAGTAGTTTTATAAAAGTACATGAATCTCTTCAAATTATGGATCCAACCATACACGTTCTCCATTAACATTCTTATGTGTATGTTAGATCTCCCAGATTTTATCTGGTGTTTTCTTTTCTCCTGTAAGGGGATTTCTCTGTAATATCAAAAGGAAAAATGTAAGCAAACAATTGTATAAATATAAAAAAGTATATGTAATAACAAGAGAACAAATATAACGTATTTTCACCGTAGATTCATCTACTTCTGCAAATGATCTTATACCACACGAATGCTTGGTTATTTGTTTTTCTCTATTTCTTTTGTTTCTCTCGCTGACGACCTGCACTTAAGTTAGTTGATTAGAAAATCTCTAATCAATCAGTAAATAGTTATTATTATGTGTAAAATTCTAATTATTTATTTAGTTATCTTGAATTCATCACTGCCAAAATATTCCACAAGGTGCTTCCAATCATCCAACTAAACATTCTCAGGTTGATGAGACAATCGATCTTTATCATTGTCATAGCTAGATTAGATAACATGTAATCGAGCTTTCCATGATCTAAAAAGTCTTTGCATAGTGCTTATCACAAAGCCTTGCATTAGGCTCTGGCAGCTCATTTCGAACTTTAAATTTATCCTGTATACTATGTAACAGTATATTTGATATTCTAACTGCATATAGATAAAATATAAAGGCAATACAATATTAAGAGTAATTACCCTAACCCTAAGCCACATTGCTTCTCCATGCTTTAAAACTATCTTCTGCCAATTTCCATCTCAAAATGAGATAGTGGTTCTCATGATCCAACCAGAGTAATTGACAATGTCTCTAGCTCCAGAACCTACAGCTCTATCAATGTCATCTGGAATCATTATTTTGATTTTTCCTCCATGTTTAATCTTATAATCCACAGTTTTAGATTTGTATTTCCCTCTTCCTTTCCTTTTATTGATGTGAGAAGCTGTAAACCAAGAAAATATATTATTATTTTAAAGAAGATGCTATTATTATCAAAATAGCAATATAGAGTAAGTGCAAACTGTATTATTTGTTTTCTATGACGAAGAAAAATGGATACAAATACATTAATCAAGACAAGAAAAAAAAGTATGACACGACGGTGCTTATGTATATGTTAGGAATTAATAAGAAGAGAAGTTAATCGTGTGGAGGAGTGGGAACAAAAGAAAATGAAATAAGGCAGTGATCTACTGATTAAGGTAGTGATCTTCCAATTAAGGAATTAATCTGCCGATTAAGGCAGTGATCTGCCGATTGTCTTCCCTTTTCCTTCAAATTAAGTTACAAGTACAGCTGTTACTGGACCTTTTCTACAGCTCAAATACTCCATTTACAGATGGTGGAATTTCCAATGCAATAATAATCTCAAACCTTTGTATCATGCCATGCCTATCTTCATTCTTTGGCAGATTTGGAAGGCTAGAAACACTATAAGACATGGAGGTCAGTTCCCCTTTTGGAAAATGGAAATGGAGGTACATAACAATATTGTTTTGTTTGCAAAAACAAAGTACCCTTGGTTAACACATATGCCAAACGCATGGTCTGAAACCTTGATATTCTTGGAGAATTATAAGCCTACAATTCATGCTCAAGTAATCAAATGGTCCATACCTACTGAAGGATTTTATAAGTGTAATACTGATGGTTCATCCAAGAGGGAAACTGGTACCAGCTCATGTGCCTTTTGTACTCGAAACTGGGAAGGTAATTTGGTGTATGCAGAATCAAAGAAGCTAGAGGATGGTCACAGTCTTATAGAAGAAGTAATGGCTGTAAGAATAGGTTTGGAATACTGCCGGAACAATAGGTTTACACCATTACTGATAGAAATAGATTCTTTGACTGTCATGAATGTGTTACAAGGGGTGTGGGAGGTGCCTTGGAGTATTTCAATAGAGATTAAGATGACACGGATTCTAATGGCTCACCTGTTTGTGGATGTAAAACATGTTTTCAGAGAAGGAAACATGCTCGCAGATTTTTTAGCTAACCACATTCATTGTTTTGAAGGTACACAACAACTAACTTACAATTCCTTTCAGGAACTACCAAAAGAGGCCAAGACTATTCTGATTATGGATAAAAATCAGATTCCAAATATCAAAATCAAGAAGCACAAAAACCAGAACTTCACATACAACACAACAACATAATTCAACAAATACACAAAGGTTGAGCAAAAGGAGAATTGAGGTTAAAATCAAAGAATTCCAAGATTCGAGTCCTAAATACCAGTAAAAACTTTCAGAACAACAGGGAAATTTTTTTTTTTAAGCCTATCACCTTCAACATTCAGTTGTATATATGTAAAGATTGCTTTTTTGAGGCAGCTTAAGCGTACTTGGGACCGAAGAGTATTGATCCATGGAGCTATAGAGGGTGTTTCTGAGCTTCACTCAAAAAGACACCCAATCCTCCATAGTCTATACAAATAGAAACTACATAGGTGCACCAAAATAAAGGTACAAAATATTTTTAAAACTCAAAGCAGCAAGAGTACAACTGAAAAATACAATTTTAGTATATTTGCAACAGTGACGATACTAGTTAACCTCGTTAGAATAATATAAACAAAATTTATCCACTTAACACCAACTAATGTACAATTTCCAGCAAGCAGCTACATCATAATTGGCAAACTGTATTCTTTTTTTTCTATGAAGAAGAAAAATAGATACAAATACATTAATCAAGACAAGAAAAAAAAGTGTGACACGACGGTGCTTATGTATATGTTAGGAATTAATAAGAAGAGAAGTTAATCGTGTGGAGGAGTGGGAACAAAAGAAACTGAAATAAAGCAGTGATCTACCGATTAAGGTAGGGATCTGCTGATTAAGGCATTGATCTATTGATTAAGGTATTGATCTGCCGATTAAGGTAGGGATCTACCGATTAAGGCATTGATCTGCCGATTAAGGCAGTGATATGCTAATTGTCTTCCCTTTTCCTTCAAATTAAGTTACAAGTACCATACTCACCAATGTAAACGAACTAGCATCGACATTTAAATCAAAGAATTCTAAGATTCGAGTCCTGAAGACCAGTAAAAACTTTCAGAACAGCAAGGAAAACAAAAATTTTAAGTCGTATCACCTTTATTATTCATATGTATATATGTAAAGATTGGTTCTTTGAGGGAGTTTAAGCATACTTGGGACCAAAGAGTGTCGATCCATGGAGCTATAGAGGGTGTTTCTAAGCTTCACTAAAAAAGACACCCAATCCTCCATAGTCTATACAAACAGAAACTACATGTCTCACCAAAAGAAAAGTACAAAATATTTTTAATGCTCTAAGCAGTAAGAGCACAGATGAAAAATACAATTTTAGTATATATGCAACAGTGACGATACCAGTTAACCACATTGGAGGAATATGAACAAAATTTATCTACATAATACTAACTAATGTAAAATTTTCAGCAAGCAGCTACATCATAATTGGCAAACAACATTGTCTGTTTTCTATGACGAAGAAAAATAGATACAAATACATTAATCAAGACAAGAAAAAAAGGATGACACTACGGTGATTATGTATATGTTATGAATTAATAAGTAGAGAAGTTAATTGTGTGGCGGAATGGGAACAAAAGAAACTGAAATAAGGTAGTGATCTGCCGATTAAGGCAGTGATCAGCCGATTAAGGTAGTGATCTGCCGATTAAGGTCCCTTTTCCTTCAAATTAAGTTACAAGTGCCATACTCACCAACGTAAATGAACTAGCCTCAACGGTGCTTATGTATATGTTAGAAATTAACAAGAAGAGAAGTTAATCATGAACAAACCTGCACCAGTTTCAGACTCTAGGCTAAGTCGTACATTTTCATCTAGATTTCTTGATGATTGTGTCTCTGGGGATGTCCTTTGGACAGGGCCACTTGACATTTATTCTATTTGTAGAGGTCCTTGGCTTGGATTAGATGACTGTCCAGTCTCTAAGAAGGCGCAATAACTCCTATTGGTTGTATTTGTGAATGAGATGTTTTTTCAGAACTTACACATTCTGGAAAGCTGAAACGTCTACATCCACGTCCCATACCTCCTCTTCCACTTTTAATTCACCCAACTCCTCTCATTTCCTGCAATATTAGGTTAAAAAGGAGAAGTGTATCAAAACCAAAAATTAAAGATGACAAAATATATATCTACTGTCGAGGAAAATATCAATTTATAAAATAAAACATTAAATCAAATCATTATAAAATATCAAACAGTTTGTTGAACTGTTTAAAATTAGTGATTCTACTCAAACACTAATTTCAGTTACAAATAAAAGTTGCAAGCAAAACAATGCCAAATATAAGGTATCATAATAAGAACATAAAATACAAGATGTCATCTAATTAAGAACACAAAACACCACATATTAGCCTAATAATAACTTCTCAAAACAAATTCCATCCTAATAAGAGCACAAAATACGAAGAACTTCTCTTCAATCTTTTATTCTCAATCTTCAGCAAGACATATCATTGTCTTCTCCATCATTATCATCAAGAAACTCTTCTTCACTTTCTTCATTTGCTGAAATATCAGTATCATTGTCATTAATGAAACCATCTTCCTCATTTACTTGCACATTAGTTCGTAAAATAGCTTCTGCTTCAACATCATCCCTATGCAAAGACACGTCAATATTAGTTTCTTGATTATTGCCACACAAAATATCTTCAACTTCAACTTTATCTTGTTGATAAACCTCATCATTCAATGATGCTTCTCTTTCAACTTTAGGAACATTTAAAAGGTCACGAGGATTAGTCTTTACAACAATAAGCCAATATTTATTGATCAAATAATTCAAGTAAAAGACTTTTTCAGACTGACATGCTAACACAAATGACTCATTTGTATTCAACACACATTGTGTATTCACACTTGTAAAACCATATTTGTCAATCTTATATCCTCTTCCTAGGTGTGCCACATCCCAACAATGACACTTAAACAGATGAACTTTTATATTTCTAGTATAACGCAACTCATAGATATCCTTCAATACCCCATAATACTCCCTATTAGAGTTTGAAACATCTCCTCTCACAAGAACTCCACTGATCTGTGTTTTTCTCATAAGGTCTTCTGTTTGAAATCTAACTTCATTGACCATACATATTGAATATCGATGTACCAATGGTTCTGGACCAACGGCTAGACTTATGATCTCATCATTTGCACGACCTTATGAAGATAGTAAAAATATCTATAAAAACAAGCAACACTATTATGACTAGTATCAAAATATTAAAAAATGCTAATATATATTTATTGAGTCGTTTAATTAGAAACCTACACGTGCGCGAAACCAATCCATAAATCCATTGTTATGCACACTACGAGCATGCGTTGAACCTTCTACTTCAATCTGTCTCATGTATTCCCTACAATTTGTGTTAGTTAAGATTGACTGAATTATATTAATGACAAATTATATTTGAACTAGTAATAGACTTATTCCCTGTATTGTGAAATCTCATCACAATTTCAAGCACATAAATACATGCTTGATTGAAATCATCATAAGGTAGAATATTTCCTCCATCTGAAGCCCCTTTTGTTTGTCCACAGTGTTTAAAGATAGACATCTCACCATTTGACACAAATTTATAATCATTTCTAGTTGATTTATTAAACTTAGTTAAGATGTTCTTTAAATATTGTGAACAGAACGTAAGGCTTTCCTCTGCCAAATACCCTTCGGCAATTGAACCTTTTGGACGACCTTTGTTACGATTATATGCTTTAAGTTCTCGCGAATACCTATATAAGGATTTCTCATTTATATAATTATAGAATATCACATATTATATATATTGGCATTTAAATTTTTGAATGATACAATAGCTCTCAAAAGGGTACATGTTCCGATATTGAACGGGTCCACCGAGTTTTGCCTCTCTTGCCAAGTGAATTGGTAAATGAATCATGATATCAAGAAATGCCGGAGGAAAAACCATTTGAAGTTTGCACAATATGATAGGAATTTTAGCCTCTAGGATATCAAGATCTTCAATTGTCAGGCATTTAGAGTATAGATTCTTGAAAAAAAATTCGAAGGCAATAATTGGTTCACAAACTTCCTTAGGCAATAAACTACGTATTGCTACTGGTAAAATATTTTGCAGTAATACATGATGATCATGACACTTCAATCCATGTATTTTTTTCTCAAGCACGTTAACACACCTTGAAATATTTGATAAAAAGGCATCTGGAACCTTTAAATTAGCTAAGAAGTCACATAACTTCAACTTCTCTTCAGGGGACAAAGTATAGCATGCGGCCTTTAAAAAAATATTTTCTCCATACTCAATTGGATGCAAACTTTTCCTAATTCCAAGGTCCACCAAATCATATCTACTTTTCAATGTTTCCTTTGTCTTTCCAACCATACTCATTATAGTTGATAAAAAACTTTCAGACACATTTCTTTCTATGTGTATCGGATCAAGGTTATGTCGTAGGTGATGACCATCCCAATAAAACAATTGAAAAAATATACTTTTCTTCCTCCAACTATAAGCATCATTACAAATATTACGCTTTCTTTTTTGGCCTTTACCAAAAGCCACATTGCCTAAATCATGTAATTGCACAAGTGCTTCAACACCGATTAAAGGAGTAGGTGCAACCCCCATTTCAACTTTTCCATCAAATAAAACTCTATTTCTACGCCAAGGATGGTTCATGGGAAGAAAACGGTGATGACCCATATAACACAACTTATTACATAAGGAAATTGAATGTGTATCTTTATGGCAACAAGGGCATGCAATCTTACCTTTGGTTGATCATCCTGAAAGGTTACCATATGCAGGAAAGTCATTAATCGTCCACATGAGAGTAACACGCATAAGAAAATTAGATTTTGAGTATGCATCATAAGTATCCACCCCATTCCATAATTCATTCAGCTCTTCAATCATTGGTTGTAAGTATACATCAATATCATTACCTGGATACTTAGGGCCCGAAATAAGAAGAGTTATCATGAAATATGAACTTTTCATGCAATCCCATGGTGGAAAATTATATGTAGCTAGCACGACGGGCCAAATACTATAATTGGAACTCATATTCCCACTAGGCTGGAACCCGTTACTTGCTAAACCTAATCAAATATTTCTTAACTCAGTTGAAAAGGTAGGATGGCGCGCATCAAAGGACTTCCATTCAATTGAGTCATATGGATGTCGCATGACACCATCATCAATATTTTCCTCTTTGTGCCACCTCATCTTTTTTGCCGTCTCTTTTGCCATGTACAATCTTTGAAGCCTTGGTTTGATTGGAAAATGCCGTAATACTTTATGAACTACTTTCTTGCCTTTATGTTCTTCTGCCTTCCATCGAGATTCACCACACTTTGGACATGATTGGAAATTCTCATAGTTGTGCCAATATAATATACAATCATTCTTACATGCATCAATTTTGGTGTACCCCAAGCCGAGATCAGAAAGAACTTGCTTTGCTTCATAGAAACACTTGGGTACAAATGAACCCTTAGGGAGAACATCTTTAAAGAATTTCAACAACTCATCCATCGATTTTTTTCTCCAATGGTTAAGGAACTTCAAGTGAAGTAATTTAACAACAAAAGACAATTTTGATACTTTTGTGCAACCCGGATAAAGTTCTGTCTGAGCATCTTCTAATAATCTATAAAACTTTGCTGCATGTACATTTGGATCTTCATTGCCCTCCTGAGAATTAGTAGTAACCTGCATATTTTTATATCCACAAGCATCATGAACCATTTCAATTCCATCATCCTCTTCAATTCCGTCATCTTCTACTTCTTCACTACCTGCATCATTAGAATTTTCAACCCTATCCAAAACTTCTCCGTGATATTCCCACACTTTATAGGAAGCCCAGAAGCCCTTATTAAAAAGTGTAGTCGTACATCAATTCTCAGCTTGAACACGGTGTTTCTACACTCCTTACAAGGACATCGAATAATAGTGCCCACCCCACATGGATTGAACGCCCAATTAAGAAAGCTATCTACTCCATCTCTATATCTTTGGTCAGCTTTGTTCATGATATTCAACCAACTTTTATCCATCCCTAGATTTTATATCATTAAAACAAATCAATTAATTAATTAAAGATTGAAAATAATCAAAATAAATACAAGATAGTTAAATCCGCACCAACTTCAAGTAGAATTTCCAAGATGCACCTCCATGTATCTAACTAAAGCTAGGGTAATTCTACACAAGTTCATATCATATCTTGCAATTATTTCATCTAACACGGAAAGAAACACAGAGAGATTGAAACATAAAGGGATGAAGACAAACGTACAGAAACTATGATAGTTCATGTTGCAACACACAACTTGCGTCATTTAAGAAGGAAAATAACATTGAAAAACCAGCAAGGCAGCTAAAATGACAGAAAATTTATCTGTTTTTGTTTGTCACTATATTTTCTTTCTTACATGCGACATCTGCTATCCTGCAACTTTTGATCCCATATAAGATCTGTTATTAACTCATATGGATGATAAATTCCAACACATCTTGATGTCGATTACTAAGAATTGACTAACTTAAGAAAAAACCCACATTATGGGAACGCCACTGTTTTTTTTTTCTTTTTGGATAAAGGTTAAGTTATGCCACTGAAATATGTTACAGCTTAGGGTAGGTGCGTCTTCTAGTGAGACTTCTTACATTAAGCTCAATCACTACTCTCTCAGATAATGAGAGAGCAAAATGGATAAAATTCTTTGTGTCACGAGAAATCAGTGAGATTGTTTGAGAACTTTGTTCTGATTTAACAGTGCGCACATATCTACGGTGGCCCAAAACATCATATTATCTTCAACTTTCTAGCCAAGCAGACTCAAAATTTTTTTTTTCTGCGACAGAATAAAGAGGCTTTTTTCAAGGATTACGAAGAGCCACACAAGAATCTCTCTGAGCTTGGATTACCACATTCATCATTTATTAGTTCAGCATTGGAAAAAGGCACAGAACTTGTGAATAGGGATAAACATGAATGTTACCTTTGGCTCTGTAACCTCAAAAATTATGAACTCTATTCCTTCCTCCTTTGACCTTAGAGAATTCTATTCCTGCAAATTTTCAAGTGGGTTAAAGAATTTTTATATGCAATCTCAAAAAAATACATACCTTTGGATTAAAAAAAAATACCCAGCACAAACTTTGGATTAAAATCTTTATCTTCAAATATAATAATTGGGTTAAACAAACTTTTAATCCAAAAATACCCAAAAGGATTTTGTCCACATTCCTTATGGAGCACAAAATTTGAGAAAACCTAAGAATTTCAAGCAACGATCTGTTGAAGAGATGAGTAGCTTTGACCAACAAACTTTAATCAACAAATTTGAGCAGCTTTGACCAACAAATCGAAACCATTTTGTTTCAGATTCGAGATTTTCGTTTAGATTATAGCCAAAAAAAATGGTGTTGAAGAGATGGTGGAAAATGGCGGTACAGATGAGGGAAGCAGAGTGTAGTTGAGCAGAGAGTGAAAGAGAGATGAATATTTTTTTTTTACTAAAATTTTGCATATATATATACACACTCCAGTTGCAAGTAAAACATGAGAAATCTTCATTAGAGAAAGACTTACTGGGGAAGCCATGGCTATGAAGAGATGACAGACAACAACAACAGTTAATTCCTTTACTTTTTTGGTCTTCGTGCTTTTCGCTGGAACACAATAGGCCAAACTTTATGTGGTTTTTTCTTGCTTTCAATAGTAGCTAGAGGAATTGACAATCTGTTTTGTTTTGCTTTAGGATGTTGTCTAAGTCTTTTTTTTTCTTTTTTTCTTGTTAAAATGTACTAGAAGTTAACTATTATAATATTAAATTGTAAAATTAATTACTTTTAGAGGCGACAATATATTTGTTGCCACTATAAAAATGGAGCCAAAAAATTTTATCCGCGGGAACTAAAAATTTCAGTACAGTAACACATATTAGCGGCGACAAAACTAGTCGTTGCTAAAAGTCAATGTCTTGTTAAAATGTACTAGAAATTTTCAATTATTATAATATTAAAATATAAAATTAATTAGAGGCGAATTTATATTTGTTGCCACTATAAAAGTGGAGCCAAAGAATTTTATCCGCGGGAACTAAAAATTTCAGTATAGTGACGTGTATTAGAGGCAAGAAAAATTAGTCGCTGCTAAAAGTTGATGTATTGTAGCGACAATTTTTGTCGCCACTGAATATGACGTTTCTGCAGCAATAAATTGACTCGCCACTAACTGTTGCCGCTATAAAGCCTGTTTCTTATAGTGATATGCTGTAATTATTTTTACAAACTTACCAGAAAAACCATCCACATGTGGTCATTTTTCTGGAAAAATTATAAAGAAGCGACCATTGGAAAAAATTTAAAAAAACCGACCACATGTGGTCGATTTTCTGGAAAAAAAAATTAAAAAGTGACCAGATGTGGTTGCTTTTTCATAATTAATTAATTATATTTTACAAACAATTTTATTAAAAAAATTATTAAATAAAAAAACGACCACATGTGGTCTCTTTTTCATAGTTAAATAATTAATTTTTAAATAATAACTAATTATTTAAATATTTTTAAATAAAAAAGTGACTACATGTGGTCGCTTTTCTTTAAAGATTTATTTTATTAAATTTTAAAAAGCAACCACTAATGGTCACTTTTTTGAATTAAGAAAATTGATAATCTTTTTTTTTTTTGAAAAATAATATTGAATTAAAAATATATTTATTTAAAAAAAGATCTATCACATGTGATCACTTTTAAAAAATCTACCACTATTTTTGAGACCACACCTTGTGGTCGCAAAAATAGGAAAAGCGACCACATGTGGTCGCTTTTCCTGTTTTTCTATTAGTGATAACATTAGCATTACCAACTTCAGGTGTCTCACCAATAGTATCACCATCTGTATTTAAATTAACCGCGTCTACTTCATTCTCTTTTCTATACCATAATTTTTTTGAGCTTCTAAATAATTCATATCGTGAGCACCTACACCTATTTCGTTCTCAAATGGTTGACTAATTGATACAAGAGGCACACATGTATATATAGTACTTGAACTACCTCTACCAGAACTGCTACCAATTCATTTTTTACTACCACTACCACTTTTGAAATAATTTTTTTTAACACTTTTACCGACTTTTCTTAATTTATTCATATTACAAATTAAACTAATAAATATTCAAAATACACAAAAATAATAAAATAAATATTCAAAAAATAATGTACTAATTAAAAATTAAAAGTAAGAGATGGAACGACAATACCAAATTTTTGAAGTATCCGAAAGTTGAGACTTTAGAAAACTTCCACTTGATATTTGCAATTGCAAAATTAAAAAATAAAATTGAGCACTTTAGAAGATAATTAGAATGATTGAGAGAGATTGAGGTTGAGTTGTGTGAAAATGATTTTTGAAATGGGGTATTTATAAAAAATATTTGGAATTAATTTTTTTAAAATAATGGGCCAATTTGTCGTTGGAGCAGCCAACGGTCTAATTGAACCCTAGATCACTACCCACATGCAATATTTTTTTTAAAAAATAATTATAATCAGGCCGGTCTGGTCCGGGTCACCGGTGGGCTTGGTCCTATTTCATAACTGGGCCGGTCCACCGGACTAACAATGTGAGATGGCCCAGCCCGGACCAAAAGCCCAGAAATTGGATGGCCCACCGGGTTGGTCTACCTTATTGGGCCAGGCTTATCCGTCTGGACCAATCGAACCCGGCCCAGATGACAGGTTTACTTGAAATGTAAGAGAAAATAACAAAAAAAAAAATTGTGTTTGAGGGTAAGTTCAAAGTGATTCCTTAAATGTATTTAAGCAGTTTTCGTCCTTTCAATTTGTCAAAAAAGAGAACATTTGGTCTCCAAACAAATACCTTTTTAGCAAAACAGAAGATTAAAACTACTCAAAATATATTTAAGGGACTATTTTCAACCTACCTTCAAAACTTAAACTATTACTCTAGCTAGTTATTTATAGTTTAAAGGAATGAAAAAGTAAGTACCAGAGAGAAGAAAAATAATGAAATGAATGCCATAAAGAGATCTAGAGACGTTGGGCTTGGTCATTGTCTACTATGCCAAGGTTATGAAATTTTATTTCTAATTAATGTTCTCTTAATTTATTGGGAGGGTTGTTAGGTGCAACAACTATAGAGGTATCGAGTTGTTGATTCATACTATAAAGATTTGGGAGAGGGTGGTAGAGTTGGGATTGAGGGGGATCAGAACTATTTCAGAGAACCAATTTAGATTCATGTCAGGTCGCTTGACTACCGAGGCCATTCATCTAGTGAGGAGACTAATGGAGTAGTATAGGGAGAGAAAGAGGGACTTACATATGTTCATGTGTTCATTGATCTAGAGAAGGCATATGACAAAGTCTCCATTGAAGTTCTTAGAGGCTATATGTATTTTGATGGTATACAGTAGGACAATTAAGGACATGTACGACAGAGTGAAGAATCGTGTGAGGAAAGAAAAGGAAATTTGGAGCATTTTTTTGTTTTGACAGGGTTACACTAGGGATCAACTCTTAGCCTATTTTTATTTGCCTTAGTGATGGATATTTTGACGTGGCATATTCAAGTGAAAGCGCCTTGATATATGTTATTTATTGATAATCTAGTTCTGATTAATGAGACCCGGGAAGTGTTAATGATAAATCAGAGATTTGAAGACAAAGCTTGTAGTCTAAAGGGTTTAGGTTGAGAAGGATGAACCAAGAAAGAGTACTTAGAGTGAAAATTTAGTAATAAGATGCCTGAGGTTACGTAGTAGTGAAGCTGGATGCCCAAGCCATTCAAAAGAGATATAGTTTCAAGTATCTTGGTTCTATGATACCAGAGAATAAGAGATTGACGAAGATATTACACACCATATCGGTGCAGGGCAAATGAAATGGAGGCTCGCGTCAGGAGTTTTATGGTATAGGAAGGTGCCTCCAAAACTTAAAAGCAAGTTCTATAGACTGGCAGTCTGACGGACAATGTTGTATATAATGGAGTGTTGGCCAGTCAAGAACTCCCATATCTAAAAATTGAAGTGGTAGAAATGAGGATGTTGTGTTGGATGTGTGGTCTTATGTAACAACTCAGGACTACCCCCTACTTGTCACACGGTGCTTACAGTCCCGAGGGACAACAAGCTGACCCATGAGCTGGTACCTACTGTGAGCACTGAAAAATAATATCAGAATTGGGGAACAACAACTGACATTTCCAGAAGGTTTTAATACCGAATCAACACTGAAGTATAAATCTAGAAAGAAACTGTTTGAATCTAACAAAGTACTGATAAACTGACCTGTCAACTAAAAATTTGAATACTAAATAACTGAATCTAATGTCTGAAAATCCTCTAAAACTGAATGATTGTAAGTTGATGGGACAGGCCCCAACTAACTCCAACTAACTACTAACTAAGACATAAAATAAAATAATCTATCCTCGAATGATGAGGACTCATCACTGCTGCTACCGTACTACTGATAGCCTGAGAAGTGAGGTCTAAATGCAGATTGGGAACTGACCATCAGCACCTATGATATAATACATCATAGCACAAAAGAAAGGTATGCGATCAGTACTTTGAATGTACTGGTATGCTAAATGAGGTAAGTTGATATGCATGGGTTCGTGAACAGAATTAATAATCAACTGAATATACATGTAAACATGGGATACTGATGAATAGAGAATATGAAATCTATAGGCATTGGAGATACGTGAAGCATGTAAATACTGTGTATTCATGAGAATCCATAAATACTAAAAATACGTGAAAATCTGTAGACACTGAGGATGCATAACCAAGCATATATCATGGACCGAGTAAAATTTGTAAACTAAAATATGAAAATAAACTGATATCTGTATGCTTTGGTCAAACAACACTAAGACTGCATAACTAAACTGGGATTGTAACTGAGACTGTATCTGAGACTGTGGGAAGTATAATTTAATCGACATGCCTCAATCTGAGCTAATCGGGGTCCAACCTGTGACTCCAGTTGGAAGGGTATTAATACCATGCCACGGGTACTACCGCTGGTTATGTGGATAGACTATACTGTTATAATGTCCAAAGGACTAAGGATGTCAAGCCTGAACTGATGGGTGACCCCTGCAAAATAGTCAAGCCTAATCTGGCGGGTGACTTCTCATATCCTACACTGGCTATGTTGTTTTGGAGTATAGGGACTTCTAATAATGACTCTGTCTATATGACGGGGAAGACGCCATCCCTAAACTCTCTCGGTGCTAAATCCAACTCCCTACTGAAATACACTGAGATACTAGACTTTCTGAGTTTAACTGACTGCTATTTGACTATGCTGATAATGCTCATAGAATATTCTAAAGACTGTTGTAATTTACTGAGAATAGACAAAATAAACAACTATGGTTTTTGGGTATTCAATACCCCCAGGACTCAAAAACAATGATAGTAAAATGACACTAAATCTTGGAGGACAATGCATGAAGGCTTTTATTAAATCAATCACTCTTGTAGGCATTTTATCAAACACTTGTAGTTCATGATTTAAAACAGTCATAGGAATGCCATGGAACTTATAAAAATAGCACGAATTCAACATAATAGTACTAAATCATTTTAATTCAATAAATAATAATATAAAAACATGGAGGATTGAACAGTAACAATACTTTCATAGTAATATGGTATAAAATCAATAGTACATGGAGATTCATGGATGAAATCACAATTTAAAATATAATAACTTGAAAAGATTATAACTTGGTAATTAAAATGGGTTACTTGGGCTCCATGGATGAAAGGAATCCATGGATGAACATCTAACATACCTGGGGTACTGAATTTCTTGAAGTTCTGGGTGAGTTCTTGAGGACTGGCCTTGAATTTGAGAGCTAGGGTTTCTTGTTCTTGAAAAGGGGATCTTTGATTGTATGAGGAATTGAAATAATGATGACTACTTGAGGTTTTTAGGGGTTAAATTTCATTTTTTAGGTTAATTAGGGCCGTGGAAAAAAACCCAAATATCCTTGAACAAATTTAAAAACGGAAGCTGAAAATTGACCATCCCAATTTTTTGGCATTGGCGCGATGCGCCACTATCATGCCAAGCCATTGGAAAAGGGACAATTGGGATCTAGACAAACACCGCAATGCGGAGCTATCGCGATAAGCCTTTGGAGTGCCAATTTGGCCACCTCTGCGACGCGCCAACATCGTGGAAACCCACTGGAAATTGCCAAATGGGAATTTGGCCTACTCTGCGATGCGCCATGATTGCGGAGTCATACTGAAAATTGAAAATTATCATCTGGACTGTCACCACGATGAGCTAAGGGTTAAAATGATGGGGTCTAATGACTGAAATTTAAAATCGCCATAACTTCTTACCCGGTTATTGGATTTCGGAGAATTTTATATCGATGGAAAGCTAATTGAATTTCCTACACAATGACGGTTCTAAACAGAAAAATAATGAGTGTTTCAAAAAATTTATATACAAATACTCATGTATTGGGACTTCTATCATGCTAGGGAAATACGGGGTGTTACAATATCTCCCCCTTGGGATCATTCGTCCTAGAATGAAATTAGTTAAGTTTAGGAAAACTGATAGACTGAGTTACACACTGAACATGCATATCTGATGCATAGATTATATGACTAAACTGATTTGTAAATACATCACTGACATGAACATGATGTGAAACTAAAACTGAGCATGATAGAGAGAAATCTTAAGAAGATTAGTACCTTATACTGAATCTGGATTTGCAGAGAAAAGACGAGGGTACTTGGTCCGCATATCTGCCTCTGTTTCCCAAGTGGCTCCCTCAACGGAATGATTTCACCAAAGAACTTTGACCAATAGAACTTCCTTGTTCCTTATTCTATGAACTTGATGATCAAAAATTTTGACTGGAACTTCCTCAAAGGAAAAACTGTTCTAAATATCTATACTTTCTAAGGGAAGAACTACAGCTGGATCACCAATACAGTTCTTCAACAACGAGACATGGAACACTGAGTGTACTGAGGCTAGATCTGAAGGTAACTTAAGCTTATAAGCTACCTTTCCAAAATGATTGAGAATTTTGAAAGGACCGACATATCGGGGACTGAGTTTCCCTTTCTTGCCGAACCTCTTCACTCTCTTCATGGGAGATATTTTCAAATACACAAAATCACCAACCTCAAACTCGAGATCCTTTATCTTTATATCTGGATATGATTTCTGTCGGCTCTGGGCAGCCCTAAGCCTTTCTCTGATCAACTGAACCTTCTTTAAGGCATCAAACACCAAGTCAGGTCCTACTATTGTGGCCTCACCTACTTCAAACCAACCAATCGGAGATCTACATCTCCTACCATATAGAGCTTTAAATGGAGCCATACTAATACTAGAATGATAGCTATTATTATATGGGAATTCAATCAAAGGCAAGTGGTCAGCCCAACTACCCTTAAAATTAACTATAATTGCTCTCAGCATAACCTCAAGATCCTGAATAGTCTTTTCTGCTTGACCGTTTGTTTCAGGGTGGAAGGTTGTACTAAGGTGGACTTGGGAACCAAGACCCTTTTGGAATGCTTTCCAGAAGTGAGAAGTAAACTGGGTACCTCTATCTGAGATGATAGACGTTGGGAGTCTGTGTAACCTTACCAACTCTCTGATATAGAGTTTGCCATAGTCCTCAGCTGAATAAGAGGTTTGGTCTAGCAAGAAATAGGTTGATTTAGTCATCCTGTATACGATGACCCAAATAGAATCATGCTGATGACGGGTACGCAACAAACCTATCACAAAATCCATGTTCACTTCCTCCCACTTCCAAGTGGGAATACTTAACTCCTGCACGGACCAACTAGGTTTTTGATGCTCAATCTTAACTTGCTGGCATGTAGAGCACTTAGCTACAAACTCTGAAGTATCTCTCTTCATCCCACTCCACCAATAAATCTCCCACAAATTGCGGTACATCTTAGTAGCCCAAAGATGCATAGAGTAACACACACCATGCGCTTCTACGAGAATTCGTTGCCTCAAATCATCTACACCCGACACACATAATCTACCCTGATAATGTAATACACCATCCTCAACATGAGCAACACTACCCATAGATAATCTACTGAGAGCATCAACCACTATATTGTCCTTGCCTGAATGATAATGAACACTCATGTCATAATTTTTCAATAACTCTAACTACCTTCTCTGACGCAAATTCAAATCTTTCTGATAAAAGACATACTAAAGTCTTTTGTGATCTGTAAACACATCTACATGCACCCCATAAAAGTAATACCTCCAAATCTTTAAGGCAAACACTACAGTTGCTAGCTCAAGATCATGAGTCAGATAATTCTTCTCATGGGGTTTAACTTGTCTTAAGGCGTAGTCTATGACCTTACCTTTCTGCATGAGGACACATCCCAAACCTACTCTGGATGTATCATAGTACACAACAAAACCATCTAAAATAATCTGGTAGAGTAAGAACTGAGGATGAGGTGAGTCAAGTCTTCAACTCCTGAAAACTCTTCTCGCAGGAATCTGACCACTGAAACTTAACTTTCTTCGAAGTCAATCTGTACATGGGGGATGAAATATAAGAAAACCCTTCAACAAACCGATGGTAATAGATAGTTAAACCTAGGAAACTCCTGATGTTTGATGGAGAGATGGGTCTAGGCCAGTTTTTCACCACTCAATCTTTTGAGAATCAACTCTAATGCCATCACCGGAAATAATATGGCCAAGGAAAGCTACTGATCTTAGCCAAAATTCACACTTATTGAATTTAGAGAACAACTGGTGGGCTCTAAGAGTCTGAAGTACTATTCTGAGGTGGTCTGCATGATCATTTTCGCTATGGGAGTAAACAAGAATGTCATCAATAAAGACTATGACGAACATGTCCAAGTACTTCTTGAACACTCAGTTCATTAAGTCTATGAAGGCTGTTGGGGCATTCGTGAGACCAAAGGACATGACTAGAAATTTGAAGAGACCATATCAAGTTCGGAAAGCTGTTTTCAGAATGTCACATTCCCTGACCCTAAGCTAATGATAGCCTGATCTGAGGTCTATCTTGGAAAAATAACTGGCACCCCGAAGTTGGTCAAACAAGTCATCGATTCTAGGAAGTGGGTATTTATTCTTGACGTGTCCTTGTTAAACGGAGGTAGTTAATACATATTCTGAGAGAACAGTCTTTCTTATGCATGAATAAAATAGGTATTCCCCATGAGGAGACGCTGGGTCTGATGAATCCCTTATCTAGGAGATCCTTTAACTGTTCTTTTAATTTTTTGAGTTCAGCTGGAGCCATTCTGTATGGCGAAATAGATATAGTCTGAGTATTTGATGAAGGTCTATTTTGAAGTCGATTTTTCTTTCGAGAGGAACTTCGAGAAGATCTTCAGGAAATACATCTGAGAATTTATTTACTACTAGAACTGACTGATGTGTGAGCATATGCTAACACATTTGAGGCTTTTAACTGTGAATAATTGCAAAGTCTTAAGCAACTTTTGTCATTTTGTATTGTTTTATCTTTGATTTTGCAGTGGAAGTCAAGAGGTAAAAGAACCAACAATGATGGAAGTAAAAGAGTTGAAATATGAAGCAAATAGAAGAGAAGTGTGGCTGACGACATTCATGATAAGTCGTCAGCACTCTAATAGGTTATCAGCTTCATCGTCATCCTTAAACAGAGAATGGGAATCAGTTGGAAGAAGTGACGATGACATGTGATAAGCCACCAGCCTTGTTATACGCCATCAGAGTCGCCCTCAGCCTTAGACAGAACATGGGAGCTGAGGTGGAGAAGTGACGACATTGTCTGATATATCGTCACAGTTTTGATAAGCCGCCAAGATTCACCGTCAGCCTTAAGCAGAAGTTGTCAAAAGAGAAGAGGAGCTAACGACATCTATGATAAGTCTTCAGACTCCTGATAAGGCGTCACAAAATGTCGTCACCTGTCCGAGAAATTACTGAACTCTGTGATTTTGTTTCCATAATTAGGATGAAGTATTTAAAGCATATGTTAGAGTTTTGTAATTATAAAATGAGGCTAAACATATCGGGAGGCGGAACATATCGGCTGGTAATGAAGATTCTGAACTTATTTTGGAACGCACGCATTTTTTTATTTTTTTTCTAGTTTCTTGGCTTGAATAAAACAATTAACTTTGAAGAGATTATCATCAATATTTTGGGATTTTTACTTTGATCTAATCTAAGAAACACTCGTTGCTATTCATCTTACTGTAAGTTCATCTTTCAAATTATGAATTCAACTTGTTGTATCGATTATTACATTATGAGTGGATAAATCCCTTTAACCCGAATTATGGGATCTATGGGTTAGGTCTTGGTAAGTTGCTAAGTGTTCAAGATTCTAAAGGTAATAGGACTCCTTGATAATTTAGAGGTTTTAATTATTATCTATTGGTTGCAAATGATAGATAGCACCTGCTTTGATTTGCTTAAGATAAGAAATCAATTATAGTAGGGAGTGAATTATTGACAGGGACTTAGAAGCTACCAACCTTCCGTTTAATAATTGACGCTGTAAAAAGGTTAATTAACCTGAGGTGAAGTCTGGTCAGTGAATATAAATTCCCTAAGTCTGAGAGGATTAGGTAATTAAATGCTTAAGTAGGTCGAGAGACATTTAGGCATAACTTCGATAAAGACAATCTATTGTTCCTACCTATCGTGAGAATCTTGAATCACTATTAGCATTTGTCAAGTACCGAAACCCATAGTGAACATCATTCTGGTTTTCCGTAAACTCTTGATTACAAACACTGAAACTAAAGTGACCAACAACTATTTGCTAATCTCCAAAACCCCCATTTTGTCTTTTCGTATCATTAGTTTGAATAACTTTTAGCTTTAGTTTCAAACCAGTTTAATCGTCACTCACATTGTTCCTTGTGGATTCGACCCCGACTCCAAATTTGGGTAAATATATTGACGGTGACTGTCTTTCACTAAATTGACGTGTGAGTTGAGCGTTATCAAAAATAGCACCATTGCCGGGGAACAATTTGGCGTATTGAGTTGGTTTGGAATTTTAGTTTACTTGCTTGAATTCAAACTTGTAAATATTTGTTTAGTTTATTTTTTATTTTCTTTTATTTTTATCACACCTTTCTTGAGATGTCATCCTGGATAGATGGTTTTTTGAGTGATGATGATTCTTGTGACGATTCTTGTTATTATTTTGGGGGACCATATTTTGAGGCTTTTTGTCCAGATTTACCTAGAAGTTCATGGAATGGACCTTCACAATATGATACGAATACTGTCCTACTTACTGTAACTTGGTATTTGGCTTGTGGTCAAAGTGATCATATTGAAGATATGTGTGCTGTCACGATTCAAGCGAACAAATAGATGAAATGAATTTTAGAGAATCACGAACAGCTGTGGGCAGAGCTAAAGGAGTTACCACTCCCACCATGTTTACAGTGGATAAACAAAGAAGAATATGAGGAGGACATTAGCAAATTTGAGGAGAAAACTCAAGAATCGCAATCACTCAATTGTCATCTTGATCTTGAGACTGACATTGAGAAGGTGAATAAAAGTGAGTGTGTAGTAGATAGTGTAAATTTTGAAGTAGAATTAGTTGGGCCTCACTCGAAGTATTTTATCACATTATGTTTAGATGATATCTTGTCTGTGGAATCATCTAAAATAGTGGAAGAGTGTGAAGATGAGGAATAAGAATCCTATATTCTTTATTTTACACTTGATAAGAAGCAACATAAAAACACACCTCACTTTAAGGCTGAGTGGTTTACCACGCTCAATCCATTACTCGACTTCTTTATTTTTGTACTACCCCCTATGATCGAGGCAAGAAGACGGACTCTAAGTTGGGGGTGAAATTCATATCCTCAAGGTGGAGGAAAAAACTGAGTTGGGTCGTGCCGCGACATTAAATCAGGCGCTGCTTGGGAGGAAACCTAAGGTATTTTGTTGTTTGTATTCGTATTATGTGATTGACATCAGATCTTCACACCCATGGTTCCACAGGTATGTTTCTAACTCTCTTGTTTTGGTTTGACGCATTGGGCACATTGCATGATTTTAAGTTGAGGGTGGGGCTACTTATGGGTGTTGATGTCCTCTTGGAGTTTTTGTTGCCGGACCTCTTTTCCCCGGAGTCTTGTTCATAGTAGAGCCGGCATATTTAGACATATTATGATTTGTTGTAAAATGTTGTAGTTGACTAGGAGAAATACAAGTACCTTAAGCAGTTAACATATTTGTGTTGATTTTTGAACACCTCTCCAATGGTCTATTTTCTAACTGTGTGATATGCATTTATGTGTGACCACTGTGCATCTTGTTAGGGCATTAGTACTAGTGACACGATAACCATTGCTAAACAATTGCATGAACCGAATGGGTAGTATCTTATGATGTACCTTTGTGCCATGTGTGTGTAAGATACTACCTAGTTCCAGTTGTGTGTTAAATCCAGAACTTGCCCAGTTGGTCTTTCCTTGGTTGTAAGAAAGCGGTTAGGAAAGGATCATAGGCCTTTGTTGATATTAATCCATTTTTAGCCTAAATGACCTTCCCTGTATGCATAATATCCCTTGATCCCTATTTTGAGCCTGAATAGTCTATTTCTTTTTATGATACCTATCATCGTCCCATTTTTATATCATAATGAACCTGTTTTGACCCTGGTCCTTCTTGGAGACTGTGCACCTTGACTTAGGCAAATGGCCTAAGTTAAGGGTGGCTATCATAGGGGTGCATGATGTAAAATGAGTATGAAAAAAGGTAGAGTAAAAGAACAAAATAAAAAGATGGGTGCGGTGGAAAAGAGAAAGAAAAGAAAAGTGGTGAAAAAAAAGAAGTGATTGTAGAAAAGATCCGCACCCATCCTGAATAAGTGTGATAAAGAAAAGAAAAGAGTAGAAAAAGGTAAATGAGTGAGACCCCAAAATCTAGTGTAGTGTCAAGGAGGCTTAGTCACTTTAAATATCATCGAGTATCATACCAGCCCTTAGCCTACATTACAAGCCAAAGAGAGGACCTATAGTGATCCTAGCTGACCTGTCTGAAGATCTTGGTAATGAAAATAAGGGCAAGCCTATGGTATTCAGCATACATTGATTGGAACTTCATTCTAAGAGTAAGTGTCTTATGATTGTCCCCATGGTTACATATGTGATGTCTGATATAAGTGCAATGGGACTTCTTTGTAGTGAAGGCACACAGGTTACGTTGCTAGTTGCTAACTTGTTTGGATAGTGTAAGCTTGATACATGCATGGTTGTTGTTGCTGATTTGATGCCATATCTTGATTCCTGTGTGTCACGTTGTTGTTCTTCAATAACATATACAGTTGTTTGTAAATTGATTAACCTTGGAGATGGTGAAGATGTTTTGAGATAATATGGGTGGTTGACTGCTGAATGTACTTTGTATTCTCTTGGTTGTGTTTTAGTTGCTTGAGGACAAGCAATTGTTTTAAGTTGAGGGTGTTGATGTGTGAGCATATTCTAACACATTTGAGGCTTTTAACTAAGAATAATTGCAAAGTCTTAAGCAACTTTTGTCATTTTTGATTGTGTTATCTTTGATTTTGCAGTGGAAGTCAAGAGGCAAGAGAACCAACAATGATAGAAGTAAAAGAGTTGAAATCTGAAGCAAATAGAAGAGAAGTGTGGCTGACGACATTCATGATAAGTAGTCAGCACTCTGATAGGTTATTAGCTTCATCGTCAGCCTTAAATAGAGAATGGAATTTAGTTGGAAGAAGTGACGACGACATGTGATAAGCCATCTGCCTTGTCATATGCCATCAGAGTCGCCGTCAGCCTTAGAAAGAACATGGGAGCTGAGGTGGAGAAGTGATGACATTGTTTGATATGTCATCATAGTTTTGATAGGCCATCAGGATTCATCGTCAGCCTTAAGCAGAAGTTATCAAAAGCAAAGAGGAGCTGACGACATCTATGAGAAGTCATCAGACTCCTGATAAGGCATCACAAAATGTCGTCACCTATCCGAGAAATTACTGAACTCTGTGATTTTGTTTCCATAATTAGGATGAAGTATTTAAAGCATATGTTAGGGTTTTCTAATTATAAAAGGAGGCTGAACATATCGGGAGGCAAAACATATCGGTTGGTACTGGAGATTCTGAACCTATTTTGGCACGCACGTATTTTGTTATTTTCTCTCTAGTTTCTTGGCTTGAACAAAACAATTAACTTTGAAGAGATTATCATCAATATTTTGGGATTTCTACTTTGCTCTAATCTGAGAAACACTCGTTGCTATTCATCTTGATATAAGTTCATCTTTCAAATTATGAATTCAACTTGTTGTATCGATTATTACATTATGAGTGGCTAAATCCCTTTAACCCGAATTATGGGATCTATGGGTTAGTTCTTGGTAAGTTGATAAGTGTTCAAGATTATAAAGGTAATAGGAATCTTTGATAATTTTGAGGTTTTAATTATTGTCTGTTGGTTGCAAACGATAGATAACATCTGCTTTGATTTGCTTGAGATAAGAAATCAACTATAGTAGGAAGTGAATTATTGACAGGGACTTAGAAGTTACCAACCTTCCGTTTAATAATTGACGATGTAACAAGGTTAATTAACCTGAGGTGAAGTCTGGTCAGTGAATATAAATTCCCTAAGTCCGAGAGGATTAGGTAATTAAATGCTTAAGTAGGTCGAGAGATATTTAGGCATAACTTCGATAAAGACAATCTGTTGTTCCTACCTATTGTGAGAATCTTGAATCACTATTAGCACCAATCAAGTACCAAAACCCATAGTGAACATAATTCTAGTTTTCCATAAACTCTTGATTACAAACACTGAAACTAAAGTGACCAATAATTATTTGCTAATATCCAAAACCCCCATTTTGTTTTTTCATATCATTTGTTTGAATTTAACTTTTAGCTTTAGTTTCAAACCAGTTTAATCGCCACTCACATTAGTCCTTGTGGATTCGACCTTGACTCCAAAGTTGGGTAAATATATTGACGACGACCACCTTACACTAAAATGACGTGTGAGTTGAGCGATATCACTAGCTCAAGAGTTAAAGTTTCTGAGTTAGAGCCTTTGACTCGCACAAGATGGTAGACACATCCCTTTGATATTATTCTTCTGGCTCTAAGGTATGAAATCAAATGACCCCTAAGAGCTGTGGTACTACCTCTTCATTCAAGGACTAGATCATTTGGGAACTGAAAATGGACTATTATGTTTCTACAATCAACAGAGGCATAGCATGAGTGGAGCCAATCCATGCCGAGAATGACATCAAAATTTGTCATCTCTAACTCCACAAGATCAACTGAGGTAACTTTCTTAGATATTGTGATCGGACAGTTCCTGTATACCTATCTGGCTAAAATACCTACAGAGGTAGACACTGAAAAGGGCTCTGCTAGAGTTTTAGGACTGACTTCGAAATTGACGGCTATATATAGAGTTACAAAAGAAAGAGAAGCTCCAGGGTCTAGTAAAGAATAAACATGTAAGTAAAAGACCTGCAATGTACTAGTAACTACGTCAGAAGAATATTCCTGATCTTGGTGAGACTGAAGAGCATACAATCTATTCGGACGCTGACCACTGCAGCACTAGAAGCGGCATCCTGCTTAGTTGGGCGACCGAACGGAGCTGACGACTGATGGGACTGTCCCTGTTGGCGCACATACCTACCTTTCTAAGAAACTACCCGAAACTCGCAAATTTGATAATCTGGCTTACCACACCCAAAGCACACATCACTACCTGCTCTACACTAACCCTGATGGTGCCTGCCATATTTCTAGCATAGAGGATTTGTACGAGCACTGCTAACACTAACCTGGGACTTAGAGCCTGGTGCTCCATCCCTATTGTCGTCTTTTGAATTTGGGTACGGGAGCACTGGCTGAAGAGGGTGCTAGGGCTGAAGACCTCTGATGAAACTGAAGACGGTTACCACCTTCTGACTTTGGCTGACTGAAATTAAAACTACCCCTTCTAGCTCTCTTATTTCCTCTCTCCGTCTCCTTAATCTTTTGATCCTCTATCTGTTGAGCATGGACCATTAGCCTAGACAAGTTCACCTCTCTAATCAGCATTGCGGTCCTACACTCCTTGACCACACTATCAGATAGTCCAGACACAAACTTACTCATCTTAGACCTACTGTCAGCTACCAAATAAGGAGCATATCTATCTAACTAAGTAAACTTAAGGGAATACTCCTTCACGCTCATGCTTCCCTGCCTCAAGTTAATAAACTCTAATACTTTGGCCTCCCTCAAATCCAATGGGAAGAATCTTTCTAGGAAAACTATGGTAAAATCCTCCCATTCTACAGGCCCTGTGTCAACACCCCTATCAAATTTCCACTTCTTAAACCAAGTATGGGCTAAATACTGTAACTGATATGCAGCCAACTCAGCACACTGACTAGATGTTACCCCATAGCATCTGTGACCTTCTGAACCATAGCTAGGAATTACTGTGGATCCTCTTCAGACTTAGATCCCGTGAAAGAAGAAGGATTCAACCGGGTGAAGTCCCAAATTTTGGTTGCAGCAGTATTGGCCACTGGTATGGCCGGAATAGTAGCTATCCATTCATTTTGTGCTGCTACGGAGTTTTCTAGAGTAGTGAACGTAGCTCTGAATTTTCCGTGAGAGACATGCTCGTCCAGAGGATCTACCTGGATGGGCTGAGGTATTGGCTGAGTTTATGTTCTTTTTCTATTCTTCTTGGGAGTCATGTTCTGTAAACGGAAGAAAGAAATGGATTAGATAGGGAGTTTAACTTGAGCTCATGCTCACTCACACGACATAAATACTGAAATAAGCAAAAAATTTCTTAAACGCTTTGTAGCCTCTCGTCCATAAGTGTGGCATGCTACACACCCATGCACAAGACTCTACTTGACGTGGATTTCAGACTTCCTAGGACACGTTAAAACCTTAGGCTATGATACTAAGTTTGTAACCACCCGAGACTACCCCCTAGTCGTCACACGGTGCTTACTATCCCAGGGGACCACAAGCTAACCCATGAGTTGGTACCTACTGTGAGCACTAAAAATAATATCATAATTGCGGAACAACAACTGACATTGCCATAAGGTTTTAATACTGAATCAATACTAAAGTATGAATCTAGAAAAAAACTGTTTGACTCTAACAAAGTACTGATAAACTCACTTGTCAACTGAAAATCTGAATACTGAATAACTGACTCTAATGTCTGAAAAGCCTGTAAAACTGAATGATTTTGAGTTGATGGGACAGGCCCCAACTAACTCCAACTAACTACTAACTGAGACATGAAATAAAATAATTTGTCCTCAAATAATGAGGACTCACCACTGCTACCATACTGCTGATAACCTGAGAAGTAAGGTATAAGTGTGGTCCAGGAACTAAGCGTCAGCACCTATGATATAATACATCATAGCGCAAAAGAAAGGTATGCGATCAATACTTTGAATGTACTGGCATGCTAAATGAGGTAGGCTGATATGCATGGATTCATGAACAGAATTAATAATTAACTGAATATACATGTAAAACATGGGATACTGAATAGAGAACATGAAATCTGTAGGCACTGGAGATACATGAAGTATGTAAATACTGTGTATGCATGAGAATCTGTAAATACTAAAAATACGTAAAAATCTTTAGACACTGAGGATGCATGACCAAGCATATATCATGGACTAAGTAAAATTTGTAAACTAAAATATTGAAATAAATTGATATATGTATGCTATGGTCAAACAACACTAAGACTACATAACTGAACAGGTACTGTAACTGAGACTGTATCTGAGATTGTGGGAAGTATCATCAGACAGACATGCCCCAATCTGAGCTAATCGGGGTCCAACCTGTAAACCCAGTTGGAAGGGTATTAATACCGTGCCACGAGTACTAACGCTAGTTGTGTGGATCCACTATACTGTTATAATGTCCAAAGGATTAAGGGTGTCAAGCCTGAACTGACGGGTGACCCCTGCGAGAAAGACAAGCCTAATCTGACGGGTGACTTCTCATATCCTACGTTGGCTATGTAGTTCTAAAGTATAGGGACTGCTACTAATGACTCTGCCTATCTGACGGGAAAACCTCCATCCTTACACTCGCTCGGTGCTAAATCCTACTCCCAACTGAAAGATACTGAGATATTAGACTGTCCTAAGTTTAACTAACTGATATTTGACTATTCTGATAATGCTCATAGAATGTTCTGAAGACTATGCTATAATGTACTGAGACTAGACTAAATAAACAGCTATGGTTTTCAGGTATTCTATACCCCCAGTACTCAAAAACAATGATAGTAAAATGACACTAAAGCTTGGAGGACAAAGCATGAAGGCTTTTATTAAATCAATCACTCTTGTAGGCATTTTATCAAACACTTGTAGTTTAGGGTTTAAAATAATCATAGCAATGCCATGGAACTTATAAAAGTAGCATGAATTCAACATAGTAGTACTAAATCATGATTTAATTTAATAAATAATAATATGAAAACATGGAGGATTGAACAATAACAATACTTTCATGGTAACATGGTATTAAATCAATAGTACATGGAGATTCATGGGTGAAATCATAATTTAAACATAATAACTTGAAAAGATTATAACTTGGTAATTAAAATAGGTTACTTGGGCTCTACGGATGAAAGAAATCCATGGATGAACATCTAACATACCTGGGGTAATGAATTTCTTGAAGTTCTGGATATGTTCTTGAGGATTGGCCTTGAATTTGAGAGCTAGGATTTCTTGTTCTTGAAAAGAGGATCTTTTATTGTGTGAGAAATTTAAATAATGATGACTACTTAGGGTGTTCAGGGGTTAAATTTCGTGTTTTGGGTTAATTAGGGCCGTGAAAAAAGACTCAAATACCCCTAAACAAATTTAAAAATGGAAGCTGAAAAGTGACTATCCCGATTTTTGGCCTTGGCGCGACATGCAACTATCGCACCAAGCCACTGGAAAAGGGACAATTGGGACCTGGACAAACACCGAGATGCGGAGCTATCGTGGTAAGCCTTTGGAGCACCAATTTGGCCACCTCCGTGATGCGCCAACATCGTGGAGACCCACTGGAAATTGCCAAACGGGAATTTGGCCTACTCTGCGACGCGCCATGATCGCGGAGTCATAGTGGAAATTGACAATTATCATCTGGACTGTCTCCGCGATGCTCTAAGGATTAAAATGACGGGGTCTAACGACTGAAACTTTAAATCTCCATAACTTCTTACCCACTTATCGAATTTGGTCAAATTTTATATCGTTGGAAAGCTAATTGAATTTCCTACGCAATTGCAGGCTCTAAACTAAAAAATAATGAGTGTTTCAAAAATTTTATATATGAATACTCATGTATTGAGACTTAAATTATGCTAGAGAAATACGGAGTGTTACATATTATGAGGAGAGATATAGTTAGAAATAAGATTATTGAAGAGAAGGTAGTCATGTGATAAGGAGGGGCACGGATGCCCCAATATGGAGGTGTGAGAGTTTGGTTATAGATGATTCCATAAGGGGTAGAGGTCATCCAAAAAAGTATTAGAAGGAGGTGATTAGACATGATATAGAGAAACTACAGTTTACTGAGGACATGGCCCTAGAAAGGATGGTGTGAAGGATACAAATTAGGGTAGAGGTTAGAAGGTGAGAGTGTATCCCCACTAGTAAGAAGACATGCTTTATTTGTGGTCACTCTATGGGGATGTATGCGAGAAAATGAAGCATTTATTTTTGAGTGCACATTCTCACAACAATGCATTAGCAGATTATTAGAGTGTATAGGCATAAGGATCAAGAGTTGGGAGATGTTGGGAATTTGGTGACGACTAGCAAGATGCATTAATGTGAAGGGGTGCCGTGAACAGTGATAGTTACATTAGCCAACTTGGTGTATCACATATGAAAAGCCAGTAATACGGCCCTCTGGGAGTCCAAGGTGAGTATACCTATGCTAATACTTGAACAAATTCAACAAGAGTGCAAATATAGAAGAGACATTTTCCAGAACAAGAAACAGAGTAGAACCCAACAAGAATGGATAAAAAACATACTTAGATAGAGGAGAAAATCTGGGAAATCAAGAAGCTAAGCAGTAGAGTGGGATTACATAGTCCTTAATTCGAGGAAGTAAAGTGATGAAGTGTTTTTTATTTCATAAAATTTAAACGGTTCACGTGGAGATTAATAAAGAGAAAATTTCAGAAATAACAACTGTAGAGCCTTAATTATAACTTTTATAGAAACAGTTTCAAAATTATGAAAACTAGCAATATTTATTTTGTATTTTAGTAAAAGGTTGCTATAAAGTTACATATACAAAGATGGTAAAACGTTCCTTATTTAACTCTAATCAGTTAGAGTTAAATAAGAGATAAAATTGTTCCTTATTTTATGCAACATTTAATTAACAAATTCCTTTACCTTTTATGAATCTTTTAATTTTACCTTAACCGTTAATATACATATTCAAATTCAAAAATCATTTTTCATATTCATCACGTAAAAGCAGATTCAAAAAAAATTGAGAGATTGAAATATTGTTGATGAGCGTCTGTATTTTATGAAGAATAATTAAATAAACAACGCGACAATTACAGGTACGGATAAAAAAACTTTGATATCATATTTATGCAATTGCGAAAATATCTATAAAATTAATAACAAGATGGGTTAACGATCATGAAGTTGAAACTTTTAGGTCGTATTTTACATTTTATAAGTTATGGGTTAAAATTTTGTTATCGGCATTTTTTTTTTTTCAAAATCAAAGTTTTCCTTGTCATTATGTATTTATAAAACTAAATTACAGTTCTTATACGTTAAATTTAAAATTTAGTCGATGATACATATTATTCGACTAAAACATTAGTTTTGCGTTGGAATTTGTTTTTCTGTTGTGTATATACAAATTATTAATTGTATGTAGTACATATTATATAATTTAATTTGTATTTAATATTTTGTAGTGTTCTGGACATTGACGATGGGAAGCATACCTGTTCTCATTAAACACACTGGTAGTATGAACAACATTGAACAAGAATATGAAGATTACATCAGCGATGCAATATTATTGAGCATAAACGCTTCGTATAACCAACTCTACGCACTACTAGCTTCACACATGGATGCAGATTTTACGTGCAAAAGCATTCAAATTGAATATCAATTAACAGATATTGAAGGTAAAATACGTATACGTAATGACATGGGTTTGAAGGTCTATATTATGCAGAAAAGGGAGATAAAGGCAATGAGTGTTATGCCTTTGTATGTAAGTTTTTCAGAAAAGGATAGTTTCAACACATTTGTTAGTTCATCAATATGTAATGCTGAGAGTATGAATCTGTCTATCACTGTGCGTAACGTGGTAAATACAAGTACTGAAAGAGCATTGATAGTTCCTACTTCAGATGAATGTTTGGATGTATTTGAGATGGATACAACTAAAGTAATTATCTCGGACCCACATCACAAACATATTGAGCTTGAACAAGTTTATGTCTCAAAAAATGTGTTAAAATTTGTAATGAAGGATTACACGATTCAGGAGAAGTTCCAATCACGATCTGTTAGATCAAGTAAAAGCTGGTAAGTTTGTCATGTATATAAATTTTTTTGTTTCCATGTTGGAAAATTGTATTGCGGCATATGTATTTACAATATACATATGTATTAAATTTTTTATTTTTCCCTGTTGGTAAATTATATTTCAGCATAAGATTTTTTTTATTTTTTGTAGTTACACATTGTTGTGCAGATCCAATAATTGTGGTTTTTTATTTTGTGCATCTGATATCAACAAATCTGGAATGTTTTGTGTTAGGGAATTCTTACCAGAAAACACATGTCCGAAAAAGGATAAGATTTATCCTAAGTTTTATGCTACTAGTAAGTTGATTGGAGGTATAGTAAAACTAAAGTTTAAAAGCCACAAAAAAAAAATATAGTGGGACTGATATCAGAAGTGACATGAAGGAAGACCTGGGTATGGATTTGACATATATTATGCATTATCTAGCTAAGGAAAAAGCACTTGAAGATTTGAGAGGGAAACTGTCGGCATCATACGGAAAACTACCTGCATACATTCATGTTTTGAACACTACTTACCCAGGTTCACATATAAGAATGAAAAAGCATGAAGATAATGAGTTTTTGTTTATTTTTGTTGCACATACTACATTCATACAAGGGTTCGATCACTGTAGACCTGTGATAGTTATTGATGCAAGTTATCTCAGAGGACTGTACAGTGGTACATTTATAGCTACCTGTACCATGGATGGAGCTGGTAAGTTATTCCCGACATGTATTTGAATCTATCAACATTTGGATGTATTTATAATATACATATGTAGTATATTTATCTTTGTACTATGTATTTCTTATGCTTTCAGATATATGTATTTATATTATACGTATGAATTATGTTTATGAAATAAATGACATTCACATATTTGGCAAGCTATATGTGTTTATAGAATACTTATTCAATTTATTTTTGGTGTTGAATGGGAGTTAGATATGGTTCCATCTATATGTATATACAATATAGCTATGAATTATGTTTATGTGTTAAATGCCAGTTACACTAGTTTCTAGCTGTATGTATTTATAAAATATATATGAATTTTTTTATGTCTGTATATAACGTACTATTAAATGTATTTGTTCTATGTTCAGGTCATATATTTCCATTGGCATATGGAATACTAGATTCTAAAAATGATGCATCCTGGGAATGGTTCTTTGAGAATCTAAAGAAAGCATACTGTGAAAGATAACATATGTGTGTAATTTTTTATCGTAATGCAAGCATTATAAAAGCTGTTGCTGATGTGTACAATAATGTACCACGTTACGCTTGTATGTGGCATCTATGGGGTAATGTGGAAAAAAAATTGGAAAGTCACATGATGCACTGTCGGAAATCTTCTATACAATGGCAAAATCATACTCATAAGTCTGAATTTCACCGGAGAAAGTGGAGGTAGTTGATGTTAGGGTTAAGAATTACTTGAAATTGATGGGATATGATAAGTGGGCTAGGTCATATGCAACAGTTCATAGGGGATGGACTTTAACATCAAATATTGCAGAGTCAATTAATGTCGCACTAGTATCAGTTGGAGAAATTCCAATATATAATTTTCTAGAGGAAGTTAGATTGATGTTTGGTAGATGGAATTGTGAAAACAGACAGGAGACATTGTACATACGCATGGATCTTATTAAAAATTTTCAAGCAATTCTCCAACAGAATGAAGTAGAGTGTACACGTATAAAGGTATGATGAAATAGATATAATCATTAAAAGTTATATATACTTGAATTTTGATATGTTGTATGAAACATATCTTCATATACAAATTAGTGAAATTTTAACTAATGTATGTGTTGTAATGAAAAAATATATATATATCATACGTAGACATATTAATATACATCTGCTGCTTTGAAAAAAAATACATTTTCTAAACTGTAGCAAATTGAAATGTCAACTTTTTTTTTTTTAATATTTTTAGGTTATACCAGCCTCAGAGTACGTCTATATAGTCTACGACAAGGATAAATATTTTATTGTTTGGCTAAAGGAAAAAAATGTTCTTGTCATGCATTCCAATTGGATGAGATACCATATGTGCATGCTTGTGTTGTACTTGATAGCAAGAATCTTGATAAAGGACCATATTGCTCTAATCTATACAAGCCAAAAACTGTGTTGAGAATGTATAATCTTCTTGTATATCCTCTACCACATAAATATGACTGGGTGATACATCAGGAAATATTGGAGGATATAGTTTTTCCCCCAAAATACAAGCGGCCTTGAAAGACCTGCAAAGAAGGATCGTGGTAAATCAGGAAGAGATATGTTCGGAAACAAAATCAAAATTGTTGAAGTTCATGTGGGCTAAAAGGTCACAATAGGCATTTATGTAGGAAATACAATAAATGATAAGTTTGATGATGTTTTTAGTCAAAATTCATTTTCTTAATTTTTTTTCAATGTGAAGTGTGTCATTTTGAATTTTGAACTTTTTATTGATATTGTTAATTTATTAGTGTTCAGATGTTGCAATTTTATGAACTTGACCTTGTTAATTTGTTATAGTTCAAATGTTTAATTTTATATTATATATATACATATATTTTTTGCATTAAACATATGCTTGAATATGTAATAAAAGGAGCCATACTTATTTTGAAAAAAAATTATGTTTGCATTAGACGTAAATAAAAATGCAAACTGAAATGAATGTTAGTATTAACCATAATGTGTATCTTTCAAATTACAAATGAAAATCTGAAAAATACATATGTCTGAATGTGTATTAACTAGACACGTACATATGAAAATCTAATAAAAATGCATATGTATTATATACGATAATGTGCAATTGAATGGCATATGTATTTTAAAAATACATTTGCTCACTGTAATGATCATATATATATATGTATAAATATACATTTGTTCGTTGGAATGGAATATGTATGTTAAGAATACATTTGTTCGCTGGAATGGTCATATGTATTTTAAAAATACATATCTTCACTGGAATGGGCATGCGTGTTAAAAATTGCTTTGTTCACTGAAAGTGCATATGAATGTTAAAAGTACCTATGTTCACTGGAATAAGCATATGTATGTTAAAAATACATTTGTTCACTGGAATAAGCATATGTATTATTACAAATATACGCATTCATTATAAAAAATACATATGAAAAACTACATAGAACAGTTTATAAAGACATATACTAACCATGAAAAATTGAAGATTTAACGATTAAACAATTAAACATCAGAAACTTAACATAACAGTAAAGGAACATTAACATACCATCTTTGACCATTAAAGTAACATATGAATCGCATGAAATATTCCGAAAAAATATTTATCCACCTAATCTTAAATGTTGTTAACTTCAACAAAATAAAATACAAATCAAATATCATGCACTTCAGTGACTTCTGTTAATTCAATTTCCCGAAGAGGCCTCATTGGTGCTTCATCATCACTTTGTGCCTCTTCTTCTGCTTTCCTAGTACCATAATCCCACAACAGTAAGCGTATCTTATGCGAATAAGATCTGGGTCAAAATCAACAGATAAAACACCTTCATCAAAAGTAAAGCACTCGACATATGTAACCATATATAAGCCACAGTCCATGCAAATACATACATTAATTAGTAAGAATTTGTAACAAGTTATGTGCATATGTATATATACAAATAATATGTATACTCATTACTTACAAGCTGCCACTTGGTCGTTGAGGCACATTCTCCACAACTAAAACACCAAAAGGATCTATCTTATCATTCAATTTGTAATTAGGATGATTGTCGATGTCAATATCCTTATTCTCGTAGAATTTACATGCAAGAAGACATATAGATATAACCTCCGCTAACTTTTCAATTTCAGCAAGCACCACAGTATCATGCCCATCAGCTGACAAAGAATCATATACATATATGCACCTATGATTGAAAGCTATAACCAATAGAACCCAAAGATGTTTGGCCTTTACGTGAATAGGAATGAACATATGATCAACCGTATGCCATGGCACTGTAGCATGCATGCGGAATCCACTTATGTACTCATTTAGATGGTATTCCTTTTCACCAGCATTAAGAGATGCATCGTCTACTTTATACACATCAAACACCCTTCTAACAATGTTCATGAAATTGCAGTCTACAGTGCCAAAGTTACATGAGCTATTGGGATCATACTTGGACTTCTTTCGCAGATAGTACAAACATACATCAATTTGCTACATTATAAATAAAAATCATACTTAATAGTAAATAATCAAATTAAGACACAAAGAATCCAACACTACATATGTAAATATCATGTACATATAGCTAAACATATAACATACTTCATATGTATATACAAATATACATTTTCAACTATAACAATATAAGCGCTTATAAATATTCATATGTAACACAAAAATAATATTTATTTCAATATACAACTCATCAACATAATAATACATCACTTACCGCATCTAACCATGTCTGGCTAGGAGTACCCATAACGTAGAATCAATTCTTGTTTTCAACAGATAAAATTTAAAAATTAATAATTGGTATTCTGGACTTGCCCTTCAAATAATATTTTTCTTTGTTGTTTCTGTTTATTAATTATACACATTAGTAGATCATTTACATAATCTTAAACTCCAAAACTTAGTACAATTAAGTTGTAACCTATATACCTCTTCGAATGATATTTACGAAGATCCAATGAAAGCCAAGCATTGAACTTGTTAGTGACCTTAGTGTCTTCTATATCATTAATTGGATGAGATATAAAGGGATGATTCTGATTGAATTTTCCCCATTGCGCTTCTGTGCTTTCTTTATTTATTAAGACATGCAAAGTATGTAAATATAATTAATTACATAAGATGATGTTGTATTATAAATAAGCATACTACTGAAACAAAAATTCAATTATATGTCTTAAAACTGCCACATATGTATTTATGAAATACATATTAACAAATGTATTTTTTACTTGTTCAGTGCTACATATTTAAGCTATCAAACTTCAAAATACAAAATTGTCATCAAAATACAACCATATCTCATTAAAAACAAATACAGTTGATCCAAAAATACAACTGAACATCAAAAAAAAAAAAATCATACTTCATTATCCATTGAAAAAAATATTTTAAATATATAAAGTAAATAAATTTGTTAACTAAAAAAATTACGTTAAGAGTACTAACCATCTGCTGAACCAAAATTCATTGTGAATGGTGACTCCTTGTATCTAGATGGTCGCCTAATCCTTGAAACATGCATTGGCATTTGTTGTGCTTTATTTGCCGATGGATGTACAATTATACTTCGTTCAAGATTGACATACGCATTAAATCTGGGAAGAAGCTCATCAGGAAGAGTGAGCTGAGAGTCAGGCAAATTTTGATCAGCCTTGCTTTCATCATTTACTCCCTCATGAATGTGGACTGGAGTCTTATGTTGCTGATCTAACTTTAATTTATCCACATCATCTACCTCTGACTCATCTTCTGTCAATTTAATTACATTCATCTCGGCAACACCTTCTTTGTTCTATATAAATTGTATAAAGATCTAGTAAGGTTGAATTTTCAAATAAATAAATAAAAGCAAACAATGCACGTATTTAAGATACCTCAAACTCATCTTCGACTTCAACATTGGCTTTTTTTATGAAGTCAAGATTAATGCTTCTAAGGACCTCATCTGGAAATGTAAATTGAGATTCTGATATTTGTGCTTCACCAATACTTTCATCAACCAGTTTTGTGTTCTACACAACATGTTCATACAAATTAAATAAAATAATATTTTTCAATAACTAAAAATGTAACCTAGATATATTCAGCATACCGAAGAGACACATACATCTCTTGCTTCATGTACATCTATATCAGTTTTTTCCTTTCAAAAAAGAAACAATAAAAAATTAAAATAATTAATATTCATCAATATAAGTATACCTAACCAAAAAAAATATGCTCTACCAGAACATCGTCATTATCCTCATTATACCCATCAATCTCATTATACACATCACTCATACTGTTGCTTTGATATCCTGCCATCTCTTCGGTAACCTGTTTTAATGTTGTTTTTGGTAATGATAAATTCTAATTGTATATAGAAAACAAGTTGCATATAAATGTACGAAATTTACTTACTAATGTGCCTTCAGGATTCTTATTAAACTCATGAAAAAACTTTGGAGTCGGTTGATGGGGTGATGTATTCTTAGCATTTTCATCCATTTGTGGCTGGTCAGATTCTCTGTCTTTTGCTTGTTTCTTCACGTTTAAAACATGAAAATACAAATCAAAAACAAATACTCCCTCCGTTTAAAAAAGAATGACCTACTTTGACTTGACGCAAAGTTTAAGAAAATAAAGAAGACTTTTGAATCTTGTGGCCTTAAATTAAAGTTGTGTCAAATGTACCAAAATACCCTTTAATCTTGTGGTCCTAAATATGCAATGTGGAAAGTTGAAATTAAAGTATTGCCAAAAAGGAAAGAGGTCATTCATTTTGAAACGGACTAAAAAGAAAAGTAGGTCATTCTTTTTTAAATGCAGGGAGTAGTTAACTAACTATTTAGTTTAGCTCTGCATATGTATATATGATTATACATATCACCAACTAGAAAATATATTTTAAATATATGACAAAGACAATGCATCCTATATACGAATTTATTCAAAATACAAAATTTGCATGATGTTTTTGTATTTAACATAACTAATGTAACATATGAATATGTATACATTATTATTCATATTGTCATTTAGAAAAATACGTTTTATCAAAGCAAACAGACACGACATACTGTATATGTATTTTCAGACATAAAAAATAAATATGTAGTATATGTATATATGTTGTATTTGTATTCAACTACAATATATATATATGTTGAATATGTATTTAACATAACAAATGTATATTTTATAAAAATCATTTACATTAGAATTGTTGTACCGTATTTTCATTAATTACATTCATGATCTAATCACACCTGGACAATAGTAGGCCACGGATAGCATTAAACTCTTGTCAAACCTGAATTCAAAAAAAATAATTAGAAATGCAATAATAAATTAATCGAAAAATTAAACAGAAATTACCTTATCAGGAAACTTATCAAAGACTTTCTTCGATACAACGACGTCTTCATCTTTGAAAATGAATAAAGATGGAGCAGGTGACTAAATCGGAATAATTTTTTACTATCAGGCCGAATTATGTCTTTCCTATTTCCACGTAGCATAGCTTTTATTTGAGTTGGCTTGTGAATTGGAGTCCTCACAAAAGGCATCTTTGCAGCACGGGGTGGAGGGGTCCTTTTTGGTGTCTGCTCATCTACACCTTTAGGATGTGGCTTTAATTTTTTCTTTGCAGGTGAAGCTGATGAATCGACATGATATTTTTTTTGTGGTTAACTGTTTTTGTCTTTGTGGAGGATTCTGAAAATCATCATCCGAATCAATGTCATCTTCTTTATGACTTGCAGCTCCAGAAACAAGATTCTTCGGTATTTGAAAAGCTGAAATCTCCTTTCTTGTTGGCTCGATATTCTTAAAAATAACCTACAATTTAAATTACATAATGCAAAAAATAGTGACATTATAAAACAGTTAACCGTGATCCATACCCAATAATGAATAAACAATGACAAATGGTATTTTGTATATATACATATACCATATCAGAAAATGTATTTACAAATAATCAACATCACATAAAAAAGATAAAAAGAAAACTAACCTTGTCATTTGTATCATCAAACATACTTTCCATAAGAGTTTCATATCGTGGGTGAGGAGAATTTGTCTTCCAATTCAAAAGACGTGGAATTTGAGAGTCCACCTTGAAAGCAACATTACGAGGCATATTTGAACAACACTCGTACAACTAAATTTGAATGGCCAATGGCATTTCAAGAAGCATATAAAACTTTTCTTTCGGCTTCAACTTTTTATTCAAACTTCTAACTAATTCTTCAAATGCAACCAATCCCCAGGGATAATCACTGTAGAAACCACTCTCAACCAAAGTAAAGTGGAGGTGTGGAATAGTTATGGTATCAACTGACGATAGTAAGAATGCGTGAATAAAATACAAATTGAAAAACTTTAGCGCATCTTCATCATTATCCTTCCCCCAAATTTTGTCAGAAACAGTCGCAAATAACTCTTTTTTCTGTATAAACTGTCACCATCAAAATATTGATCAATAATTCTGTTTGGACGCTCCTCGTCAAACACAAAATCATCCTTGTTTGTAACACAATGCAAACCAGTCACCAAAGCAAACTCTCTAGGAGTGAAATGAAGAATCGTTCCCTTTGCACGAATGACTATGACACTTGTAGAACTATCCTTAGTTTCAAGTGACATAATGTATCTCCCTAATTGCGCTTGACCGACACAATCTTTCTTCTTCATGAGGAAACCAAATATACTTTTAGTACAAAACATCTTGTACGGATTGTTCGTTAACATTGACTTAATACGGTCTTCAATGTCGTTGACCATATGACATCCTATATGAGGAGCAAATTTGGTCAATACTCGTGCCATGTATATTTGATCACGCATGACCTATACAACAAAAAATATAATTATATGACAAAACAGTATCTTATATGTATTTATGAAAGACATCTTAAAATTAATTTATACAAACAGTGTCTTATATGTATTTATAAAATACATCATCAAGTTAGTTTATACATTCTATACATAAATGTATCATATGTATTTTGTGAATACATCACTGGTCAACATCTAAGTTATCAAAACATCAAAATACAAAAATTGTCTTCACCTGATGAATAACAAATACAACTATGTATGTAAAAAATACATTTCAACAAACAATAACTACATATCACATTCAAAATCTAATGACTATCAAATACAACTTAACATCAAATATAATTCTTAGCGGTAAACATAAAAACACATATCTAAACTGTATGTATTTTCAGAATACATATTACACTTATATTTCAATAAACACATATGTAATTTGTGAATACATATGAATTGTACAAATTTAATTAACAAGAAAAGAATATAACAACACATATACAAATTATATAACAAATGCATTTTCAGAATACATATTACACTTATACAATACAAATATCTTACACAAATGTCATATGTATTTTAAAATTACATATGCTCACTGGAATGGTCTTATGTATGTAAAAAATACATTTCAACAGACAAGAACTACATATCACATTCAAAATCTAATGACTGTCAAATACAACTTAACATCAAATACAACAAATGTATTTTCTGAATACATATTACACTTATATAATAATACATATATAAAATCCTTTCTAGTGACAAATACAAATATCTTACACAAATTTTAGCTATCAAATACATATTTAAAATATATTGTATATAACATATACAATTCATATCAATAACAAAATTTTCAAATAGCACCATACCTCCTCCACTTTCTCTTGTCCAGATTCATAATCTGATGCAATGAGACTTGCAATTTTACTAGATTCTCTTTTTTCATCCGACTTTATTCTTTTCACTGATTTTTGAAATTTTGTGGGTTTTGGGGATGAATATTTTGTCAATGCTTTCCTTTTCATTATTTTCACAATTTTTTTTGGATCGTTACGGTGCTTGGATCTCGCCTCTTCAATGATTACACCTTCCTTAAGCAGAATATTAGTAGAACCCAAGTTAAAATCTTTGTCTTGTGTTAAACCAAGACTAAACGATGGTAGTTCATCGAAAACTAAATTCCTCGGTTGATTTCCTCTAACTGAACTACTACGATTTGCATGTTGAGCCATTATAGATTAACTCGTACAATTTCAAAACACAAAAAAAAAAAAAAATTGAACCCAAACAGACGAGTTTCGCAGAATAATATTGAAAAAAATGGTGACAATAAACACCTTAACAGAAATTAAATGGAAAAAAAATAACATGCATTAACTGAAAAAAAAAAAAAGTTACCTTAAAAAGTGGAGAGGATCTTTATCAAGATCGTGGGAGTGATAGGCGAAATTTGAAAAAAAAAATGGAGGTTGGAGGGAAGTGAAATTGGTAAAGTAGCGTGAAAAGAGGGATCTGAAAAAATATGGGGAGAATTCACGTGCTTCTCAAAAATATTGGTAAAATAATGCTAGTTTTGTTATTAGTTGTAATTTTACAAAACTATTAGTATTACTTGTAATTAATGTCTTAAGGTTGTTAGTTTACGTAATTTTTTCATTAATAAAATATTTCTCTTCACCAAAAACTACCATGAATAACTACAATACAAATTACCACCAAAAGATGTTTCCTCCGTTAACAAGAGGTTTTGAGTTCAGCCTTGAATATTGAAAATTATTTGTAGGAAGCGCTTCCCCAAATCAATAGATCCCACGTGATGCGAATACAAATTAGCGAGCTTCAATATGGGTACCAAACACCAAATAAATTTTTTTTAAAAAAAACTAATATATACGTTGTCTTAAACTATCCCCCGCCATTTCATAATGTCACCTTCTTTTTGGTTTCTTTATTGTGAGGAAAAATAGAATATATTTTGGTTGAAAAATTATCGCATCTCTTTGGACAAAAATAAGATATTTAGGTGTTACAGTAAATTATAGAAACAAGCATGAGGAGAAAGTGGTCAAAATTATCTTTTCATCAATTTTACCCTATACTTCTTTCATCTATTTTAACTTGTTCAGTATTGATTTAATGCATCCCTTAAGGAGTAATACATAAAATGAAATTTTTATCATGTTAATCTTTGAATATAATAAATTCAATAAAAAGAGTTTAAATAAATATCCTTTGCAATAATTTGATCCAAAAATACGATTACCGTGAATAACTTGGTCCAAAAATGTCATTATTATTTTGGGTCAAAACATCCTTTTTGCTAATAAAAATATTATTTTTGCTCCTAATAAAATTGTAACTCGTCATTCATTTTCCACATATTTATTCTCCAAATCAAATTCATTAGGAAAGACATTCTTTCATGTTCCCCAAGAAAACTTAAAAGTTTCCAAAAGTACTTGAACTTTCGGTGGACGAAATTGTTATGTTGTTTGATACTATTTAAAAAATAGAGTTTATCATCGAAGTGAAAACACATCATCCTCTCCTCCTCTTTATTAACTTTCTACTTATCATTCAATGTTGGCATTTTATAATTTTTTTTCCATCATTTGCTACTTATGTTTGATCGAATTTCTCGTTGTTGTCTTCCATGCCATGCGGTTTCTCTTTCTGAGTGTTTTCAATTTTATTAAAGTACTTTTGAATTTTGATTAAAATAGGTGAAACTTTAATATTTGTTTTAAAAAAAAAAAACTCTTTTTTTTTTAATTAGTGATGTAAATTTTGCTCATCTGTGCCATTTAAAGTATGAATGCATGAGAGCTATATATCTAAATCTGGGATGAATTTATTTGGCCCAATCTTGTACTGGTCTTTAGCTAACTATTAGCCACCTTTGTAGTCCAAAACCTAATGTTAATTTGAAATCTTAGAAATCTATATATTCATCAAAAAATTAGTGTGACTTTAATAGTCATCAAAAACTTAGTGTGATTTTTCAAATTGTGAATTTTTGTCAAATCCTTAGCAGCAATGAGCATGTCATCAACATATAATAGTAAATAAACAAATGAACCGTCATTTAGCTTTCAAAAGTAAACACAACTATCATACATGCTCCTTGAATAACCATGACCCAACATAAAGGAATCAAACCTCTTGTACCATTATCTTGGAGACTGTTTTAATCTGTACAAGGATTTCTTTAACAAGATAACATGATCATCCTTTCCTTCAATTTTAAATCCTTCAGGTTGATGCATGTATATGTTCCTCAGTTCGCCATGTAAGAAAGTTGTCTTAACATCAAGCTGTTCTAATCCCAAATCATGCATGGCAACTAAGGCAAGCAAGACACGAATAGCGCTATGTTTAACAACAGGTGATAAAATATCATTAAAATCAACTCCTTGTACCTGACTATAGCCCTTTGCAACTAATCATGCCTTATACCTTTCATCTTCAACCGATGGAATTCTATCCTTTTTCTTGAAGACCCATTTGCAACCAATGATTCTGCTTCCTGACGACGGCTTCACAAGATACCAAGTACCATTCTTATGGAGAGATTCAATTTCTCCATTCATTGCAACCAGTCACTTGGTTGAATCAGCACCAGAAATTGTTTTTGAATAATTTGATGGTTCTCCAATTTATTCAGTTTCCTATGCAACTGAAAAAACAAATGCAACATAATCTCCATACCTTTCTGGTTTATGAATTTGTCTTCTTGGTCTATGTGTTGCTATGGAATACTCATTTGGTTCAACTTTAGGAGACCCAGCTTCTGGCTCAACTTCTGGAGTTTCAACTATATTTTGTTCCACAGTTGATGAGCTTGGCTCAGAAAGTATGCCAAGCTCAACCTCCACCTATTCATACATATCATGCTCTGTGTTCTTGGTACAAGAACTAGAAAACTCTTTTCTGAAATGTAACATAGAGGATTTATCAAAGGTTACATCTCTGCTAGTTATAAATTTTGGTGACTCGGGATTAAGGCACCAAAGTCTGTATCCTTTCACCCCAGATGCATATCCAAGAAAAATACACTTTTTAGCTCTTGGCTCTAATTTTCCATTATTTACATGCATGTAAGCAGGACAACCAAAAACTTCTAAGTCAGAATAATTAGTAGGTGTACCTGACCATATTTCCTTCGGACTCTTGAAGCTCAAAGGTATAGAAGGAGCACGCTTGATAATATAACAAATTGTAGAGATAGCCTCTGCCCAAAAAGCATTTGTCAATCCAACATTTGAAATCATGCAACAGGCTCTTTCTAAAAGAGTCATATCCCTCCTTTCTGCAACACCGGTTTGTTGAGGTGTCATCTTCTCAGTGCGATGTCGATCAAATCCTTCATTTTTACAATATTCATTGAACTCGTTATAAAATTCCAAGCCATTATCTGTTCTAAGCCGCTTGACCTATTTTTCTGTCTGCTTCTCAATCAAAACTTTCCATTGTTTGAAAGTTAAGAAAACATCACTTTTTTTTAGGAAATAAACCCAAACCTTTCTTGAATAATCATCAATGAAAGTTAACATATACCTGGCACCACCTTTTGATGGGGAATGGGAAGGACCCCAAAGATCTGAGTGAATATAGTCCAAAGTACCTTTTGTTCGATGAACTGTTGGAGATTTGAAGCTGACTCTTTTCTACTTTCCAAACACACAGTGTTCATAGAACTCCATTTTTTTTATACTTTGTCCATACAGGAGACCTTTTTAACTGAGGATGGAAAGACATTTCTCACTTATATACGCTAATCGCATATGCCACAATTTGGTGATGTCAGGATTAGATTGATTTGAAGTGGAAACTACAGCAGCACCTGTAACAGTGGATCACAATAAAATGTACAACGTACCTAATCTACGTGATTTCATGATCACAAGAACACCTAGACAGACTTTCAAAACTCCACCTTCACCTTTGTATTTGCACCCAAGAGATTCTAGAGTGCCCAATGAAATGAGATTTTTCTTCAAGTCAGGAACATATCTAACATCGGTGAGAGTTCTCACCTCATCATCCTGCATTCTAATTCAGATTGTACATTTACCAAAAACTTTGCAAGGAGCATTGTTGCCATCAAGACAACTCTACCTCCAACAGATTCGAATGTGGTAAACAAATCCCTATTGGGGCACATATGATAAGAACAACCCAAATCCAAAATCCACTTATCGTTATATTTAAAACTATTATTAGTTACTAAATATATTATTCCCTTAGACTCATCAGAAGCTACACTTGCTATGGCGGAGTCAGCATTTTAATGCTTATTTTTATTTTCCTTATGCTTTTCTTTGTTTTTCAACTTATAGCATTTAGAAATAATATGACCTTTCTTATGAAAGTATTTGTACAATACATTTTTGTATCTAGACTTTGACCTTGATTTAGACCTCTCACTATTTGATTCTTTCTTATTTAATCTATCTTTTACAAATAACTCTTCCCAACGAATTACGCTACTTTCCCCAGTAATATCTCTATCTATTTGTTCCTTTGTTTTTAAGATAGTTTTGATTTCTCTGTAAGAGATATTATCCTTTCCATAAAGCATAGTATCTCTAATATGCTTAAATTATTGGGGTAAGGAAATAAGTAATAAGACGTCTTGATCTTCATCATTAACTTCAGCGTCTATATTACTAGAACCCATTAGAATAGAATCAAAAGCATCAAGATGTGAGAGTATAGAAGTACCTTCAACCATACGAAATGTGTAAAGCTTTTGCTTCAGGTAAAGTCTATTTTCCACTGTCCTCTTCATATACAAGGTTTTTAGTTTTTCCCATATGTCTTTCGCTGTGGTTTCTGCAGATACTTCACGTAAAACCTCATTTGAGAGATTTAGAATGATACCTAATTTGGCTTGTTTGTCTATGACGGCAAACTCTTCATCCGTCATATTTTCTGGCTTCATCTTTTTTCCTCCCAATGTCATATCTAAGCCATCCTGAATTAGGATAGCTTCCATCTTTAATTGTCAATCCTGAAGTTTGCACATTGATCAAATTTATCAACGTAAGTCTTTGTTATAGTCATTTTTAGATACTGAAAATAATCTGGTTAGATCCGGCTCTGATACTAATTTGTTAGGATCGAGAACCCACTTATTGCGGAGTTTAGCCAAACAATGTTATAAGGACAGAACAAAGACAATAACAAGTTGATAATAACGATAATTAAAGAATATAAAGGAGGCACAAATTTAACATGGTTCGGTCAGTATGACCTACATCCACGAGCAGAGAAGAACATTTTTCACTATATCAACAAGAGTACAATAGAGTATTTACAAAATTAGAGTAGTCACTCTAATTAACCCAAATATCCCAAGAGAACAACCTCACAAGATCATTCCAAAAGAAAGGGCTCAGATAAGTGTTTCCCAACACCCACTCTCTAACTAAATACTCTAATAGGAAGGGCAAAATATAAGAGAATGAAAGAAAACTCTTGAAATTGATGTATTACAAATGAGAAAGAAGGTCTCCATTAATAGAGATGAAAATAGGCTTGTTGGTGTCATCCATCATGTTAATGGAAGATTTAAATTTCAACATTTGCATGTGAATGAGAGAAATCTACACAAAATCTTTGGTAGCAACTTTGTTTGACTAAACCAATAAATAATCTTCAAAAAGTCTTTGGTTGGCTTTTACCAAATGTGAACCAAAGAAAAACAAAGGGCACATTGCAACATATGTATGGAATATCTCAAAAGAATCATGGAAGTGGTGGCTGCTCACGAGGGGTTACAATACCATATGAAATGTAAAAGTTTGAAACTAAACCATTTATGCTTTGCCGATGATGTTTTATTGTTTTGTAAAGGTGATTACTAGGTTGTACTACTGATGCTCCGAGGACTAAAGGCATTCTCTAATGCTTCAAGATTATGCACCAGTGCCTCCAATTCAAATATTTTATGTGTGAACATAACTCCAAAAGTGGTGGATGATCTATGTAAGCTAACTGGCTACTCGGAGGGTTCCCTCTCATTTAGATATTTGGGGGTCCTAATCTCAACAAAGAAACTCTCAAAAATGGACTACGAATTTCTGATTGACAAACTTAATTACTGCTAAAGTAAAAAGTTGGGGGGTTTCGGCACCTCTCATATGCAGGCAGGGTGGTCTTGATTAACTCTGTACTTTTGCACATCCATAGTTGTTGGGCCTCAATGTTCATTCTACCCAAAAAGGTATTAAAAGGAATCTTTTTGATTTGTAGAAACTTCCAAGATAACCACCTACAAAGTACCTCTAATAGCATGAGACTTGGTATGTAGACCACAGAAGCAAGGAGGCTTAGGACTAACAGAATGCATAGCATGGAATGAGGTAACAATAGAAAAATATGTATGAATGTAGCCCATAAATCTGAGAATTTGTGGATAAAATAGGTACATCATGTGTACTTAAAGGATCAAGTCATACTCACATCCATTGGATTACTGTTGGTATTGGAAGAAAGTGTGCAACATCGGAGACGCCTTCTCACCAGGGCATGTGCAGCTAGATTGGCTGCATCAGAATGACAAATACACCATTGGGAGTGGGTACAATTGGAGGCAGAGGGAGGCAGAGAAGTGTCCCTTGAGTAGATGGATTTGGAGTGAAGGTGCTATCCTAAAACATAGCTTTTTATGTTGGATTGAAATGCATGGACGACTACAAATGAAGGACAGGCTCCACAAAATAGGGGTCAACCCGGATGAAGAGTGCTTACTCTGTGGGGATGCATGCGATACAACGAAGCATTTATTTTTTAGTGTACTTTCTCACAACAATGCATTAGCGGATTATTAGAGTAGATAGGCATAAGGATCCAGAATTAGGAGATGCTGGGAATTTGGTGATGACTAGCAAGATGCATTAATGGGAAGGGATGTCGTGAACTAGTGATAGTTACATTAGCCGGCTTGGTGTATCACATATGAAAAAGGCAGTAATATGGCCCTCTGGAGTCCAAGGTGATCAAACCTATGCTACTACTTGAACAAATTCAACAAGAGTGCAAATATAGAAGAGACATTTTCCAGAACAAGAAACAGAGTAGAACCCAACAAGAATGGATACAAAACATATTTAGATAGAGAAGGATATCTGGGAAATCAAGAAGCTAAGCAATAGAGTGGGATTACATAGTCCTTAACTCGAGGAAGTGAAGTGATGAAGTGCTTTTTATTTCATAAAATTTAAACGGTTTACGTGGAGATTAATAAAATATTTCTCTTCACTAAAAACTACAATGAATAACTATAATACAAGTTACCACCAAAAGATGTGTAGTGAATGGTTTTGAGTTCAGCCTGGAATATTGAAAAATTATTTGTAGGAAGCGCTTCCCCGAATCAAAGGATCCCACGTGATGCGAATCCAAATTAGCGAACTTCAATGTGGGTACCAAACATCGAATAAATTTTAAAAAAAAAAAACTAATATATACATTGTCTTAAACTATCCCCGCAATTTCATAATGTCACCTTCTTTTTGGTTTCTTTATTGTGAGGAAAAATAGGAATATATTTTGGTTGGAAAATTATTGCATCTCTTTGGACAAAAATAAGATATTTAGGTGTTATAGTAAATTATAGAAACAAGCATGATTAACCCGTTACAGGATAAAGTGATCAAAAATATCTTTCCATCAATTTTACCCAATGCTTACAATTGTATCATGTTAATCTTTCAATATAATAAATTCAATGAAAAGAGTTTTAAAAAATATCCTCTGCAATAGTTTGATCCAAAAAATACAATTACCGTGAATAATTTGATCCAATAAAGTCATTATTATTTTGAATCAAAACATCCTTTTTCTAATAAAAATATTATTTTTGTTCCTAATAAAATTGTAACTCATTATTCATTTTTCACATATTTATTCTCCAAATCAAATTCATTAGGAAAGACATTCTTTCAAGTTCATCAACAAAACTTAAAAGTTTCCAAAAATCCTTGAACTTTCAGTGGACGGAATTGTTATATTGTTTGATTCTATTTAAAGAATAGGGCTTATCATCGCAGTGAAAACACATCATCCTCTCCTCCGCTTTATTAATTTTATACTCATCATTCAATGTTGCCATTTTGTAATTTTTTCCATCATTTGCTAGTCATCTTTGATCGGACTTCTCGTCGTTGTCTTCCATGCCATGCGGTTCCTCTTTCTGAGAGGGTTTTCAATTTTATTAAAATACTTTTGAATTTTGATTAAAATAGCTCAAATGTTAATATTTGATTTTTTAAAAAAGAATGTTTTTTTTTTTTATTAGTGATGTAAATTTTGCTTATCTGTGCCATTTAAAGTGTATGAAAGCTATAGAGTTATATATCTAGATCTGGGATGAATTTATTTGGCCCAATCTAGTTGTACCCACCTTAGTAGTCCAAACCTAATTTTAATATGAGATCTTAAAAATATATATATTCTTCAAAAAATTAGTGTGATTTTTTTTTGTTAATTAATTGTTATTTTTAGTGCAGTATTATAGTTCACGTAGTAATATTATTAGTTATAAAAGTAAAGATTAATTTCAGTTAATACAATATAACGATGTATTTTTAATACATTATCTTGGATGTAATTGAAAAAAATATTATTTATTATTATGAAGACTTGAGTAGTTTAGTTTATAGTTCTAAATATTCAGTTAAAAAGTGGTAGTTTTTTTCATGATATAGATTTTGTACTTTTTCTTATTATATCAATAATGTCGACGAGAAAAAAATTTATAAATTTACAATTTAAAACTTTTGAGGCCTCAAAATGTGAAGGCCTAAAACAAAGGGTTTACTAGCCTCACTTTTTAACTACCTCTATGGGTTTGTTTGAACATGACGCTATTACTAGAGATAATATGTGCGTTTTGGTATATGGTGATTTCTACGTAAAGGTAATCAGTTCCAATCTATTTTGAATTAGTATTATTGGTTGTACAGTCTTTGCAAATGAGCTGATATATTGTATGTTTGCAGTAAATTAGATTGTCGACCCCCAATTGGCCTCGTATGGGGTTCATGATCCAAGGTATACAATAACTCAGCTAGCAAAAACAATTGTACGTAATGAAATTGTGAAGATTGCAGTGAACAATACCCTAGATAATAGAGCTAGTTTGAAAGAAAATATAGTGGCAAAACTTTTACTAGTGGTGTTTTATCAATTCTCTGTTATACTCATTATCATATTTCCTGTCTTTCATAGCCTGTGTTTCTCATTACTGAACCTCCAAAGCCACTTTCTTAAGAGTGCTCTTTTAGTACTCTTAAGTCTTCAATGTGAGCATTCTATACCTTAAAAGAGATAGATGTAGGACTAAATACCTTAAAAGTGATGTGATGGAGGGAGTGTCGACATCCCTATCTTAATCTTTCGATATTTTTTTCCACATGTTGATTGATGATAATGCCACATGTTGTTCTTGGTGCATTAATTACTGCATTATTTAGTTGTCGCCACATCTTGTCGTTTGAGATGTAATTTGATAGTTGTCTCTGATGCATAATTTATTGTAGATGGCAACAAAATCAGGTGCAAAACATTAGGGAATAAAGATCCTACGATACAAAATCAGTATATGACTAGTTAGATTATGATGGATACTATTTCTTCTCCTCAGGGGATGGAGATGGAGCCATTATGGGTATAAAAGGTGGAATTTCTTTGAATAAAATAATGGCCTTCCGCGAAGAGAGTAGGACAATCACGTCCTCTTCTGGAGGCTTTCTTTCAGTTCTGTACATTGCGTACTTGTACAATAGTGTATTCCATGCTCCCCTTTCCAGTAAAGTGACCGCCTCCATTGTGTTGTTGCTATCAAATACCACTATTTTTGGTTTTGGATCTTCCTAATCATTCTCGCAGGAGATTTGGACCCATTTTTTTAAGGACTGAGAAATTACAATAAGGTGTAAAAATCTCTTAGTGGTGTGAGGTTTTTTTGGAAAACCCGTACGGGCTTAGCCCAAATCGGATAGTAGCCCAACAACTAGTATCAGAGTTCAGGTTCGGTCGGATGAGTATGAGGATGTAATGAAGTGATGGAGTGCGGGGCTCAATTTACTTACCCTTACGAGCTTGGAGATGCACACATGAGAAAAAACTAGTTGCGGTTTAGTTGTAAAAAATACTCCGAATAGTGTAATTAGCAAGTAGTAGTTCTGAAGAGCTGCGAGTGTATAACAGGGATTAAGAGGAGATGAAACTTAGGGAGAATAGTAGATTCATAGTCCTGTAACAAGTCTAAGGAAAATTTCCTTTGACTAACAATACACCCATGTTGCTCTCGCAGAATCTCCTTCCCTAGAAAATAATGTAGCTCCCTCAAGTCCTTTTTGAATTCATGTCACGGAAGACCTTCATAGTTGTGAACTCATTAGGATAATTCTCTATAATCAAGATGTCATCAACACACACTCCAATGATAGAAATGAGATCCCTTGGCCTTTTAAAAAATAATGAGTAATCATTCAAAGATGTTGAGAAATCTTTGAAAGTGAGGGCACCAACAAGCTAGGCATACCATTGCCTTGATTCATGCTTGAGTCCATATAAAGACTTTCTAAGTCTGCAAATATGGTTGGGACTAGGGCCAGTCATTCTTGGTGGAAACTTCATACAGACTTCTTCTTGAATATCAACATGAACGAAAGCATTATTCACACCAAGCTAAGAGATGGACCGGTCTCTCTTAATTACAATAGCTATGAGATATTTGATTCTTGTCATCTTAACATCAGGAGAAAAGGTTTTATTGTAGTCTAAACCTTCCCTTTGTATGTCCTTTCTAATAACAAGTTTTGCCTTGTACCTCTCAATTGTACCATCAGAATGTTGTTTCACCTTGTAAACCCACTTATAAGGTAGTATTTTCCTTTCCAGAGATAGAGGTGTGACCTCCCATGTTTTATTCTTTTATAAGGTTGTGATTTCCTTATCCATTGGCGATCTCCAATTAGGATCAATACTACCCTATTTGTTACTTGTGGGTTCTACTGAGTCCCTAATAGATGTTGATTCTGTAGTGACAAAGCATTGAAAGAAAAAGTAAAGGAGTGTGTAGGCTGAGTAAAACATGAATCTTAAATATCAATTAGATAGACATAATTACGAATAAAATTATCCAGATATGCTGGCTTTTGCTTACTCTGCTTGACTTCCTAATATCTGGTGTGGGATTAGATGTTATTTAAGCATTAGAAGTAGGACTAGTGGCTGGACTAGGATGAGAAGAATGAGTAGGTTATGATGAAGGGGGAGTTGAATCGACATTGGTTTTTGTAGGTTCGGAGTCACCATCAAGAATTTCTAGATCATCACTGGGAATGATGGGTTTTGAAATAAGGTGTATGATGAGAAAAGGAAAATATGCTCAAAGAAATGCTTATATATAGCAATAAATACCTTTTTGGTAGAAATATTAAGAAGTTTGTATCCTTTTTGGCCTTGTGCATAACCTAACACTATATGAGTATTTGCCTTGGGATCAAACTTATTCCTATGCCTCTTCAAGGTAGAGACATAACATAAACACCCAAAGGTTCTCAAGAGCTTATAGTCAGGAACTTTCCCAAGATGACCTGGTATGGTGTTTTCCTATGTAGTACTTAAGAAGGTATCCTATTGATCAAGTATGCGGTAATTAAGACACACGCCCCCAGTAATATTTAGAAGGGTATTACTGGAGACGTGATACATAGTGGGAAGCTCAATGAGTACTCATGCTGCTGCACAGGAGGAGATACCAACCCATAATGAGAGAAATACTCCCCTAGTAACGACTCTGAAGCCAATGCGCTACATTCTCTTGGATCTGGGCTCGGAGAAAGGGATAGATGGGGAACCATCAAGCAATTAACAACTGTTGCTGTCCAATTGAGTGAAAAGGGCAAAATATCTGCTGCTCAAGGGGTGCAGGATGAAGAAATAGTGCATGCCAATGAAACAATATCAACTAAACCAGAGGCTTCATGGGTAAGCTTGTTCTCACATAATTGCAGGGCTAGTAATGGTATAACGCTTAATTATATCCCTCCAGAGATAATTGGGGGTAATATTACTGTAAAAATTAGATAAGCAGAAGACTGAGAAAGAGATAGCTAAATGGAAAAATACCCTAATTGTTTATGTGGTAGGAGAAACACCTAGCTAGAACAAAATGCATAGATTTCTCATACATGGAATAGTGTTGCAACTCCAGATATGTATTATTACCATGATAAGGGTTATTATGGAGTCAAATTTGCCAATTATGGTAATTCTTCAAGAGGTGTTGCATGCTGAACGACATTCCATGAATAATAAACTTTTGATTTTGAAATAATGGTCTCTGAATTTCAAGTTTGATAAGGAATTTCTCATTGATATTCCTTTATGGGTCAAATTTCCTAAACTACCCATGAGCTGTTGGGGTGTGACTCACTAAGTCGAATTGCAAGTGCGATAGTAGTTCCTAAATATGTAGATGAATGTACTACCAATCACGCTCAAATTTTCTATGGTAGGATGCTAATCGTGGTTAACATAACCAACCAGTCCCTAAGGTAGTAAAAGTGATGGATCCTTTTAGGAGAGTTTTTCAGCAAAAGGTTGAGTGTGAATGGATACCACTTTATTGTGGGACTTGATTGAAGATTGGGAATAATTATGGAGTAGCATACATGTTAAATTTAGATTGAATTTACTTGAGATTAATTTATATTGATTAATTATGAGAAGACCATTTAAAAACAGAGAAACTTTTAGAAAAATTAAAGAATCTTTAATTAGTAATTATTCAAAATATATAAATCTAAATAAAACAAAAGAAAACCCACAAAGACTAGCCTACCTAATTACCTTAATATCTAGTATTGAAGCAAAATTAATAATCCATTTAAAATCTAGAAGAATGAGACACATACCACCTAATTATGACAAAATCAGATTTAGGTATCCACCAAAATACTATAAATACGGTTTAAATGAATAAAATACAAAAATACAAAGAACTAAAACAAATTATTTCTGAAAAACGTAAAGAATTAAAAATAAGAATAGAAAGATTAAGTTATAATATATTTGCCGGAGTTAGTAAAAACTCAATAAATGCACAGAAAAATGAAATATCAAATTTAGAATCACAAATAGATAGTTTAGAATATATATATCAACATGAACTATTTACAATAAAATGAACAAAGAAGAATTTATAATAGATGAAAAAATATATGAAAATCACGAAAGATTAAAAATAAAAATAGTATTTTCTAATCTAGAAAGAAAATATAAGAAAATAGGTGAACATTTATATTTAATGTTAGAAAAAGAAGAATTAAAATTAGAAGATGAATTGACAGGTATGGTAAGAATAGAAAGGGAAAACGAAGAAATAGATAGAAAAAAAAAAGAAATAGAAAAAATAAAACAACAAACTACAGAAGAAATACGAAAAAATAGAAGAAACTAAAAATAGTAGGATTGCTAAATTAGAAAAAGAACTACAAATGTTAAAAGATCTGTATGAAAAAAGACAGAAAGAAAAAGAAGAAAAAGATAAAGAACAAAAATTATTAAACGAGATAAATCAATTTAAAGAAAAATTAGAAATAGATAATAAAGAAATAAAAAACAAGGAATTAGAAATATAGGGACCCTTCAGGGTAAGTCCATAGAGCTTGTGAAGATCCTTAGGAAGAGGAGGATCAATATTGCGTGTGTCCAAGAGACCAAGTGGGTAGGGTCTAAGGCTAGGGATGTGGATGGTTACAAGCTGTGGTACTCTGGGAGCGAGAGGCGTAGGAATGGAGTTGGCATCTTAGTAGATGAAGAGCTTAAAGGTCAGGTCGTGGAGGTGAAGAGGATCAACGATAGGTTGATGACTATTAAGTTGGTCACCCGGGGGTTTACCCTGAACGTGTGTAGTGCTTATGCGCCGCAAGTGGGCTCGGAGGGGGAGGAGAAGATGCAGTTTTGAGAGGCTTTGGAGGAGGTGGTGAGAGGCGTGCCTAGCTCGGAGAAGATTGTTGTAGCAGGAGATTTCAACGGGCACATCGGGGCGTTACCGGGAGGCTTTGGGGATGTGCATGGTGGTTTTGGTTTTGGGGATAGAAATGAAGAGGGGACTACTCTATTGGAGTTTGCGAGGTCCTTTGGGCTGGTGTTGGCGAACTCGGGCTTCCCGAAGAAGGACGATCACCTGATCACCTTTCGAAGCGCGATAGCCAGGACCCAGATTGACTTTTTGTTGCTTCGAAAAGGGGATAGGGTGTTGTGTAAGGACTGCAAGGTCATCCCGAGTGAGAATCTTTCGACCCAGCATAGGCTCTTGGTTATGGATTTGGGTATAAAGATGAATAGAACGAGGAGGAGTAAGGAGGGTAGACCTAGAATTAAGTGGGGCGGCTTGACGCCAGTAAAGGCGTGGGAGATAGGGGAGAAGTTGGCGGGTATGGGGGTGTGGGAGTGTAGGGGGGACGTGGATAGTATGTGGGATAGGGCGGCTAGGTGCATCAGGGAAATTGCAAGTGAGGTGTTGGGTGTTTCTAGGGGCCGAGCCGGGCACCATTGGGGGGATTGGTGGTGGAATGAAGAGGTGAAGAAGAAAGTGGGGACCAAGAAAGGGGCGTATGCTAAGTTGGTTGAAAGTAAGGACGAAGAAGAGAAGCGGGTGAACAGGAAAGAGTACAAGCTAGCTAGAAAGGAGGCTAACTCAGCTGTCACGGCAGCTAAGACGGCCGCTTTTGAGAGCTTGTATGCAGGGTTACAGGGGAAAGGAGGGGAGAAAAAGTTGTTTAGACTCGCTAAGGCTAGGGAGAGGAAGGGGCGTGACCTCGACCAGGTGAAGTGCATTAAGGGGGAGGACGGTAGAGTGTTGGTGGAGGACGGCCACATTAAGGATAGAGGGCAGTCGTACTTTCATAGGCTCTTGAATGACGAAGGGGATAGAGCTATTGTGTTAGGGGAACTGGAGCACTCAGAGGAGAGTCGGGATTTTAGTTATTGTAGACGTTTTAAGGTAGAAGAGGTTAGAAAGGCTGTTCGCAGGATGCGAAGGGGTAGGGCGACGGGGCCGGATGAGATACCGGTGGAGTTTTGGAAGTTCGTTGGAGAGGCTGGTGTTAGGTGGTTGACTGGATTGTTCAACGAAATCTTCAAGACGGCAAAGATGACCGAGGCTTGGAGGTGGAGTACCATGATCCCTCTCTATAAGAATAAGGGGGACATCCAGAGTTGCAATAACTATAGGGGGATTAAGTTACTGAGTCACTCTATAAAGATTTGGGAGAGAGTGGTCGAGGTGAGGCTGAGACGGATAGTGTCTATTTCGGAAAATCAGTTTGGGTTTATGCCTGGCCGCTCGGCGACGGAGGCAATTCACCTGGTACGGAGGCTGGTGGAACAGTATAGGGAAAGGAAGAAGGACCTGCACATGGTGTTTATCGACCTGGAGAAGGCATACGACAAAGTCCCCAGGGAGGTACTTTGGAGGTGCTTGGAGGTGAGTGGAGTCCCGCAGGCATATATCAGAGCAATTAAGGACATGTATGAGGGAGCGAAAACTCAGGTGAGGACGGCGGGAGGAGACTCAGAGCATTTCACCGTCTTGACAGGATTACATCAGGGATCCACTCTTAGTCCTTTTTTGTTTGCTTTGGTGATGGATGTGTTGACCCGGCGTATTCAAGGGGAGGTGCCGTGGTGTATGCTTTTTGCAGACGATATAGTTCTGATTGATGAGACTCGAGGGGGTGCGAATGACAAATTAGAGGTGTGGAGACAAACTCTTGAGTCTAAAGGGTTCAGGTTGAGCAGAAGCAAGACAGAGTATTTGGAATGCAAGTTTAATGACGTGAGGCTGGAGGAGGAGGATGAGGTGGTAGTGAAGCTGGAATCACAGGAGGTATGTAAGAGGGATAGTTTCAAGTATCTCGGATCCGTGATCTAGGGTAACGGTGAGATTGACGAGGATGTCTCACACCGTATTGGGGCGGGATGGATGAAGTGGAAGCTCGCGTCGGGGGTGTTGTGTGATAAGAAGGTGCCGCCCAAGCTTAAAGGCAAATTTTACAGGGTGGTAGTCCGTCCGGCCATGTTGTATGGAGCGGAGTGTTGGCCAGTTAAGAATTCCCACATCCAAAAAATGAAGGTGGCAGAAATGCGGATGTTGCGCTGGATGTGTGGGCTGACTAGAGGGGATAGAGTTCGGAATGAGACTATCATGGAGAAGGTTGGTGTGACTCCAGTGGAGTGCAAGATGCGGGAAGTCCGATTGAGATGGTTCGGACACGTGAAGAGGAGGGGCATGGATGCCCCGGTTCGTAGGTGTGAGAGGCTAGCGTTGGATGGTTTTAGGCGGGGTAGGAGTAGGCCGAAGAAGTACTGGGTGAGATGATTAGGCGGGACATGGAGCAGTTACAGCTCACCGAGGACATGACCCTAGATAGGAAGGTCTGGAGGACGCGAATTAGGGCAGAGGACTAGGGCCAGTTTGGGTCGCCAGTGTAGGGAATTACTTGGTGGGGGTAGTATCCTTGTTATGATTCCGTGTTCCTTGTTTTAGTACGAATCTGGGTGCTTTCCTCTGTTTTCTTTTACTTATGGGTGTCGTATTTATGTTATGTAATCTTGTTCTGTGCTTTACTATGTATTTGTGTGGTATCTTGTGTCTTGAGCCGGGGGTCTATCGGAAACAGCCTTTCTACTTCTTTAGAGGTAGAGGTATGGACTGCGTACATCTTACCCCCCCCCAGACCCCACCAGGTGGGAATACACTGGGTTTGTTGTTGTTGTTGTTGTACAAAAAATTTAGAAATCAATGAAAAACAAGAAGTAATTAATGAAGAAAACTTAGAAAATATCAACACAGAAATAAATACTCTTGATAAAAAAGAAGATCAAAATATAATACCTAGTACATCAGAAATAAGGAAACCAAACCTACATATTATAAGAATAAGTTTAAAAGATATAATCTAAAGAATGAATATGACAAATGGACACCAAAACAAATAGTTAATAAAAATTATAACTTTTTAGACTTAGATTGTGTAATAGCTACAGAAAAAATAATACAATTATGGATAGGATATATGACAAAACAATTGTTAGATAATAATATAAGTGTAATAGATGCACCAGAATATATAGAAAGAACACTAATAGGAACAGTGAAATTATGGTTTTTAAATCTACCTGAAAATAGTAAAAGAATATTAAGCACTGACAAACCCATCAAAGGAACAACCACAACTAAAATAACACCTATAGAATTATTAAAAAAATATGAAACAGCTATAAAAGACGAATTTAGTAGCATGACAACAACAGAAGAAGAACAAAATGAAGAGAAAGATACAAATAGGAATTTAATGTTAAAATTAGCAATATGTAATATGTGCTACATAGATGAATATACTTGCGCATTTAAAGAATATTATTATAAAGGAGCATAATACAGAAGAAAGTAAAGAAATAAGAAAATTATATTTTAGTAAATTACCTGAACCATTTAGTTCAAAAATAATAAAAAGTTGGGATGAAACAAAAATAGTAGATACTCTATGAGCAAGAATAAAAATTTTACAACAATGGTATAGAAACCTATGTGAAAAATAAAGAGAAGAAATAAAAATGGAAAAAACATTAATAAGAAATTTAGCATGTTGCAAAGATAAAATAGCACCTCAATTTGGATGCGAAGAAAGATATTATAAGAAAAGAAAAAGACATAAGAAATATAAGAAATACAAAAAATCAAAATATAAGTATAAGAAACAAAGAAAAAGATATTATGTAAAAAATTATAAACATAAAAGACCATATAGGAAAAAGAAATCTATAAAGGAATGTACTTGTTATAATTGCGGAAAAATAGGACATTTAGCTAGAGATTGTAAATTCCTAAAAACCCAAAAAATAAACAAATATCAGAAATAAAAATAGAAAATACAGAATATATGCAGATAGATTATATAGATTACGAATTAGAAAGTGAAGACAATATATATGAAATTTCAGAGAATGAAACAGATAATGAAATAGGAGATAATGAAATAGATAGTGAATTAGACGAATTAAATGACTGAAGAAGATATAAAAATAATAACAAAAGAAGAATATTTAAATGACGAAGAACAGATCAAAAAATAATATTTGATAACAATGTATTTGATGAAATAAAAGGAAAAGAGTTAGACTTAAGTGTAGAAAAAATATTTAAAATACCAACAGTAAAAAATATATTTACTAGAAAAAAGGAAGAATATTATGTAGTAAGCCAAAAGGAACATGTAATAGACTGTAGCTATGCAAAAGGTAAAGCTAGTATACCACTAGTAACAAAAAGAATAATTAATAAGGAGATAAACGATATAAAAAGTAGAGACCCAATAAAATATGTACACCTTGGAGGTACAGAAATATTAATAAAAGCATGTTTTAGAGAAGGAATAGATACACCAATAGAATTATATTTAGCAGATGATAGAATTATAAAACCTATAGAAAAAAGTATAATAACTGCCATAAAAGGAAATTTAATATACCAAAAATTTAAATTTATAATAAGTGTGAATTATTCAGTAGCAGTAACAGATAAAAATATAGACAAATCATTAGTATTATATTGGAAAATATCAGGAATAGAATAAACCCCAGGAAGTAAAATATTTACGGCAAGATGTAAAAATCTATATGTATTAACAACAAAACATAAAATAACTGGAAAAAATAAAATTAATAAAATACAAATAGAAAGCCCTTTTGAACAATTTGTAAAAACAATTGATAATAATGATTATAGTTACAGAAATATAGACATAGAAGAAGATCTAGAAATAACAAATGATAGAATAAGTACAACAAAAAGAATAGTTTATGATAAACCGGAATCATCAAGCTCATAAAAAAGAACAAGTTATGAAACAAGTTCAATGGATAATTCAAACCAATATTACATAACAGGAAAGGTAAATGAAAAAGAATATTTAATACTCTTAAATACAGGACAAGAAGAAAATTATATAGCAAAATATCTAGAAAAAAATGAGGAAATAAAAACTGACAATAATATATGCCCAGATCTACCAAGAAGTTTAATAAATACTAAAAATATAGCAGAAAAAGAAATAATAATAGGAATAAGAAAAATAAAAATAGAATTTGAAGTAAAAGAAGAAATGCAAAAAACAGACATAATATTAGGAATAAAATGGTTAGAACAAGTAAAACCATATAATATAAAACATACACAATTAACCATAGCATATAACAGAGAGAAATTATTCTTAAGAAAAGCTTTAACATAAAATGAAAATATATGTATTAATGAAGATAGTAGTAGAAGGATATTATAGTAGATATTATACTAGATACAGGAGCAGAAGCTAATTTATGTAGATATAATTGTTTACCAGAAAGTAAATGGGATAAATTAAAAACACCAATAATAGTTAAAGGATTTAATAACGAAGGAAGCTTAATTACTTATAAAGCTAAGAATGTAAAAACACAAGTATGAGATAAAATATTAACAACAGAAGAAATCTATAATTATGAGCTAACATCAAAAGATATACTTTTAGGAATGCCGTTTTTAGATAAATTATACCCACATATAATAACTAGAACAGATTGGTGGTTTACAACACCATGTAAACAGAAAGTAAGAGCAAAAAGAGTTATTAATAAAATAAGAAAGAAAACGGATTGGATAAAAGGAAGTGAAAAAAATTACACAAAAATTGGAAAATATTAAAAATACTGAAGATACAATAGAACTGGTCGTATTTTCAATAAATAAGAAGAAGATAACTATATTTTCAATAAATAAGATAGAAATAATTAAGAAAAAATTAGAACAATTATATAGTGAAGATCCATTAAAAGGATGGGAAAAACATAAAACCACTAAAAAATTGAGTTAATAGATAAAAATAGCATAATAACCCAGAAACCATTAACATATAATTTTGATGATTTAAAAGAATTTAAAATGCATATTGAAGAATTATTAGAAAAACAATATATACAAAAAAGTAATAGTAAACATAATAGCCCAGCATTTATAGTAAATAAACATAGTGAACAAAAAAGAGGAAATAGTAGGATGGTTATTGATTATAGAAATTTAAATGCAAAAACAATGACTTATAATTACCCAATACCAAATAAGATATTAAAAATAAGACAACTACAAGGATATAATTATTTTAGTAAATTTGATTGTAAATCAGGATTTTACCATCTAAAGTTAGAAGAAGAATCTAAGGAATTAACCGCATTTACGGTACCACAAGGATTTTATGAATGAAATGTACTACCATTTGGATATAAAAATGCACCAGGTAGATATCAACATTTTATGGATTGTTATTTTAAACAACTACCTAATTGTATAGTATGCATAGACGATATACTATTATATACAAAGACCAAAGAAGAACATTTAAAATTATTGGAACAATTTACGGATATAATAGAAAAATCGGGAATAAGTTTAAGTGAAAAGAAAGATGAAATTATGAAAAATCAGATAGAATTTTTAGGAATACAAATAGATAAAAGTGGAGTAAAAATGCAACAACATATAGTACAAAAAATAATAAATTCAAAAAGAAGAATTAGATACAAAAAAGAAATTACAATCATTTTTAGGATTAGTAAACCAAGTAAGAGAATATTTACCAAAATTAGCAGAGAATCTAAAGCCCTTACAGAAAAAATTAAAAAAGGATGTAGAATATAATTATAACGAAGAAGATAAAAAACAAGTTCAGAAAATAAAAATACTTTGTAAAGAATTACCAAAATTACAATTTCCAGATGAAAATAGAAAATTTATATATATAGTAGAAGCAGATACTAGTGAATATAGTTATGGAGGAGTACTTAAATATAGATATGAAAATGAAAAAATAGAACATCATTGTAGATATTAGTCAGGAACGTTTAATGAAACAGAGATAAAATGGGAAATAAATAGAAAAGAATTATGTTCATTATATAAATGTTTATTAGCATTTGAGCCATATTGTATATAACAAGTTTATTGTCCGAACAGATAATACACAGGTACGTTGGTGGCTAACAAAGAAAATACAAAATTCAGTTACAACAAAAGAAATTCGGAGACTAGTATTGAATATATTAAATTTTACATTTACAATTGAAGTAATTAGTACTAACAAAAATGTTATTGCAGATTACATATCAAGACAAAGCTACACAGACTAATATAATAGAAGAGGATACTCTAGAAAAGATATTCAACACCCTAACTACGCTTTCAATGAAAGTGGACAATATGGGTAATGAAATAGAAAAGCTAAAGACTAATGAAGTTAAACTGAAGTCTGAAGCTACAAATCAGCTAACTCAGCAGTGTGCAGAGCTATGTCAATCGGAAGACATTAAAATTCCAGATCTAGAAGGAGACGTTGGGATACTCCATAAAACCCATAACGTTTATCAATCTACTTCTGCAGGTACAAGCAAAGGAGTTAGGAAAAATACAAATATGAACCTAAACAAGCTATTTGATAAACCATTTATTCCAAATACACCAAAAGATCCTATGTTTATACCCCCACAAATTACCACATACCGAGAAAGTCTAAACCAAGACAAAAAGACCTACAACTATACAGCCCGAACATACATAGAAAATATTTACAAAATACAAACCTTCTTAAATACCAACCCCAGAGCTATAAACATCCAAGAACCACATACGAATTACATAACCCAGAAGCTAACCGGATACAATAACCTAATTGCTTTGCCCAAAACCAAACCAGGTCTAGTTAAAACCTGTTACGAATATAGATTACTTAGTACCATATATACCCAAGACGAAAATGAAATATCCAATATACCAGAAATATATTATTCATTTAACATTTTTAAAAGAATAACCAAAGGTAACCTATTTTTTATAAAATTTTATACGGCACCAGCAGAGATATTGTATGATGAAGTTAAATCACCTATACAAGTTGTAAAAATAGGAATGACCCGAGATATGATTATACCAGAAGATATTACTCAACAACCAGAAATACCTAGAATTGAGATACCAAATTTTTATGCAAATAAGAGAATTATTGGACTATCTACGATTCTTCAAGAGTTAGCAAATACTTATCGCAACAGAAATCCCATATGGAGTTATTATTCAAGAGGTAATGTAATAGTATACTCAAATTCAAAGGAACTACGAGAAGCAGATATGGAAGACGTTAGGCAATGGATCTTAACTTTACTCAATCCAGAGAAAAAACCTATCGCCAGAGCCATTAGAGAAAAATTTATTTCGGAAGAATTATTAACCAGATATTGCAAGTTAATTGGACATAAATATCCAGACCATCAATGTTCAAAATGTAATGGAGAAAATAATATTGTCCCAGAAGTTCAACTGGAATAGAAGAAGATAAAGGCGACATCTGGAAGATGTAAGATATGAAGCAATAATGAGATACAGAGCAATAAAAAGAAGATAACAACGGATAAAGAAAGAAAGTAATTCAAGAAAGAGATATGGAAGAATAGCTAGATTTACGTAAAAATCATGTAATATTTTTTGTTTTTGTTGACTTTTCTTAGTCTTTTTTGGCAAGTAGTGCCATTATTAGATTTTTGGCAAGTAGTGCCATTATTAGATTTTTGGCAAGTAGTGCCATTATTAGATTAGACATTTGCTTTAAAGACTTTTGTAGAAACATTTTTTTCATTTCTGTAAAATAGTTGACAGATGTAAAGAAAAACAGTGTACATTTTCATATTATAAATAAACGATCACTTGCTCAGATGAAGGCAAGCCTTCATGTGTTGAAGCAAAAAACTCTCTCCTGCCCACTACAAATATTTTGCTTAGTTATTAAAAAAACAGATTTATTTCAATGGAAAAATATATGGAGGAACAAAGCTTAGAAATATCAAATCTACCCGAACAGGTATATTTATTTATGATTATGAATAGCTAAATTCATAATTCCCAACAATCATGGTATGATAAAATAAATTTATGTTAGTTACTTTATAGTAGAATTATTCGAAGAATAATATGTTAAGAAGTTTATTAGCAAAGTGGAAACGGAGAAAAATCCCTAAGAACTATGCCATCCTAAAGGTGAAACCAATAAGGCAAGAAGTCGTGGTGGGGAGTAACCAGAGTAGAGGCGCTGTTTAAGGGAAAAAGTATCCAGATTACCATGCTAATAGTGACCGAAGAACATGTTATTTAAGAATAATCTAGTATATAGTAATCTAAGATGACCATATTTTGTTATGTACATGATTGAAGGGAATATTTTGAAAATAGCAATTTTATGAAAATGAATAATTACTTATCTGATATAATGGTAGATAAATTTAAAATACTTATTTTGTATGCACTTAAGGATATAAAAGTAGTAGATATAAGAAAAATCATATTAGAAAAAGCATTTGGTAAATATTATATGACTAGAATAAATTACATACCATACCTACCTAACTACTCTTACAAATACTTACCATGATAAATTACATATATCTAGAATTTTTGGAAAAAGATATGAGAAACATACAGTTAAGTAGAAAAATAAATGAAAACAAATTTAGACAAATACATGGAAACTAAAGATATAAAATATATAGAATTTCTTAATGAAAATATGCAAGAATTACTTAGACTAAAACAAACAACTAGAAAATATTATGAAAAAGCATGATAGATGATATTAAAATACTTGTTTTATATATACTTTGAGATATAGAAATTATAGACATAAAGAAAATAATATGGGAAAAATTAGAAGATTATGAAGAAGAAGAATTATTAAACAGTATAGAAAACTTACGCATATATCATGAACATCAATATTACTTAGATTCAGATGAATATTATTCAGAATAAATAAATGTTAGAATATATAAAAAAAAATTAGAGAAAGGAAAAATTAGATATATGAAGAAGTTAATTACAGAAATCAACTTGAAATAGAAAAAAGACAACTAGAAGAAAAAATACTTAAAATAAAATTAACCTTAGAAAAAGAAGATACAAGTAATAATTTATTTAATAAATACGAAAAATTATTTAATACAGATGGAAAATTACCTATACATGAACAACAAATACTAGTTAGTCAGATAAAGAACATAAACCTATGAATTGAATATAGCAAAGTTAGAATAAAATACTACACAAAAATTGCTATAATTTCAATAGGATAAAAATAATAAACCACACAAATTAATGAATACATCTTACGAAAAGTATAAATCATTAAAAGAAATAGAAACTCAACTATATAGTTTATACCTAGAATACAAAAGGTTACATGATACTAACGAGGATCCTAAAACACTAGATAATTTAATTACGATAATATCTAATCTAGAATATGAATTAATAAAACATCTTAAGTCAAGAAGATAAAAATGAAAATTATTCAATCAATAATATTCATAAAATACATTATATAAAAATAAATACTACGTATTTATTATCTACGATAATTATCGCACCTAATCCGCACCCCCCTACAAATGGTCTATTAGTAGTCAATAAGTTGAGTGGACTGGAATGTAAGGGGCCTAATAAGTGCTATAAGAATAGAGATATTATTACTTATTTTTGAGCTAACAAAATTAAACTTGCTGGATTAGTTGAAACTAGAGTTAAGGTGCATAAAGCACAATCTATATCGAGTAAAATCAAGTTAATAACTTAAATGGTTATTCAACTTTGGACTTTTATCCCAGAAAGTCATTTAACTTTGAACTTTTCTCAGAAAGTCATTCAACTTTAGATGTTTTTACTCAGAAAGTCACCCAACCCATTTTATTATTTTTTTAACTAATTTTTGCTTATGTAGAATTTTTTTGATAACAAAATTCTGAAAAATTTAAAATATCCATTTAATGACTTTTTTTACCCTTTTTTCGTTTGATACCTGCATTTAAAGAAATGGGTATTATCTTGTATTACTATTTTATAGAAGTATCAAACTTCTAACAACATATGCCAGCAACTTTTTTACCTCCAAAAGAAAAACATATTAGAGAAATTTATAATTTAATTATAGTCTTAATATTTAGGGTTATAAAATCAACTTCATTTTTTTATTATTGTATGATTTTTATTTGAATTATGTCAGGCGTCCTAATATTAGGAATTTACCCGGTGAAGATATTTTTCTTATTTGAACTATGTATGTAAATAACCGTACACTTCTATGTTAATTTTTCTAATATTTTGACTTTAAAATCGACTATAAATTTATTTATTAAATCCTCTTTTAATAAATAATAAATGTTTTATGTTATCTTTATCTATAGTTAAAATGACTATTTTAAAACATATTGTACCCATTGATATAAATACGCGCACAATGTACGTATTCAACTTCTGGCCCTATAAATTCACGAATTTCAATCCTATTTTTAATATATACTTGTCCATAGGTGTTGAGACCCCAGTTTCATGTTATGATTTGAAATCAACATTTGTTTATGAAATCTATTCTAAATTTCAACATCAATTTTTGTCTTGCATCTCGAGGGTAGAAGGTCAGTCGTGTAGGAGTATTGTCTTGCGTCTCTAAGGTTTAGACTTGTTGATGTTCGTCATTGACTAGCCATAATATTATGGTCCCTGCTTGTGATACTATCATAGTCTGTTGTTTATTATGTTTTGATTGTCACACTGTTTTACCCTTTCTTTCATTCCCCTTTCTTTCATTTGATACCTACATTTACTCTTTTTTTTTCATTTGATACCGACATTTGATACCTTCATTTCTTGATTTATATATCTCCTCAAAAAATTTACAAATTAATTAAATGGTGCCAACAACAACAACAACAACAACAACATTAGAAACTCTTGAAAACTCTGTAACTAATTCAGTAGCAGACAAGAAAACTTCTCCAAGTGAAGAAGTAACAATACTGTAGGTATTTAAATATCCACATAAGCATTTAAATGTAGGAATCAAATGAAAGAAAGGGTAAAAAGGTCATTAAATGAATATTTTATATTTTTCAGAATTTTGTTATTAAAAAAAAATTCACATAAGCAAAAATTAATTAAAAAAATAATAAAATGGATTGAGTGACTTTCTGAGTAAAACATCTAAAGTTGAGTGACTTTCTGAGTAAAGTTCAAAGTTAAGTGACTTTTTAGGATAAAAGTCTAAAATTGAGTGACCGTTTAAGTTATTAACTCGAGTAAAATCACACCAAGATGGAAATTAGAATTTAATTACTCCAAGGCAGAAAATGGTAGAGTATGGATACTGTGGGATAGTTATGTTTATTAAGTCTATAAACTGGATCAGGAGGTACAATTCATACATTGTATGTGTTTATTATATTGATGGAGATAGATTGTGAAATGGCTATTATTCATGGGTATAATACTGTGGAGAAGAGGAAGGTTTTATGGGATTAATTGAGATAGATAGGTCAAGCCTATAGCAAACCTTGGGTACTAAGGGAGAATGTAATGCCATTTTGAATATTCAAGACAGGCTTGATGGTGCTCCAGTAACAAGTAAGAAAATTAGAGACTTTGCTAGTTGTGTTCAGGATCTTATGCTCAACGAAATCACATGGAAAGGTGAACTCTATACTTGGTCAAAAAAGTAGCATAAAAGAGATATAGAGTGTGCAACAAAATTAATAGAGTAATGGGTAACTCAAATTGGATGATGCTATATGGGCATATGGTTGTTGAGTACAGGTTTCCTTATTTTTTTGATCACTCATCAGTACATCTTTATTTAGAAACAGATGCTACAAGAGGTACTACTTCCTTTAAGTTCTTTAATATCTGGGCTATACTTGATGAGTTCCTACCAATAGTAGGCAATCCTAGAAACAAAGACAACATACTATTTTGTGGAAATTTTGACTTTTTTAGAGTCGCCACTTAATTTATTTGAAAAGGAATTAAGAAAATCTTGAAAGTTACTTAAACGATCCAAAACAAAAAAAATCATTTAAGTTTGAAGATTCTGAGTAAGTAGTTCCTATTAATACTCTTGGAAGGTTGTTAAGGTACCAAGAGTATCCGCTAACTTGCGGTTATCCGGACTGTTTAAAAATATCTTTTGACTAACTTCAAAAAGAAAGATTGATTGTTGAAAAGTAATAGATTTTAGGAAAAGACTTGTGTAAAATAGATTTGGAAGACTTAGTAGGGATTTTAACTAAGTCTAAACAAATTAATAATAAAGCATGTAAAAGGAGAAGGAGAGAAAATAAAAGACTTAGGTTATTAGGCCCAAATCAATAGACCCTGTCTTAATCTAATTGGATTTTTAGCCCACTTGCACCTGTCCTAATCTAAATATTGGACTTTCGGCCCACAACCTGTCCTAAACTAGTTTTCAGACCTTTGAGGCCCAAAATCAGCCTCACCTGTATTAAAATACAACTTTGTCTTCGAGGCCCAAATGAATAAATAAATAAACTAAAATTTATATATATACACAAGGTAACTTTACCTTAGTACATAAAATCTTATAGTAGAAAAGTAATTACAAAATTCCAAAGTAATTACTTAAATCTCTTAAATTTACTCTTTCTCTCTCATCCCCCTCATACATATCAATAGGAGTGTACATAGGTCGGGTTGGTTCGGTTTTTATTAGAAAAAAATCAAACCAATCATGTCGGTTTATTAAAACTATAAACCAAATCAAACCAACATAAAATTTGATTTTTTTTTATTTAGGTTTTAGTCGGGGTTTTTCGGGTTTTCATTTTTTTTTAAATTTTTTTTAATAATATTTATTTTTTACAATTATATTGTGATCGAAGACTAGATCAAATATGTTTTCACTCATGTGCTAATGAAAAATCATAATTATAAAAAAATGAGGAGCGAAAAACTCTCTTGAAACTAAAAAGTGAGATAAAGAGTGAAAAGTTTAGGTTTTAAGTTTATATTGGGTTTTGGATCATTTAACTAGCAATTAATGGAAAAATATTACAACTTAAAGGCCCAAATCTAAATATTTATCTACATCTACTTTCAAATTATTGAAAATTACTAAAACTAGTTGAAAAAGTATTTAAAAAGTAGATTATAATTAATATTTTATGTATAAAAAAGTTTGAATATTATATCTATACTATATTAAAAGTGTGAAGGGCCTTAAAAATGACGTTTGAACTTTTTTCCCTTCATTAGAAGCCTCTGCAATAGATAAAAACGTCTTTTTACTATTTTCCTCAATTTATTATTTAATTAGATTAAAGACTCCTAAAATATATGAAAAGAATTTAATAACTCCTAAAATATATAGAAAGAATCCTGATAAACTAAAAACTTCTAGTACTTCATAATTTAAAATTATAAAGAAGAATAAGTAGAATATTATGAATAAAATTGTAGGACAAGTCAAAATTAAAAAAGGAAGAAATCATTGTGCACGTAAAAAAAAAAAGGCGAAAAAATTTATATTTAATTATATGATTTATAAAAGAAAAACTTTATAAATAGAATAAATTTAATTTACTGTTCCTACGCATGAGTTTTAGGATTAAATAACATATATTTGTTGATTTTGATTATTTAATCTAGGTAATATTTAGTACTTCTAAAAATAGAATTTTGCCTTATATGAAAATATTCTTTATAATTCTATTTAAGTAATATTTTGGATCAAAATTTATACGAAACAAATTCTTATATTGTACTTTTGCTTTTTATTTTAGTTTTGATTCACGTGTTTTCTTACTATCATTATCATCATCCCTTTTGCCTTTATTTATTTATTTTAAATCATACCTTTAAAGATTATATATGAATAATAATAATAATCAACAATTGACATTGATTCTCTCTTTTGATAATTTCTTGTGTTTCTCTTTTAGTTGAAAGTTTCTGATAGAAAAATTGGATAAGTATGTTGCCGCCGAATGAAATTGTCAAAAATCAAAGGTTTATTGCTCTTTCTTTCTTTTACTTTCTTTGCGTAATTGTGACATAATTTTAATTATCGTGACATAAAAAGGGCTCCAATCCCATTTTTCTTTTAAAAAAAACATATCAAGGTCACGAATTAGGATAGGAGGTTAAATTCTTTTTTATTTATGAGTCATATTTTTTGTAATATCGTAACTTTTATGTACAATTCAACCACTATAGAAATCCATATTATTTGTAAGTGAGACATATTAGTTGTTATTTATGATAAAGAAAATCGTAATACTAATTTATGAGAATAACATAAAAAAGGCGGCTATGGAATTTCAAAGAACAAAACAAAATCGAAGCAAAAAGGTTGTTTGTAGTATAGTCATTTTCATCAATATCACATTATGCATAGTACCCTCCTCTATCAAAGGTTGGGTTTGATTGAGTTGGTTTTAGTTTATATGTGAATGTCTTGGTTGATTGTAATCACATGTGGATATTTGATCTTCATAATCTAAATTTAAAGATTTGATGATATGGAGCCACATACAAATATAGATGTAGGAATTCGACTAAATATAATTCAAATATTTACTTAAAAAATATGATTATATAGATTTGAGATATGAACACGAAAATTTGACTGATATTTATGTAAGGAGGAGGATCCAAACGCTTATATATAAAAGGTCGTTATTCAACATTCTTCATCACAAATTTTTAAGATATTATTCTCTCAATTATTTTTGCCTTCGACAATATTGCATTTTTTTCTCTAGGAATATTTCTTTTATCATCTTTTGTGCATGTAATTGATAAGGTTTTAATTTTACTGTTGTGTCCAATTTTAGTCTTTTTTTGGCATAAGATTTGTAAGCAAGCAATGTTATTATAATTAGATATCTTTGTAAAAATTTATAATCCACTCTATTTGAGTAAATTACTATTTAACTTTTTATAACAAAGTTATATATAAATATCTATATAAGCTTCCGCAATAGACAAAATCGTCTAATTTTAAATAATCAAAGGTTACACGTGCGGTTAAACTAATATATATATATATATATATATATATATATATATATATATATATATTATGTCGGTTTGATTTGGGTTCGGTTTGACTTTTTTTTTGGTCAACACCAAACCAAACCAAGAATGGTCGGGTTTTTTTTCCTAACACCAAACCAATCAAACCAAACCATAAGTCATTTTTTTTCTCGGTTTGATTTGGTTCGTCGGTTCGGTTTGACTTGACGGTTTGGTTTGTACACCCCTACATATCAAAATGCCATTATTTGCTCCTTTTTTTATGCACTGATTTTTGCTCCATATCTCTGCTCCTTTATTTACGCCTACAATTAAGCTAACATAATCTGTGGAATTTTGAATTTTTTAGTTATCAACCATTAACTAAACAAAGTTCACCTTCTTCATTAAATTTAAGTTTTTTTTTCAACTTTACCGAATCAAATTTAAATTTGAAATTTTCTTTGGTGCTGGTGATGATTCAAATTTGAATTTCGGCATCCCTGCCACCGTCTTCGGCTAACCTTTCAGCAATAGCTCCGCCACTTCGCCACCAAATACAGCAGCAGAGTTGTGGTAGAAGTCGAAAACGACCGTTCATTCACAATCGAAGTCAACACCCCTATACTCCAAATTGATTTCTGAGGATGTACTCTTCCCCGTCGTAACTAAAATCGATGTATATTTATTGTTGGAGTATAAATTTCATATTTGTTGTTTGTATTTTATAACGATGTCTAATTATTATACATAATGGTAATGTATTATACCATCTCATACAATAGTATTTAAGGTCATATAGATATTGTTACTTCAGTCCTCATACTTTACTAAACAATGTATGAGGACCTGGTTAAATTCTGTTATTTGTTCAATTCAACCTTCATACATTACTAAGTAGTGTACGAGTATGTGGTTGATATCTGTTGTTTGTTTATTTTTATACATATCAAGTTGTGTATAAGAAAGCATTATTCTTAAGTTAGCATGAGCTGTTCAAACAATAATTCACATAACTATAATATAATACATAAAATGAATATAATGAATATGTATAAGGTTACCATACTAATGTATATATTAAAATATTCAAGAACTTAAATTATTTTTTAAAAAATAAATGGTCACCTGATGCAATTTGATTTTTGACATCATACATACCAAGTTATGTATATTCTTCAACATAATACATTTTGAAACTCTGCTAATGTCAACATTATACATTTAATTAATTACACTATACATAAGTCTGTTATGTATAAGGTCAATGTAACCTATAATGTTTTCTACATACATACATATAACCTCATCTGATGCAATTTGATTTTTAGACCTTATACACATAAAAAATAATGATTTATAAGAAGTAATATTTTTATGAATTTTAAGAGGTCGTATTATGTATTATACATAGATATTCATGATTTTTTTTATTATTTTGGAATGTATTAAATTATTTTCAATTTGAATTACTGTAACTAATTTTAAGATATCACTAATCAATAAATTAGTAATTTTCATTAATTAAGGTGCTTGATTTAAGGTTTCTGATTTACTTTACTTAAATATAGGTGTCTGAATTAATCAATAAATTAGATAATTAAGGTGGCTGATTTAATTTCCTTAAATATAGAAAAAATGATTTACCTTATACATTCCATTAATGTATAAGATGTGGTCGACATGTATATGTAACTTTTTAAATTCTAGATTGTAATCGAACAAAAAAAAATTAATGTTGATGTTTAAGATATTTTTTGAATTTAAATTTCAGTTACTATATTTAATCGTACATCACATAATGATAGGTAATTAATGGCATTAATTAAGCAACATAAAGATAGTATCTGATTTATCTTTCCATAAATATAGGCTAATCAGTTTTCTTATACATTCCAGCAATGTATGAGGGTCCACGACATGTATAAGTATTTTACCCAAAATCGGAAGAGAGAAAGTCAACCAAAATTTTAAGTAAATAGTTTCATTTTATTCAATGTATAATATAATACAATACATACAAGAAAAAAATCACAAAACTTAACAACTCTATAAGACAACTGCAATTTCTATTAACGATTTATAAATTTATAAATAAATAATGCACACTCAATAAAAGCATCATATTCAGTTCCTTCAACACAAAGAACAACACCGATTTCACGATCAAAATCAATCTCTTTATTGGACTTGTCAAACGTTGTAATCCACAACGAATAATTAACAAAACTTGAAAACTTCTTTTCAACTCAATGTATACTCTCACTCCATTATCATTCCTTATAATAATTGGAGAGGAATTACCTTCAACAATGTACTTTACTTCAATTTTTTTCCGACATTCATCAATATTCAATTCCGTACCAATCGTCGAAATCAATTTCAAGAATGTGCTACTTCCTGAAATCACAATTCCATCACTTTTGTATTGTTCATAAATAATTTTGGACTGCCAAGAACCGAAATGCCGCAACGATATTGCGATGTTCATATTGATTTTGAAAAAAAGACGAAAGAAGATGTCAACTTTTTTTTTTTCAGTTTGTATTCCAAATAGAAATTTCAAAAAAATAAATATTGTGGTGATATTTTTTTAATTTGAATATCAGTTACTACTTTTAAGCATCCAATAAATCACAGCATCCATTAATGCCTTAAATTAAGCAATTGAATTAGGATAGCGGATATTTTATTTACATAGACATAGGACAAACGGTTTCATCATACATAGAGCAACGTTTGAGGATCAATGGCATGTATATGTATTTGTTTAAAATTGGGAGAGAGAAATAACACAAGGGATATTATGTAATTAGTTTAATTAAGGAAGGGATTTATGTTATAATAAAATTTGAGACTTTTCAAGTCTCTTAGTGACCTCATCAATGGGTTTAGACCCATTTTCCTTCTTCGTCTATCTTTTACCTCCGCACGCCATGTTGTGGACCTTGGATTTAAACATCGATCTTGACTCAAAAGGTGAGCCTCAATGACCCATTATGAAATACAAGAGGAGAGGATTCCATTTGGACTCTAGATATTTTTGCATGCAAAGAAAAGATAAAGAAATTAATGTAATACCCCATACTCTTCATAGCATAAATTCATTCCTAGAATGTTAAGGGAGAGCTTCAAAAATGAATAATATGTATTCTATGTGGAATTTTCCAGATATAGACTTCTCATTGTGTGGAAAATTGAATAAACTTTCCAACGATATAAGATTCGCCTAAATTCGATAACCGAACAAGAAGTTATGGCTATTTTAAGTTTCAGTCGTAAAATACAATTATTTGGGACCTTAGCGCGGCGCGGAGAAGCGCAAAATCACAATTGTCGATTTCCATTGAGACTGTGCAATTTTGGCGCATCGTGGAGAAGCGCAATTTCCCGTTTGACAATTTCCAGAAAGGCTTCGCAATACTGGCGCGTCGCGTTAGTGGTCAAAATGACAAACAAGAGGGGCTCCACGATTGTGGCGCGTCGCGGAGGGAGCCCAATTCCCACTCGTTCTTTTTCCAGTGAGCCACCGCGATTGTGGTGCCTCGCGGTGGCCACCCAATTTACAAAATTTCGTCTTTCCAGTTCCAACTTGAGTTTAAAAGGGGCATTTTGGTAAATCCCCAAGGCCCCAATTCGTCCAAAACAAGGGATTAATCATATTCCAATCACTTTATGCTCATTATTCATCATTCTCTTCAAAAGCAAAACCCTAGAAACCAAAAGCTTCTTCTCTAAGAAATTAAAATCCTCCATAGATTCTCTAAGAAAGCTTAAATTTGAGGATTTCCAAGGCAAGATATTCAAGAATTCATCCCCAAGAACTCATTTAGGAATCAATATTTCAAGATTCTTCATCTAATCATCAATCAAGGTATGTGGGGTTTATGAACAAGGATCTTCTTCCGTCCCTGTGCCCAAAACTAAGCTTTTACATTAAATTTACATGATTTTGAATGATATTACATGTGTTTTGAATTAGGGTTCATGCCCATTATTGCTATTTGCAAAGTTATGAGTTTTTGTGTTATTTTGAAGATGCATTGCATGTCTATTTCCATATTTTCATGCCAATTGCAGTAAATTACAGATTTTGAGATGAATTATCATTGTTTTTACTATCAAGCATGATTATTATGATATTTTAACATGAGTTTGATACATGGATTTTTAAGCCCCAAGTTTATAAGTTGGGATTTTGAGAAAAGTGATGCTTTAAGCATATTATAAGCTGATTATATCAGATTTACAAATAAAGTTTGGTCTTTTGATCCTCAGATAAGTTTTGGAATCTACTTTACAGATTCATTATAGATTATAGAAAACAAAATAACTTCTTTTACAGATTACAGAAAGTAAAATAGCTTTATTTATAGATTAATTCAGATAAATGCATAATTGGTTTCATAATAAACCCTTATGTGAGTTTTAAAGTGGATTTCCAACGAGATAAGCATAGCAAATTAAATAGAGTAGTATTTAACACCGAGTTGGGTATGATTCCAAAATCTCATACCTCAGAACTACGTTCCACCGTAAGATTGAGATTAAGAGCACATAGTGGGCTGATATGGTGATCACTTTAGCTGAGGTTATACTCCCTGGCAAGAGTATGACACCTCTCCTTAACGTGAGGTTTCTTTCTTAGGAGGATGAGACGTTGAACTCCATGTAGCTCGCACGGTTTATGTCTGTTAAGAGAACCTCCCTAAAGTTTAAAAGCCTATCAGTAAAGATTTTCAGAATAGTTTTAAAGTATTTTCCCTTAAAGATAACCTTCAGAAAAAAGATAAAGTATTCTCTTAAATAGTAAAATAAGAACAGAAAAGCTTTTAGAAAATGAAGTGTAAAGGCTCACAGACTTATTTAGATTATGATTTACAGAAAATATAATAGTTACACATTTCAGCTTTCAAATTTTAGATTTCAGAGTAAGTCCCTTTACACTTAGACAGTACGATTTAAAAAGGGAGAATACAAGTACAACTTTTAGAACTAAATATTATGTCTCACAAGATTTATAAAGTATGTTTTGCTTCTTATTACTACATATTTCAGACATTTTAGCTTATGTGAGTCATTTACATTTAGCATGCATTGTTTTATAAATGATGATTATGAGATGATGTTTTATTTATGCATATCACCCCCATATACTCAGTACATCCTCAAAGTATTGATCCATATATACGTCTATGTGCTACATTGTCTCGTAATATAGATTTAGGTACTCCATATTAGCAGCACGAGTAGTTCGAGCATCTTCATCTACATCTGATAGTTGGTGAGTCCTCATAGTTCAGGGACTTATTACTTAGATTTTGCAGTCTATCAGTTTATGAGATTTTAGCATTTCCTTTCAGATAGTTCGAGTTAGCTGGGGGTTTGTCCCAGTGACCCTCTAGTTATTAGTAGTAGAGGCTTGTCAGACTGCTAGTTTTGATTTAGATTTATTTAGTATTGATGTTTTAGACATTTTCTAAGATAGTATAGATAGTTTTTCCATTCAGTATAACTTTTATGTCTATATATTTCTATTATTATGAGGTTTAGGCTCGATAGTATGCAGGAAGGGTAAGCTTAAGGCTACTCATAGTCTTGAGCACTATGTGACATTCCGGGACCAGATTTTGTGGCATTACAAACTTGGTATCAGAGCCTAAGGTTTCTAAGAGTCCTAGGGAGTCAGACAAGCCGCGTTACTTAGAGTTTTGGTCATGGATGTAAAGCGCTCTACATTTATGAACAAGAGGCTACGGAACGTTCTTAGGAAATCATCTTTCTTTCATGATCTATCGTACTTACAGTATCTCTATCTTTTTTTAACTCATGCTTTTATGTGAAAGTTGAATATGCCTCCTCGTCGAGCTAATACCCGTAGAAATGATAACCATCCACCTCAGCCCGCTGATCCTTTGAATGAGAATATGTCATATGCAGAGTTTCGGGCTGCCTTTCAAGCGCCAGCCCAAGATGTGACCACTAATGTTCAGGGCAACCGTCAAGCTGCAGTCCTACTTCAGCAAGATGGGGACTTAGCCGTAGCCAGAGTTCTAGATCTTATGAGAATGAACCCACTAGAATTCTTTGGGTCGAAGGAAGGTGATAACCCATAGCTTTATCTAGATGAGGTAAAGAAGATCACCCAGATTATGCATGTTTCTGAAGATAAAAGTGTAGAATTGGCATCCTATAGGCTGAAGGATATTACAAATGATTGGGTAGTAATGCGAAAGAAGAGTAGAGGGGAGAATGCAGCTCCCATGACTTGGCAGATATTTCAGGATGTATTTCTAGATAAGTTCTTCCCACGTGAGATGAGGGAAGCTAAGATAGAAGAGTTCATGAACCTGAGGTAGAGCTCAATGACAGTGAAGGAGTATTGCCTCAAGTTCAACCAGTTGACTAAGTATGCCCCTGATCAGATGGCTGACCCTAGGTCAAGCATGAGTAAGTTCATGAATGGAGAGTCTAGGTTGGTGGTCAAGGAGTGTAGGACTGCTATGCTTATTGGAGACATGGATCTTGCTAGGTTGATGATGCATGCTCAGCAGATTGAGGCATAGAAGTTAAAGGAAAGTGAGAGGGGAAATAAGAAGGCTAGAACAGGGCAGTTTGAGTATGGCCAGGCTAGATCTTAAGGAGGAAATTGTTCACAGTTTCAGAATCATTCACCCATGCCAGCACCATCTTCAGCTAGTGCTCCCGCTCCCAGAGGTAGATAGGAGTAGTCGGGTAAGTTTTCTATGTCCAAATCACAGAATAGTGTAAGTGGGAAACCTCGTTATCCTCCTTGTGCTAATGTGGTAGAAATAATCCCAGAGAGTGCTTGGCTGGACAGAAGGGTTGTTTTGGTTATGGTAAGTCGAGTCATGGAATTAAAGATTGTCCGCATGCTAAGCAGGAAAACAGAGATGTTATTCCCATTCTCAAGCTACAAGTGCACCAGCTCCTTTAGGTCGCCCAACTCCTCCTCAGGGTACATCATCCAGTACCGGTAGCGGTCAGCGCTAAAATTGGTTTTATGTTTTACCATCTCGCTAGGAGAAGGAAGATTCACCAGATGTTGTTATTGGTATAATTCGTGTCATTTATCTTAACGTTTATGTATTGCTACACCCTGGGTCGAGTTTCTCTTATGTGACCCCATTAGTTGCAGTAAATTTTGAGATAAGTTCTGAAAAGATCCCTGATCCCTTCTTGGTTTCTACTCCAGTAGGCGAGTCAGTTATTGCTAAACAAATCTATAGAAAGTGTCCTATCACTGTCCTTCATAAAGTCATGTTAACGGACCTAATAGAGTTAGGTATGGTTGAATTGATATTATTCTTGGTATGGATTGGCTCCATTCTTGTTATGCAACCATAGATTGTCACACTCATGTGGTGAAGTTTCAGTTTCCCGACGAGCCAGTCTTTGAGTGGTCAGGTAATTCAGTGTCTCCCAAGAGTCATTTCATATCTTATCTTAAAGCCAGAAAGTTGATTTCTTTGATTTCTAAAGGATGTATCTATCATCTTGTTTGAATTAAAGACACTAAGTCTGAGACTCCAACAATTCAGTCAGTCAGTGTGGTCAATGAGTTTCCTGATGTTTTTCCAGAAGATCTCCCAGGGATACCTCCCGATAGAGAGATAAAATTCAGGATTGACCTTCTTCTCGATACGCAACCTATTTCTATCCCTCCATACCGTATGGCTCCCGCCAAGCTTAAGGAGTTGAAAGAGAAACTCAAAGATCTTCTAGATAAAGGTTTCATAAGTCCTAGTATTTCTCCATGGGGCGTTTCTGTCCTATTCGTACGAAAGAAAGATGGCTCTCTGCGAATGTGCATTGACTATCGTCACCTAAATAAAGTCACAGTCAAGAACAAATATCCTCTTTCTAGAATTGATGAATTATTTGACCAACTCCAAGGTGAAAGTTATTTCTCAAAGATATACCTTAGATCCGGCTATCATCAACTTAAAGTAAGAGAGTGTGATATCCCAAAGACAGCTTTCAGAACCCGTTATGGTTATTTTAAGTTTCTAGTCATGTCTTTCTGGCTAACCAATGCCCCAAAAGCTTTCATGGACCTCATGAATCGAGTGTTTAAACAGTATCTGGATATGTTTTTCATAGTCCTTATAGATGATATCCTTGTCTACTCTCATAATGAGATTGATCATGCAGACCATCTTAGAATTGTGTTGCAAACACTTAGAGATCACCAGTTGTTAACCAAATTCAGCAAGTGCAAATTTTGGCTAAGGTCAGTAGCTTTCCTTGGTCAAATTGTTTCCAGTAAGGATATTAGAGTTGACCCCCAAAAGACAAAAACCGTAAGAAATTAGCCTAGACCTATCTCTCCATTAGACATTAGAAGTTTCTTGGGTTTAGCTGGCTATTATAGATATTTTGTTAAGAGTTTCTCATCTCTTACATATCATATGTCTAGATTGACCCAAAAGAAAGTTAAGTTTCAGTGGTCAGATTCCTGCGAGAAGAATTTTCAAGAGTTGAAGACTCGACTCACTTCAGCCCCAATTCTAGCGTTACCCGATGGTATGGATGGTTTTGTTGTTTATCGTGATGCCTCCAGAGTTGATTTGGATTGTGTGTTGATGCAAAGAGGTAAGGTCATAGCCTATGCCTCTAGACAGCTTAAGCCCCATGAAAAGAATTACCCAACCCATGATCTTGAATTAGCTACTATGGTGTTTACTTTGAAAATATAAACACATTATCTTTATAGGGTGCACGTTGACGTGTTCACGGATCACAAAAGCTTGCAGTATATGTTTACTTAGAGTGAGTTGAATCTCTGTCAGTGAAGGTGGTTGAAGTTGGTGAAGGATTATGATATGAGTATGTTGTATCATTCGGGAAAGGCCAATGTAGTGGCAGACGCCCTTAGTAGACTATCTATGGGCAGTGTTGCTCATGTGGAGAATGATAAGAAAGAGTTGGCTTAAGAAGTTCATCTATTAGCTAAATTGGGTGTTAGATTAGTTGACTCAGCTGAGGGAAATGTTTGGGTTCAGAGTAGTTCCGAATCTTCTCTAGTTTCGAAAGTGAAGGAGAAGCAAGATAAGGATTCTAGTTTGGTCAAACTGAAGGAGTCGGTTAAAGACCAAAAGGTAGAGGTTTTCTCCCAAGGGGGAGATGGTGTGTTGATATATCAAAGTAAATTATGTGTTCCTTATGTTGATGATTTGAGGCAGCGGATTATGGCAAAAACACATGATGCACATTATTCTATTCATCCCGCCGCTGCCAAATGTACCGCGACTTACGGGAAGTCTATTGGTAGAGTGGTATGAAGAGAGATATAGCAGAATTCGTAGTAAAGTATGCAACTTGTCAACAGGTTAAGGTAGTGATACGGGACAAATGGTCATCTTATCTTTTGATGACATCTTTGGAGGCCAACACATAGAGGCTCAAGACTTGGTCACCTCGAGAATACAAGAACATGCATGGAGGACCTGTTTTGAGCATAACTTAAAGCAATCTCGCATGTGAAAGATTTCTTGGAGCATTTAAGATTGAGGACTCCCGGTTTTGGACCTTAATTAAGGGCATTTTGGACATTACACATGGTGTATTTACACACCATGGCCGCCCCTCTCATTAAGGGCAAAGTGGTCTTTTTATCTTCATTTGTAATATATTATAAATAGGCCCCCTTAGTCTTATTTTCACTAGATTTTGAATGATAAAGAATTGAAAGACATATTTTCTCTCTTTTGAGAGTGTAACACCCTTAGTTGTAGGGCTTGGAAAAGTCATCCTTAGCATAGGGCTTGGAAAAGCCAATATTGATCTTTGCTTGGAAACGATAGATATTGAGGTGAGTTTATTCCCTTGGTGGTCACCGTAAGAGTGTGGTTTTGATTGTTACATTCATTAGGGGTAGTGTTGAAATATACTTGGTTCTTAATCTTGTAATAATCTTGCTCTCATTATCTATCTTTATTTTCTATGCAATCTCTCTTGTGTTTGTGTTGAATCCGTGATTTGTTTCATCTTGTGTCATTGTTGCTGTTTTGGTGTTAAAATACACCTTGTATCTTGTAATCCTTGTGTTGTTATTGTTGGCCGAAAGTTTCTCTCAAAGGGGTCCTCGGGTTTTAGTTGATTTGTGGACTGTTTTGAGTAGTTTTTGAGCCTTCTCTTGTCTTTCCCGTATCAGGTAGAGCACCAAAGACCTGGTTCTACATTGCAAGAGTTTGGTATCCCCACTTGGAAGTGGGAAGAGGTGAATATGGATTTTGTGATGGTTTACCCCATTTGCGTCACCAGCATGATTCGATTTGGGTTATTGTAGACAGATTGACTAAGCCAGCACATTTCTTGCCAGTTCATATATCATATACAACTAAAGATTATGCTAAGTTGTATATCCAAGATATGGTTAGATTGCATGGAGTTACTTTGTCCATTATCTCAGATAGGGGTACTTAGTTTACCTCTATCAGTTTTGGAGAGATTTTCAGAAGGGTCTTGGTACCCAAGTTTATCTTAGATCATCTTTTCATCAGCAGAAAGATGGTCAGGCAGGGAGGACCATTCAGACTTTAGAGGATATGTTGATATCTTGTGTTCTTGATTTCAAAGGTAGTTAGGATGAGCATTTTCCATTGATTGAGTTTGCTTATAATAACAGTTATTATGCTAGCATTCAGATGGCTCCATTTGAGGCTCTTTATGGGCAAAAATGTAGGTCGCCAGTCGGTTGGTTCAAAGTGGGTGAAGCCGCTTTGATTGGGCCAGTATGGTGTTTGAAGCCATGGAGAAAGTTTAGTTGATTAGAGAGAGATTGAAAGTAGCCCAGAGTCGTCAGAAATCTTATACCGACGTAAGAAGAAGAGATCTCAAGTTTGAGGTTGACGATCTTATGTATTTGAAAGTTTCACCCATGAAGGAGGTAAAGAGATTTGGCAAAAAGGGGAAGCTTATCCCTCGTTATGTTGGTCCCTTCCATATGTTGAGTCGTGTTGGGAAGGTGGCATATGAGCTTAAGCTACCCGCAGATTTATCCAAAGTTCATCCAGTATTCCATATGTCTTTATTGAAGAAGTGCATGGACGATTCAGCTGTTGTAGTTCCTCTAGAAAGTACAAATATTCAGAATAGCCTTTCTTACGAAGAAGTCCCAGTAGAAATTTCTGATCGTTAGATTCGTAGACTAACGAACAAAGAAGTTTCCTTGGTCAAAGTTCTATGGCGAAATCAGTCCGTTGAGGGCACTACTTGGGAAGCAGAAGCAGAAATGGGTACCAAGTATCCTCATCTCTTCTCCACAAACTTAGATTCAGCCAAAGGTAATAGTTTTCCATTCAGTTCTTTTCTAAGTCTCAGATTCAGCTATATAGTTATTCTCATGAGAATTCATGCACTTTCTAATCAATTCAGTAGCTCATTATATTTGAGATTCAGACATTCAGTTTATTTTAGTTGTGTATGAAAACTTATTGCCTCAGATTCCTCTGTACTTTTCATCTTAATTAGCCACATTCGAGGACGAATGTTCCCAAGAGGGAGATATTGTAATACCCCATACTCTTCTTAGCTTAAATTTGTTCCTAGAATGTTAAGGGAGAGCTTCAAAAATAAATAATATATATTCTATGTGGAATTTTCCAGATTTAGACTTCCCATTGTGTGGGAAATTGAATAAAATTTTCAACGATATAAGATTCACCTAAATTCGATAACCGAGCAAGAAGTTATGGCTATTTTAAGTTCCAGTCATAAAACATTGTTATTTGGGCCCTTAGCGCGTCGCAGAGAAACGCAAAATCACAATTGTCGATTTCCAGTGAGACTGTGCAATTTTGGCACGTAGCGGAGAAACACAATTTCCCGTTTGACAATTTCCAGAGAGGCTTCGGAATACTGGCGCGTTGCGTCAGTGGTTAAAATGACAAACAAGAGGGGCTCCGCGATTGTGGCGCGTCGCGGAGGGAGCCCAATTCCCACTCGTCCTTTTTCCAGTGAGCCACCGCGATTGTGGCACCTCGCGGTGGCCATCCAATTTACAAAATTTTGTCTTTCCAGTTCCAACTTAAGTTTAAAAGGGGCATTTTGGTAAATCCCCAAGGCCCCAATTCGTCCAAAATAAGGGATTAATCATATTCCAAGCACTTTATGCTCATTATTTATCATTCTCTTTTAAAGTAAAACCTTAGAAACCAAAATCTTCTTCTCCAAGAAATCAAAATCCTCTATAGATTCTCCAAAAAATCTTAAAATTGAGGATTTTCAAGGCAAGATAATCAAGAATTCATCCCCAAGAAATCAATTAGGAATCAATATTTCAAGATTCTTCATCTAATCATCAATCAAAGTATGTGGGGTTTATGAACAAGGATCTTCTTCCATCCTTGTTCCCAAAACCAAGCTTTTACATTAAATTTACATGATTTTGAATGATATTACATGGGTTTTGAATTAGGGTTCATACCCATTATTGCTATTTGCAAAGTTATGAGTTTTTGAGATATTTTGAAGATGAATTGCATGTCTATTTTCATATTTTTATTCCTATTGCAGTAAATTATAGATTTTGAGATGAATTATCATTGTTTTTACTATCAAGCATGATTATTATGATATTTGATATGAGTTTGATACATGGGTTTTTAAGCCCCAAGTTTATATGTTAAGATTTTGAGAAAAGCGATGTTTTAAGCATCTTATGAGCTGATTATATCAGATTAACAAATAAAGTTTGATCTTTTGATCCTCAGATAAGTTTTAGAATCCATTTTACCGATTCATTACAGATTACAGAAAGCAAAATAGCTTCTTTTACAGATTGATTCAGATAAATACATAGTTGGTTTCATAATAAACCCTTATGTGAGTTTTAAAGTGGATTTCCAACGAGATCAGCATAGCAAATTAAAGGGAGTAGTATTTAACACCGAGTTGGGTATGATTCCAAGGTCTTATACCCCAGAACTATGTGCCATCATAGGGTTGAGATTAAGAGCCCATAGTGGGCTGAGATAGTGATCACTTTAGCTGAGGTTATACTTCCTGGCAAGAGTATGACACCTCTCCCCAACGTGAGGTTTCTTTCTTAGAAGCACGAGATGTTGGACTCCATGTAGCTCGCATGGTTTATGTCGGTTAAGAGAGTCTCCCTAAAATTTAAAAGCCTATCAGTAAAGATTTTTAGAATAGTTTTAAAGTATTTTCCCTTAAAGATAACCTTCAGAAAAAGATGAAGTATTCTCCTTAATAGTAAAAGAAGAACAGGAAAGCTTTTAGAAAACTAAGTGTAAAGGCTCACAGTCTTATTCAGATTATGCTTTATAGAAAATATAATAGTTACAGATTTCAGATTTCAGAATGAGTCCCTCTACACTTAGACAGTATGATTTAAAAAGGGAGAATACAAGTACAACTTTTAGAACTAAATGTTATGGCTCACAAGATTTATAAAGTATGTTTTGCTTCTTATTGCTACATATTTCAGTATTTCAGATATTCCAGTTTGTGTGAGTCATTTACATTTAGCATGCATTGTTTTATAAATGATGACTATGAGATGATGTTTTACTTATGCATATCACCCCCATATACTCAGTACAACCTTAAAGTATTGATCCACATATACGTCTATGTGCTACATTGTCTTGTAATATAGGTTCAGGTGCTTCATATCAGCAGCGCGAGTAGTTCGAGCATCTTCTTCTACATCCGACAGTTGGTGAGTCATTATAGTTCAGGAACTTATTACTCAGATTTTGCAGTTTATCAGTTTATGAGATTTTGGCATTTTCTTTCAGACAGTTCGAGTTTGCTGGAGGTTTGTCCCAGTGACTCTCTAGTTATTAGTAGTAGCGGCTTGTCAGACTGCTAGTTTTGATTTAGATTTATTCAGTATTGATGTTTTAGACATTTTCTCAGATATTACAGACAGTTTCCGCATTCAGTATTACTTTTATGTCTATATATTTCTATTATTATGAGGTTTAGGCTCGGTAGTATCCAAGCAGGGTTAGCTTAAGGCTACTCGTAATCTTGAGCACCGTGTGACGTTTCAGGATTAGATTTTGGGGCGTTACAATTAATATATGTTCAAGTCATAATAGTTACATATTTCAAAGCAAAAGAAAATATCAAGAACCAATTTTTGAATAACAATGATATGCACACTTGCACATGTATAACAAGAGTGAGAGTCAATTGATAAAATGCAAAGCAAAAACATCCACTTGCATGCCTCATGACTTATGTTCATATTAAGAATGAATAAAGGTAAAAGAAAGAAGGCCATATTCAATGAATTAATGAGAGAAACAAACAACGTAAGCTTGCGAAAGTAAGGCAATGAGGCAACAAGAAAAATACTCATGACTTCTAAATTGAACAAACATAGACACTAATCCATATAACAAAAAAAAATAAAGGTTAACTTTTCAAAAAAGAGAATCTTTAAATTTCAATTAAGGCGACAATAACAAAAATTCATATATCTAAATTACAACCAACATTTTATGAAAAAACGTGTAATCACCTATGGTTTATATTTCTAAGACATCGTTGATTCTCTTTTGATATTATGAATAAAAGAGAGACATGAATCAAGTCTTTATACACACAAAGATCACATTTAACAATTCAGAGTAAGAAAATAAGAATAATAGTTTAACATCTCTAAAAGTGAAATATCGTTAAAAATCATATTATGCATGAGTCAAAAATATCCAAATAATTCTATTTAGCCACAAAAGTCCGAACTTTCTTATCAAATTATATAATCTCGTATAACTGAACACGATAATATATAATCGCTACTTAAAATGACAGAATTACGTACAAAAAATATTTTAAAATTTTTTTATTCGGATGAAATAAATATTTCAATTTTATTAAGATTCGAAGAAACTCAAGATTAAATTTAGTCGTGGGGAGCAAAAATTAGGTGTCAACGCATACAGATGGCATGAGGGATATATGATAGAAATTAAAAAGACTCAAGCCAACTTTGAAGAAATTAAATGAGGTGGGGTTTAAAGGGGTTCATACTAGAGTAAATCAGACCAGAGACAATGAGGTGGGGTTTAAAGGGGTTCATACTAGAGTAAATCAGACCAGAGACAAGCTACTCTTTATTCAAGCAAATATCAGTAATCAATATTATGATACTCTAATAATACATGAGATAGAAACCTTGCGACAACTGAAAAAAATGAGTGCTTATAGAAGAAAGTATTGTACAACAAAATCAAGGGCTAACTGGATAAAGTTAGGTGACTCTAACACCAACTATTTTCAGCTGTGATAAAAAAGAGAATGTACAAGAAGCAACAAAAATCATTGAGTGCCCTAGATGAAGGTAAAATGCTGCATGGAGATGAATCAAAAACTGAGGTAATAAAGTTCTAGCAAAGCCTTAGGGTTCAACTCTTCCTGTTTTAACTTTAGTCAATGTAAAGGTCATGAGAAAGAGGCCACAACTAAATCATGATCAACAGGTGTACTTAAGTAGTCCTATTACAAATAAGGAAATTGTGGTTGCTCTAAACTCCATTAGAGAGTAAAAAGTCCCTGGAGTCGATGGTTTTAATGTAGTCTTTTATAATAAGACTTGGAGTATCATCATAGAGGATGTGGTTGAAGTTGTGCATCATTTTTTATTTTAGGAAGTCATATAGAGCAGTAAATTGCACAACCATAACTCTTATTCCAAAAGTGCCAAACCCAACAACTGTTAAAGAGTATAGGCCTATTGTATGTTGTATAGCTTTCTGCAAGATCATAGGTAAAATCCTGGCTAATACAATTCAGCAAGTTATTACTTCAATAATTGCTGATGCTCAAGCAGGATTCATCCCTGGTAGAAAGGTCAGGGATAATGTTATCTTGGCACATGAACCGGTGAAACCCTATTCCTTGAAATTTATCTCATCTAGAGGTATGATCAAGGTGGATATACAAAAGGCCTATGATGCTGTAGATTGGAGATATTTGCAGCAAGTTATGGAAGGTCCGGGGTTTCCACAGAAATTCTTACATTAGATTATGGAATGTGCTACCACAATTAACTACTTTATCCTCATTAAAATGGAGAGCCTATACCTCTTTTTAATGCATCAAGAGGTTTGAGACAAGGGGATGTCATTCCCCTTTATAGGTTGTTATCACCATAGAATACTTGAGTATGCTATTGAATAAGCTTAAGGACATCAAGTAGTTCAAAAATCATTCTAAATGTCATCAACTTAAAATTACTCATCTGTAGTTTACAGATGATTTACTCTTATTTCAAGGGGAGATATTATTTCAGTGGTTCTTCTGCATGAGAGATTCAGTGTTTTCTCAACTTCTTTAGAATTATAACCAAATTTAGCAAAGAATGCAATTTATTACGGACGGGTGAATGAAGCAGAGAGGCAGGCTATCCATGACCTTTTAGGTTACTCTAAAGGTGTGTTACCTGTCACCTATTTGGGTGTGCCTTTAGCAATAAGAAAAGTGAAGATACTTGAACGAAAACCACTATTCAATAAAATAATAGCTAAGGTCTCATCTTCGATTGCAAACAAACTGTCGTATATAGGGAGATTGCAGCTTGTGAAGTTAGTCTTATTTAAGATTCAATCCTACTGGGCATAAATGTTCATCCTACCAGCTAAGGTAATAAAAACTATTAAGGGATACTACAGAAGCTACCTCTGGTTAGGTGCTAATGAGATCATTAAGAATGACCTAGTCTCTTGGGACTTTGTCTACCTAAATCAGTAGGAGGTCTAAACATCACCAATATGAAGCTATGGAATAAGAAAGCCATCACCAAAACATTTTGATCTCTAGCTAGGAAAAAGGATAATTTATGGATTAGATGGATCCACTCTTACTATGTTAAGGAGCAACAGTTGGAAACAATGCCAATACCTAAGCTGGCTAGCTGGATGGTAAAGAAGATATTCAATGCTAGAAGCCTGTTAAGCAGCCTACAAAGTCAAGATCAGGGTAAGAAGAGTATGAACAGGAAAATATATCTACATATTCTAGGAGATCTACCGAAGGTAAATTGGAAGGATCTGCTAAGACAAAGTCCAGCCAGGCCTAGAATAGTTTTTGTTATGTGGCTACAGTTGCAAAATAAGCTATTGATAGTAGATATATTGAGCAATTAGGACATGAAAGTAGACCAAAGTATGTGCTATGCAAGCAGGAAAATGAGACTAGAGACCATCCTTCTAATAACTGTGATTTAACTAAACAAACTTGGCAAAAGCTACTTGATTGAATCCAGGTACAATGGTCTAGCAAGCTTGGGTTAGAAGAAACAGTAGAGCTGATCCTGAAAGCTAGCAAATAAAATTCTAAAAGAGCCAGGTGTATGAAGATGATCTATGCATAACTCACTCACTCCATCTGGTTGGAGAGAAATATAAGAATTTTTATGCTTGGGAAGCTGTAGCAAGAGAAACTGTTCGTACTTGTTATATCAAAGAAGATATAGGACTAGTTCAGTATAGGCAACACTTTCAGTTCCTATAGAGTAGCTGCGGTCAATAGTACTTGGGAAATTTTTTTTCCCGAGAGAGGTAGAGGAGAAAGTTGTCTTTTAAATAGTTATAGCATACTGTGTTGGTCTTGCTAGGTTTGTAATTGTTCACTTGATAATTAATAAATTTGCTAATTACCAAATAAACAAAAAGATTGAAAAAGAAGAGCCCTAGCAACTTCTAACAAATGTCTATACTTCCTGGTCTCAACAACTTTATTCTGTTGAGGGGAAGCAACACAAGAGGTCTGATGCAATATATCTTGTAATTTTAAAAATTCTGCTTCTTGAATCCTTTTTCCCAACTCCAAATTATTGTCTCATCTGATTCTTTTACACTTGTACACCAATTTGCCTTTCCACCATTAATAATAAATCTTTCAAAACAGAAAATGCGTTGCTTTTCATTGTCAATAAAAATTCCAAACCTCCTACTAAAATCATCAATTAGGGTCGTTTGTTAAAGTGTATTGATAAAACTAATGTATGCATTAATTAATGTGTTTACCTGTACCTTGTTTGGTATATTTTTTCGCCTATGTATAACTAATATGTGTTGAGGTATGTGTTAATAATACACACAATTTTCTATGTATTAGTAATACAATGACTCTAACACATACATTAACTTATTAAATGACATTATTACCCCTCAAAATATTTCCCACTTCCTTTTCGCACCATTATCTCATTCCCTAGTTTCTTTCCACCATTTTTAAAAAGCTGTTATGGGGAGAATAAACACATGCGCCTAGAAGGTTTGGTTGTTCTTTGCCATGGAGATATCATATTCCTCCATTCTTTTCTTTTCTGCGTTATAGGCTCCACTAGGAAACCAAAAGAAAGAGCTACGTTGTCCACTTTCAGATCAGAAAATAAACGTTTAAAACCAGAAAAAAAAAATGGCAGTATCTCCTTTGGGGTATTTTTGGTGCTACTTGATCATGTTGATTGTATTTCATTCTATCCCTTGAAAAGAGAGTGTATAGAAAAGGATATTTTGGTAAATAAATATTTTTTTATAAAAATTATGTAAATATATTTTATCTTTAATACATCAAACCAAACGTTGTATAAAAAATAATGATTGCATTACTAATACCAGCATTACTAATACTTGCATTAATAATGCAAACATTACTAATATAACTTATTATTCGACATTATTTTTATACACTCTACCAAACGACCCCTTATAGTAAGAAAGTACTTGCACCCATTGTAAGTAGGAATTTTAAATGAGCCCCAAATGTCTATGTGAATCAATCAAACATCCTTTTAGAACTAACATGACTAATTCTAATTGGTAAAGGTAATCTGGTTTGTCTAGAAAGAGGACAGATGTCACACACACAAGAATAATTTGAAGGAATAGAAATAAAACTGAAATTTTTCATTGCTGAATATTGTAAATGCCCTAATATGGCATGCCAAAAGGCAACATCAAATGTTGCACTAGCAGAAATTGGACAAAAAGCTGATAGACTTAGAAATAATTTTTCCTGAAAAGTAAACTACATTTGCACTACGCTAGAGTACTAAGTTTAGAAGTGACTGGCTTTAGTAGATAAAGACCTTTTCTAGATTCACCAAAAGCTTGTTCTCTCCTCAAAAAGGTCCTCCACGACATACCTTTCAAAATTCCATAAGAGAGTACAAGTGAATTGACCATAGAACCTATGAACAACTAACAAATTATATCTGAAGAAAGGAACAAAAAGAACATTATGTAGAGAAAATTAAGAGGAATTCTAATACTCCAGTACGTGTGACTTTGATTCTATAAGAGTTGGGCAAATTTATGGTGATTGAAATAGATAAAGATATGAAATCTAAAAAAGAATTTTAGTTAAAGTACATATTATTTGAGGCTTCTGAATCAATTATCCAAGTTTTAGAGTTATATACAAAAAAACAACATCCAATATACTTAGTAATTGTACCAGTCATATCATTTGCATTGATCCTTGAGTTGTTGTTGGTATTGCATTTATCTGTCGTTGCTTGAATATGTTCTTAATTTGAGAAATTTGTCTTTTACTGAGTTGATTCAAAAAATCATCATCATAGTCCTTATTCTCACATTTTTCCTATGTTATTGTTGCATTGCCATCAGTTAGTGTTTGAAATTTTTTTACGAATTAAAAATCTTCAGAATACCCAATCAACTCATCGCAATCTTTTGCCACATGAACAGTCTTAAGACAATAGGTACATGTGACATTGGGGTTATACTTTTTTCTTACAATCCCATTTCTTTGAGGATGAACAACCCATGATTGTTGTTTGAGAATTTTAGACCCTGAGTTTGATTTCTAAGTTTCTGTTGAGTTTGTGCCGGGAATTGGTTTTCATATCTCTATTGATTGTGTACTGGATTACTAAACCTTCGCCTTTTCATTCCAGTTTTCTATTGTGTGCTATAGTTTTGTATCATGAAAAAGAGTTACTGGGAGGAAATTAAGGGTTCACATAGGCTTCCTTCTAGTTCTCATCTTGGAAGCAAAAGTGAATATGCCTTGCATATTCCAGGCAAAGGATTCAACAAGAGTGTGTTTCCCACGCTTGAGCCTAGATGTCATTCAAACCCATAAGAAATTGAATAGGTCTTTGATCCTCTACAAACTTTGATTTTTTTAGGCTTCCTTTACTAACACACGTACTGCCTAACCCACAAATCATGGGCAACGCTCCTCCCACTAGACCAAAATCCGAAGGTAAAATACTTATCCGTATTCCACTAAGACCAGCCTAATAGCTAATTAAATATCAAAGTGGATATGCATATCGCTTAATCATAGATTCTTATAATTTTTCAGTTTGTAAGAATTGTAAGGATCAACCACTTGAAAGCGAATTAGGAAAGTTCATTTTCATCAATTATTACACGCACATATATGTACTAGATATAATGACACGGGCCTAATATATGTCCTTTTTTTTCTCAATTTATGTGATATAAATAAATTTTAAATAATTAATTATATTTTAATATATTTTTATATATTTTAAGTTGTTAGCTATTGTAATTTATAATATTTTTTGATATTGTACTTTATTATTTTAAGTTGTTAGGTATTGCAATTTATATACTCTCCTTGTCCAAACTTTTGTGATTGATAGTCAATTACATTTTAAAAATGGTTTAAATTTTTAATTATTGTGATTTATAATACTTTTTCATCTATTTCAATTTAAGTGACACTGATATAATTTTGAAAGTCAGTCAAATATTTTTTATTTTAAATTTTTTTCAAGTTGTTAATTATTGTGATTTATTATATTTTCTACGTATTTTTTTTTGAAATATATAATAGATTGATTTTTTTTAAATATTTTAAATTTTTAATTACTGTAATTTATAATACTTTTTATGTAATTTTCAAATAATATATATTACTCTCCTTGTCCAAACTTGTGTGTTATTGATAGTTAATTATATTTTTAAATTAATTTTAAATTCTAATTATTCTGATTTGTAATATTTTTTTGTATTTCAATTTATGTGGTACAATGTTTAGATTACCATAATAATTAATTAGGGGTGATATAGTAAAATCACGATTGAAGCAACGAAGTAGACATGTTATAAATGACTTATAATTACTAATTAGAAGTGATGTAGCAAAATTACTATATAAAATCCTTAGTGAAAAAAATTTAAGCGTGTCATATAAGACGCAAAGTTAATTTAAAACATAAAGAGTTAATTTATCATTTTATGTCTATTTTATCTTTTTTATTAAATATTATTATTTTTTAATATTTAGGCGACGTATAATAATTAATTAGGGGTAGCATAGTAAAATTACGGTTGAAGCAACTGAAGCAAACATGTCATAAATGTCTATTTTATTTTTTTATTAAATATTATTAATTTTCTAATAGATGACTTATAATAATTAATTAGAGTGATATAGTAAAAATCATGATTGAAGCAACTGAAGCAGTCATGTTATAAATATTTATTTTATTTTTGTAATAAATATTATTAATTTTCTAATAAATAAATGACTTATAATAATTAATGAGGGATAATATAGTAATTCGATTGAAAGCAGGCACGTCGACGAAGAGGTGTCTGCTTCTTCACACTTATTAATAGTAATAATATATATTCACAAGATCAGCACAAAGAAAAATTCAAGCATAAGGGACAATCACTTGTTAATAATAATAATAATAATAATAATAATAATAATAATAATAATAATAATAATAATAATAATAATAATAATAATAATAATAATAATAATAATAATAATAATAATAATAATAATAATAATAATAATAATAATAATAATAATAATAATAATAATAATAATAATAATAATAATAATAATAATAATAATAATAATAATAATAATAATAATAATAATAATAATAATAATAATAATAATAATAATAATAATAATAATAATAATAATAATAATAATAATAATAATAATAATAATAATAATAATAATAATAATAATAATAATAATAATAATAATAATAATAATAATAATAATAATAATAATAATAATAATAATAATAATAATAATAATAATAATAATAATAATAATAATAATAATAATAATAATAATAATAATAATAATAATAATAATAATAATAATAATAATAATAAAAATAATAATAATAATAATAATAATAATAATAATAATAATAATAATAATAATAATAATAATAATAATAATAATAATAATAATAATAATAATAATAACAACAACAACAACTCTCTCCATCTCATTTTATGTGTCGCCATTTCTTTTTTTTCTGTGTAAAAAAGAATGTCACATTTCCTTATTTGATAACTATTTAATGACATCATTCTCATTTTATCTTTAGTGGGTCCCATTTATTAAGAAAATGCAACAAAAAAGTAAACATTAAAATAATTTTAAGAGGGACAATTTTATAAAATTTACAAAGTCATCACTTATTTCTTAAACTCCATTTCCGATCAAATGGTGACACGTAAGGACGTGACGGAGGGAGTATAGCATTAGGCTAAGGGATCAGTACTTGCACTATTTGTAGACACTACCTTAGTAAGGTAGTTGCACTAGCAAAATTGAGTTGGTAAAGCAGCGTCTCCTAAGCAGTTGGCTTTGACATCAATACTGTGTCTCTTTTGACACTCGGCCCAGCAGTTGTCATCCGCCACCTCTCCTTGGCAATGCGTTGTCACTCATGACAACCCTTCGTTACATTCTTTCGCCATCATCTCATCAACTGCATCAACAAATATTTATCAACTCATGGCAAAGAAGGAGAAAAAAAAACAAAAAAGAGAAAAAGCGAGTTAATACCACTCTGAAAGGGCTAGAATTCTGACCTTATGTTAGGATCTATCGGTCAGGGATAGTTTCTATGGGGCCTAGGCCTCCCAAAGAATTCATGGAAGAAAAAAATAATCAAGTTTGTTCATAGCGTTTATAACTTAGCTACTACTGTTCAACTGTAATTTTCAGGGGCAAAAGAAATACCTGAGAGACACAACACAACGACAAGCAATCCATGAAGGAATTTTGAGGCATTAGGCTTGGACATTATCTAATATTTTAAGGATATGAATCCTCTGTCACAACTGAAATCGAAGGAGTTGTATCACATCTAAATATTGATTAGTTCTCTGCTCCCAATGAAATGAGAATTTTTCACCCTCTATCAAGACTTTTAGTCCCTTCATCTATAAACGTTGGCCGTTCTTATTTTATACCGGAAAGGTTTAGACTTAATACTTACATGAAAAAATAGACTGGTAGTCAGGGCTGACTCGACCATAAAGCTACTAAAGCAATGACTTGAGGCCCCAACTTTTTGGAGGCTCATTTTTTAAAAATATTTTTACTAACTGACAACAGGATGCATGTATAGCGCACAAAATGGACATAAGATGCACGTATGTCGCACAAGATGCACGTACGTCGCACGAGATGCACATGTGATACATGAGATACATATGTGATACACAAAAGCTAATTTTATCGAATATACTTGAAACCTATAATTATAATTTGGCTTTAGGCCACCAAATTCGTTGAGCCGACCCTACTGGTAGTTGAGCACATTAACAACCCATCAATCACTTAATATTTTGGGCTATCGACTGTTATATGAAAATTACTTTTAGTTAAATATTATCCCAGTTCATTTTATTTGTCTATATTGTACTAAAAATAAAATTTTATTCTTACTTGCACTGTTTAAAAATAAGAGATAATTTATTATTTTATAGTACTCACATGATAATTTAAGTATTATTCATTTTCACAACATTTGTGACTTGTAATAATCAAAGGTAACATAGTAAAATTATTATTTTATTTTGTAACTTGGTGGCGATTGGGAATTAGCTCTCTCTTGGGTACTTGAAATTATTTTTTTGTGAGCAGAAAGTTTTCCTTTTTTTTTCGTTTTTGATTGATATGCATTTGGTCAAATGAAAGAAAATACTGTGTTAAGTTTCTTGATTTAATAAAATATTTATAGTTATTTTTTTAATTTTGAAATGAAACATTTACTTTTATTTTTAGACATCTCTCTAACGTTTCTTCATAAGCGTCGATGACCGCCAGTTGAGTACTTTGCCAGCGCTCTTACTGATGGCAAGTAAGGTAATATTCTCACAGATCATTTTAATCCATTTCTCTCTCCCGCCCCTTCTCTCTCTGTCGTCACCATCTTCTTCGACATTACATCATATTTTCTGGCGATACACAAACCTATTCCATTGTTGTAACACCTCGTAATTTTCCTAACTTAAATTCGTTTCTAGAATGTTAAGAAATAGCTTTCAAAATGAAGAATAATTATTTCGTAGGGAATTTTCCAGATTTAGACCTTTCATTATGTGGGAAATTGAATAAGCTTTCCATCAATACCAAATTCGTCCAAATTCGATACTCGGTTGAGGAGTTAGAGCATTTTTAGGTTGACAGTGTCCCACCTGAGCTACCACCTCGTCTCAGTGAAGGACAATTTCATAATTGTCAATTCCAGTGGACCTCCGCGATATTGGCGCATCACGGAGAGGTAAAAATTCCCAATTGTCAATTTCCAGTGGTGCAACGCGATAGCACCGATTGCGCCAGAGTGTAAATTCTCACTTGTCCTTTTTCAGTAGCTTAACGTAATTTCACCGCGTCGCGGTGAAGGTGTAATCGCCGTGTTCTTGATCCATAATTCGAACACTTGTGTCATGACTATTTTCCTAAGTATGTGAAGTTCTTATTAGGTGAATAATGTTCATAGAAGTCACTTAGAGCCAAGTGGAGCTAAGAACATTAGATTCATTCAAAGTTTGGTGTCCAATTCTACAAGGGTCAAATTTGAAAGTGTATAACTTTTGATGTATGTAGAATCTTCCATCTCAAGACCCACCAACTTGTAGATAATTGAATTAGCTTTCCAACGATACCAATTTTGCCTAAAATTGATACCCGAGCGAAAAGTTATAGCCATTTTTGCGTGAGGCAGTAAGCTGCCGCGATGGTACTGCATCGCGGTGAAGAGAAAAATCGGGATACGGGTTACGAATTTCTTCTTTAAATTGATGAGGGGCAATGAGGTCTTTTCCTCCCTCAACCCAGGTCGTAATATAGCAATGTATAGCCGTCATTGGGGCATTATTTTCCCCCCATTATCCTACTTTACTCCCTAAAACAAACCCTAATCAATTCTATTCAAGATTCATCCATTCCATCACCTTCTATTCAAGAAAACAATCAAGAATTAAGCTTTATATTCCAAGAATTTCAAGAAAATCATTCAAGAACATTCCCAAGAACATCAATTTGAGTTATCTTCTTCAAGAAACAATATTCAAGAACACAAATAGGAATTCAAGTCAAACTTACTCATCTATTCTCCAAGATAGTTCAAGATTAAGAATTTTCAATTCAAGAACTCATCTTCAAAAGCATTATAGGAATCCAAGATTCAAGCTTTCTCATCTAAGATCATCAATTAAGGTATGTGGATTATGAACAAGGACAATCCTTTTGTCCTTGTGCCCAAAACTATCTTTTTAAGTTAAATTCACATGATTTGCAATTAGGGTTTATACCCAATTTTTATTATTTGAAGATTTTGAGATTTCAAGTGATTGAATGTTGAATTGCATGACTATTTTCATAAAATTATGCGCATAATGCGATTTTTCTGATTTTCTCAATTGAGTTATAGCATTATATTGAGATTCTTGATTTTATTATTTTGATATTGTTGAAGTATTTTCAAGAAGCATATTGAGCATGATGTTTTGCTATGATTTTACATGAGTTTGAAGCATGGGTCATTAAGCTCTAATGAGTATTGTTATTTCAAGAATTGTTGTGCTATAAGCACCCTATGACTAGATTTCTTTCAGATTATTGATAAAGATTTGAGCTTTTGGTCTTAGAATAGCTATGAAATCCACTTTACAGATTCAGATTACAGATTTAGCTTTACAGAATTACTTTTGGTTTTTATTATAAACCACTAGACTATTTTAAAAGTGGATTTTCATCAGAATGAGCATATAGATATTGTTTTGGGAGTAGTATTAAGCACCGAGATGGGTACGTTACTACGATTTCATACCCCAGAACTACGTGCCAACGTAGGATTTAGATTATTCTCACTTCTACGTGGATGGCAAATATGTGATCACCCAGATAGCTCCCTGGCAAGAGTATGACTCCTCTCCCCAACGTGAGGATTCTTCCTTAGGAAGATGAGATGTTGGACTCCATGAATGTTCACAAGGTTTATATCGGTTCGAAGAACCTCCCATGCAGAATAAGTTTTCAGATTTCTAAACCCCTAAGATAAAGTGTTTTTCAGATTTTAGAAACTAAGTGTAAAGGCTCACAAACTTACTCATATATTATTTTACTTAAGATTTTAGTTACAGAAGTACAACTTTTAGTTTTCAGACATAAAAAGGTAAGCCCTTTTTCACTTAGCCTATATGATTTGAGAATAGAACAGAAACACAGATTTTAGAACTAAGTATTATGACTCACAAGATTTATACTATATGCTTTACTATTCATGATTTATGATCTTCAGCTTTGAGATTACTCAAGACTATGTGAGTCATTTACACTTAGCATGCATTATTTGAAAATCTATGAATAATATAGTTATTGTCTTACTTATGCATTCTCCCCCATATACTCAGTACATCCTCAAAGTACTGATCCACATATATATCTATGTGCTACATTGTCTCATAATGTAGGTACGAGTTGTAGCACACATACCATATTCAGACAGTTGCAGATTTCAGTCAGCAGATGATGAGTCCTCCTACTTCGAGGACTTCAGTTAGATATTATTTATGTTCTTTACTTTCTTACTCCTATGTATTTATTAGTGGTATTTGGGGTCACGTCCTAGCTATCTGTAGTCAGTATAGTATAGGCTTTATAGATGTCAGTCAGAGTCATCAGAGTCAGTTATTTAAACTTCAGTTTTGTCCTTCAGTTTTATCAGAATGTAAAATTGTGTCAGTATTATATTTTCATAGATTCCATCATTATTATGTTTCCGCACAGTAAACTCAGCCATTTTATACATATTTATTCTGTTTCTTAACAGTATGCCAGTTCATGGGTTAGCTTAGGATCACTTGTGGTCCTAAGAACCGTGTGATGCCTCAGGATAGATTTTCGGGGCGTTACAACTGCCAAAATTGATGGTCCGACAACGACCAAGAAACAGTGGTAACCCAGATCCAGTTTTTCAAAGGCCTTCCGGTGAAGCTCCAACAATAATACTCCAGCACCAGGTTTTGCCGGCAGATCACGATGTATATTTTTTGGTGGCCAATTTATTTTTCGGAGCTCAAGTTTAGGGATGATATCTACAGTAGGTAAAGACGGCGGTGGCAACAATATTTTGGGGATCAATTTCTCCACCAAGTTGTTGAAATCCTTTCTCTCTTTATTTCTTTCTTATTTATCTTGGTTGTTCTTCTGGGATTATCGGTTCATGTTTCTTTTTTACTGAGTAGGAGTTAATTGAGACTAGTATATCTACTTACTGTGGTAAGTGTTGGTGTTTTCTGCTTGTGTTGTGGTTACTTTTTAAAGCTGGCCAGAGTTATTGTGACTAGTATAGTTCGTATTATTAATTTTTGTTTGTCAAACTTATGTTATAGATTATTAGTTTTGTGTCCTTGGGTATACATGTTTTTTTTTCCTGTAGATTTATCTCATTATTACCTTTGCATCTTTTTAGTCTTTCCTATTTTATTTTTTAGCCCTACCTATTTGCTTACTTTTTTTCGTCTTCTATTGAGTAGTGGTTGTGGTGGCAATGGTAAACTATGGTTATATTCTTGTTCGGGGTTAGGGTTAGGGTCAAGATTAGGGTTTAGGTAAGGAAGGAGTCTGGGTTTGGCGATAGGATAGGGGCGGGTCTAGGATCGAGTTTTGGCTTGGAGGTTAAAGGCAGTTGGGCTAGGTAGGGTACGAGATATTCCAAGTTGAGAATTAGGTCTTGGAACATAGGGATAAGTCCATAGAGCTCGTGATGATTCTTAGGAAGAGAAGGATTGGTATAGCTTGTGTCCAGGAAACAAAATGGGTAGTCTTTAAGGCAAGGGATGTGGACGGGTATAAGTTGTGGTACTCGAGTAGCGTGAGGCATAGGAATAAGATAGGTATCTTAGTAGATAAATAACTTAGGGGGAAGGTGGTAGAGGTTAATGTAACGCCCCAAAAATCTGCCCCGAGACTTCACACGACCCTTAGGACCACAAGTGATCCCAAGCTAATCCTTCTAGTGGCATAACTCATAAGCAACTGAATGATATGCATAAACGACTGATTTTACTATGCGGAAACATAATAATGATGGAATCTGGGAAAAATAAAATATCAATACAACTTTTACATTCTGATAAAGTTTGAAAGAGGGACTGAAAATACATAACTGACTCTAACTAGCATCTGTGAAGCCTCTACTATACTAACTATAGATAAATGGGACGCGAATCCAACTATCACTAATCAATACATATGAATAAGAAAATAAAGTACATCAATAACATCTAACTAAAGTCCCAAAAGTAGGAGGACTCCCCATCTGCTGGCTGGAATCTGTAAACTGTCTAACTATAGTATACGTGCTACAAATGAGATGACACCTACATTATGAGACAATGTAGCACATAGACATATATGTGGATCAGTACATTGAGGATGTACTGAGTATATGGGGGTGAAATGTATAAGTAAAACATTATCTCATCATCATAATTTGTAATACAATGCATGCTAAATGTAAATAACTCACATAAGCTGGAATATCTGAAATATGTAGCAATGATAAATAAAACATTATAAATCTTGTGAGCCATAACATTTAGTTCTAAAATTATACTTGTATTCTCCCTTTAAATCATACAATCTAAGTGTAGAAAGGACTCACTCTTAATCTGAAATCTGAAAACTGTGGCTAATATCTTTCTGTAGAGCAAAATCTGAGTAAAAATTGTGATCCTTAACAATTAATTTTCTAAAAGCTTTTCTGTAAATCTTTTTCTGAAAGTCTTTACTATTAAGTAAAAACACTTTATCTGAAGGAAAAATTCTTTTATCTTAAGGCTTCAAATTAATAAGTTGTTTTAAGAGTAGGGGACTTCTTTTGGGAGGTTCTTCTAACCGACATACACTATGTGAGCATCCATGGAGTCCCACGTCTGGCCCCCGTTAGGTAGGGCTGTTCTACCCTTTCCATCGGAATAAAACTTTTATCTTAAGTGATCACAATCTGAGTCATCCACATAGAAGTGGGAATAATCTGAATCCTATAGTGGCACGTAGTTCTGGGGTATGGAACCTTGGAATCATACCCAACTCGGTGCTAAATACTACTCTCATTCTTATGCTCAAAATCTTAAGAAATCCACTTCAAAATTAGCACAAGGGTTTACAAGAAAACCAATTATGCTTTTCTTTCTTTAAATCTCAAGTCATATGAACGAAGTGGGTTCTTTATCTTAGCTTAGGACCAAAAGGTCAAATCTTTATCAAAATTTGTGAATAATCTTATCTGAGGGTGCTCATAGCACAAATAATCTCAAAATAGCAATCTTAGTTTGGATATACTGACCCATGCATCAATCTCATGTTAAAACATCTTAAAATTTATGCTTAGTAATGTAAGCATGTATAATTCATCATAAAATCTAAAAATTACCGCACAATGCATAGAAGTATGAATAAAGTCATGTAATTTCACCTTCTAAATCAATCAAAATCTCATAAGTTTGTAAACAACAATAATGGGTGTAAACCCTAACTTGAATTTCATGGAAAATCATATAAAATTAAATAACTTTGTAATTTAAAATAAGTTTTGGGCCCAAGGGTGAAAAGAGTATCCTTGTTCATAACCCCGCATACCTTGGTAGATGATTAGATGAATAATTTTGAGTTATTGTCTCATAATTGAGTTCTTGAAGATGAGGTCTTGACTATCTTGTCTTGGGAATCTTCAATCTAAAGTTTTCTTGGAGAATCTATGGTAGAATTTGATTTCTTGGAGAAGGTGCTTTTGGTTTCTAGGGTTTTTCTTTTGAAGAGAATGTTGAAAAATGAGCAAAAATTGCTTGATAATATGATTAATCTCATGTTTAAGACGGATTGGAGCCTTGAAAATTGATCAAAATACCCTCTATAAACTACTGAACAAAACTGGAAAACGTAACATTTTTCCGATTTAGGTGGCCATCGCGACGCGCAACAATTGCGGTGGCTCACTGGAAAAAGATGAATGGGAACTGGGCTTTCTCCGCGACGTGGAGCTATCGCGGTGCCCTATAGTTTTTCCATTTTGGCCACTGGCGCGATGCGCCACTATCACGTAGGCTTGCTGAAAATTGACAAATTTGAAATAGGACTCCTCCACAACGCGGTGGAGTCGCAGAGTCTCACTGGAATTGACTACTGCCAATTTTCTTATCTCCGCGACGCGCTGAGAGTCCAGATGACACACTATCAACTTAAAAATGCCATAACTCTTTCACCGAGTATCGAATTTAGGCGAATTTAGTATCGATGGAAATCTTATTCAATTTCCCAAACAATGAAAATTTGAAATCTTGAAAATTCAACATAGAATAAATATTATTCATTTTGGAAGCTATTCCTTAACATTCTAGGAATGAATTTAAGCTAGAAAAAATATGGGGTATTACAGTTAAGCAGGTTAACAATAGGTTGATGTTGATTAGGTTGGTCATTGGAGGGTCTACTTTGATCGTTATTAGTGACTGCATTTTGCAAGCAGGATTGGACGAGGAGGAGAAGAGGAACTTTTGAGAGGTTTTAGATGAGGTGGTCAGAGGCGTTCTGAGCATGACGATACTTTTCATTAGAGAGGATTTCAATGGGAATATTAGGTCTTTAGCAAGAGGTTGTGATGATGTTCATGGCGATTTTTATGTTGGAAAACTAAATGAAGGAGAAGCTTCTCTTTTGGATTTTACTCGGGCTTTTGGGTTCTGGGTGGTGAATTCGAGATTCCCAAAAAGGGAAGATCACCTTATTACCTTTCGTAGTTCAGTGGCCAAGACCCAAATAAACTTTTTGCTACTTAGGAAAGGCAGATTAATAGGGAGAAGTATAGGGTAGGTAGAGAAGAGGCCAAGTTAGTGTTTACGGTGGCTAATACAACAGCTTTTGAGAGCTAATATGAAGCTTTAAATAAAAAAATGGGAATAAGAAGTTGTATAAGCTTTCCAGGCCAGGGAGCGGAGGGCTCGTGACCTTGACAAAGTGAAGTGCATCAAGAGGGAGAATGGTACAATGTTGGTTGAGTATACCCTCATTAATAAAATATGACAATCCTATTTTCATAAACTTTTGAATGATGAGGGGGACAAATGTTTCGTGCTCGGGGACTTGGAGAACCCAGAGAGTGTAATGCCCCGCAAAATCCTTTTCTTGTCTGAGCCTTAGAGCGTATTTGGTAAAGCAAAAATCTGAGTTAAAATATTTCAGAAATATCCTTCCAAGTATGAAATACTTTGAATCATGTGGGAATCTATTTGAGCATAATTGAGATCATATAGGTCCCCTAACTTATGGACGACTTGATAGTTTTCCTATCGTTTAAGTTTTAGTGACCGTCAAGATTTGGGTCAACTTCAATCAACCATAAATCCTTGCATATATCAAATTATAGGACCTACTATATATAAAATGAAATCTCTTTGAATTATCCTTCCAACGATACCAATTTCGTCAAAAATCGATATCGGAGCAAAGAGTTATGCCCATTTTACTCCAGCATGTCTGGCTGGGAAACTGGTAACGACATTCGTGATAAGCTATCACGCCCGTGACGGCCTATCACCAATGTCGTCAGCCTTAACCAGAAAATCAATATTTCACCTTTTTTTTACGACATTCGTGATGGCCTATCACCAACTTGACGGCCTGCCACGGATGTCGTCAAGAATATTTTTCCAGCAATTTAAGGGCATTTTTGCAAGGGTATTTTGGTCATTTCCCATCTTTTTTGAGCCTCTATAAATATGAGGAACCCTCATTCAAACTCTAATTTCTCCATTTTCTTCCAATTCTCTAAAGAGAGAATATCTAGGGTTTCAATTCAAGAACCCTAATCTCCCAAAAATCATCTATAAATCTTCAAGATTTTTTCAAGAACTAAGTTCCTCATAGTGTGGGCTTCGAGATTTATTTATTACAAGTGCAGTTAGAGTCTCAAGCATTAGAATTCATCTGACTTCAAAGGTTAAGGTATGTAGATATTGATTCTTGGGTCCCTTTCATCCAAGAAGCTCAAGAACCCTTTTTAAAAACTAAAAGATTTTTATGTTTGTGAGTTGTTAATGATTTGTATGAGTTGAAATGGATGCTCAAGGTGTTGTGGAGTTTTGATTTATGTTTGTCTACAAAATTTATGAGCTTTGACCCTAGTATGTGGAACTAATGTGATAGAACCTCTTGAAGTTGTTTTCTATGTGATGTGTTCATGACTTTTGGGTGTATAAATGGTTCAATAAGCGAAGCATGTCCCCCATAGGTTTGATAAAAATGCCCAAACAAATGAATTATTCCATGGTAGCAGGAAATTCCCAAATAAGTGTGAACCCGTGCATGCCTAGTGTTTGATAAAATGCCTTAGTGAGTGAAATGTGCCAAGATAGCATGAAATCCCCAATTAAGTTGTGACATGATAGTAAGAAGTTTTCCCAAGCTATGTGATATCCAAACACATGTCAAGACTAATATAGGTATGAAATAGCTGAGGTAAAACCTTGTTGAATAGAGTACGATCTAGTAGCATATTTCCCCTACATTATTATATGATTATGATTTCGAGATGCTTAAAGTGACCCCTTGGCGACTATGATGATGAATAGACGTTTGTGATTCCTAATTACTTAAAGAGTTGTGTTAATGATTGGGAAGATGCTTTAATGACTATGATGATGCATGAATGATTATAATGATACATGAATGATTGAGATGATGAATGAATGATTATGCTTTACTTTTACGCTATCGAGTCCTGGGGGTATTTATACCCGATAATAAAACTGTTGTCTAGAGCCCGTGTCAGTTTCTCGATAACTCCAGTCGAGCCATGATTCTCCGAACTCAGTGAACTATAGAACTCTGTATCCTCAGACAAGTCAGAACTTAAGAAAGCTTAATAATCTTAGTTATCTCTCTAATCTCTGTATCGCTAGTAATCTAGCCTCAGTCCTGTAATCAGCTCAGATCTAATAGTATTGAAGTCTAATCTCAGAAGTGATTTGAGTAATCTATTCAAGCTCTGTATCATCAGTCAGATACCATAATTCGATACCTTTTCCGTCAGATACGGAACTAAGTAATCTCAACGTAACTCAGTCAGATCTTTTGAGAAACATGATTAGTAACAGACTCAGTTCAGTTGTATTCAGTTGAGAATTCAGTTCAGAGTCTTTCAGTTGGCAGTAGAAGCTAGCACCGAGCGATGGAAGGGATGGCGGCTCTCCCTTCAGAGAGGCCGAGTCATTAGGAGCAATCCCTGAAATCCAGAACTGCGTATCCAGCACAGGCTATAGGAGTCTCCCGTCAGTAGAGGCTATCACCGTCAGAGAGGTTTGACTATCATATTGCCTAGGTTGACTTCCTGCGAGGGTCATCCCATTAGAGAGGCTTGACCAGAAAGGTCTTTACCCGTGGCACGGTATTGACACCCTTCCAGCTGAGGTCACAGGTTGAACCCCACCTGTGGTAGGTTGGGGCATGTCGTTTAAGTAACTACTTCCCACAGTTGTAGTTTCAGTATTACTCTTCAAAAATCAGGACTGTGTGGTACAGTCATCTATCCCAGTATGGAACTCAGATAGTTCCATTGGTTCATGGACCATCCCGTCAGATAGGTATGGTCTCATATGTAGATGCTTATGATCATATCTAGAGATATCCCGTCAGAGAGGCTTGATCTCAGTCTTAGACCATGTTGAGTATTCTTATTATTATATCTAGAGATCTCTCGTCAGATAGGCTTGATCTCCATCTCAAATTCTTTATTCTATTGAGTATTCTTGTTGTCAAATTTGAAAATGATCATACTTTTTATCATTGATAATCATTTCCAGAATAATCTGTTAGAAAAGTTGATCTCTAATTCTGCCAGTCGAAAGCAGTAAGCTCAGAATTTAGTCCTTGATGTAAGTACATCCAGATCCTCAGTTATCAGTATTAGATGAGTCAGTGATTCAGTATCTCGGTGTTAGTAGTGAATTCAGTCTGCAGTAAAGTGGTATTTGAGTTTCAGTATCTAGAGTTACAATGATTGTGTTCATGGTCTGTACATTCATGTATGTGTTCTCATGCGGCATCTTCATGATTATTCAATTTAGATATTGTGCATGCATGAGCCCTTGCATTAGCCTACCCCGTCTACATACTCAGTACATTCATGTACTGACGCATTTGCGTTATGGCATTTTATTTGACACCATAGGTTCAGAGGCATAGGATCCAGAGTATCCTCAGCAGTTCAGTCCCAGTCAGCAGCAGTAGCAGTGAGTCCTCTTCTTTCGAGGATGAATCTCAGTTTACTATTATTTCTTCAGACCTTATTAATTTTCAGTTGATGGAGTTAGTTGGGGACTTGTCCCATCAACTCCACGGTTCAGACAGTTTAGAGGCTTTTCAGACGGATGTTGTTGATGTGTATTATGAGTATTCATAGATGTGGTGAACCTTATGGCTAGTTTTTGCATTTATTTCAGATATTATGTAGTATACAGGTACAGATATCAGTAAAGGGTTAGCTTGTGGTCCTTCGGGGTCATAAGCATCGTGTGACATCTCGGGATGGGATTTCGGGACGTTACAGAGAGGTATCACGATTATGGTTATTATAGGCATATCAAGGTTGAGGATATCAAATAGGCTATTCGTAGGATTCATAGGGGTAGATAACTGGGTCAGATGAGATTCCGTTGGATTTTAAAAAGAGCACTAGCGGGGCAGGTTTGGAGTGGTTGACTAGGTTGTTTAAAATTATTTTTAGGGCGGCAAAAATGATAGAAGTTTGTAGGTGGAGCACGATGATTTCAGAATTGCAACAACTATAGGGGTATCGATTTGTTGAGCCATACTATGAAGGCTTAGGAAAGGGTGGTAGAGTTGAGGCTGAGGAGGATCGTGACTATCTCTAAGAATCAATTTGGTTTCATACTGGGTCGCTTGACTATTGAGGCCATTCACCTCGTGAGGAGATTAGGGGGGAAATTTTGGGAGAGAAAGAAGGACTTGCACATGGTATTCATTAATCTTAAGATAACATATGACAAATTTCTTAGGGAGATTCTGTGGAGGTGCTTAGAGTCTAGGGAGGTTCCTGTGGTGTACAATAGGTCGATTCAGGACATGTATTATGGCGCAAAGACTCGTGAGAGGATGGTAGATGGAGATTCAGAGCACTTTCCCATTTTGACAGGGTAGCATTATGGATCAACTCTTAGCCCATTTTATTTGCCTTGGCGATGGATGTTTTGACACAACATATTCAAGGGGAGGTTCCTTGGTGTATGTTATTTGCTGATGATGTGGTATTGATTGACGAGACTCGTGGAGGAGTTAATGATAAGTTGGATATTTAGAGATAGACCCGTGAGTCTAAAGAATTTCGGTTGAACAGGACCAAAATGAAGTACTTGGAATATATATTTAGTGATTCATCATAGAAGGCTGACATGGTAGTGAAAATGGATTCTCAAGACATTCGGAAGAGGGATAGTTTCAAGTATCTGGAGTCGATGATTCAGGGGAATGGTGAGATTGACGAGGATGTCATACACCGTATTGGTGCAGGATGGTTGAAATGGAGGCTCTCTTCGGGAGTCTTGTATGATAAGAAGTTATCTCCGAAGCTTAAAGGTAATTAAGTTTTATAGATGGAAGTCCGACCGACTATATGTATATAGCGAAGTGTTGGCCAGTTAAGAACTTCCACATCCAAAAGTTGAAAGTGGCGGAGATGAATATATTGTGATGGATGTGTGAACTTACCAGGAGAAATAAGGTTAGGAATGAGATTATTTGGGAGAAGGTGGGAGTGGCTTCGGTGGAGGACAAGATACGAGAAGTGAGGTTACGTTGGTTCGGGCATGTGATGAGGAAGGGCTCGGATGATCCAGTACGGAGGTGTGAGAGGCTGACTATGGATGATTTTAAGCTGGTAGAGGTAGGTTGAAGAAATATTGGAGGGAGGTGATTAGGCATGATATTGAACAATTGCAGCTTGCGGTAGACATGACCATTAATAGGAAGGTGTCGAGGATGTAGATTAGGGTAGAGGGTTAGGGGTAGGAGTGTGTATGTAACAATGGTGGGAGTTCTTTGTTTGCGTTTGTTGTTTCTTGTTCGTGGTTGGGTGATGTCTATGATTTCAAATAGACAGTTCATTGTATTATCTTGCAGTTATATTGTTTGCTGTATTAGCTAGCAGTGTTAGTTTATTTTGCATACTGTATTAGTTTATATGTTTTTATGATTTGTATTTATTATATCGTTATCTATCCTAAGTCAAGGATCTATCGAAAATAGTCTTTCTACCTTACTGAAGAAGTGGTATGGTCTGCTTACACTTTACCCTCTCCCTAGACCCCACTGTGTAGAAATACACTGAATATGTTGTTGTATTATTACTCATTAAAAGTTGTATAAGTCAAATATGAATAAATAAATGAGACCATAGGGAACATTCATTGCAAAGATCATTCGCTTGAGCTTTCTCATTATATAGAATGGTAATCATTTACTTTTGCAGTCCTTTTCACAGTTTTGTCATAGACGCTTCCGCCAATTTGTTGTGACAATAGCAGTGCTGGTACTTTATATATATATATAGGAAAAGTCCTTTTGGCCACAAAAATTTGGCCCAAATTTGGCCACAATAATAAAAAGGTCTATTCACACTAAAAACTAGTTTTTTTAGGACATTTTTACCCTTTTACCTTAAAAATTGAATATATTCTTCTATCCTATTTCCAATACATTGATTACCTAATTATAGTTAATTCCCACATTCATGGAAAAGTGTTTTTTTCATAATCTTATTTTCATTGCCAATTTTTCCTAGCCAAATACATTTTCAATAATCTTTTTTCATAGGTAAATACATTTGTTTAAGTATTATCAGTATTTAATATGTATTTTTGGTAAATGTATTAGGTAGAAATTCCTAAGTTCAGTTAGTATAATTTTATACTTTTTCAAGTTAAGAAAAAATAATTAGGCAGAGATCCAAAATTTTAGTGTTATCTCAGTCAATGCTTATTCTTTCATAGTAAGAATTTTATTTGTGACGGTGAAAAATAATCAGTACTTTAGTTCGTATTTTTTAAGTTTAAACATAACATCTCGACTCTAGATAAGACTGTTCAAAATTGATACCAAAATCAATAATCTGTAATGATAATTTGATTACTGGACTAGTGATTCGACTTATCGGATTATCAGGTGCAAAGTGTGTTGAATTATTGTTATCGCAATATTTTAAAAATTATGTTTGAAAAATATTTTTTTTAATATATATATATATATATATATTGATTTTATTTAAGCGTAATAATTAAAAAATTAATTCATTAGAGGTCATTTTAGTAACAAATATAAGTAATAATTCATAATATATCAAATTGACGTAATATCGGCATAATATAGGGGCGATAGACTTGTATGATTAACACACATATCTCATTCTCTTTTGTTTGACAGATATGAACTATATCCATATCTATAAATGTCAGTGTTTACTAGGTTTAAGGTATGTTGTTGAGTTTTCATTATTGCAATATCTTACAAACTATGCCTAGGAATTATTTAATTATATTTTTTTAGTTTTATTTAAACGTAATACTTAAAAAAAATAAAGAATTAGAGGTTATTTTAGTAACAAACATAAGTAATGATTGACAATTTATCAAACCAATGTAACATAAGAGTAAAAGACTTGTACCATCAACACTTATGTCTCACTCCTTTTGTTTCGACACATATGAACAATATGCATGATTTTTATAATATGTCGATATTTACCAGGTCTAAAGTGCGTTGAGTTTTCATTATTGAAATATTTCACAAATTATGTTTAAAAATTATTCAAATATATAGTTTAATTTTAATTTAACATAATAATTTAAAAATAATTAATCAGAGGTTGTTTTAGTAACAACTATAAGTAATGATTCATAATTTATCAAATTCTCGTAACATAGAAGCGAAATGCTTGTACGATCAACACTTATGTCTCACTCTCTTTGGTTCCATATATACGAACTATATCCATGATTTTAATAATCTGTCAACATTTACCAGTTTTAAAGTGTCTTGAGTTGTCGTTATTGAAATATTTCACAAATTATGTTTAGAAAATATTTAAAATAAAGTTTAATTTTATTTAAATATAATAATTAAAAATTATTAATAGGAGGTTAATTTAGTTATTTATATAAGTAAGGATATTCAATTTATCAAATTGGCGTACATAAAGGCGAAAGACTTGTATGATCAACACTTATATCTGACTCTCTTTGGTTTGACATATGTGAACTATATGCATGATTCTATAATATGACGACGTTTATCATGTCTAAAGTATATTGAGTTGTCGTTATTACAATATCATACAAATTATGTTTGAGAATTATTTAAATATATATAAAATTTTATTTAAACATAATGCTTAAAAATAATTAATTAGAGGTCATTTTAATAACAAATATAAGTAATGATTTATAATTTATTAAATCGGCGTAACATAGAGGCGAAAGACTTGTGGATAAACACTTGTGTCTCGCTCTTTTTTGTTTGACAAATATGAACTGTATGAATGATTTTTATAGTGTACCAATATTTACCAGTTCTAAAGTGTGATGAGTTGTCGTTATTGAAATATTTCACAAATTACGTTTATAAATTATTCAAATATAAAGTTTAATTTTCAACAACAACAACAACAGTCCCAGTGTATTCCCACAAAGTGAGGTCTGGGGAGGGTAAGATGTACACAGTCCATATCACTACCTCCGCAGAAGTAGAGAGGTTGTTTTCGATAGACCCTCGGCTCAAGATAGAGAATAGTACACCAAGGCTGTAATGAAACATGAAACCGGATGGATGGCATAAACAAAATATGAAATAAGAAACAATAAATATAAAATACAAAATAAATATCAGAGAAATACGAAAATAAGTGAAATACTAACAATTCGCAATAAGACATAAGAAAGAGGACACCCTCCTAGTAGTAACCTACACTCCCAGCACAAAGACACCTACCACACCCAAACCCTCCTGACTAGAGGCTCCTACTCAAGGACATAGACCTAAGATTACTAACTCGGCTACACAAGCACTCCCCTACTACTTTGCTACAGCCCACACCCTCACACTAGCCTTCTACCCTAATCCGCGACCTCCCCACCTTCCTTTCTAGGGTCATGTCCTCAGTACGCTGAAGCTACTCCATGTCATGTTTAATTACCTCCCTCTAGTATTTCATTGGCCTACCTCTACTCCTCCTGAAGCCATCCGCAGCAAGCCCCTCGCACCTCCGAACTGGGGCATCTTTGCCCTCCTCATCACATGTCCAAACCATCTCAACCTTCCTTCTCGCATCTTTTTCTCCACCGAAGCCACTCCCACCTTCTCCCGGATAGTCTCATTAAAATATAAAGTTTAATTTTATGTTAACATAATTATTAAAAAATAATTAATTAGAGGTCATTTTAGCAACAAATATAAGTAATGATTCATAATTTATCAAATAGGCATAACATAGAGGCGAAAGATTTGTACGATCAACACTTATGTCTCTCTTTTTGGTTCGACACATATGAACTATATTCATGAATTTTATAATTTGTCAACATTTACTAGTTCTAAAGTGTGTTGAGTTGTCGTTATATTTAAATATATAGTTTAATTATATTTAAATATAATAATTTAAAATTAATTAATTGGAGGTTAGTTTAGTAATATATATATAGGTAATGATCTGCAATTTATCAAACTGACGTAACATAAAGGCGAAAGACTTGCATGATCAACACCCATATCTCACACTCTTTGATTCGACAGATGTGAACTATATGTATGATTTCTATAATGTGACGATGTTTATCAGGTCTAAAGTATGTTGAGTTTTTGTTATTGAAATATCTTACAAATTATGTCTGTGAATTATTTAAATATATATTTTAATTTTATTTAAACAAATACTTAACAATAACTAATAGAGGCAAAAATAATTAATTGAGTTGTTATTATTGCAATATCTTACAAATATAAGTAATGATTCACAATTTATCAAATCAACAACATAGAGGCGAAAGACTTGTAGATCAACACTTATGTCTAATTCTTTTTGGTTCGACATATATGAGCTAAAAGCATGATTTTATAATGTGTCTAAAGTGTGTCGATCTATCGTTATTAAAATATTTCACAAATTATGTTTAAAAATTATTTTAATATATAGTTTAATTTTCTTTAAATATAATAATTATAAAATAATTAATTAGAGGTTAATTTAATAACATTATATGTCACAATCCGCAATTTATCAAATCGACATAACGTAAAGATGAAAGACTTGTACGGTCAATCAGATTTAATTTTCATATGAAACTTTGGTTCTTGAATAATTTAGCACAATTCATTAGATATTTTATAAATAAAATTATTATTAAAAGATTAAATAAAAAATAACATTTAATTGTCATACGAAACTTTGGTTCTTGAATAATTTTACATAATTCATTAGATATTTTATAAATAAAATCATTATTAAAAGATTAAAGAAAAAATAACAGGTTTTCATATACGTATGTATTATGTTTTCCAAAGGAAATATACGTTTTTTTTGTACCACATAAACTCCCATTTGAACAATAACACTGTACCAAAAATTTGAAAAATTCTTATTAAAGGTAATATACGTAATTTTTTTCAACATGAAATAAAGGTATTTCAATTGTATAAGACTATTGATATTCTCAGCCTAAGAATTTGTGTTGCAATTAAATTTCAATATGGGGAATTAAAAAGCTTTAGTTACCTTGACTTAAAAAGAAAAAAGAAAAAACTTTAGTTTATTTGGAAGAAAAGGCTATTATAGTCTTTTTATTATTGTGGCCAAATTTGGGCCAAATTTTTGTATCCATTTAGCACTTCCCATATATATATATATATGGGAGAAAAGAAACTCTTTGAAGAATTGGTGTCTTAAATATTAGACATAACTTCTCAATTTTTAATCGGTTCAAAAATAAGAAAATGCAAATAAAAAATTATAGTAATTTTTTGAGAAAATGTTAATTTTGTTTCTCATTCACACTACACATAACCCAAAAAATAATACAAAAACATTTCCTAATATATTTACCGAACCTAAATTACTTTTTTCCAAAATCATTTGTCCTATATATATATGGTCGGCCCTACTGCATAATTTATTTTTGCATATAATAACTTGCTTCCTTTCTTTACCCTCTTTTCCTGTATTTCCCTTTATATTTTAGGGGGTTCGCTTCCGTGTACTTAGTATCAGAGCCATGGGGGAAAGTAAAGATTATTATACCAAGTACACAGAAGCAAACCCCCTAAAATATAGAGGAAAATATGGGGAAAAAGGATAAAGAAAGGAAGAAAGTTATTATATGCAATAAATAAATTAGCGGCAGGGCCGACCATATGGTAATGACACAATAAATTGGGAGGTAGGACCGACCATATGTTAATGATGCAACTAATCAAATAAAATAAAGAAAGAACACAAAATATGAAAATTGAATTTTGATATTAATATCAAAAATGAATTTGAAGATTACAAATAGAGAGAGAGAGAGAAAACTCTAACCAAGTACTCTAGAGAGAGCTTCTTCCAAAAAAAAATAATGTGTTCTCCTCAAGAAGAGGAATGGGCTATTTATAGTCAAAATATGCTACAGTAAAAATGCTACAGTAGTACTTTTAATTATTGCTACTGTGTTGCTACAGTGATCTATAGTAACATCCACCATAATTGAGCTATAGTAACATTGACTATAATTTTTCAGTAATTGGTTGTTGATTTTATGCATGACATCAATGTTTTGATGACTCCTTGATGATGTCAATTTGATGTCAAATTGACTGAATATCTTCTTCATCATCTGTGTTTGATTTTGTAGTTGAAAATTAATTGCTGGGAATTCCAACTTTGGTTTGTTGGAGAATTTTTTCCATTTGTTGAATGAAATCTCCTCGGCTACTTGACTTAGCCAATTATGCGGCTGTAATTGATTTTTGTTGTAAAAATGAGGTTTGGGCGGCATCTGTTGGGGTCAAACATTCAGGATTGCGTAGGAACCACTTTTCTACTTCCGGTACGTAATCTTCCGTCGGATCCCAATTCTTATACCATTTGCAATAGCCCTGGAGGGCTAACCATGGAAGTCGTTTGTGCCCATCTGGTTTGCAAAAGTCGAATTTCCATGAAAATATCCAAGGAATATGGAACCTGTGGGAAAATTGTATAAGCAAAGGAATTTGATGATCATCATGAAATCTTTGGCTAAAATATTCGTATTCTTCTTAGACTGGGGGAGGAAGGATCTCAAAGATATGGCCAAAAATTGGCCACCATTGGTGTAGAAAACCACTGGGGGGATTCTGAAGCTAGTTGCTTTCCCGAGAGTAAAAACCAAGAATGTTTGTTAGTTTTATTTTGGAAGGTGAATGGATTCATCCATGCTCTTTGATAATCAAAATAATTATAATATTGAGGATCAAAAGCCATAGTAAGCTTTTGATTTTTTACAGGATGCGTACCCCACTCTTTTGGTGAGATTATTTTATTAATCCACATAATGGTATGGGTAACAGAAGACTGGGTTTGTTTGTCTTTGTGGGGTTTGAACAAACAAGATTTGGTGTCTGTAAGTGTGAATTCATAAGACTTTTGGGTATGTGCAGGAGTTTTTTGGATAAAATTTATTGCAGGACTAAGTATTTGCTTAGCTACCTCTTGGGGGTTGGAGTGCAAATACTCAACTTCAATTTGGATTATTGGTAAAACACTATCATTTTTGAAATATGTCGGATCATTTGAGGAGGATTCTTTACTTGAAGAAATTGTTTGTGGGGTAGGGGAGGAAATTATTTTAGTTTGTATAGGACAAATATTCTAATCATTTTATGGAAAGTTAAAGGAAATATTAATGGGGTTTTCTACCTCCACTAGATTTTTTATGGTGCCCTTAGCAATCACAAAATGAGATGATGCGTGGCTTGAGGCCTTTGATTGCGAACATATGTTTTGAAAGATCTTAAAATCTCTTAGATAATCCCTTCTGTTGGCACCTGACATGCTGGGTCTATCTTTAAGACCCATAAGTAGGCGCCACTGTTTAAAATTTTCTTCTATCCAGGGGATAGACACTGTTTGAGCTAATTGAGTCTCTTCGTCGACCAAATCAGCCCATTTTTTGGTGTTGGAAATTGAAATTGGATTTTTACTTGATTGCATTATGAAAGATTATGGTAATCCCGGCATGGCATAATCAGCTGGGGTTTGATATCTTAGCTAATTTGTGTCAGCTACTACATTTGGACGTTGCTTTGGTGCAACTGAAGTTTTTTGCTGTAGTGTAACAACTTTTTAGGTGGTCTCTTCTGGAGATGGAAGGGCCAAAATTAATGGTGGTGGAGGTTCTTTTTTCTTTTTTCTGGGCATCTTATCTTCCCTGGAAGAATTCCCTGGTTAGAAATTCTGGGATAGAGTTTGAGCTCCCTTTGATATATTCAATATCAAAATAAAAAACAGATAAAGTTGCCTACCATCTAGTAAATATATATTTAGAGGCAAGGTTTTATACATCTTTTTGTAAAACAGATTTTACCGCTTTACAATCAATCCTTAGTACAAAAATTTGATTTAACAAATCAGCTTGAAATTTGGAAATACATAACACAGTTGCTAAAATTTCTTTTGTGATAGTAAGATAATTTTGCTAAGCTTTGTTCCAATGTTTGGATGGAAATACAACTATATATTATTTTTCATGTTTCTTTTGTTTTAAAATGCCACCATAGCCTATGTCTGATGCATCTATTTTAGAAAGATAAGCAAGGGAGGTCTTTTGCCTTTAATTTGGTTTCTTTGACTACATTGGTATGAATTTCAGTCCATGGAGAAGGAGGCTTTTTCAACCTGTCGTGGAGAGGTTTCAACAGATTGTTGAGCCCAAAAATAAAATTTGCTATATAATTAACGCATCCTAAAAATCATTGAAGTTGAGTTTTATCAAGAATTTGATCGAGAAATTTGTTAGCGAATTGGATGGACCTTTGAATTGGGGTAACAGTACCATTACAAATTTTTTGACCGAGGAATCTAATATCAACCTAAAAAAACTATACTTAGTTTTGGAAAAAACTAAGCCATTATCTTTGATGATATTAAAGAAGACACGTAAATGTTTAAAATGTTGATCAATGCTGTTGGAAAACACTAAAACATCATCAATATACACGAGAATGAATTTTGAAAAAGTATTGAAAATTTCATTCATTATTTTTTTGAAATTCGAAAGAAGCGTTTTTTAGGAAAAAGGGCATTATGTTTCATTTATATTGCCCAAATGGTACTGTAAAAGAAGTTTTATAGCGATCTCTGGGATCAATTTGGATTTGCCAGAATCTTGATTTTAGATCAAACTTGGAAAAAATTGTAGTAGCATAAAGCCGTTGGAGAAGATCCTTTTTGTTAGGAATAGGATATCTAATCCATCGGAGGGAAAAATTGATAGGTTTGTAGTTTATAACCAAACGAGGGGCTCCTCGTTCAATTTTGAAACTTTTATTGACATAGAAGGTGGCACAACTCTAAGGATATTTACTTGGCGAAATGATCTGTTTTTGGAGAAGATCATTGATTTTTGTCTGACAATGGATTATCAGTTCATTATTCATTTGAATTGGACGAGATTTGGTAGGAATGGTTTTTTCATCAAAGTTAGGCTCGTAAGAAAGCCTGACCATATGCTTTTTGCGATTCCAAAATATTGTGGGCAGGTCGATGCAAAGCTCTTTTTCAATCTTTGTTTCTAAGGCCCTGACCTTAGATTGAAGAGAAGGTTCCTGAAGCTATTGCTCCAGTTTTCGGAATGCAATTTCTTCTTTGAGAAAATTGATTTGAGCCTCTTTGTTTTTAAGAGAGGATAAATTTTTTTGAATGGGAAGTTTTTCAAATGGGAGAAACATATTGCTGGCTTCAATAGTTATTCCCGTATGAGTAACCTTGAAAGGAATTAAAGTTTCAATAAAGAGGGTGCCTAGTATTACAGGACTGGTTATATCCTTTACTAGAACAAAGGAAGTAGAGGATGACAGAAGCAAATTTCCTAGGGAATTTTGTATTTCTACATTGGAAAGTTTGTAACTTATTCTTAGTTTACTACCATTTGCAGCCCTAAGGGCTTCCGCAGATTTTTTGAAGTACTTAGAAGGGACAAGTCATTCTTGGACACAATTGAGGTCTGCACCTGTATCAAACAAGGCAATGATATCTAGGACAAATAGTTTATTGATAACCAAGGTTATCTGAGTGTGCCATCTTCTGATGGTAATCCTTGAAATATATTGAATAAAGAAATCTCCCTCTTCAATATTCTGATCCAATGGGTCAGTGACGTCTACTGGCTGTGACTGTTCAGCCTTCGTAGAGAATTATTTGAGGACAAGGGGATTTAAGTCTTGTCTTGCTTTTATTTGTCTAATTTTCTCTCTAAGGAGTACTATCTCAGATTGGAAGTCTTGAATAGTTACTGCCCTAGGTTTACTAGAAGGAAACTATTTCAGGACGTCAGTGATATTGTAAGTATTTGTAATCTGGGGATGAGAAAATACACTAGATGAAGATGAAGACTTGTCTAGGGTCTTTTTGAATTGGTATAAATAATACTTCTTTTGATCAAAATTTTATACATTGCTAATCATGTCTAAGAGGAGATCTTGTTCTTTTGTTAGAACATTGATCTTTGGTTGGTCTTCTTGATCAGACTGGGAAGATTCCAAGTCATCATTTTGGATTTGGTTGAATTCCTGATCAAATTCGTCATTAGCACTATCCGAATCTTCGCTTTCTTCTAATAAGAGGTGTTGGATTTGGCTAAGGGAAGAATCATCAAGGTTGAAGTTTCTAAATTTTTTTAGACAATTTACAATATTTGGCAATATGACCAGGCTACCCACACCTATAACTTTTGCCACTATTGGGGGCAGGAAGAGTCAGTGTTACCGTCTGGTTCCGTTTAGGATGGGACGGTTTTGATTTTCGGAGAAAATTAGGCTTGGTAGTAGAAAATTTACTTTTGAGGTTGGTTTTTTATAAGCCTTCTTCCTACAAGAGGAGATGCCACATTGTTCACAGAAACTTCCTAAATCTCGATGGGTTTGAGCCCTGTCTTTAGCGAGTTGCCTTAATATCTTATCTTGCCGACAGATTTTTAAGGCAACTTGCTAAACTAGGCTTGTGAGATGGCCATAAGTGATTTTCTCATATGGAATGATCTCGTTGGAGTATTGGTTTTGAAGGTCTTCTTTGACTAAGTCTCTAAGGGACTTGGGCAATCCATCCAGGAATTTTTCTTTCTAATATGGGAGGTTCCCATCAGGTTTTTCATAGATCCTCCTAAGAAAAACATATTTTTACCACCTGAAATCAGAAAGATGTTTACACTTAAGATTATTAATTACTTCAGAGGATCTTTCTCTAAAGATACTTGGACTACCGATGAAGGTTTTTATAATAGTATAAATCAACGTATTTATGGAATCAGGAATGGTTTCTCTGTCCCTAAGAATTGGTTCTCCTAAGGAGTCTACATGGACACTTTGGAAGATACTTTGTTTATCTTCCTCACTAAGATGGGTGTCCTACCATCCTTTAAGCTGGCCTGTGAATCCTGCTACAAGGACATGGTTAGTGAGTTGATCAGAGCAGTTGTAAGAAGTTTTATAAGCAGTGGCAACCATTGTCATCTGCTAAAGTTTGGACAGGATGTATACTCAGAACAACCATATATGTTCCATTCATAGATATTATTGGCGTTGTATTTATTCTGCATAACATTGGGTCTTTCTTCTAAAGCTACGTCTGGAGGAGTAGCTCTAAGGTAATAAAGTTTTTGTGGCTTTCGCCAATTGAAAGATTTAGTTTTGACAGGAGCTATTTCAAGAGGAGGTTCTTCCTCTGGCTGGCTTTCATCTGAACATCCTGTTAGAGAACCCCAACTGTCGCAAACGAGCCAACACCTGGGGTCTCAGGAACATCTGGGTGGAGAAATTTCTCAATTTGGATGATCCTCCGCTGAAGGTTAGATAGCGGTGGGAAAGACTTTGAATTATGCATTTGGTGTTCCCTAGTGAAAGTCGTAGGAATCTCGTAAGGCTTAAATAAAGGAGAGGACGAGGTAGTCACCTTTGACTTAAGAGTTAGATATGGTTTTGAAGTCAAGTATTCACCAAGTGTATGAAGATACTTATTGGTATAGCTATTTTGTCCAAAAGACTTTTAATGTCTTTGCCAGCAACTGGTTCGTTTTCAGCCTTTCTTTTGAAAGGTGAAGCAACGATTGAGCTATTGGCATGAGAAATTATAAAACCTCGTGATGGAGGAAGTTTAGCGGTGACGTCCGCACCATTTATGATTTTTCATACTTTTGAAACATTGATTGATTTAGAAAAAGGAAAATCTAATTGATGGTATTCAACATAAGCCTTAAACAATTCAAAGAAATTAATTTATTTTTGGATAGAATTTAGAAATTCATAATAAATTTCTTGAATATTTTTTCTCTCATCTTTCATGAAATTAGTAAAAAACCAAGTCCATTTTAAAATATTTCCATATGAATAAAATTTTGTTCCAAGAGTTTTCTTATCAATGTGAAAATCTTGACTCAAAACCCCTAGCTCTGCGCCTAAGGCTGAGTAAGTTAGAGATTGGGGTGGATCATCATAGATCTCGGTGGGTGGTGTTTCCACAGAATATTTAGCTTGTGAAATTCTAGATTCAAAGTTAATAGCCTCGATTCTAGAAGGAAATGAGGAAACGAAATTCCTAGCCGTCTGTATCTCGGGGAGAACAGATACGGAACCAAAGATCCATTGGCTATGAGATCTCTAGAAAGAAATATAAACAGTTCCTGTGAAGAAATGTCGGATCTGAGAAACTGTAGTATTCTCAGGTTTGTCTGTTGGGGCTGCATCATGCAACGTCCAACTCTGGGGCAAGGATACTTGATTCCAGGAGATCGTCTTGGGAACTGACAAGTGAGACTATTGAAGGTCAGTTTGGAAGAGTACAATTTCTCCTTTATAGCTGTTTTTCGTAGCTCCGAAGCCAAAGGCAGTACTCATGAAATTATACTGAACTCTATAAATGAATGCTACCGGGAGAGATCCAGATTTGGTTTTGTAATTGAATGTCTTAACATTGAGTGTTAAAGAATCTAATATATCTAGATCCTTTAAGAAAACGATAAAATTTGAAAAACAGTCAAAATAAATTGGACCATTACAAAGATTGGTTTCGACCATTCCTAGTAAGGAATCATTGAAGTCTAGGAACCTAAAGTCCCTAAGACAAAGGAGTAGAGATGTATCTAAACCTTCTCGTGAAAGAGGTTTAACTACAATTTGGACTGGGCCGAAATAGAGGTAATCGTACTTACACTTACATCTTTTGATAGTCTTGGGGTTGAGAATCTTAATATCCTCATGATTTGATTCAAGAGGGATAGTTTGCTCGACAGTGGAAATATGGTAGTCACTTGTTAGAGACCGCCATATGGAGGGAGCTTTGTAAATTTGGTCTTGAGGATGTTTGAGAATTTGCCAGTCATCAATTGATTGCTGCAAATTAGAGAGACTAATCTCTTCCTTGAGTTTTGAACTTGGAGAATTATAGAAAGTTGAAGCGGATGAAGAGGATGAAGAGTTCATAGAAGTAGAAGAAAAGGGACGACGGAAAGCCATAGAGGAATTTAAACAATAAACAATACATAACAACAATAATAACTTAAAAGCTTCCTATCCTTGGATCAAGAGATCATTGGGTTCCATAAAGAAAAATATTCAAGTACTTAATAATATATGGAAGAGTCAGATCTTGTAATTAAATTAGTGAAATCTTGCCTCAATACTATATGTTTTAGCTAGATCCATTTTATCTAAAAGGTTCATTAGTCGGGTAGTACAAAGGTTAAAATAACCATATGTAAGTCCCTAAATCTACAACGGCAATCCAACCATCAATGCTTAGGTTAAAAACCTACAGTGTAGATCTGAAAGATCACAACATTATCTTCAAAATAATTCTTTTATAAAATAGATTTCTCTAACTCTAATAGATTAAGTCAAGTTTTACCATTCATATTAAAGATCTGACAGTACCATATAATAGCAAGTTAAAAATAAGAATAATAATCTTTACTTCCCCCATTGTCTCTGATACCAAGTACACGAAAGAGAACCCCCTAAAATATAGAGGAAAATACGAGAAAAAAGGGTAAGGAAAGGAAGCAAGTTATTATATGCAATAAATAAATTAGGCGGCAGAGTCGACCATATATATATATATATATATATTAAGAAATGTTTTTGTATTATTTTTTGGGTTATGTGTAGTGTGAATGAGAAATAAAATTGAGGTTTTCTCAAAAAATTACTATAATTTTTTATTTGCATTTTCTCATTTTTGAACTGATTAAGAATTGAGAAGTTATGTCTAATATTTAAGACACCAATTCTTCAAAAAGTTTCTTTTCTCCAAATTATTCTATATTTGTTTTCAAAACAAAAAATAGTAGTAAAATCATATGATTTACTGTGTTCATATGAGTTTATCAAAATTCGGTAAATTTAAGTATCGTTTTTATATGGAGTAATAGTTTTCTATGGGAGAAACTTTATACACACACCCTTCATATATTGTGAGCATGTAATTTAGCAATTGATAAAATCAAATTTATTTGGATATTTATTAAGTTTTAATTTCGCTCCTACTTTTATGTGGCAAAAGTTTCTGCAAAATTTATTTTTTCCATCTAAATAGAATCATTTAATACAATCAAATATACATACATACACTTCATATATCTTAATGACTTCAAATATATATTATAATAGTTACAATTTTTAATTTAGAACCTTTACACAAATCAACTTTAATGATCTATAAGGATATTAATAAAATTAAACTACATTAATAAAGGACTCCATTTGGTCTATTTATTTGTCATTTTATTTTTTTTATTTTTTTTATTTTTATTGAGAAAAATAATAACTGATGGAACTAGCTGAGTTTCGTACTAAGCTGAGTGACTGTATTTGACAGTCCTGAAATCTGTAGAACTATTTGAGTTCTTCATTGATGACTAAGACTGAGACTGTGGGAGGTAATCATCTAACCGACATGCCCCTTTTTAACTGATTTGGGGTCCAACCTATAACCCTAGTTGAAAGGGTGTCAATACCGTACCATGGGTAAGGACAAGCTGTGAGTTAACCCTTTTTTATAGGGAGCCCTTCCGCCAACCCCTCGTTGGTAGAAGAACTCAAATAAGATGTATTAACCCTAGACTCGTAGGGTTATATCTCAACCTATGCTGGATATGTAGTTCTGTAACTCAAGGATTTCTCCTAAGGATCACACCCTCTGCTGGAGGGTGAGCCCCCATCCTTGGGTTCACTCGGAGCTGAATCCTACTCCCAATTGAATAGATACTGGACTGATTTCCTAGTTTGTACTAGGTTGGACTGATCTGTTACTGATTGTACTGATTAACTGAATTGAACTGAGTTTACTGAGTTTTGTTGACTGACGAAATACTACTGAGTTCTGTTAGATGACTGAGATTACTGAGGACTAAACTGAATATTGAATGGGATTGGATTAATACTGAGTTTACTGAGTTTTCCTGAGTTTTGTAACTAAACTAGAGTACTACTGATCGTGAAATGACTGAGACTGTTTTGTAACTGACACTGGCTCTAGGTACACAGCTAAATTGTCGGGTATTAAATACCCCCAGGACTCAATAGCATAAAATAATAAGACATGACAATTCTTGAATACTTGAGAATAGTCAACAACTCACAATACAATCTACGAGGCATTTCATCAATCACTTGAAAGTCACGAACTTTCACATGAATGGGAATGCATGCTAACACATCATAATCTCGTTAAACCAATCTCATGAGCATTGTATCAAACACATACAAGGTATAGCTTTAGAATGGAAGACATTGTGAACATGTGGGTATAGCATAAGTTCATCATTTAGATCACCAAAGGATCATAAAAGCACCATAATCTCAATTTAGCATTTTATCAAACACATGGTAGGTGCAGCTTTATACTTGGGCATGAACAACAATTCTAATACATCATGGCTTCATAATTCAAGGGTTTCAATATAAGAGAAACAAAAGTCAACTTACATGCAATCATAATATCAAGAAATACATAAGCATTTCAACTTGTAACACATATCACAACATCAACATGATTACATTCAAATCCACAACATGGGAATCACAATTCATATTTTTAAAAGAAGTTTCTTGAACTCCAAGGGTGGAAGGGACCCTTGGATGAACACTTTACATACTTTATTGAAGAATTTCTGGAAATTTATGGTGGAAATCTTGAGTTCTATACTTGAAATTTAAAAATCCTAAGGCTTGTTCTTTAGAGAAATTGAGAAAGAATGAGTTTAGTTTCTTTCTAGGGTATTAAATTTCGTGTTTTGGGGGCTGAGGGTAGAGAAAAAAAAACCCAAATACCCCAAGAATGTGGTCTTTTAATGACTAAAACTGTGTTACCGACGTAAAGGTCGACATGGTGCATCGATGGCATCGACACAATAGCCGATTCATCACGCCAAGATTGCGATGACTCACTAGAATTTAACGTTGGTAGCTAGGAAAAATATTAACCAACGTGATAGGTGACGCGGCACGCCAAGATCGCGTTGGTTCACTGTTTTGCGATTCCAAAGAAGCTTCAAACAAAGTCTAAAATATCCAAAACTTGTCCGAGAACACCTATTGACCTTCCTGATCATGAATTAACTAAAACATAGACACTTAAAGGACATTAAGGTCACGAAATGAGATTGCCAACTTTCGAAGGCTAAAAATAAACTAAGTCTGAATACTTAGCTAGAATTTTCTAAGTCTGGGACCCCTTAACAAGCTTAAAGGACTGAATTAAGCTAGAAATTTTGTGGGGTCTTACAATATCTCCCCCTTGGGAACATTCGTCCTCAAATGAGACTGCTTGAACTGAAAGTACTAGTAGGTTGAATCTACTTACTAGACACGATTATCTGGGACCTGACTATAGGGCTGATATTACTGACATGCTGATTTTCATGCTGAGTATGCATATCTTATGCATGAGCAATGGCTGAGCTGATTCATGAATGTATGACCGGGAGTACTGATAATCTGAGTTTCTCATATTGATCATGCATATCTGATGCGTAAATACATAACCAAACTGACTCATAAACATATGAATGAGTACGCAATGGTAAATGATACCAAGTTTGTAATGGAAATCTGAACATGAAACTGAATAAGCTTAAGAAAAGCCATTACCTTGGGCTGAGTCTGGATTATCAGAGAAGAGGTAAGGATACTTGGTCCGCATGTCTGCTTATGCTTTCCAAGTAGCTCCCTCAACGGACTGATTCTTCCAAAGAATTTTGACTAGAGGGACTTGGGGAGATTACTGAGTCTGAAGTGTGATACAGGGATTGAATATCAGGCACTGAACTAATACCCTGAATACATGGCTCATGGCTGAGATTGGAACTTTAGGGTCAACCTATGAGTACCCACCATTACAAACTCGATTCGTTACATGAAGAGAAGCTGAAGGGTTTAGGACATGATATCTCGAGGTTTATAGAGCATCTCCCCCTTGGGACATTATGTCCCTCGAAGAATACTACTTGGTTGAGATACTGAGGAAAACTGGGATGATGCACAGGGCACCTGTGAATCGAGTCGTGACTGGATATGATATCTGGGGTCTTAAATCGAGACATAATACATGGACTGGGATGAATACACAACTACCTAGTTGCTCCATCTTGGAATAGTTATGTTCATGAGAATTCAGATAGCACGAATAAATGTAAAGATAGGAAACCATACGAACTTGTCCATCTGACTGCTTAACTGAATCACGAGCTCTGCAGACTATCTTATGCTGAAAACTTATACTCGACTGAGGCCTTTTTCTGATACTCTTTCTATAGATTTCTAGTGGCTTTAGGGGGTAAGGAAATCTTGGTATGGTCTGAATAAGTTCTGTATTATGAGTCATGGCCTACGAAACATCATCTAAGATGAAGTGGCTAAGCCTTATGCACCGCAACTAAAATTTTTGAGCTTTGAGATATCCCTTGAATATCCTTTCAACTATACTCTCCACCTTAGTACAACCTTTCACCTGAGACTACTGAAAATATTCGCATGGGTGATGATCACAAATGCATAAGCATACTTACTTATCGAATTAACAGAATAATGGATAACTTAATTATTGGGTCTGCAAGACAGAACTGTACTTAGCCTGAACAACTGAACTGAAACCATAGAGTGTCATGTATACGAGGTAAGGACTGACTGGATAACATGAAATAATTGAGCACAAATTTGTGAAAACTGTATTATTTGAGAATGTAATACCAAGTGTATGATATGATTCTGAAATAGTCTGTAAACTGAGGTACTTAAATACTAAAAATCTGAGTAACTGATAACTGTAAGCTATAGTCGAGCAATCTTGAGACTGAACCGAGTTACTAATATGATTACTGGACTGAGACTGAGGCTGACACTATGTCTGAGACTATAATAATGACTGTAATTGAGATGGTAAAGGAGGTTGAACATACTGTAAGGCATGAGAGTAGTAGTCATGAGCTGCATGACTAAGTTTGGTGTTTTCTGTACTCATGGAACATGATTCGTACTATTGAGTGAACTGGAACTCCTCATACTAGGAACTGTAAGCGCACACAATTCTATGAAAAGTGCGTAAATATAAGTTATGTTCATGGAGATGAGACGTAAATCATGCGTAGGTATCATGATGACTGAAGTACAAAACTTTGAACAGAGGTAAAGATGGGTTGGGCATCATTCCCACCCTTTACTTTTCTACACGTACTAATATTACTACTGAAATCTGGAAGCCTGACTTTTTGAGATATCATAACCGAACAGTTCCTGTATACCCATTGGGCTACGATAGACTGACTCACTGGGGTGGATACTGAGAAAGGTTTTGTTAATATTTGGTCTGACTTTAAAGTTAACTGCTATGCAAAGAGTTACAAAATACAGAGAAGCTCCTGAATCGGCTGAGGCATAAACATGTGAAAGGAGAGGTCTGTAACATACCAGTAACCACATCAATAGAACTTTATCGATCTTTCCTGGACTAAAGTGCATAAAGCCTATTTGGGCGTTGCCCACTGGCGGTACTGGAAGTGGCACCCTGCTGATTCGGGCGACCAGACAGAGTTGAAGGAAGACTGTACTGACTTCGTGGGCCAGGCTTAGGACAACTCGTACTATGTGACCTGACTCGCCACATCCAAAAAAAACATCACTACCGGCTCAACACCCTCTTATGATTCTTACCACATTCTTCGCAAAACGGGTTGGTACGAACCCAACTTACACTACTCTGGGTCTTAGAGCCTGGCGCTCCATTATGACTGTCATTCCTGAACCTTGGTACTGATGTACTAGCTGAACATAGAACTGGGCCTGAAAATTTCTTACTAAATTGAGAACGGTTACCACCTTCTGACCTTGGCTGGGCAAACCTAAAGCTACCCGTTCCGGCTCTCTTATTTTCTCTCTCTTTCTTCTTAATTTTTTGTTCCTCAATCTGTTGAGCATTGAACATAAGCCTAGATATGTCTATCTCCCTAATAAACATCGCAATCCTGCACTCCTTAACCACTCTACCCAATACCCCAGACACAAACTTGCTCATTCTGGTTTTATTGTCTTCCACTACATGGGGAGCATACTTGGCTAACTGAGTAAACTTGAGGTAATACTCTTTCACACTCATACTGTATTTCCTGAGATTGATGAAATCTAACACCTTGGCTTCTTTCATCTCTAAGGGAAATAATCTATCTAAGAAGGTCGTAGCAAACTCTTCCCATTCTATGGGCTCTGCATCTGCACCCCTATCTACCTCCCACTTCTTAAACCACGTATGGGCTACGTCTTTTAGCTAATAGGTGGCTAACTCATCACTCTCACTAAAAGTCACTCCCATGATATCTGTGACTTTCTGAACCTTATCGAAGAACTCCTGTGGATCCTCTTTTGGCTTAGATCCTGAGAATAAAGAGATAGTCATTCGGGTGAAGTCCCGAATCCTAGATGCAGCAATATTGGCCACTGGGTTGGCTAGAACAGCAGCTGACCATTCATTCTGGGCTGCTACTAAATTGGCTAGAGTAGTGAATGTAGTTCTAAATTCTGCATAAGAGACGTGCTCATCCAGGGGATCTTCCTGAATGGGCTGAGGTGATGACTGGTTTTCGCTTATTCTTTCGTTAGTCCTTTTGGGAGGAATGTTTTGTAACCAAAAGAAGAAGCGTATTAGAATGAGAGTTTAACTAGAGCTTATGATCACTCGCACGACATGAATACTGAAAGAAGAGAAACTGTTCCTACAACATCTCATAGTCTCTTGTACATAAGTATGGCGCTCTACACACCCAAGCACAAGACTCTACTAGATATGGCTTTCAGACTTCCTAGGACTCTATTGAACCTTAGGCTCTGATACCAAGTTTGTAATGCCCCGAGTCTGGTATCCCGGATGCTACACGGTGCTCATAATCCCGAAGGACCACAAGCTAACCCATGACTGGTACCTGCTATAATAACTAAGTAATAATACTGTATAATACGGAATAATGGGATGAAATATCATAAGGTTAAAAACTATAATACTAATAAAGAGAAATGATAAAATCTAATAAAAATATCAGAATCTGAAATATTGAATACTGTCTGAACATCTAGTATGAAAATTCTCTAAAACTGTCTGAACAATGGAGTTGATGGGATAAGCCCCCAACTAACTCCAACTTCTAAAAATAAACTGAGATACTGAATAAATAAATATGTTCTCGAGCTATGAGGACTCACCACTATCCTGTCTGCTAAAAGTCTGATCTGCTAAGGGTGCTCTAGATCCCGTACGTCTGAACCTATGGTATAAAACAACATAGAGCAAAAGAAAAGTATGCATCAATATGTGTGAATGTACTGGTACGCAAAGTGAGGTAAGGCTGAATGCAAGGATTCATATGCATGAACAATAACAACTGAATAACAAGAGTATGACTGAATAAGAGTACATACATGAATACGTGAACTGTAACTCAGATCGTGATAATACTGAATACTGAGTTTACTGGTAACATGGATTACTGATAACTGATGTATTGACAACTGACATACTGTTATTGAGTGACTGATTCTTACAGTCCTGATTCTGATAAAACTAGTTGAGTTCCGTACTAAGCTGAGTGACTGTATCTGAAAATCCTGAAATCTGTAGAACTATCTGAGTTCTTCACTGATGACTGAGACAGATATTGTGGGTGTAATACCCCGAAAATGGGTCCCGGGATGTCACACGGTGCTTAGGGCTACAAGTAGCCCCAAGCCAACCCTTTGAGCCTTTCACTTCTCATAATAACTCATTCAAGAAGGAATATACAAAACACTGACACTGTCATATCAAATGAAAGGAAATACGAAGATAATACTCAGTTCAAATGGCCACAATACTAGAAATCTCAACACAACCACAATCTGATAACTAGTCTGACAAAGCCTCTACTACTCCATGAACTAGAGAGTCATTGGGACAGGTTCCCAACTGACTCAAAATAAACTGAAAGTAATGAGATAAACACTCAAGTATTGAAATATATGAAGATAGGCCCTCGAACCATGAGGACTCACCACTGGAGAAATTTAGACAAAAGGTACTCGAGAATCACTGACGAGGCTGGGACTGAGCACCTGAACCTACATTATAAGACAATGTAGCATATAGTCATATATATGGATCAACACTTGGGAATGTACTGAGTATATAGGGGTGTATGCATTTACATAAAACAATATCAATACTCTTTAATCAAATCATGCATGCAAATAGGAATGACTCACATGGATTGAATAAGTCTAAATGTAAAGCTCATAAATCATGTAGAATGAAGAATGTAACACAAATCTCGTGAGTCATTATACTTTGGCTTTAAAACCTGTACTCCTCTCTTATTCTCATTACTCATAGGCTGAAGGAAACTTTAAACAATACTTTCAACTCATGCATATATCTCATGGGGAATAAAACTTCTTTAATGTTCAAGAACTTATAACTCTTTTGAACTCAAATACTTGGAACTCGGAATCATATAACTTTGGTTTGAAAATTGGTGATCAACTCGTGTTAGTAGAGAAAACTACTTCCTTCTTTGGAAAATACTCAAAGCAGTTCATTCATTTTGGAAAATATCTCATCCCAAAGCTTTAGGAAAAATATTCTATCTCAAATAGAAAATACTTTAGTTTAGAGAGGTTTTCTTAACCGACATAAACCATGCGAGCTACATGGAGTCCAACATCTTTTCCTCCTAAGGAAGAAACATCACATTGGGTAGAGGCGTCATACTCTTTCCAAGGAGTATAACCTCAACTCAGTGATCACTTATCTCGGCCTCGGGCCCAATCATCTCGGCCTTAGGCCCAAAATCTAAAACCTACGGTGGAACATAGTTCTAGGGTAAGAAACCATAGTAACTTACCCAACTTGGTGATAAATACTACTCCCTTTAGTTTATCTCGCTCATCTCATGAAAATCCATTTTAAAAATGATCTCATGGTTCACAATAACCCAACAATCAAATCTGTAATCTCATGTAGTGAAGTGGATTTCAAAGCTCTATGACCATTGGGTCAAAACATTTCTAAATAATCTCAGAATACTCAAATCATGGGTGCTTATAGCACGAAAGTTCATAAAATTTCAAGTCTCAAGTATTGCTTAATGACCCAAAATTCAAGCTCAAGTTAAAACTCGTCAAAATGTATATTAGATAGCATATAGATTCATAAATCATATAGAAGTCTAGAATTTACAGCAATTTAGCTCATAATCTCGACATACTCATATACTTCAATGTCTCAAACATTTCAACTATTAACTTTGCATGGATTAAAATCATAGGGTATAGACCCAGCTGCAATTTCTCAAGAAAACATGTAAAAATCATCCCATTAGACTCTCAATTCATGGAAAACATCAAAAGCTTGCAATCAATAACAATGGGTGAAAAACCCCAATTCAATTTCATGTAAAATCTCATAAATTACAGAAAATTGTAGTTTAAATAAGCCTTTGGGCACAAGGGTGAAAAGATTACCCTTGTTCAAAACCCCACAAACCTTGAATTAGAAGCTTTGGATGAACTCTCACTTTTGGGACTCTATTCCTACTCTTGAATGAGGGTTCTTGCAGCCCTTGACTTGGGAACCTTGAATCTTGACTCAATTTAAAAAATCTATGGTGGATTCTTGAGATTCTTAGAAGAGGTTTTGGATACTTAAGGTTTTGTTGAGAGAAAACTTGAGAAAAACTTCATAGAATGCTTGTAAATACTTTAATTCGGTGTTTGTACGGTTTAAGAGGCTTGGAAAAAGTCTAAAGTGCCCTTTTTAACTTCTGTATGAAGCTGGAAAAATAGAACTGGGAACCCAATTTTATGGGCCACCGCGATGCACCACTATCGCGGTTGCTCACTGGAAATTAATAAATGGGAATCTGGGAGTCACCGCGATGCGGAGCCATCGCGTTGTCCCATTGGTTAGGACCTGGAACTTCAGCGCGACACGTCTTAATCGCGCTAGGCCACTGGAATTTGACTTTTGAGAAATTGGAGTCCTCCGTGATGCGCCACTATCACGGAGTTCCACTAGAATTTGACAATTGTCAAATAGACACTCTCCGCGATGTGCCAAGCACTAAACTGATGTTGTTTTACAACTAAGACTTAAATTAGCCATAACTTCTTACCCAGGCATCGAATTTGGGTGGATCTTATATCGATGAAAAGCTTATCAAATTACCCCTATGATAAAAAGTCGAAATTAGGGAAATTCTATGTGGTTAAAATGATACTCACTTAGGAAGTCACTCCTTAATCTTGTCGAGGAGAAATTAAGCTTAGGAAAAATTCAGGGTATTACATTATTTCCCCCTAGGAAACATTCGTCCACGAATGTCGCTAGTTAAGCTAAGAACACAGAGGAAATTGAGTACGTAAAGCTTGAAGAACTCGTTAAAATGACTCTATGCCTTTCTAAACTCTTGAATACTTTAGAGAATGCATGAACTTAATAAGGGTAGGTGCATAGCTCAAACTTTAGATTAGAAGAGCTGAATTAAGGAAGAATATTACCTTCGGCTTGATCTGAACTCTCGAAAAAGAGGTGCGGGTACTTGGCTCGCATGTGTTCTTCTGCCTCCCAAGTAGCTACCTCAACTGACTAGTTGCGCAACAAAACTCTGACCAATGGAACTTCTTTGTTCCTCAGTCCACGGATCTGAAAATCTAGAATCTGAACATAAATCTCATCAAATAAAAGACTGTTCTGAATATCAGCACTCTCTGAAGGATCTACTACAACAGAATCACCGATATACTTTTTAAGAATGGAGACATGAAAAATAGTATGAACGGCTGACAACTCTGCGGGAAACTCAACTTCATAGGCTACTTTACCAATAAGGTTCAAGACTCTATAGGGGCCAACATAACGGGGACTAAGCTTCCTTTTTTTCCCAAACCTTTTCACCCCTTTCATGGGTGAAATCTTCAAGTACACCAAATCACCCACATCAAACTCAAGATCCCTACTCCTCACATCGGCGTATGACTTTTGACGACTCTGAGTTGTGTTCAACCTTTATCTAATCAACTCCACCTTCTCCATAGCCTTAAATACTGCATCAGGTCCATCCAAAGCAGCTTCACCCACTTCAAACCAACCTATGGGTGATTTACATCTCCTACCATACAAAGTCTCAAATGGTGTCATCTCGATGCTAGCATGGTAACTATTGTTCTATGAAAACTCGATCAGTGGCAAATGCTCATCCTAACTACCTTTGAAATCTAGAGTACATGCCCTTAACATATCCTCCAAAGTTTGGATGGTCCTATCAGCCTGACCATCAATCTACGAATGAAACGCGGAACTTAAATGAACTTGGGTGCCAAGGCCCGTCTGGAAAGCTCTTCAAAACTGAAAAGTGAACTGAGTACCCCTATCCAAAATGATAAACAAGGGGACTCCAAGCAACCTGACCAACTCCCGAATATACAACTAGCATAATCCTCAGCTGTATAAGATGTATGCACAGGTAGGAAATGCGTTGACTTTGTCAATCTGTCTATAATAACCCAAATAGAATCATGATGACGTCGCAAAAGAGGTAAACCAGTCACAAAATCCATATTCACCTCTTCCCACTTCCAAGTGGGAATACCAAACTCTTGCATCACACCACCAGGTCTTTGGTTCTCTATCTTAACCTGTTTCCATATTGGACACTTTGCTACAAACCCAGCTATATCCTTCTTCATACCACTCTACCAATAGATTTATCGCAAGTCGCGGTACTTCTTGGTAGCGCCAGGATGAATGGAATATTGCGCGCCTTGTATTTCAGCCATAATTCCCTACCTTAGATCATCAACACAAGGAACACATAATCTACCCTGCAATCTCAGCACACCATCTCCCCTTGGGAGAAGACCTCTACCTTTTGGTCCTTAACTGACTCCTTCAGTCTGACCAAACTAGGATCTCTATCTTGCTTCTCCATCACTTCTGAAACTAAAGAGGTTTCAAAACTACTTTGCACCAAAGTACTTCCCTCAGCTGAATCAAGCAACCTAACATCCAATTATCCATACAATGCACATCATGAGCAAACTCTTTCTTACCTTCCTCTACATGAGCAACACTACCCATAGACAATCTGCTAAGGGCATCCGCCACTACATTGGCCTTTCCCGAGTGATACAACACACTCATATCATAGTCTTTTAACAACTCTAACCACCTCATCTGCCTAAGATTCAACTCCCTCTGAGTAAACACATACTGTAGGTTCTTATGATCAGTAAACACATCAACATGAAAAACATAAAGATAGTGTCTCCATATTTTCAAATCAAAGACCACAACAGCTAACTCAAGATCATAGGTTGGGTAATTCTTCTCATGCGGCTTTAACAGTCTAGAGGCATAGGCTATAACCTTACCTCTTTGTATCAACACACAACCTAAACGAATTCTAGAGGCATCACAATACACCACAAAACTATTTGTACCATCAGGCAAAGTCAACACATGGGCTGAAGTAAGTCGAGTCTTCAACTCCTGAAAACTCTTCTCACAGGAATCTGAACACTGGAACTTAACTTTCTTTTGGGTCAACCGGGTCATGGGAGATGCAATAGAGGAGAAGTCTTCAACAAAACGGTGGTAGTAGCCCACTAGACCCAAGAAACTTCTAATATCAGATGGAGAGATAGGTCTAGGCCAATTTCTTACAACTTCTATCTTTTGGGGATCAACTCTAATACCTTCGACTGAAAAAACATAACCCAGAAATGCTACAGACCTTAGCCAAAATTCACACTTGCTAAATTTGGAGAACAACTAGTGACCTCTAAGAGTTTGCAAGACAATTCTAAGGAGATATGCATGATCATGCTCACTGCGGAAGTAGACAAGGATGACATCTATGAACATTATGACAAACATATCAAGATATTGCTTGAACGCTCGATTCCTGAGGTCCATAAAAGCTACTGGGGAATTGGTTAGCCTGAAAGACATGACTAGAAACTCAAAGTGACCATAGCGGGTTCAGAAACTTGTCTTTGGAATATCACATTCCCTCACTTTAAGTTGATGATAGTTGGATCTAAGGTCTATCTTGGAGAAATAACTTGCACCATGCAACTGATCAAACAGGCCATCAATTCTCGGAAGAGGATACTTATTTTTTACTATGACCTTGTTAAGCTGACGATAGTCAATGTACATACGGAAAGAACCATTTTTCTTCCGCACGAATAGAACAGGTGCGCCCCAAGAAGAAATACTGGGCCTTATGAAACCTTTGTCTAAAAGATCCTTGAGTTTCTCTTTCAACTCCTTAAGATCAGTAGGTGCCATACGGTATGGCGGAATAGAAATGGGATGAGTGTCGAGAAGAAGGTCAATCCCGAACTCTATCTCTCTATCGGGAGGTACCCCTGGGAGATCTTCCAAAAAAACATCTGGAAACTCATTAACAATATCGACTGACTAAATAGTTGGAGCCTCGAACTTAGTGTCTTTCACTCTAACTAGGTGATAGATGCAACCCTTGGATATTAGCTTTTTGGCTTTGAGATAGGAGATAAAATGACTCTTGGGAGATACCGAACTCCCGGACCACTCAAAAACTACCTCATCAGGGAACTGAAACTTGACCATATGGGTACGACAATCTATAGATTCATAACAAGAATGAAGCCAATCCATACCCAGAATAAAGTCAAAATCCACCATGTCTAACTCTATCAAATCAGCAAGTATGACTCTATGAAGAACAGTAACAGGACAATCTCTATACACTTGTTTAGCAATAATTGACTCCCGTACTGGTGTGGAGATTAGGAAAGGCTCAGGAATCTTTTTGGAACTCATTTTAAAATTCACAGCCGTAAGTGGGGTCACATAGGAGAGACTTGCCCGGGGTCCAACAACACATAGACATAAAAAAAAGATGCGGAGCATACCAGTAACAACATCGGGAGAGTCCTCCTACGCCTGATGGGATGGTAAGGCATAGAATCTATTCTGACGCTGACCGCCAATAGTGCTAGATGAAGCGCCCTGAACAGGGGTGGGACGAGGGACAGGAGCTGGTGTACTAGTAGTCTGTGCCTGAGGTCGGGAATCTCTGGTCCCCTGCCTAGCATGCGGACAATATCTAAGTCTGTGGCCCTGCTTGCCACAACCAAGACAACCCCTCAAATCTGCAAAACGCTCACCGGATAATCCCTACCACACTTAGCACAAGGAGGATAACAGGTGCCTGTTACCAACACTGTTTTGTGACCTAGACATAAAACAACTGCTCCCTTGCTCTTTTCTTCCTCTAGGATCAGGAGCACTAGCTGATGATGGTGCTGGAATAGACGAACGTCTCTGAAACTGAGGGCGGTTCCCTCCATGGAACCTAGGCTTACTATACTCATGCTGCTCAGATCTAGCCCTCCTATTACCCCTGACTCCATCTCTCTTCCTTATATTATCTGCCTCTATCTGCTGTGCATGCATCATCAACCTAGACAGATCCATATCCTTATGCAACATCACAGTTCTACACTCTTTCAGCACCAAACCAGAAACACCTGTCACGAACTTGCTCATACTAGCTCGGGTGTCTGAAATCAAATCAGGAGCATACTTGGCCAACTGGTTGAACTTTAAGCAGTACTCCTTAATAGACATGGAGCCCTGCCTCAAGTTCATAAACTCCTCAATCTTTGCTTCCCTCATCTCAAGAGGAAATAACTTGTCCAAGAATACATCTTGGAACACCTACCAAGTCATAGGAGCAGCATCCTTACCTATGCCCTTCCTCCACGATACAACCCAATCATAATCTATGTCATTCAACTTGTAAGATGCCAACTCAGCGCTTTCTTCCTCAGAAACATGTATCACCTGCGTGATCTTTCTCACCTCCTCAAGGTACAACTGTAGGTCCTCACCTACCTTGGACCCATAAAACTCTGACGGATTCATCCGCATGAAATCACGGATACTAGAAGTAACTACATTACCTCTCTGCTGATTTACAACTATGGCCTAGTTATTGGACCAAACATTAGCGGTGACTGCTTGGGCTAACGCCTTAAAGGCCGCCCAAAACTCAGCATGATACACTATCTCATTCAAGGGATCAACGGGCTGGGGTTGCTCATTATCGGTTCTACAGGCATCCACTCTTTGGAGAGGTATTTTCTAAAATAAGAGAGCACAAATTATTAGATGAGAGGGACAACTTCAGGCACGATGGAATCCGAAAGAAAGAAACAACTTTTTCCTAAAACGTCTTGTAGCCTCTTGCTTATAGATGTGGCGCGCTACACACCGATGATCAAGAATCTACTCAACGAGGCTTGTCAGACTGCCTAGGACTCCTTTAAAACCTTAGGCTCATATAACAAGTTTGTTACGCCTCCAAAATGGGTCCTGGGATGTCACACGGTGCTTAGGGCTACAAGTAGCCCCAAGTCAACCCTTTGAGCCTATCACTTCTCATAATAACTCATTCAAGAAGGAATATACAAAACACTAGCACTGTCATATCAAATGAAAGGAAATACGAAGATAATACTCGGTCCAAACGACCACAATACTAGAAATCTCAACACAACCACAAACTGATAACTAGTCTGACAAAGGCTCTACTACTCCATGAACTAGAGAGCCGTTGGGACAGGTTCCCAACTGACTCAAACTTAACTGAAAGTAATGACATAAACACTCAAGTATTGAAATATCTGAAGATAGGCCCTCGAACCATGAGGACTCACCACTGGAGAAATGTAGACAAAAGGTACTCGGGAATCACTAACGAGGCTAGGACTGAGCACCTGAACCTACATTATAAGACAATGTAGCACATAGACATATATATGGATCAGCACTTAGGAATGTACTAAGTATATAAGGGTGTATGCACTTACATAAAACAATATCAATACTCTTTAATCAAATCATGCATGAAATAGGAATGACTCACATGGCTTGAATAAGTGTAAAATGTAAAGCTCATAAACCATGTAGAATGAAGCATGTTACACAAATCTTGTAAGTCATTATACTTTGGCATTAAAATTTGTACTCTTATCTTATTCTCATTACTCATAGGCTGAAGGAAACTTTAAACAATACTTTCAACTCATGCATATATCTCATGGGGAGTAAAACTTCTTTAATACTCAAGAACTTATAACACTTTTGAACTCAAACACTTGGAACTCGAAATCATATAACTTTGGTTTGAAAATTGGTGATCAACTCGTGTTAGTAGATAAAGCTAATTCCTTCTTTGGAAAATACTCAAAGCAGTTTATTCATTTTAGAAAATATCTCATCCCAACGATTTAGGAAAAATATTCTATCTCAAATAGAAAATACTTTAGTTTACGGAGGTTCTCTTAACCGACATAAACCATGCAATCTACATAGAGTCCAACTTCTTGTCCTCCTAAGAAAGAAACATCATATTGGGGAGAGGCATCATACTCTTGCCAAGGAGTATAACCTTAACTCAGTGATCACTTATCTCAGCCTCGGGCCTAATCATCTCGAACTTAGGCCCAAAATCTTAAATCTATGGTGGCACGCAGTTCTGGGGTAAGAAACCGTAGTAACTTACCCAACTCGGTACTAAATACTACTCCCTTTAGTTTATCTCGCTCATCTCATGAAAATACACTTTCAAAATGATCTCATGGTTCACAAGAACCCAACAATCAAATCTGTAATATCATGTAGTGAAGTGGATTTCAAAGCTCTATGACCATTAGGTCAAAACATTTCTCAATAATCTCAGAATACTCAAATCAGGGGTTCTTATAGCACGAAAGTTCATAAAATTTCAAGTCTCATGTAGCCTTAATAACCCATAATTCAAGCTCAAGTTAAAACTGGTCAAAATGCATATTAGATAGCATATAGATTCATAAATCATATAGAAGTCTAGAATTTACAGCAATTTAGCTCATAATCTCAACATACTCATATACTTCAATGTCTCAAACATTTCAACTATTAACTTCTCAAGGATTAAAACCATGGGGTATAGACCCAGCTGCAATTTCTCAAGAAAACATGTAAAAATCATCCCACTAGACTCTCAATTCATGGAAAACATCAAAAGCTTGCAACCAATAACAATGGGTGAAAAACCCCCCATTCAATTTCATGTAAAATCTCATAAATTACAGAAAATTGTAGTTTAAATAAGCCTTTGGGCACAAGGGTGAAAGGATTACCCTTGTTCAAAACCTCACATACCTTGAATTAGAAGCTTTGGATGAACTCTCACTTTTGGGACCCTATTCAAACTCTTGAATGAGGGTTCTTGAAGCCCTTGACTTGGGAACCTTGTATATTGACTCAATTTAGAAAATCTATGGTGGCTTCTTGAGATTCTTGGAAGAGGTTTTGGATACTTAAGCTTTTTGTTGAGAGAAAACTTGAGAAAAACTTCATAGAATGCTTATAAATGACTTTAATTTGGTGTTTGTACGGTTTAAGAGGCTTGGAAAAAGTCCAAAGTGCCCTTTTTAACTTCTGTACGAAGCTGGAAAAAAAGAACTGGGAACCCGATTTTATGGGCCACCGCGATGCGCCACTATCGCGGTGGCTCACTGGAAATTGACAAATGGGAATCTGGGAGTCACCTCGACGCGGAGCCATCACGTTGTCCCACTGGTTTGGACCTCGAACTTCAGCGTGACGCGTCACAATCACGCTAGGCCAATGGAATTTGACTATTGAGAAATTGGGGTCCTCCGTGAAGCGCCACTATCACAGGGTTCCACTGGAATTTGACAATAGTCAAATGGACCCTCTCCGCAACGCGCCAAGCACTAAAATGACATTGTTTTACAACTAGGACTTAAATTAGTCATAACTTCTTACCCGGGCATCGGATTTGGGCGGATCTTATATCAACGGAAAGCTTATCAAATTACCCATATGATAAAATGTTGAAATTAGGGAAATTCTATATGGTTAAAATGATACTCACTTACGAAGTCACTCCTTAACCTTTTCAAGGAGAAATTAAGCTTAGGAAAAATTCAGGGTAATACAGTAGGAGATAATTATCTAATCGATATGCCCTTTTGTATTTGATTTGGGGTACAACCTGTAACCCTAGTTGGAAGGGTGTCAATACCATGCCACGGGTAAGGATAAGCTGTGAGTTAACCCTTTCTGATAGGGAGCTCTTCCTTCAACCCCTCACTGGTAGGAGAACTCAAATAAGATGTATTAACCCTAGACTCGTAGGGTTATATCTCAACCTACGCTGGCTACGTAGTTCTATAACATAAGGATTTCTTCTAAGGATCAAACCTTCTGCTGACAGGTGAGCCCTCATCCTTGGTTCACTCGGTGCTGAATCCTACCCCCAACTGAATAGACACTAAACTAATTTCCTAGTTCATACTAGGCTGGACTGATCTGTTACTGATTGTACTGATTAACTGAACTGAACTGAGTTTACTGAGTTCTGTTGACTGACGGAATACTATTGAGTTCTTTTAGCTGACTGATATTACTGAGGAATGAACTAAATACTGAATGGGACTGGATTGATACTGAGTTTACTGAGTTTTTCTGAGTTCTGTAACTGAACTAGAGTACTACTACTCATGATATGACTGAGACTGTTCTGTAACTGACACTTTCTCTAGGCATACAACTAAATTGTCGGGTATTAAATACCTCTAGGACTCGATAACATAATATAATAAGCCATGAAAATTCTTGAATACATGACAATAGTCAACAACTCACAATACAATCTATGAGGCATTTCATCAATCACTTGAAAGTCATGAACTTGCACATGAATGGGAATGCATGCTAACACATCATAATCTCATTAAACCAATGAGTAAAGACATCAAATTCCCCCTCAACTTGTAGCCAAAACTTACTTTAGACCCTAAACTAATCGGACAATTATTTACCCCCCTTAACAACTTTAAAGTGAATTAATTTCAACCTCAAAATCAAAATCCCACTCTCACAACTGAGAGTGCACTACACACGCGCCTTTTCATGCCAAATCAGTGCCACATCAGTGCCATGTCATTGCCACGTAAGATATTATAATTTTTTTTTAAAAAAAAAGTAATCTCACACACATACTTTTTATATATATTTTTTAAAATATATATATATATGTACTATTTATATATATATAAAATATATATATATATATATATATTTTTCTTACAAATATATATATATATATATATATATATATATATATAAAATATACTCTTTTAAATATATATATATTATTTAAATATTTAAAAAAAAATATATATATATATATATATATATATACATAGAGAGAGAGAGAGATAAAAAAAATAGAACCCCCCCTTTTTTTCTTCATCATCAGCCCCCTGCACCCCCCTTTCTCTTTCTTTCTTGGATATACGAATCCACCCCACCCCACCCCCAAAATCCAGCTTCTCCGCCCCCTCCCCAAACCCAACCAAACCTGTCCCCTTTTTTTTCATTGTTCCAAGCTTTTCAATGAGTTTTTTCTCCATTGTTGCATGTTGTTCAGTGAATTCTTTTTTCTTCATCAAATGAAAAGTTGACTTGAATTAACTTTATGAAATCGAACAACGGACTAAATACAAATACATGATCTCAAAAATAAACCAATACACAAAATTTCAAATCCAAAACACAAACAAAATTGCACAATCTGATATGAAAAAATAAAAGCAATAATAGATTTGCCTTCTCTGCTTTTTTCTTTTGACATAAATTGGGAAGAAGAAAACTAATCTTCACTTTACTTCCAAGCTCTTCCAATATTGGGAAGAGAAACTTGCACTAAAATCCCAATTGAAAAAGCTCAATTCCATTTCCATCAAATACTCAAATTCAACCAAAATCACTTCCCCTACAATTAAAAAAACCTCCTCAGATCTATCCAAAACCAGCTCTTCTTTTCCAAATAATAAAACAACCAAAGAAACACCACCAATAAAGACCTAAATAAATTAAAATCCAAAAACCAATCTTCCACAAGTAAAAATGCTAAGAAAGAAACGCACCAATACACAAAGAAATGGGTGTGGGGGTTCGAAGAAGATGAAAAAATAGGGTGTTGGGGGGTGGGGTGGGGTAAGGGTGTGTTAGGAAGAAGATGAAGTTGGATTTTATTTTTTTTCTTGATTATATATAAATATATATAATAATTAAAGAAAAAGTGGGCCTTTTTTAAAAAATATAAAACTCACGCATTTTTTTCCCATGTCAGCCGTAAGGGTTGAAATTAATTCACTTGAAAGTTGTTAAGGAGGGTAAATAATTATTCTATTAGTTTAGGGTCTAAAGTAAGTTTTGGATACAAGTTGAGGGGGGATTTGATGTATTTTCTCTAAACCAATCTCATGAGAATTCCATCAAACACATACAAGGTATAACTTTAGCATGGAAGACATTATGAACATGTGGGTATAGCATAATTTCATCATTTAGATCACCAAAGGATCATAAAAGCACCATAATCTCAATTTAGTATTTTATCAAACACATGGTAGGCGTAGCTTCATACTTGGGCATGAACAACAATACTAATACACCATGACTTCATAATTCAAGGGTTTCAATATAAGAGAAACAAAATTCAACTTACATGCTATCATAATATCAAGAAATACATAAAGATTTCAACTTGTAACACATACCACAACATCAACATGATTATATTCAAACCCAGAACATGGGAATCACAATTCATGTTTTTAAAAGAAGTTTCTTGAACTCCAAGGGTGGAAGGGACCCTTGGATGAACAATTTACATACCTTGTTGAAGAATTTCTGGAAATTAATGGTGGAAATCTTTAGTTCTTGATTTGAAATTTAAAAACCCTAAGGCTTCTTCTTGAGATAAATTGAGAAATAATGAGTTTATTTGCTTTCTAGGGTATTAAATTTCGTATTTTGGGGGCTGAGGGTCAGGGAAAAAAGAACCAAATACCTCCAAGAACGCGGTCTTTTAATGACTAAAGCCGACACATAGGTCAACGTAACGCATTGATGGCATTGACGCGATAGTTGACACGTCGCACCAAGATCATGCCGACTCACTGGAATTTTATACTGGTAGCTGGGAAAAATATTAACCAACGCGATAGGCGATGCGGCGCGCCAAGATCACGTTGGTTCACTATTTTAGAATTCCAAAGGAGCTTCAAACGAAGTTCGAAAAATCCAAAACTTGTACAGGAACACCTATTGACCTTCCTGATCATGAATTAACTAAAATATAGACACTTAAAGGACATTAAGGTCGCGAAATGAGATTTCCAACTTTTTAAGGCTAAAAATAAACTAAGTCTGAATACTTAGCTAGAATTTTCTTAGTCTGGGACCCCTTAACAAGCTTAAAGGACTGAATTAAGCTAGAAATTTTGTGGGGTCTTACAACCAATGGGGCATGAATTAAGATCGAAATCCCAGCATGGTCTTATCAAACTATTAGTGTTGACAGATTTCAAGTTGTGATGCCCATAGATGACCTTGCATAACTAACTGGTGATTTTATACTTAAATCTTAGTTGGGGAAACCTTTTGATGACTTTAGGAATACTATGAAGAAGGAAAACTAGATGAATTTTTTAAGAAGAGATGCTTTGGACACTTTCTTGAGGTGCCTGAGGACAGCAATGCCCCTTTTCCAAATAAGCATGGTATAGGGTCTTCTCAAGGGCAGGATCAAGACAAGGGGATGATAAATATTTTAAGGAGGGGGGAAAATATGGATGAAATCTGGATCAACTGTTGTGGCATGTCGGTTTGTTTTGGCATGAAAGAGTTTGCCATAGTTATAGGCTTGAGATTCAATCATCCAAAAGAACCTCTCATCAAGGAAACAACCTAAAAAAAGTCCAAAGCAAGTAGGACAACCAAACCACCACCATCAAATAAAGACAAGGCATTGTCTAAGAGACCACCCACCAAAACCAACAAACGCAGGGAAAAAATAGACGGGTTGTTGGACATTATTGTAAATGGATACAGAGCCACAAAGTTCTTACAATATCTCATGGATAAATATATACCAAAGAAATACAAGGAGAAATCGTGCTTATTTTAGTTTGCCCATTCAGTAATATTGGCAAGAGACATCAACATAGTCATATAAGATAATTTATTGGGAGTTATTGAGGATCCTGAGAAATTTAACAATTATCCATGGGGATATGACATCTACAAGTTGACTGTCAAATATTTACTGACAAATCTCTTCCCAAGGACAATCATCTTGTACGGTGTTCGTTGGGCTTTCATAAATTTAATCACTATTTATATACTCTTGCATTAGTTTATATTGAATAATTATTATGACTTTTTTTTGTTTGCTTCCTCTTTACATTTTATAGGATTGGGTATTTGAAATTATTTCCCCCCTCCGAAAGCAGGTCAAGGATTACCCGGATGAGGTTTCAAATCCAAGGATCCTTAGGTGGTTGGCTGCAAAGAGCAACACAAGAATTAATGAGATTGATCTCCTTAACCCTCTGGATGATGCATTAAGTCTTCTTTCAAGTAAAATAATTTGACTAAAAGAAAGTTATTGAAATAGATGATTCATATGTTGCAACAGATTGGTAATTTATTACAATTTATTTTAATATATTACCTATCTACTGCAATTTATACAACAAATGGGTAATCTAATTCAATAGATGGTTAATCTGTTGCCACATATGAATCTTTTATTGCACCATAAACATTATCTGTTGCATAAGTTATTTGTGTTAACATAATACCCAACTAACTGCAAATTATTTATTTTATTTAAACGTATCTATCTTTCTTTTAGGTTATGCATTCATGGATCGTGCCTATTGAGCATGAGATAGGAATGATTTTTTTATTACTCTAGGTCTTGTTGATCAATAGCAGACCCAACGGTGGATCTAATAAAGAAGGAATTGGCGGGAGCAACAGCCATAGGAAGAGCAGTTTGGCAAGGTCAGCCTAATGTTAAGTCTCTTCATGACTAACCTGCTACAGCAGATCCGACTGCAGATTCTAGGGGTGTTGCGGTGGAGTTATTCATATTGTTGGCATCCATGTCGATGCTCATGTTGCTTCTAGTCCTGATGACGAGCATGTTAATGCTCAAGAAAAAATATATATATTTGAAATCACCCCTTACACTGGTCCCTCTCACCCTTGCACTGGTCCCTCTCACCCTTACAGTAGTCCCTCTCACCCCTATTCACCCTTATGTTCTCTTTGAAAATGCAATGAGTGCATGGACAAACAAGATAAACTCTTTGAAAGAGTAGATGTTATCGCTAAAGGTGTCGAGGAATTGAAATCCAAGAGGGGTTTCATACCATCAAAGTAGGTAAGAAAGCCATACACTCCTACAGTAGAGGTTAGAAAGAAGAAAAAAGTAATCAGACATATACTCTTAAATATGAAACCAAAAAAAAATTGCAACTTCTCCTCCTCCAAAAGTTGTTAAAGTTCAAGGACCGTTGAAGAAGGTTGACATATACACAGAACTTGATGCCAAATAGAAGGTTGTTCTGAAAAAGACCATAAATTCTAAGCAACGCTCAAAAATCTTCACCATGAATACCTTTTCCCCCAAGACTTCAAGAAGATAATAGATATGGGCATGTGCTACGTGGACATGGTAAGTTTTATTTTTCAAACCTAGCCTTCTAATCTACTCCATAAAGAAGAAGCTACACAACAGATGTGTCATCTGTTGCAATAGAAGGGTATTCCGGTGCAACTGGTGGTGGTTCTGTTGCAACAAATTACCTATCTATTGCATAAGCTGTATTAGATGGGTAATCTGTTAACAGATTCAGAGAACCATGTGCAACAGATGGACCATTCATTGCATCTTTCCACTTTGTTTTTCTTTTTTAAAATTACTAACCTATTTAAAAATTATCTTCTTATATCACAGTATATTAATTAAATTCTCTGCCTCATGAGGGGAAGGCAATTAGTGCACCCGAAGCTTATGATGTTGCCAATAGGATAATGGACCTCAACTTCTATAACAATTTCAATGATAGGTATGACGAGATCATTAAGCTAGCGTCAACTCCCAATGGAACGGGATTTGATTCATTAGTTTCTCGGTTCGAATGAGATGAAGATATGATTAATTATGTTAGAGAAAGAAGGTCAATACGAAAAGGACTAGACCAAAGCAAAGAGGATTCTTGCAGTCATGAACATGAAGAAAAAATATTTTCTGATTGTTGAGATACTGCTCAAGGAGGGAATGACGAAGGTTTATGACTTTAACTTGCCTGTCTTCAACGAGCCAGATTTTTTTACAAAGATGAAGCCACTGTTGGCATTGTTCCCCAACTTGTTGAGGCAGAGTAGACTGATGAATCATTTTCCAGTGAAAGTGTTAAAGGAAACATAGGATTTTGAAGATTGAAATAAGGACAAGGACCTTCCAAAAATGAAACTGGTGCCGCATGCGGGTCATACGCTCTTGCACGCATCGAATGTATGCTAAATGGCACACAAATATCCAACCCAACGACCTTTCTATGCGACAACACTATGGCAAGGATACAAGAGGTCTGGGCTTATGGAGTACTAACTAAATGCTTGGAGCCTGTGTATAAAAAAGAAAATGTAGAAACACAAACACCATGACAATTTTTATTTACTGACAATCTTTTATATTTGATGAAAATTGAATTTTTGTATAATGCAACAGACTATCTATCTGTTGTAATAGATAGTCTATCTTTTCTGATAGATAGTTTATCTATTGCAATAGGTTGGTCATCTATTACAATATGCAGATGTTAATATCTAAGTCTATCTGTTTGCAACAGATAGGTCATCTATTAGAACAAATCAAAACAGTGGGAAGACCTGTTTTATAATTTTCAATTGATGACCTACATATTGCAACATATGTCTAAATCTATTTGATAATTTCCAACATATATGTCGTATGTTATAACAGATACATTATCTGTTGTAATATTTGAATCTAATATTACATTTTAATTAATAAGTTCAAATCTAAGGTTAAATAAAATTCATGGACAAAATAAAATAAATCAAATCCAACAGAAATTACATGAAATAAACAACAAATAAATGAAATGTAAAAAAATTGTTACGGATCCAAATCTCAATAAATAAATCAACAATTTAAGTTTTGATGCCAATAATTTCTAAGGAGAGGTGAGGTTATTACTTTGGCAGACTCAAGATATAAAGATCTACTCAATATGGACAAGTTGTTCTTCATCCGATGCTATAAAATTAGGCTTTAGTCATCGTGGATCTTTAATGTCGCTTGCGTACGATTTCTGCACTTTCGCTTCTCTGTATTTCCAAAAAAGAGTAGAATATCTTTTACGGAGTAATCCAACATCAAGTCCATCATTTGGTACTTGTAATCCATCACTCAAATACTCGGCGTAAGCGGCAACAAAAAGACCACAATCCATGTGCTGGTAAAAATCAAATAACCCATATCTTGTAATTAATGTAAGCGTTGTGAAATTTATGAAATAAAACTAAATCATGATACTTACAGGCTACCAATGGGTTGTTGAGCAATTCCTTCAACATATTCTATATCAAATGGATTGTTCATTTTATTTTGGTATGATTTAATCATTGACCAATCAGTACGAATCTTTTGGTTCAAAAAGCCACTTATATCAAGACAAGTAGGAAATATTTTGGCCAGCATTTATATCTCAAACGATGACCCAGAATTTCTCCTTCCCGACATCGAGTTGTAAACTCTAATGTGCCTCTCTTTTAGAATAACGACAGCCAACACCCAATGAAATTCATCACCGTAATTAATTGGGATGTACATATCGTCGAAAAAATGCCAAGGTAAGTCAGCTGGAATGCTAAAACCTTTGATGATGTTGATTAAGCATTACTCATTTTGAGAAACTTCCGGCTGTTGTTGATAATACCTATCATAGGCATTATTGATGTAAACTTTGTACAAATAATTGTCTGTCATGTATCTGTATTGTTTTTGTGTTTGCGACTTGGCCTTCTTTTGGAGGTAGTCAAAAATGACATCGATGTGTTGCACATATTATCAAATATTTTAGATTATGTGATAATAAAATTAATACATAGATGCAGTTAAATAAAGTATTAATAGTAAGATGTATGCATTTAAACCTCACCATTCCAACAATTTTAGGGCTGTGACATCAAATAGAACCACTTCTTCATTCCGAGATGTGCAACAACAAAGTCGAACATATCAAAACTAAGACTCGATTCGTTCACTTTGTAGTGTTCATCATTTTATTTTATGCATGATTTCTATGTGTTAATGTCATGTTTATACAACAAGAATTGTATAAATCAATATCTTTAAAAATGATTTATGTACCTTCCAGCACGATGCTTTAACAACCCATTGGCAATCCATTCTAAATAGTCGTTGATCAACTTTGTTAGTTTTTTTAAAGTCTTGTCCGAGATGTTGAACCCTTCAAATGGGCAATTCTTTCATTCTCCCAGACTGATAGGCTCCACATTTTTTTCATCTTTGAAAGTAGTTGATGGATTATCAACTGTGATATTATGTTGTTCACTAGTAGCTTCTACTATAACATCTACTTGAAAAACTAAAATTGTCAATGCTAGTCACAGAGATACAAAAAAATAGAAAAGTATAACTCATTTGTTTAAGAAAATCAAATAGGTATTCTTCCTATTTTATATTATCCCAAATAGATTATCTATCTATTGCAACAGATGGATCATCTGCTGGGATAAATAAAATAGGAGGAAGAGTTGTATGATAATTTCCAACAGATGACCCATCTGTTATAACATATATATCATCTGTTTCGAAAAACTAAAATAGTAGGAAACCTTGGTTTCATTTGTCAACTCATCTGTTGCAACATATGACTCATCTGTTTAGGAAAACTAAAAACAGTAGGAAACCTTTGTTGTATTTGTCCCAACAGATACAGAAGAAGAAAGGAATGTCAACTGAAAGGAGAAGAAATAAAGAAGAAAGGAATGTCATACAAATATGAAAAAAATGCCAACTGGCGTTTTTAAATAAAAATAAAGAAGAAAGAAATGTCATATAATTAAAAAATACTAACATTTTACAAGTGGATGGTATTGTGGCATAGTCACGTGGTTTTTTTTATCTAGGTGGCATGCTTGGCGGAACTTCGTTAAAGAGGGGTATTTTTTAGCCAAATATTTAACAGAGGGGTAGTTTTGAGCCATTTCAGATAGTTCAGGGGTATTTTTTATTCTTTTCTGAATTCTGTTAGAGGGAGGGATATTTTTTAGCCAAATATTTAACGGAGGGGTATTTTTGAGCCAAAAATCTAACGAGGGAAATTTTGAGCTATTTCAGATAGTTCAGGGGTATTTTTAACCCGTTTAAAATATTGTAATAGGAGCATCATTAGCCCCAAAAGCAGCACCACTGCCACTACCACTACCACCACCAATATCTCCATTACTACCAACACCATTAACAACAATAAGCCCACCCTCCAAAATTATTTTTCTTGTGATGGTTGTTGATCCAAACAATTCTTTTTTATTCTATCAATGACCTTAGGGTTCGATAAAATTTGCACAGACCGTAAAATAAGAAAAAATGGCATCTTCAACTCTCGATTGGTCGAAACAAGCTATGGATGCACAATTTAAAATAAATTGGTACATATATTACAATGATGATTAAATCATTTAAAAAAATCATTAATTAAAACCATTAATTCTTGGACATGAATTCCTGGTGGTTCACGTATTGTTTCAAATAAGGAATGGCTTCAAATGCCCAAGCCTATAAAATAACGCCAACAAATCAAAAGCATTATTCAATAAAAATAAATGAATCATAATAAAAGAAATATTTATCATGAAACCCATGGAAAGACATATAAGTTGACCGTCTTTAGCGTTAATAGAGTCAACAAATAATTGACAGTCATTTTGAAGCTTTCATAACCCTATGGATAGTTGTTAAATGCCTCAATATCCTCGGAGAGATTTATTAAATCAAGTGGTATGTTGCTGTTAATGTCTCTCGCCTAAAGAATATTATGTACAAACCAAATCAAGCACAATGATTGTTTGTGCTTCTTTGAAAGTCTTTTACCTTCCAACGATTCTACAAAAAAAAATTATTTTTGAAGCTTGGACCAACAAGGGACACCAAGTCATCACCATCACTTGACTTGCCTTTGCATTTTTTAGGTGTGAGGGGTGCTTTTTTGAGTTAAAATTGGTATACTTGAGAAGGAGAAGGAGGATAATATTTTAGTCCAGTAACTATGGCAAACTCCGTCCAACCAAAACAAACAGACATGCGATAGTAATTTATTCCCACTTCATCCATCGTATATTTATTTTCATACATAAACCTACTCTTGAGAAAATCATATACCATTTTCATCTGGAAACGAGCATTGTTGTCCTTCGACAAATCAAAATATTGCCCAAAGTAGTTGTCCCTGAAATAAGCATCCAATTTTTGTTCTCGAAGTATTTTTCGAAAGGCTTTGGAAGATTTTCCCATGGCTGACTTAACCACGAAATCACCAGTTAAAGCTATGGCACCATCTCACTATATTTTCACAAGATAGCTATCAATACTGAAGGTTTTGATCAACTCTTCGGTAAAAGGGCTATTAGCATTTGGATCGTCTCATTTGAAATATTCCTCATCCCCATGTTCATTATCTTTTGCTTCTAATTGGGATATAGCTTGTAAAGCAAGATCATAAAGTGGTGGATGTAGCCTAGCTACTTCATTTGTTCCTTTACTAGGACTGGATTCGGTTTCTTTTCTTTTGGGATCCATATAATTTAAAAATAGTAGGAAAATAAAAAAGACTATAATTAATTAATGCATCGTTAAAAAAAGAATAATAGTAAATATGACATGTGCAACAGTAAAATAACTGTTCCAACAGATCACACATTTGTTGCACCTGGTAGGTTGTCTATTGCAACATATAACTAATTTGTTGCGACGGATGAGCAATCTGTTGGAATAATAAAAATAGATCACTCATCTGTTGAAATAGATGACTAATCTGAGAAACAGATCATTCATCTATTACAACATATGATTAATTTGTTAGAACTATTATAAACTATCAATATTGTCTAGATTTTTTCCAATAGAAGGGTCGTTTGTCGCAACAAATGAATGATCTGTTAGATTGTTCATCTGTAACATCAGATGATTCATCTATTGCATTAGATATTCATCTATTGCAAAAAAAATAGCACCAGGATTTTGTTCAATAGAACAACAGAAATATCACTATTTAATATAAAATACATTATTTTTATCAAGAAAAACAATAAATCAACCCAGCAACACCAACACAACAAACACACCAAGAACATCAACAGTGACCAAAAACACCAACATTATTGTTTTGCGTTTGTACAAACACAAATAACAAAAATCAAACTTCAAAAAACTCAATAGACACCAATAAATCGAATCATCAATTCGAAAACAAGAACTACAATAACAACAAAAAGTTATATTTCACTCCTGAAAGAGTAGAGAAGAATCGCCAAAAATTAGGGTTTTATTCAGTCCCCATTTTAAATTTAAGGAACAAATATTGAAATTATTAACCAATACTAGAAGAGAAGTTGGATCAAGTTCCTCTTTTTCTTTGTAACTAAAAAGCCATAATTTTTTCCCTGTGAAAGAAGAAATGGGACGATGAAGAACTCGAAGTTGTTGTCGTCGAAGAGCACTATTGTCACGTCAATTGACGGTTGAAAGTCGAAAAGCAACTTGCCCAACTATTTGTCGCCGGAGGTTGAAGTCACCGGTGATTGAAGGGAGAAATTTTGCAGAACTGTTAGTTGGGAGAGAGTTGAGAGAAACTATCGACAGAGAGGGGAGAAAAGAGAGAGACAATTAATTTGAAAAGGGGAGGGGTGTAGGTTGATTTATTATTTTGAAAATTTAGAAAGTTTTAAAAATATTAACCAAGTCCATAATAACTTAATTAAGTTTTCTAACCCTTTAAGTTGGTCAATGTCACCAATCCTTCATTCAAGAACTAAATGACACCTTTCCTTCAATTTTCTCTACTAAGTTGCTAGCTACTCGTAAGTCGTTGCTATCTATATAGCTCAAACAAATCCCCAACAAAATAGGAGAATTAATTTTATATTCTATTTTCTTATAAAGATCAGGAGGTCACGGGTACAAGTCATGAAAACAACCTTTTTGCAGAAATATGGGGAAAGATTGTGTACAATAAACCCTTGTGGTTCTGTACTTTCTCTGATCCTACACATAGCGAGAGTTTTAGTGCACCGGACTACCATTGTTTTCTTTTAAATTTTTACTCTTACACCTTTTTTCATTTTTACGAATAAAATACTATTTTCTTTTATTTTTTGTAGGTAGACAAATGATCGATATAAATTCCTCCAACAAATATTAAAAGAAGGGCAACCCGGTGCACTAAAGCTCCCGCTATATGTAGGGTCCGGGGAAGGGCTTGTAATACCCCGTACTTTTCCTAGCTAATTTCATCTAAAGAATGTCTAGTATTATCTTCTAAATTAAATTATGACAATTCCATGAGGAATTTTCAAGATTTTAACTTTTTGTCATGTGGGAAATTCAATAAGCTTTCCATCGGTATAAGATTTGCCCAAATCCAATAATCGGGTCAGAAGTTGCGACTATTTCAAGTTCCCATCATACAATAGTGCCATATTAGTCAGTGGCACGCCGTTCCACAAGGGGAAATGGCAATTGGCAAATTCCAGTAGGGGTCCGCGATTATGGCGCATCGCGCCAGGGCCCAAGTTCAAAATTGTCCTTTTCCAGTTCTCAGTGTGATCTACCCCGCGTCGCATCATAGTTCCAGGTCACAAAGGAAGGGGGAACGTGATGGCTATGCATCGCGTCATCCCTCAGTTTCCCAATTGTCAAATTCCAGTGACACGGCGTGATAGCACCGGTCGCGCCAAGGGTTCGATTCGGGAAAATTTTACCGAAATTAAATAATGCATCCAGGGTTAAAAAGGTCAACTTCCCATGTCTATTTAAGCCCTTTAACACGTGATTCGGTCACTTTTCACCCAAAATATACTAGTTTCTCTCAAAAACCTCTCAAGAACAACCTAGGGCTTTTCATAGAAGATTTAAAATCAAGAATTTCCTCCGTCAATTCAGGAAATCACGAACCAAGGTATGCGTAGTGTCATTCATGGACTCCTTTCGTCCATGAAGCCCAAGAATATCTTTTCTAAGTTTAAGTTTATAGATTTCTTTATGAATTTCATGTTGGGTTTGTTTTGTTTATGTTGAGAATGATCAATTAAATTCAAATCCATGTTGAGTGATCAAATTTATGTGGAATTGATTTGTATAGATGTATCTTTATGTGAACCTATGAATAAACCCAAGATGATGACAATTAGAGATGAATCATGATGATTAATTGTTATATAATGTTGCCTACATGTTCCATGCCTACCATGTGTTTGATTAAATGCCTAGGTGAAGGAACAATGCCCAACTAGTATGATATCATGAAATCCCCTTGTATATACAAGTTATGCCTATCACATGTTTTGATGGAATGCTTCTATGAATGTATTATCGATTATGATGTTAGTTATGTGTTCAAGTAAGTTATGCTAGGTCAGTTTTCCTTCCATTGAGTCCTGGGGGTACTTGTACTCGAAATATTAGCTGTGTGCCTAGAGCCATGTCATGTTTCCATGATACTCTCAGTCAAGCTATGAATCCTTAGACTTCAGACAGTCTTATGACTTAGGAAATCTCCATGATCTCATGAACTTAGTCAGTTGTCAGATATCAGTAATATTTCGTTAGTCAGCGGAATTCAGTAACTCAATCCATGTTCCATTCAGTAAATTATGTTCAGTATCTATTCAGATGGGAGTAGAAATTAGCACCGAGTGAACCCAAGGATAGGGACTCACCTTTTATATGAGGGCGTTATTCTTAGAAGCAATCCTTGTGTTCCAGAACTATGTAGCCAGCATAGGTTGAGACATTATAGCCTTCTATATGAGGGTAGATGAGGTGGCTTAGCTAGCTATATGAGGGTTTCCACCATTCTCACTAGAGTTACCTGTTATATTAGGGTCACTCACATATTGTCCTTACCAGTGGCGCGGTATTGACACCCTTCTAATTAGGGCATAGATTGGACCCCAATTCATCTATAATGCATCATTTGGGGCATATCAGTTAGATGACTACCTCCCACAGTCTCAGTATCAGTCTCAGTAATAGAACTCAAATAGTTCTTCAGATTTCAGGACTGTCAGATACAGTCAACTCAAATACAGAACGAAACTCAGATAGTTCCATCAGATTCAGGACTGTCAGATACAGTCACTCATGTTATCAGTTATATTCAGATTCAGTAATCATGTTATCACAGTATTAGTGTCAGTTGTTAGGTCTCATGGATGTATTCTCACGCTCATGAAGTTAGTCAGTTATTATTATCGTTCATGCATATGAACCCCATGCATTCAGCCTACCTCACATACATACCAGTACATTCAAAGTACTAACGCATTTGCGCTATGGTGTCTTATACCATAGGTTCATAGACACGAGCTCCAGATCAGCAGTAGATTCTAGTTTCAGAAGTCAGAGTTAGAAGTAAGTCCTCATCATTCGAGGATATGATTATTCCCTATCATCTCATTAACTAGTTTATTAGTTGGAGTTAGTTGGGGACATGTCCCATCAGCTCCTTACTCAGACAGTTCAGGCAGTTAGAGGCTTTCTAGACTATCATGTTTCAGACTTCAGTATTTTCAGTTTTATTTTGGGTATTCTATTACCTTGCACTGATGTTATATCATTCAGATTATTTTTAGTATTGAACCTTATGGACTTTCAGTGCATGTTTCCATATTATTATGTTATTTTATGCAGTATACATGTATAGATATCAGTCATGGGTTAGCTTGTGGTCCTTTGGAGTCATGAGCACCGCGTACCATTTCGGGTATCAAATTTAGGGCTTTACAAACTTGGTATCAGAGCTTAAGGTTCAATAGAGTCCTAGGAAGTCTGAAAGCCGCATCTAGCATAGTCTTGTACATGGGTGTGTTGTGCACCACATTTATGTACAGGAGGCTATAAGATGTTTTAGGAACAGTTTCCCCTCTTTCAATATTCATGTCATGCCAGTGAGTATAATCTCAAGTCAATCTCTCAATCTAATTCGTTTCTCCCTTTCTTCTATAGAACATGCCTCCTAAAAGAAGAAACGGAAATCAGTCATCCCCCTAGCCCGAAGATCTTTTGGGCAATCATGTTTCTCATGCGGAGTTCAGGGCCGCATTCACTACTCTTGCTCAGTCAGTTGCTGCTCAAAATGAATGGCCAGCTGTTATTTCGGCCAACCCAGTGGCCAACTCAGCTGCAGCTAGAATTCAGGACTTCACCCAAATGAATCCTCCATCCTTTCTAGGGTCTAAGACAGATGAGGACCCTCAGGAATTCCTAGATCAGGTGAAGAAGGTGATAGACATCATGGGGGTAAATACTGTTGAGAGTGCTGAGCTAGATGTATATCAGTTGCAGGATGTTGCTCACACTTGGTTCAAGTAGTGAAAGTCAGAGAGGACAGATGATACAGGGCCAGTTGAGTGGGAGGAGTTTGTATCTACTTTTCTCGATAAATTCTTTCCCCTAGAGCTTAGGGAAGCTAAGGTGTTAGAATTCATCAACCTCAGGTAGGGCAATATGACAGTGAAAGAGTATTCTCTTAAGTTTACTCAATTAGCCAGATATACACCTCATTTGGTTGCAGATAGCAGGACAAGGATGAGTAAGTACATTTTAAGGGTGAATGATAGCGTGGTTAATGAGTGCAGATCCGCCATGCTGAATAGTGACATGACTTTAGCCAGGCTTATGACTCATGCTCAGTAGATTGATGAGCAAAACATTAAGATGAGGGACAAACAAAATAAGAGGGCGAAGACAGGTAGTTTTAACTTCGCTCAAGCTAAGTCAGAAGGAGGAAACCGTTCTCAGTTTCATCCTAAGTCATCAGTTCCAGCTCCTTCTACAGCCAGTGCTCCAGTTCATAAGTTTAGAGAGGGTAACAAAGACAGAGTGCTAGGTTCTAAGTCCCAGGGCAGTGTTAGCAGTGCCTACACCTATCCTCTTTGCCAAACTTTTGGCAAGCACCATCAGGGTATTTGCAGAGCTGGTAGTGGTATTTATTTCGGATGTGGCAAGCCAGGCCACAGAGTCAGAGACTGTCCTCAGCCAGGTCCTCAGGGTCAACAGAATCTCTCCTCAGCTCAGTTCGGTCGCCCAAATTAGCAGGGTGTCACCACCATTGTTACTAGTGGGTAATGCCCAAATCATATCTATGCTCTTCATTCCCGACAAGATGAGAAAAATTCTCCTAATGTGGTTACCAGTACGTTACAGATCTTTCATGTGCATGTTTACACTTTGCTAGATCCAGGAGATTCTTTATCTTTTGTTACTCCTTATATAGCAGTCGATTTCGGAATCAGTCCCAAAATTCTAACAGAGCCCTTTTCAGTCACTACCCCAGTGGGTAAAACCATAATAGCTCGATGGGTATACAGGAACTGCCCGATTATGATATCTCAGAAAGTCACCTCAGCAGACTTAGTCAAATTAGAGATGACTGATTTTGATGTCATTCTCAGCATGGATCGGCTTTATTCTTGCTATACCACAGTCGACTGTAGAAACAGAATAGTCCAATTTCAGTTTCCGAATTAACCCATCCTAGAGTAGAAGGGTAGTGTATTCACTTTCAGAGGTCATCTTGTTTCCTAGCTTCGAGCACGGAAAATGATATCTAAAGGATGTGTCTATCATCTTGCTTAAGTTAAGGACACTAGTTCCAAAACTCCCAATCTTGAATCAGTCCAAGTAGTGAATGAATATTCAGATATCTTTCCCAAAGATCTTCCAGGAATTCCCCCGAAAGGGAAATATACTTTGGTATTAATCTTCTTCCAAATACTCAGACTATCTCTATTCCGCCATACAGAATGAAACCAACAGAACTCAGAGAACTGAAAGAACAATTGAAGGATCCCTTAGATAAGGGATTCATCAGGCCCGGTGTTTTGTCGTGGAGCACTCCAGTATTATTCGTGCGCAAGAAAGATGGCTCTCTTAGGATGTGTGTAGACTACCGTCAACTCAATAAGGTCACGGTCAAGAATAATTATCCTCTTCCCAGAATTGATGAATTGTTTGACCAACTTCAGGGTGCCAGTTGTTTCTCTAAGATAGACCTCAGATCCGACTATCATCAGCTCAGAGTTAGGGAATGTGACATTCTAAAAACAGCTTTCTGCACTCGATATGGTCACTTCAACTTCTTAGTTATGTCATTTGGTCTTACCAATGCCCCAACCACTTTCATGGACTTGATGAACCATGTGTTCAAGCAGTACTTGGATATGTTTGTCATAGTCTTCATAGATGATATCCTGGTTTATTCCCGCAGTGAGCGCGATCATGTAGACCATCTCAAGAAAGTACTTCAGATTCTCAGAGATCATCAGTTATTCACCAAATTTAGTAAGTGCGAGTTTTGGATAAGGTCAGTAGCATTCCTTGGTCACATCATTTTTGGTGATGGCATTAGAGTAGATCCTCAAAAGACCGAAGCAGTAAGAAACTGGACTCATGCTGTCTCTCCATCAGATATTAGGAGTTCCTTGGGTTTGGCTGGCTATTATAGATGGTTTGTTGAGGTATTTTCTTCTATTGTATCCCCTATGTCTAGATTGACACAGAAGAAAGTCAAGTTTCGGTGGTCAGATCCTTACGAGAAGAGTTTTCAGGAGTTGAAGACTCGACTCACCTCAGCTCCAGTTTTAGCTCTTCCAGATGGTCCAGATGGGTTTGTAGTGTATTGTGATGCATCCAGAGTAGGTTTTGGTTGTGTATTCATGCAGCATAGTAAGTTCATAGCCTATGCCTCCAGACAGCTTAAACCTCATAAGAAGAATTATCTTACTCATGATCTTGAGTTAGCAGCCGTAGTATTTACCTTGAAGATTTGGAGGCATTATCTATAAGGTGTTCATGTAGATGTCTTCACAGATCATAAGAGTCTTCATTATGTCTTTTCTCAGAAAGATCTCAATCTTCGTCAGAGAATGTGGTTAGAGCTCTTGAAAGATTATGACATGAGTGTCCTCTATCATCCAGGCAAGGCCAATGTAGTGGCCGACGCTCTCAGTAGACTATAGGTAGTGTTTCTCATGTTGAGGACGGTAAGAAGAAGTTAGCATATGAAGTACATCATCTTGCCAGACTAGGCGTTCACTTAGTCGATATAGATGAGGGTAATATATGGATTCAGAGTAGTTTAGAATCATCTCTAGTTTCTGAGGTGAAAGAAAAGCAAGATAGAGATCCCAGCCTTCTCAAGTTGAAAGAGTAAGTCCAGGATCAAAAAGTAGAGGTTTTCTCCTAAAGGGAGCTTGTGTTCTTCATTTTTAGGGTCGTCTTTGTGTTCTAAGTGTAGATGACATAAGGCAGCGAATTCTTGCAGAAGCGCATAGTGTACGCTACTCTATTCATCCAGGGGCCATAAACATGTACCACGACGTGTGGGAAATCTATTGGTGGAGTGGGATAAAGAGAGACATTACAGAGTTTGTGGCTAAGTGGTCTACATGTCACCAGGTTAAGATAGAGCATTAGAATCCTAGTGGGTCCATATAGGAATTCAGTATTCCTACTTGGAAGTGGGAAGTTGTGAACATGGACTTCATGACGGGTTTGCCTTGAACTCATCATCATCATGATTCAGTATGGGTCATTGCAGATAGAATGACCAAATTAGCTCATTTCCTTCCAGTTCATACCTCTTATTCAGTCGAGGATTATGCCAAAATCTACATCAAGGAGTTGGTCAGATTGCATGGTGTTCCACTATCTATTATCTCAAACAGAGGTACCCAGTTCCCCGCTCATTTCTGGAAAGCAATCCAAAAGGGTCTTGGTACCCAAGTTTATCTCAGTACATCCTTCCATCCTCAGACAAATGGTAAAGCAGAAAGGACCATTCAGACTTTAAAAGATATGCTAAGGGTGTGTGCAATTGATTTCAAAGGGAGTTGGGATGACCACTTGTCTTTGATTGAGTTTGCATACAATAATAGTTATCATTCCAGTATTCAAATGGCTCCATTCCAAGCTCTGTATGGTAGGAGATGTAGATCTCCAATTGGTTGGTTCGAAGTTAGTGATGGCTCAGTCATAGGTCCTGACTTGGTATTCGACGCCTTAGAAAAAGTCCAGTTGATTAGAAAAAGACTCCAGGCTGCTCAAACCCGACAGAAGTCTTATGCAGATGTTCGTAAAAAATATCTCTAGTTTAAGATTAGTGATCATATCTATCTAAAGATATCTTCCATTAACGGAGTGAAGAGATTCAGTAAGAAGGGAAAGCTTAGTCCCCGATATGTCGGTCCCTTCAAGATTCTTAGTCGCTTTGGCAAGGTAGCCTATGAGGTTGAATTTCCTTTAGATCTAGCCTCAGTTCATCCAGTCTTTTATGTCTCTTTGCTCAAGAAGTGCATAGGTGACCCATCAGTTGTAGTCCCTATTCAGAGAATTAGTGTTCAGAACACTCTCTTATGAAGAGATTCCAGTCAAAATCTTAGACTATTAGACTCGTAGATTGAGGAACAAAGAAGTCCCTCTAGTTAAAGTTCTTTGGCGAAATCAGTCTGTCGAGGGAGATACTTAGGAAGAAGAGGAAGACATGCATACCAAGTATCCTCACCTCTTCTTCACCAACTCAGATCAAGCTCAAGCTAACAGTTCTTCTTAAGCTTACTCAGTTTCATGTTCAGTGTTCATCACAAACTTGGTATGCAGTTTCATGCTCATGTTCCCATCATAAACTTATTATCAAGTACCATTGCATATTCCGTCATGTAATCATGTATCAGTGCAGTTATGTAATTATCCATCAGACATGCATTCTCATTGTGAGAAACTTAGTTCTTCAGAACACTCAGTCATGCATTCATGAATCAGTTACACATGCATAGATATGCATGTTCAGTATTATATGTTCAGTTTGTCAGTCATGTCAGTCATGAGATCATGTTCCAGTTTTTCATGTTCAGTATGTATGTCAGTTGTCTTTTCTCCCCTCTCAGTCAGTCTCATTCGAGGACGAATGTTCTCAAGGGGGAGATATTGTAATACCCCATACTTTTTCTAGATAATTTCATCTCAAGAATATCTAGTATTAGCTTCTAAATTGAATGATGACTATTCCGTTAAGAATTTTCAAGATTTTAACTTTTTGTCATGTGGGAAATTCAATAAGCTTTCCATCGGTATAAGATTCGCCCAAATTCGATAATCGGGTCAAAAGTTACAACTATTTCAAGTTCCTATCGTAAAACAGTGCCATATTAGTCAGTGGCGCGCCGCGCCACAAGGGGAAATGGCATTTGGCAAATTCCATCGCCAGGGTCCAAGTTCATAATTATCCTTTTCTAGTGTCTCAGTGCGATCTACCCTGCATCACATTAAAGTTCCAGATCACAAAAGAAGGGGAAACGCGATGGCTCCGCGTTGCGCCATCCCTCAGTTTCCCAATTGTCAAATTCCAGTGACACGGTGCGATAGAGCCGCGTCGCGCCAAGGGTCCAATTCAGAAAATTTTTACTGAAATTAAATGACACGTCCAGGGTTAAAAGGGTCAACTTCCACCCCTATTTAAGCCCTTTAACACGTAATTCAGCCACTTTTCACCCAAAATATACTAGTTTCTCTCAAAAATCTCTCAAGAACAACCTAGGGCTTTTCATAAAAGATTAAGAATCAAGAATTTCCTCCGGCAATCTTCACAAAATCACTAACCAAGGTATGCGTAATGTTCATTCATGGACTCCTTTCGTCCATGAAGCCCAAGAATCTCGTTTCTAAGTTTAAGTTTGTGGATTTCTTTATGAATTCCATGTCGGGTTTGTTTTGTTTATGTTGAGAATGATCAATTGAATTCAAATCCATGTTGGGTGATCAATTTTATGTGGAATTGATTTGTATAGATGTATATTCATGTGAACCAATGAATAAACCCTAGATGATGACAATTAGAGATGAATCATGATGATTAATTGTTGTATAATGTTGTCTACATGTGCTATGCCTACCATATGTTTTATTAAATGCCTAGATGAAGTAACAATGCCCAACTAGTATGATATCATGAAATACCCATGTATGTACAAGTTATTCCTATCACATATTTTGATGGAATGCTTCTATAAATGTATTATGGATTATGATGTTAGTTATGTGTTCAAGTAAGTTATGCTTAGTCAGTTTTCCTTCCATCGAGTCCTGGGGTTACTTGTACCCAAAATATTAGTTGTGTACCTAGAGCCATGTCATGTTTCCATGATACTCTCAGTCAATCTATGAATCCTTAGACTTCAGACAGTCTTATGACTCAGGAAATCTCTATGATCTCATGAACTCAGTCAGTTGTCAGATATCAGTAATATTTCGTCAGTCAACGGAATTCATTAACTCAGTCCATGTTCAGTTCAGTAAATTATGTTTAGTGTCTATTTAGATGGGAGTAGAAATTAGCACCGAGTGAACCCAATGATGGGAACTCACCTGTTATATGAGGGTGTGATTCTTAGAAGCAATCCTTGTGTTCCAGAACTATGTAGCCAGTATAGGTTGAGACATCATAGCCTTCTATATGAGGGTAAATGAGGTGTCTTAGCCTGCTATATGAGGGTCCCCACCGTTCTCACTAGAGTTACCTGTTATATTAGGGTCACTCATATGTTGTCCTTACCAGTGGTGCGGTATTGACACCCTTCCAATCAGTGCATATATTGGACCCTAATTCAGCTATAATGCATCATTTGGGGGATGTTAGATGACTACCTCCCACAGTCTCAGTATTACTCTCAGTAATAGAACTCAGATAGTTCTTCAGATTTCAGGACTGTCAGATACAGTCAACTCAGATACAGTACGGAACTCGGATAGTTCCATCAGATTCAGGACTGTCAGATATAGTCACTCATGTTATCAGTTATATTCAGATTCAGTAATCATGTTATCACAGTATTAGTGTTAGTTGTTATGTCTCGTGCATGTATTCTCATGCTCATGATAGTTTGTCAGTTATTATTATTGTTCATGCATATGAACCCCATGCATTCAGCCTACCTCACACGCATAACAGTACATTCAAAGTACTGATACATTTGCGCTATGGTGTCTTATACCATAGGTTCAGAGACACGATCTTCAGATCAGCAGTAGATTCCAGTTTCAACAGTCAGAGTTAGAAGTGAGTCCTCTCATTTGAGGACATGATTATTCCCTATTATCACATTAATTAGTTTATTAGTTGGAGTTAGTTTGGGACATGTCCCATCATCTCCTTACTCAGATAGTTTAGGTAGTTAGAGGCTTTCTAGACTATCATGTTTCAGACTTTAGTATTTTTAGTTTTGTTTTGGGTATTCTATTACCCCGCACAGATATGATATCATTCAGATCATGTTAAGTATTGAACCTTATGGACTTTCAGTGCATGTTTCCATATTATTATGTCATTTTATGCAGTATACTAGTACAGATATCAGTCATGGCTTAGCTTGTGGTCCTTCGGGATTATGACCACCGTTTAGCATTCCGGGTATCAGATTTGGGGCATTACAGGGTCCCATGACAAGGGTGTATTGTACGCAGTCTTACCTTTCATTTCTATCAGAGGTTGTTTCCTAGGCTTGAACCCATGACCTCCTGGTCACATGGCAACAACTTTACCAGTTACTCCAAGGCTCCCCTTCAAACAAATATTGTTGATTATAAATGAATTATAACATAACATGGACCTTTGGGAGTATTAATACTATATATAGAGTATTTTAGACATTTCACAAGACCAGCTACATCTGTAAAATTTGAGTGGGTAAAGCATCATTGTCCCAACAGGTGGTTTTGACATTTAATGTAATGATCTGATTTGTGAAAATTCATTGTTTATGAGATTTAACTATTTCACACTTTTTCATATTTGAAACATGTTAATTTTGGGGTGTGGGATGGTTGACATGCTTTTTTATGCCATCGAAAATGATTTGGGAGAGTTTGTGGTCTTTACAAGCTTTAAAAGTCATATAGTTGGTTTCAGTTAATATTTATTATTTTGAGTGTCGGATGGTGATTTGAATAGTTCCATTAGATTAGAATGTCAAATTTAGGTTAGTAGAGAGGTTGGTTCGGGTTTGAAACCTTTATTTTGCACTTCGACCCTTCATTTGAATTTTTTCCTAAAAAGGGTCTTGCGGGGTTAATTTATTGAAAATAATCTTTTTTTAAAAAAAAATCAACGTCTCCATTGAGTTCTGAACATCGATAACAGACTAGTAGAATATATGGTTTACTTCTACTACGTCCCAAATGAATATTGAAAATCCGTTTGGTGTTTCAAAAATATGCATCATCAGCAAAGTTGTTGATATCTGGTGCATGAAGCCACCTTCTTTGCAAACGCGGGTCATAAGCTGGGAATACAAACATGGAATTATTCCCTTCATCGCTATTGCGAGGGTGGTGGACCCGATCGTGAAGGAGTATATTTGAGTTGAGTGTTTATTCCTTTTTTGCGAATACGACAGGGCCGTCACGAACTTGAGGGTCCAGGTTATGGACCTTTGCGAACGCAAAGCGCTGGCTGTGAATGTGAAGGCCAATTTATTTTCTAGTCAAATATTAATTCTTGCGACTGTGAGGTGGGTTCCACTATCGTGGGGCAATGTACATAGAACAGTATATAAACCTCATTTTTGTGAATTTCACCATATTTGGACCTCCAACCTTCGAGAAGAGACGATTTCTAAGGGGGTTTTCACCATTCTTGCTTGGGTAAGCTATAATCTCCTAAATCATCTTTTTATTATTTCCTATCAATTATTTCATCAAAAATATCTTTTAATCTTGATTTCAAATGGGAGCTTGATAATTTTGTCGGTAAAGCTTAAAACTGATTTTTCTTCAAATTGAAACTTATTTTTAACCCATTTTCACATGGGTTTTTAACTATAGACTCCTACAACCTTTGAAAATTTGTTTTTAAATAAAAATTCTAATTTTACATTTTTTATTTTTTAATTTATTTTTCGGGTCCATTTTGGACCCATCTTAAATATGGTCAATACGGGTATTGTTAACTTTTTTTTTAATGCGTAGATGGTATGATTGTAAGTTTTAATTGATTAAAAGACTGTTCAAAAGGGTAAAATATCATGTTGAAGAACTTTAGACATGGATTTCACTATTTCGAGATAGGTTATGACTTAACTTTTTTCAGACTAGGCTGGAAAGTTAATGAATAAGTAAAGCATGCTATGGATTGGGGAAAATAACTTTGTGTATGATTTTTGAGCTACTATATATTACGTGGTGCCCATGTGGAGGCTTATTTCTTGTTGTTGATGAATTATGATATTGTATATTGCGTGTTGCCCATCCGGGAGCTTTATTTAACATCATTGGACTTATCTATGTATTTAACTGCCTTATTTCTAAATGTAATGTCCATGTGGGGGGCATGAATAAATATTATATTCCTTCTTAAATATTGTTTGCCTTTATCATGATAGAAATTCTCGAGTTGTGGGTTGATATAATATTAATGATGTCTTAAATGCATGTTTATTTCAATAGTGCCCAACTAGTACTAATATAATAAATTGTTGACATATTGAGTTGATTTTTGAGCTCACTTGTATACATATTGAATGGATTGGATATCTTTATATCATTTGATTGTGAGTATTATAACCTCATTGCATGCATACACATTCATGAGATATCGATACCATTGAGGAAACATTAATTTTTAAAAGAAAATAATACACTTTTGAAAATACCTAGATCGAGGGATATGTTGGTCAGGTAGATTGAGATATGAGATGGAGATTCGCGTAAATTTGAGATAGTATACGGGTTGCAAATCCTCTGAAGATCTTATTTTTGGAGCATTGAGGATCGATAGGTGTATATATAAAGACATGGGATGGCTTTCAACTACTCACTTCACCATTCGTTGCATTTTCATAGGATGTGTTTTTATGTGTTAATTCTCATGTATTTAGCTTCTATCTATCTTTCATATATGTTTTTCTCTTTTAGGGATAAAGTAGTAATTTAGTATATTCTTATTAAGTTTTCGATTTACCCAATAACCCCATATGACAAAAACAAAATCAAACCAATAACTCAATAAAATATTTTTATAAAACTCATTAAACCAATAATATTTTTATCAATTCCCTTAGAATTGTTAGTAGAGACGGTGTGAGATACCATTTGAAAACTTTTCTTCTTCCAGATTGCCTACTCATAGTATTTTCTTTACTTGTATTGTTTTCTACTTTATTCATTCCGCCTATGGTACCTACTAAGTACAACTGGACCCTTCTCACTCCTACTGTGCTCTTTCAGTGTAGATCCTAGCACGAGTACGACACGCGAAGGCTGATTTGTGTGGCTGATTTGATGATTTCTCGAGATATTGTCCCTCTCTAGGCTTTCTAGAGTCGACTCTCGACCTCCTTTATCTATTAGTTTTCCTTATTTCTTTTTTGGAGACAAACTATGTATTATTTAG